>JAQFVV010006277.1:0-1200000 GCA_028023455.1 Epiperipatus broadwayi | reverse complement strand
ATTCTCATCACACCCATGCTGACCTAAAGTCAATCTGACCCCTCATCTACAGGACATAATCCATTCAATACATATACAAAGGATAGGCAGACATCTCTACTATGTAATAACTGAAATACAGGCTTATTATATACCTGTATCAATATATGTAATATACAGGGTATATGAACACAGACTTTCACACCACTCTCCACTCTATTTCATAACACTGATACACTTGAACACATATGTTGAAAAGATAAATAATCACCAATATAGGTATTTCATGCTAAACCAGCAATCATCAGTTGGTCCAGATTTCTGTCTCATGCTCACGCTAACATGTCTGAAGATTTATTATCACTATCATATTTAGCCTTTATTGTATCATTTTTTACTATGCTTTCCTGAAGTTAATGCTTGCTTCTGAATTTTTGTAAAACAATAAGTTTTCAAAATATTACATCAGATGTATTTGAATTGAAAAGCTCTCCTTTTATTAGAATTAGACTTAAATTTTTTACTTGTATTAACAATAGTTATATAATTCACAACTTTTTTTTCTTTTTTTTAAAAAAATCGTCCACTTATTTATTTTTTTTGTACTATTTTCTTTTCCACTTTAAAACTGAGCTCATTTATTGTAAAAGCATTTAAAAATAATTTAAATTCTTAATGAGCCACAAAATAAGACTCTACTTTTATTTAGGTCTGTTCCACTACAATTCTTAATTTCTTTTACATCACTTCTATCATTGATAACCAAATTTTTCAAAACTTTTAAAAATATTAAATTGTTTTTAAATTTCCTGTCCATTGATCATTTTCAATTTTTATTTTGCAATCAATATTTTAGTGTTATGTTTCTTTTCATTTCAGACTTACTAAAAAACTTTATTAATCCTATTTATTAAACTGATTCTTCGTATCTTTAAGAATTGCTATATCAGCAAAACTAATGCAATGAACTGTTCTACCCCCCCCCCCCACTATCTATCCACATTAAAACATTATTCCTCTAACAATTCCTTTATATATATATTAAACAAAACAGGAGATAGATGATCCTTCCTATATTTATTTTTTCTGAAAGATTAATTTTTCAAATATCTTTCGATTTGTATACAAATTTCCTAATAGTCATCTCTGCTTATAATTTTGTTCTATAAAATATCCAACAAAATAATTTATTAAATGTTTTTTTTAAATCAATGGAACAAATATTAACTTTTCTTCTTTCTACCATCATCATTTTTAATAATTATAGATTTGTTACAGGATGAAGGTATATCCAACTTTAATCCAGTTTCTTTGATCTCTAGCCTCTCTTCTCTACAACACCCCAGCACATTACCTTATTTTATCCATCCATCTATGTGGTTCTCTTTCTAGATCTTTTACAATCTCTTGGAATCCAATTTAGGATTCCAACTATCCATCTATTATCATCTCTTCTAGTAATATGCTCAGTCCAGATAACTTCAGCGTTCTATATTGCATCTTAAGTATTTTTATTATTTCTAAATCAAAATTTTACTCTCTTAATCTTTTTTTTTTTTACATCTAATGAGTGTACTTTTTTGTATAAAAACAACTTCAGCTTTTTTAAAAGGTTCTGTATTTTTTAAATATTCTTACTATTTTATTATTATTATATGTCAAAGCGTTGACTGGGAAGCAAACCCGGGCCAACTGCTTGGACAGCTATACTAACTGCTAGGCCACCAATGCTTATTTTGCCTCATATTTCTATTGGACTGCAACAATATAAAATCATCATTTCAAACATGAATTATTTCTGCATATTACATTAAAAATTGTGACCAGAAAGACAATTCCTCAGAAACATTAGTGATAAAAAAAGAAAATGACCAATAATTAGCTCAAGAAATAATGTTTCTAAGCAGCACTTTTTGCATAGTTTAGCAAAAAATGATAATGGCCCACTGAAGTGCTAAAACTTTCTTGATCAATTCTTTGAAATAGAACTGTCAAGATAATATTTCATCTGCTTTCACTATAAGCTCCATATTTTTTGAAGCATTCTATTACATTTACGTGTTATCTTGCATTAATGCAATTCATATTTTTAAGACATGATACTATAAATTTCATTAGATTATCTCTCACACGTCTTAAGATTTTGTTTTGCGAACTCTATATATAATAAATACTCATATACGTATGTTGTATATACTGTAACAGTATGGAGAAACTGGGATGATGGAAAATCATCAATCCCAAGACAATACAAAATGAGCATGAGGGATCAACAAGAAAGAAGCTACAAGTTTACCAACATTATACAAAAAGTAATAATAATCATGAATGATCAACATTAAAAATAAATCAATAGTCAATCTTGTGACAGGGTTTGAAAGTGGTCCATTATAGACCAGGCTAATTTTTTAGCCCTTCCCAGCTTGGGGCAGATTATTTAAACAATAATTTGGATAATTAATAAAACAAGACATAAACTGTATAACTTGCTTTTAAGCTTGTATTAAAATGTTCACTAGAGGGAGCTTACCACTAGCTCCAATCGAGCTTTAATTTATAAATGCCGAAAGAGAAAGAATTCAAAATCTCTATATGGTCCAATAGAGATTTTGAATTCTTTCTCTTTTGGTACTTATAAATTAAAGCTTGTTGAAGCTAGTGGTAAGTCTCTCTAGTGAACACAATAATTTGGATGCATAAACTTAAGTACTAATCTATCAGAATATATAACAACAACAAAAAAAATAATGCTAGGATACTAAAAACATCATGACCACCATCAATGTTTTGGCCATTTGGTTTGGTGCCATTAATGTATTGGCCAACTATAACCTTAATTTCTAAAAAATACTAAGCTAAATAAAATGTAGTGCGTGGACTTTAAAGAATATCCCCTTTGTGCCATTCAGCATTAGAGAAGTATTGAAAATCGTCAACTGGATGTCCATAAACACTAAATATAAACCCCATATATATAACAGACCATTATGCATGAATCCAACTCAGTGAGCAAAAGCTCTATAACTATTACTGTAAGCAAGAGATATAAAACAAATATATAATATTCTAAAACTATTTTAGTATTGAGCAAATTCACTGGAACAACTTTATATAAATAAGCATTTATTTTTATAGCGTCTGTATACAATAGTAATTACATTCGAATATTGGCCTTTCAAGCCAATTGTGCAAACGCTTTGCGAGTGTTAAATAATAAATGAATGCCCTCTGACCAATACAAGATATGAAAATAAATTTATTAATTAGAAACAATAAAATGAAATTAAGGTCTTCTGAGTATGCTATAAATATAAATTCGCCATTCTGATTTTGGTTAATACAAAAGGAAATAGACTATCACTTTGTGATTTACCAATATCTCAATCGTTTACATAAAACACCTATTTATCAGCACACAGACATGCCTGTATAAAAAAAGTTACGTATCACAATTGTGATAAACTAAAAATAAATTCATTAATTCATAAAGTATGATTGATTTTAACATATATATGTGTCTACATGTGCATTTCTTTCTTTATTGTTACAGCTGCTATCCAGAAATTTGTTTCTATTTAGGCACCAAAATTATTTTCCTCTTACATTTTCTTGTCCGTATTTAACACTCCAAGATACTCCTTAAGAATGGAACATCCTATTACATTTTATTCAACAAAATCTGATATAGATAATCATTTTTCCTTCAGTCTCTTTTATTATTGTTCTGCTGATGGTCTTTGTCTTTTCTATAAATAAATATTATATCTACTATTAGTATTTTGAATTCATGCTTCATCCATTTGTTTTTTTTTTTTTGTCAATATCTCTTTATCGTTCTTTTCAAGCATATAAATTTCTTCATTTTCTTATTATTTTTCCCCTCTTGCTTTCTTTTCTCTCCTTCTTACAGTATTCAATCTTTTACAAGAAAAGTTGACAAATTTTATCTTCTAAACAGAATGATGGTAGTTTTTTTCTTTCTTATTTCATGGCATTTATTTCATCCTTTTGTATTAGTATAATAAATTATATTCACAATTATCACTCATAAACTTAATTTTTGTATGTAAATTAATTATACACTCATCCCACTTTGTCATCTCAAAGATAGTTGACAAAATATTGACTACGTTTGTTCTTCATCTATGACCTGGCATTATTTCTGTTTTTCCATCATAATTTCAACTCATGTACTGAGGTAGACTTTGCATTTTCCTTAAATATTTTTCTCATAAGATGCTCTAACTAAGCCCAAAAACTTTTATTTTATCTTAAAAAATATTCATAAAATTTGCCAGTTAAATTGTTTTGCTATACCTGAGAATTAATTTTGTGAGTGACCACTGTATATGCATATATTCATATTACTTTAGCCATTTAATAGTACATAACATAACAGTAATAATAATAAAAAAAAAAAGTAAATACTATAAATTAGTAAAAAAATAATTCATACCTGGAGTACTAGTAAATTTTCTTTTTTCAGCAACATATCCTAATAATTCTGGGTTGTAATCAAAAGCAGGTATGACATCTTTTAAATTTACTTCTTGTTCCTTGGGAATAAACTTTAAAATATAATAAAATAGAAAAAAATATTATCATATAAATTTTTACACAATATTTATTCATTCACTGCTCACACTTGTTTTTAACTTATTAAAAACAAAAATGTGAATATTATAAAATTCTGATAAAACAAAATTTATAAGCAGTTTCTTCTCATTAGTAAATAAAATTTTTAAAAATCTGTTAATAATTCCCATGTTTAGTTTAATAAAGAAGATGCAAATTATTTCATTAAATAATTCTCTCTTGATACATAATTAACGGAATGGTCTTTTAATTTAAAGAGTCTATATTAAACCACTGTACATTAAATATAAGTTGAATTAAAATGCACTTTATAGATTAGCAGATAAGCAGTTTCGAAGTAATTGATATTTTTTCACAATACTAGATCCATTATATAGTGACGATGATTTATAAGAAAAAAATATACTAAAACAAGTATTTCTCAAATTGAATGGATGGAAGACAACTTTCCTGCTCAACAATATATAAAACTTGAAGTCATCATTGTAAAAATCAGACTTCATCTTAATGAATTATTGTTAAAAATAACCATTTATAAAACATACAATAAAGCGTTGCCAAATTATCTTTTTTTAAACAATCTAAACGCCTTTCTCTAAACAAGTTTCTCATAGATTGACTCTGACAATTTTATTTACCATTAATTACCAATATTTATACTAAAAGTATATTGTCTATACTGAAGTTAATGTAATTAGAAGGGATTTGAAAAATTCAGATTTTCAAGCATGCTACAGCTATCTACTCCATCTTATACACATGTGGTCATGTGTATCAGTTATATAGGATGGAGTGAATAACTATAGGATACTTGAACATCTGAGTTCAAAGCCTTCTAATTACATTAATTTTCAAATAATAACATAAATCATTTTCCAAATCTATACTTTTTTTCTATTCTTGAAATAATATAATTGTATCATCCCTTATGATTTATTTTCGTTTTTTTTCTTAATCTTTTTACTTCATCCTGTATCTTTTTCTAAAAACATGTTCTATGTGAATTTTTTTCTCTTTAATTTATTCCAATATTTTTTCCATTTTTTTTTTTTTTATATTTCTAATCATATTCATCTTTTTCACTTTCCTCTACACTTTTTCATATATTAACAAACTTTTTTTCTTCTTTCTCCTAAAAACATCAGTGTCTGCACTTTAGGCCTACATTCCAAACAAAACAGTACAAGTATTTCTTTGTTTATACTTACGTTTTCAGAAATAGTTCTCATACTACTCCAAAGCTATCTATTATAAAATTAAGTAATCAACAACAAAAGTTAGAAATTGTCGATATAATAATACTACCAACTAGTGTATACTTTAGAATTATTCCTAAAACTATCAACATTACTTTCAATCATTATCACACTACTGCAGAATGGTCCCTTCAAGTTTAATCCAATTACTCAAATCCCCTCTTCTTTTCTGTACATCATACCAGCAAACTTTTATTTTGCCTATATCTCATGTGGTCTTTTTCTAGATCTTTCACAATCTGCTGGGAACATGATTTAAAATTTCAAATATCCATCTATTATCATTCCTTCTAGCAGTATTTCCAGCAGCTCCATTTCAATCTCTTGATTTTCAATATTTGCCCTCTCACCATTTTAGTGCAAAATTTTTTTTGCTCATAACAAACACTTCTCCATACTTTGTTGAGTGATTTGAAGTCTTTGTATTGCTTTTCTGTTAAGTCTCCAAATGTCAGATCCTTAAGTAAAAACCAATCAAACTCATCTATTAAAAAATCTTCCTTTTCAAACAGTCACATTTCCTTTAAATAGTAAGTTATTTCTACCAAAAATACTCCATCCAAGTTTAATTCTACGATTAATTTAATTCATTATATGTTTGTCTGGGTTAATAATCTGACTAAAATATTTGTAGTTGTTAACTTAAACCACTAAACATCACATGATCACTATTTCTTATGCTAGCACACAACTGTTATTAAAACAGGCAAAACTCTCCATATAGTAGTGCCACTCAGAGCAATCAATGGATGCCAGAAGGCTTGTGCATAAAATCCCAATATCCCCAGACTAGTTTCTGGCTTGTGGCCTTCATCAGTGAGGAGTTTTGGATTTGAGAGCACAGCACCTAGATCTTAGGATCTAATGCAACCCTCCAGTAGCCACCTTTTATCTCTACTTAACTACAAAACTATGAGAATAAAATTGAAAACACAATAATATTTTCAATTTAAGCTCAATAGCTTATATAGTCATATGGGTCTGAATCCAGTTCAGTATCCATACATTTTGGTGTCTTTGGCTCTTTAACAACCATAGCCACTACTATCCCATTAGGCAGGATTGGTATTAAACCACTAAACATCGCATGATCACTACAGGCAAAACTCTCCATACAGTAGTGCCACTCAGTGCCAACCAGACCAATCCTGCCTAATGGGGATGGTGGTGGCTATGGTTGTTAAAGAGCCAAAGACACCAAAATGTATGGGTACTGAACTGGATTCAGATCCATATGACCATATAAGCTATTGAGCTTAGATTGAAAATATTGTGTTTTCCAATTTTATTCTCATAGTTTTGTAGTTAAGTAGAGATAAAAGGTGGCTGCTGGAGGGTTGCATTGGATCATAAGATCTAGGTGCAGTGCTCTCAGATCCAAAGCTCCTCACTGACGAAGGCCACAAGCCAGAAACTAGTCTGGGGATATTAGATGAATAGGCACTAAATGGGGATTTTATGCACAAGCCTTCTGGCATCCATTGATTGCTCTTGTTGGCACTGAGTGGCAATACTGCATGGAGAGTTTTGCCTGTTTTAGTTGTTAACTTCTTCCAATTTATAATATTGATCTTTATTTTTTTCTGAGAAAATCCAAATAATATTTTTTAGACTTTTAAGCATTTATTTTTAGCCTTACTTATGATCTGATAATTCTTACTAAAACATATGACCAATTTTTATCTATTGATTACTATAGTTTGCACTAGATGGCACTATTGAATGGAGAAATTGGCTATCTGTTAATTCTACAATATTTTCTAAAACTCCCAAGTATTATTTGTAAAAACAAAGCCATTATCTGCAAAATTTAGATAACTTAAATAATCTTCATTTACTTTTACTCTTTTAGTTTCCTATTTTAATACACAAAATACTTCCTGTACATTTTGGAACTATAAAATCACTCTGACATTTATATTTTTCTCAATAGTAAATAAATCTTTTTGGTTTTACCAAGTAATCTAATTGTTGCAACTGCAATTTGATAAATGTTTTTCAGAATATGATGTTTTAATCACCAAAAAAAAAAAAAAAAAAATGCTTATAGAATCAAATATCTTTTCATAATCTACAAATCCAAAGCATAATGGGAATTCATATTCAATGGACTTTTCTATAAATTCTATCAATACTTGGAAATAATCCAGTGTCCTAAAATTACTTTTAAATCCAGTTTGTTCTTTTGGTTGATAAAAATCCAAAGTTCAATGGAGATGAACTGTAATTACTTTGATAAAGATTTAATGTAAAATGCTAGAAGAGTAATAGATCTGTAATTTCTAATATTTTCTTTCTCATCTTTCTTAAATATCAATATAACTGTTGCATTCTTCCAATCAATTGGTTCATCTTTATTATTTAGATATTTGATTTATAACTGTTGCCAATAATTTTTCTACTTATTCACCTACTTCTTTTAAGCTAATATATATATATGCGCTGTTTGCACAGATAGTGAAGCTAGAATGTATATATTTAAAAGAGAAATTTTAATTTACTAAAATATAAAACCTATTAAATTAATGAACTTAGCGCTTTCAAGAGACTACTTGCTCTCATACTCATAGCTGCGGTTATTCTATTAAGATAACAATAATAATTCTATCATTTCCTGGAGTTTTTCTTTTCTTTATAGATTTAATTCATATATTTCACTTCTTTATTAAAACACCAGGTAATAACTGTAGAAGATAATGTTCTCTCTTTCTTTATCACTATATATTTCTTTGTAGAACTCTTCCACATATTTCTTAAACCTCTCTTTTTTTTAGTAATAGTTCCATCTTTTTTTTAATGCAAAAATAACTTTCTTCCAATACCAAGATGTTGGTTTACATTTTTGGGACTTAATATTCTCTTCTATAGCTTTCTTTGCTAATTAACAAATATCTTACATTATTAAACACTTTTTTGAATCATCTTACAAAATTTTCAATATTCAATTCTTCTTAATGAAGCATTTAAAATTATTTTCATATTCCTTCTTCTCTGGATATATTCTCGTCTTACTAGAAAATTTATTGGTAAATTATTGCTTTTTTATATCAACTATTTTTCTCGCAATTCTTAATAAATTATTTCTTATTTTCCTAGTGATCAATCAAATTTTAACTATCATCAAAGTCTGATAATATTTTTAAATGACCTGCATATTTTAAATTAAATTCATTGGAATATTTCTAAAAATTAAGAATATCAAGCGTTAATATTGACTTTCTTAATACTTTTCATCTCTCAAGTTTTGCATTAACATGCATCTTATTTCTCATTAATCAAAGTTCACTTCTTGTGTTAAATCTATTTATTTGATAAACATATTTACCATTAATCAAAATATAATCCAATTTTACTGTACTTTCATTTGAATGCTTCCATGTCCATTTAGCTTTTTTGTATAAAAAAATCAAAAAGAATTCAAAATTCTTTTTCTGTAAGTCCACAAGTCAGTGGCCACTTTTATTTCTATTACCATAATCAAATTTACCTGTAGCTCTTTCATTTTTCAATCATTTACTAATTCTAGCATTAAACAGGCAAAACTCTCCACATAGTAATGCCACTCAATGCAAGCCAGAGTAATCAATGGATGCCAGAAGATTTGTGCATAAAATTCCTATCTAGTGCCTACTCATTCAATATCCCCAGACTAGTTTTTAGCTTGTGGCTTTCATCAGTGAGGAGCCTTGGATCTGAGAACACTGCACCTAGATCTTTCACTGATGAAAGTCACAAGCTAGCAGAGATCCTAAGATCTAGGTGCAATGCTCTCAGTTCCAAGGAACCTCACTGGTGAAAGCCACAAGCTAAAAACTAGCCTGGGGATATTATATGAGTAGGCACTAGATAGGGATTTTATGCACAAGCCTTTTAACATCCATTGATTACTCTGGCTTGCACTGAGTGGCATTACTGTATGGAGAGTTTTGTCTGTTTTAATAACAGTTATGAGCAAGCATAAGAAATGGTGATCATGTGATGTTTAGTGATTTTAGCATTAAAGTCTTAATGACAATTTTAAAATGTTTAATTTGATCAAAAATATTTTTACATCCATATAAAATGTTCACTATTTTTAAATCACATTGAGAACTTATTTGAGCATAAACCTGAATATCTACATTTGGTATCTTCCATTAAGTTGAAATTAATCTTGTCATTCTGTTTAATATATCATCAATCTCTGCAATGTTAGTCTTCCATTTCTTTTTATTTATAGCAAATCATATTTCACTAGTGCTTAGAATATTTATGTCTTTGCAATAAAGTACATATTCATGTTTTAAATCAATCGTCCCATTACCTTTTCTTCTAACTTCACCAAATCCAACAATGTTCTATTTCGTATAGTTCACTACCATCTTTAGTAATAATAACTTCGTATGTTTAAAAAGCATCAACCTAATACAATGCTACTGAACTTTTTTTTGGCCATGCCCCATCTAAGTATTTCTAAAATCCAGATACTCCCCAATGATATATAATTTTTATTATTTAAAAAGTAAACTCCTATTCATGTGGAGGAAGATAAAAGGCCATTAATGAGAGGACAGTCGAAGTACAATGGAATTTCAAGCCACTTAACTTGCTCCAAGTAACAATGGAAAGGTAAGGAATGAAGATTATCTAAACAGAAAAAATACTGAGATGGCATGGAAAGAGGAAAATTTAAAAAATATTCAGCTTAATTTACAAATAATAAAATATAAAAATAGAGAGCTTTCAAATTTACTATTAATAACTCAAAAAAAAATCACTGTTAATAACCCATTCTCGAATTGCCCACATTAAAAATTAAATTACCTTACTGTGGGGTGTGTCCTCACATTGGGAACCACTGAAATAATCTATGATTTATTGTCTCAACTTCTTATGTTACATTACAACTGAACGAAACTAAGTGCAAATTATATCAAATTTGTTTCTTATTTTGTTAAATTCATTCTTATACCATCTAATATATCATTAAGTAAATCTGATATAACAAAGCACTTTTCATCAATGTTAATTTCTTCTTTATTAAAACTTTGCACATTTAACAATTAAATAATTACAAAGACTTTGATTCATACATCAATTTGCTAAAGTTTCCACCTTTTCTTTCTTAATTAAATAGCCATTAAAACATTATGCGATGCATTGTGACTTCTTATATGGAGTCAGGAATTGCACAGCTACTATGCCCAGAGAAACCTGTTAGTTACGTTACTTTCCCTTTCCATTCCCTGCCCGAAGTTTTTCCCATATTCTTCTCTATCCTGTTCCATCTGATGTCCACAACATAATCTTTGTCAACTCCATGGCCTTTATATCTAAATTCTCTTTATCTTTTCCCAAACCCAGTGTAAAAACCAATAGCCTACTTTCTGAATATTCACTTTGTATACATTTATTTTCCACAGCTTCATTATTTGTACCCATTCTGCTTTCAGGCATTTACATTTAATTAACAGATGCCTAATATTTTCTATGCAGTCCTTACACAACTTGCAGTCTGAATCACTCACATTTTCCCATTTATATGTATATTCCCTTGTTGTTAAACATTCTGTTTGAGCCTTAAACAGTAAACTACTTTCCTTGCTATTATCATAAATTAACTCACACCAAATATTCTATTTACTTCTAAATATATTTAAACTCTTTTTACTCAGCACACTAGTTCTCCATCTCTCCAAATTCCTATTCTTTATTAATGCATCTATTCTTCTATCCCATTCTTTGCCATTATAAACACTCAACAATTCTCCTATCATAATCATCCCACCTTTTGTATAATTATATTGACATAAATTCTTTATCCAAATCTTCTACATTCTGTACTATCTTTCTCACCCATCTTGCTGCCTGCCCTTAACTCATAACTCAACTGAATACTATTTTGGTTATTCTCTTACTGTCCATAAACTGCAATCTACCAAATATTTTCATTTTGCATCTCTCATATAAAAACTAGACCATCCCATTTCTCCTTGAATTGTCATCCACACATCTGCATCTAAAGCATGTTTTCCTACTTCTCTTTATATTTTTTCTAAGTAATATAATACTTATTTACTAACACATAACACATCATATGACCACCTCCTCTTATGCTTGTGTATAACTGTTGTGGCAATATATATAGTGAGTTTTGCCTGTTTTAACATAACACATCGTTTGAAGCCAATAAACATCACATGATCAATACGTATAGAGACTTTTTTCTGTTTTAATAACACATCATTATCATATGTTAACCCTGCTACTATCACTACCTTCCGTACAATTCTAGCTACATCATATTAATTATATGAAAATGTTAATTTATTTGTCAGTCCCTTTCTTTTCTTTGCTTCAATAATCATTTTTTTCTACCATTCATCCAAGCAATTTCTCTGATTACTTAAGACGATTCCCAAATAGTTATACCTATTCAGCACAATTAATTTTATATCCCTCCAATAAAAATTCTTTGTCTTCACTTTCCCCAGTATTAATCATCATTACTTTTGATTTTCCTTCATTAAATTTAATTCCCACCTCTTTACCCATCCTTGCACATGTATTGAGCATAACTTCAATATCTTCCCTTCTTTCTATGCATAAGAAGACATCATCCGCAAATAAAAAGGGCAGATAATTCCTAAACTTTCTATTGCTCTTTCCATTTCTCTCAAATACAACAAAAACAAAATAGGTAATATAGGACATCCTTGCTTTAGTCCCACCCCATTTTTAACTTTAACTGATTTTGTATTACCTAATTGATATGTATAGTAATTATTTTTATATAATCTCTTAATAATATCCACTAAAGTTCCATCCATTCCTAAATTTATTAAATTTATCCATAATTTATTTCTATTTATTCTATCATATACCTTCTCTATATCTATAAAAATCATATATAACTGTCTACCTGTATTTCTACTCATATCTATAAGTTGTGTAACTACAAATAAACTATCTCCTATACACTGATCCGATTGAAAACCTCCTTGCATTTCTCCCACTATATTATTTTCTTCCATCCATTTTGCGACTCTTCCAGTCACCATATATGCAAAAACTTTATAAAACACTGACGTTACCGCTAGCTTTCTATAATTCTCACCCTTTTCTTTAAATAAGTCTTACACTTGTATTACTCAAACTATCCGGAAAATCTCTCTTTTGTGCCATTTTATTAAAACATAATAATAGGTTTAATTTTGCCCTATGTCCTAAATTCATTACCATCTTTGCTGCTCATCCACCCAAACCCCGTCTTTCCACTTTTCAATTTCTTCTCTGCTTTATTCAGTTCATTTTCTGTAAACCTAATATTTCCATTACTATAAGTTTTCATGTTTGTTATCACTCTGTCCTTCACATCTAACATCTTTTCTATATCCATTACATACTTATTTAAGATTGTTTCTAATTCTTCTCTAGAGCTCCACTCTATTCTCATTCGAAACTTTCCATATAGTAGTGCCATCCATCTGCAAGTCATAGTAATCAATGGATATTAGGTTTGTGTATATCCCCAGACTAGTTTCTAGCTTGTGGCACTACTGTGTGGAAAATTTCCTATTGTTTTAATAGCTTATTTAAACATAGGAAATGATGATCATGTGATATTTTAGCCATTAAAACATACCAGTTTATTCCAATGCTTTTCCAGAGTAAACAACATAAATCTAGAAGTTTTTTTTGTTACTTATTAATAGTTCTCCAAATTCTAATTCTTCTGTATTAACTAAATTACAGGCAGTCCCCTAGTTATGAACACTAGAGTCATAAACATTTCGCTATTATGTAATCGCTTTTGGATTTAAGATCTTTACATATACACATACTTTCATGTATAATTAGTGCCATATACTGTAGAAAGAAATGGGTTTTCAAAATTGTACAGTATTTTAGTAATTTAATAATTAAAAAATTTCTTTTAGTAATTAACGTTACAAATTTACAGTATCTGATAAATAAGCATTTATTTTTATATAGCGCAATGTTTATAAATTGTAATACATTAAAGATCAGCCTTTCATGCTATTGTGCATGCGCTTTTTACGAGTGTTAATAATAAATGAATACTTTCACTCCCAACACAAGATATAGTATTTATAATTGCATTTTTTCTAAAGAAAGATAAACTTTGGAATTTAGAAAATAATTAAAAAGTATATTTTAGAGAACAATAAGAACTTATATAAAATATAGTAAATCTTCCCATCTTTCTGACATTAATTCCTTTTATTTTTAGCATCGTCATAGACTGTCTTATTCAGGATCGTCTTGTTTTTAAAAGTAGTTTGTGCGCGATTACATTATATATACACTGTATATATTTCTGTTTTGGTGATTTTTTTTCATTCTTATTAATTAAAAACATGAATGAGAAACAAAAAAACAGCATTGTTGATACAACCAAAAAGAAATCAAGATCTCATAAACTCCAAATGGTTGAGACAAAAATGGATATAATTAGACGTTGTGAAAATGATGAATCTTTTGCTTCAATTGCATGTTCATGTAATTTAAACCGATCAACAATATATACAATTGTTAAAAACAAGAACAAAATTAAGGAATATGTTAAAAATTGTGGAAATATTTCTTCAAAGACTGTTTCAAAAAGACATGGCAGAGTAGTGGATGAAATGAAGAAATTTTTGGCTTTATGGATTGAAGATCAACATCAAAAAAGCATCCCAGTGAGTTTATCAATTATTCAAGCCAAGGTTCTTAGTTTGCATGAAGATTGGAAGAAAGAATTAAAAGAAGACTCTGCTGTTGAATGTGTTAAATGAAGACTTGATTAAACTACAAGAGATGAATGAAATACAAAATGATGAAGAATGTGATAATGAATTTATTGTTAAGAGTTTGACAATCAAAAATATGAGTGAAGCCTTCATGCATCTTGATAAATTTTTGACCATCATGGAAGAATGTGATCCGAATGATATCTCGTGTACGAAGGGCAATAGAAAAAGTCACAGAATGTTTCAGAATTCTTTATCAAGAGAAGAAAAAGAATACAATTCAATTAAATCTGATAAATTTGCTAACAAAACTCCAGATATTAATCAATGAAAATAAATAAATTGAGCTACTGCTGAAACTTACTGCACTCGTTAAAATACCCATCCCACAGCCAATCAGATGTCATGATAGCTGTCTAAACGACATCTGATTGACTGTCAGATGGGTATTTTAACTAGTGCAGTGAGTTTCAGCAATAGCTCAATTTATTTCAATTTTCAACTATCTGCGCTTCGCAAATTAAAATATTAAAAATAAATACTGTATTTTGAAAACCCCTTTTGATGTTTTTTTTACATACTTCTTTCAAACAATTTCAACTTCCAAACACATGTCAGGAACCAATTAAGTTCATAACTAGGGTACTGCCTGTATTCTATATAAAATCATATCAAAAATTTGACTTCAAAACTTTCAAGCAACATATTAATTCCATACAATAGTAAACTTATTATTCTGCATTCCTTATATTTCACTGTATTAGAGCCTTATTCCACAATAATCATAACTAATGAAAAAAAAAAATTATTAGCCATATACTTAAGTCATTAATCACATTACAAACATCAATTAATTTTTCAAATTCTTCAGGAATTCAAGTGAAATTTCAACAATTTATTATATACAATCATGATAAATCTTAGCTTTTAATTATGTAGTTTTTCTAACTAAATTACTATTCCACAATTGCAATGACTTTATAGATTTCTTGCAAAAACTTATAGCAGTTATTTGTTGTATATATTGTGCCCTTGTCTGTAGGTCATAGGTAGGTAGAAAGGTCAAATGTGAAAAAAATTTTAAATTTTAAGTTATATTTAGGTGATATAAAAGTAATAATAGTTTTGTAATACAATTTTAAGCTAAAATACCTAACAGATCATAGTGTAATAAAGTATTTTTAAAAGTAAACAGTTAAATAAAGTTTTAATATCATTGCTTATGGTTGTGAAAGCTGGCCATACAAAATAACACAGCTATAGATAGCTAAAATTATTGTAATAAATTTAAAATAATAGTCTAAGAATTAATAGATTAAATAAATGAAATATAATTTTATAGTTAGTCAAAATTAATAGGATATATTTTTTATTAATAAACTTTAGGATGGTGAGAGTTATATTTGGTTCTATAAGTTTCAATTTATTTTCCAAAATTTTATAAAGTACGTTAGTTTTGGTGATTTAAACCGAGACATAAATAAAAAAAGAAATTATTTTATAAAGTTGATAGGCACGTGATCGTATATTAAATGCCTTCACGCACACACACTTGGTAGATAATAATAAAGTTTGTGAATTTAAAACTAGATATAATTGCCATCCATCATTAAAATTAAAAGTTAAAAATGTTATATATTGTCTTAATAATTATTTTAAAGATCAAAAAATAAGTTTATCAAACTATAATTTAATTTAATAATATTAAGTTAAAATAATATTCCAGACATTACGTCATAAATATTTATTTAAAAGTACAGTTTATTATCCCAAAATAGAATGACTAATATTGTTCGCGCTAAAAACAAATATTGACCAATCAACGGATTTAAATTGGCAAGAAAAAAATCTAAGATAGACAGAAGCGGGAGACGGAATGTGAAAGTTGAAGAGGACGGTAACCTTTTTGAATTGCTTGTAACATCAAAGCTGAAAAAGTAGTTTAAGTTTATAAATTAATAATTATTCTAAAGTTAGTCTTTAACTGATAATATAATTTTGTATCCAGAAAGATGATTTGCTAATTTCTACGTGATCTTACCAGTGGATTTATTCAAATTTGACCATTCATACTACAGTAAAGATGGAAATACCAAAAATAATAATTGAAATAATTATTGAAAGAAAAATGAGTGAAAATTGTATAAGTTTTATGTTATTCGTGCTCAACCAGAAACTAAATCCTATAACGCTAAAAAAGAAAAGTAATACAAAGAAGACGCTGTGTGAAAATATAAGAAAGAAAATATTTACTGTTGAGAGAATCTTATGACGAACATTTGTTTTATAAGTACTTAAAACTAAGTCATATTTCTCTATGAGAAAAATCATAGTATATGTTCAAGTAAATATAAAGTGAATGAGGAAGAAAAATATGATATATTAAAGGAAAACATTATTTAAAAATATAATTTCCAAAAGTAAAAAGTAGGAGAAAAGCCATAGTCCTGTATGAAGTGCTATATAAATTTACTAAGAGGAACCTAGATTTTATCTCATAATAGAGAAAAGGAAAATATATTTAAATGGAAGAAATATTGTTTAAACAGAGATAAATTAATCACTAAAGGAGGAAAATGGATCCAGGGAAATAAGGAAAAATTTATTGAATTTTCTAAAATAAAGTACAAGATGCATCGAGGGAAAACCAAGCGCGCGGGGGAAAAAAAATTAGCAGACTATATAAAGGAGATATCAAGAATAAGTGGGAAAATTATGAAGAAAACTAAGGATCATCGTCTAAGAAGAATTAATAAACATAATTAAAATTTTAAATAGAACATTAAGTGACTAAAGAAAATAAAGTATATTTTTTTATTTAGCTTTGCAAGGAACGATTTTCCAAGCGAATCCAACAAAGATGTATCGTAAATATAATTTTAATATTTTTTTTTTATTGTATTTAAAGTATAAAATTTGAATTAGCTTAGGGAAACATATAAACATAAATTTTATAATAGTTATAATTAAAATATGAGCTAATGGAATGAGAGAAATATTAATAATAAATAAAATGTGTGTATGGAAAATGTTAAACACCTACTAGAAGTCCTGGAATGGAGAAGTTTACAAATACGATCCAGAGGATAGAGATCGTTGGTAATTTTAATATTATTGGTAATATGTAATGTAATTTTTTTTATAGGTCATCTATTAATGAATGAGGTATGAACGATGTTAAAAGTTATAAGTACACATTTATCCAACATCAAACATATATTTGAGAGAGTAGTAAAACTTTTAAAAATGTGCATGCAATAAATAATCTAAAATAATTAATAATAAGTAACATATTAATTATGTGATTCTTTTGAATTTTATATTGAAAATATCCAAATAGTTTAGAACAACAGAGATAGAAATGTACGAGAAGTATAGTAAAGAATTTTCTTAAGAATAGCTGTATAGTTATATTAAAAATGAATTTTATTATTATTAGCAAGATAGACAAAGAATTTGTCGATGTAATGTAGAGATGAATCTGAAGAAATCAGTCAGATAGTGACTTGGGAGTACTGATATCAAAGGAAACCAAGAGGATGTTTTATTGAAATATAAGGAATGAAATATGGGGATCATAATAATTTGTGTGACCTCAGTATAGATAACTTTGCCCTATAACTGAGCACATATATTCTGGACAGTGTCTTTACATATCTTTGAAACTTTCTGATGTGATGAAGCTGAAGAAATAGCTTTAGCATCCTTCCAATATTAGAGGCAGATAGACAGATAAAAGTCACTCCTCTATGGCGTCCATAAATTCACTGTGCCATGATTGTTGAAGTTTTATAAAGGATAATATCTTGTTTATTTTGATCCAATGCATCTATATCTTCGCTATCTTGATTTCATGGAAATACATCGTCAGGGAGATAATTTTATAGAAATGATACATAAGATAGAAAGGAAGCTAGATATTAGTTATGTAAGAATAGTTGTTTACTAGAGTAAAGTAGAATTGTATAAGTCCAAAGTGAAAGTATAAGTATTATAAAAGATGGAGAATCATATGATATAATTTTAAAAAAAAAAAACTTTAGAATTAAGTTTTAAAGCAATAATAAGATTTTAAAATATTGTACGTGATATTTTAAGAGAAGAGATTGCATGTTTTGTGTGGCGAAATGATTTAAAATGTATAATAAAAAAATGTGTATTTGTACATGGTGTGTGGATGACGTTAATTGCTATATAAAACTAGGAATAGGATCAATAATTTGACTAATAATTATTCTATGATCGATGATAAAACTGAACATCAAATTGTCATAAGGATTAAATTCTGTAGGATTCCATACTAACAAGAATATAATTAGAATTTTGTAATCTTGTATAATTTTACATAAAAGTAAAGATTTTATAGAAATATAAACCTGAAATTATAAGGATATAAATGTCAATAGAAAATTGTAATAGCTAGAATTTTGTGTATTAAACTAAGCTCAAAACATGTATCTGAAGATAATAATATTGTGAAATATATTTTTTTGTAATTATTAATGGTAAAAGGGTAAAGTAAAAATTAGATAATAATAATGTTAAGACATCAACGGGTAGAAATAAAAGAGTTTGTAATAAGTAGATAGGGATATCCGCTGTAAATAATGTACAAATTGTTACTTGTTATAATGTTAATAAAATGTTATAAAATTTTATTAGTAAGCTTTGTGTCTTGGTTGTTGTTTTTCCTACACATGAAAATGCATGAAATCACAACGCACGTTTATAATTAAACATATTTAAGATTTGCACAAAATAAATAAACATTAGAAATTTTAATAATTTATTTTATTTTATTTACGTAATGAAATGAAAGAAGTATAGTTAGAACAGATATGGTCATAAATTGATTGCCACAGTATTTAAGTAAAATATATGCAAACGTTACCACATAACTTTTGATTATTGGATTGATAAATGTTACCACGAAAATATTTAATACATCTAGAAAGAAAAGAGGATTGTATTACTCTATTATTGTCATTATTATTATTAATTAGTTGTTAATTACGTAGTGAATTGTGACATAAAATTCCCTTATCATAGTTTGCTACGGCAATATAAAATCAATTTTAATTACAATTTATAAACCTGAGATTTAATTATTTATTTACTTATTGATTTATCTATTTGATTTGATATGATTAGATCAATTTAATTCTATTTTATTTAATTAATTTATTTTATGTGAGCTAGATTTTGTTTTAAAAGTATTAAGATATGATACTTCGTCTTGTTCCTTTGTCATTGCTCCAGGTCTCATGGGAATAATAAAAGATATTTGTGTTGATTTATTTCATAGACACGACTAGATTTTATAAAATTCTGAGCTAGTAATTGTTTTATTTAAATCATAATAATATGTTTGATAGACTGAGCTAAAGAACCCGGAATTATTATTAATATTAATTGTTATTGACCGGAAATAAATAAGTAACGAAAATCCGGAATATTTAACATACTTTTGGCATGTTGTTGTTAATGTTATTGTTATGGAGCAAGAGAAGGGAGGTTACAATATATATAAACATTAAAATAGAAAATAAATGAATTTATGCACCATTAGATAATAACACAAAGCACTTAAAATTCAATGGTGATAGAAATAGAAAATGTAATACTGATGGCGAAATCTGTATTAGTTATTAGTCCTTATAGAGATGAAATCTGCCATAATGACAAAAAGGCTGATAAATATCTATAAATATAATGAAATGAAAATACTACTAGTTTATAATTTCATCTTCTACTTGTAAAATCTTATACTGTACATTAACTCCTGACCAATATGGGTGTTTTGTTGTCATAACTATCATTTAAAATGTATATAATATTACCAACACAAATATTGAGATAATTGCCAAAAAACATATAAAATAAATAAAAGACTTAAGATATTTAAAATCAATCTAAAAATATAATCTATATGAGTGATAATCATGAAAAGATCGTGGCATACAGAATTATCAAAAAAAGTTTGCAAATTATGAAAAATTCATTTAAAACAGCAAAGCTGAAATTCTGTACAAGGCAATTAAGCTAGTTTAAAAACATTTAAATAATCTCTCTATATACTTTTTTTGAAAAGCTATGAAAAAATAAATCCTGTTTTTAATAATAAGCACGCATTTACACCTAAAATGAGAAAGAAAACCACCGAGTGGCACTACTGTATGGAGAGTTTTTTATAATGAGAAAGTATATTACTAAAAATATATTAAATTACTTGAGGTAAAGGAAATTTGGAACGCAGTTGAAGATATGTTTTTTCAGCATACTGAAATGGCATCCTTCCTACTTCTGGAGTTCCAGCTTCAGGTATAATTAAATCTTTTATGGAATATCCTCCACGCCACCAAAATGAGTCGCAACGCACCAACTTGTCTATCTGACTATCAAATAAATAAGGATACTTAGAACTTAAGAAAATGTTAATAATTCTAACAAAATTATCAATTAACTCCATAGAAATAATTTTAGATTGATCACTTTTTTGATCAGCATGATTGCGAAAATGAAACAAAAGTAACAACGTATCAATTAGATGAGGCTTTAATAGTTCATAATCCTCATCCACATTAATATTTTGAAAATAATCAGGGAGATTTTTAATTAAAGATGTTTTAGTAACATACTGATAAAAAGGAAGATTGTTATAAAATAAAGGAACAGATGGAAGAACCCATACTTTTCGTTCTTCTTTTGACAAGTTTTCTAATTTTTCATTTACCGTAGGCAAGTTTTTAAGAGCATTTCTTTCTAATTGTATCTTATATTTTTCAGCATCGACAGTATTTTCATGTAAATTTGGAATAAGAGAAGGATACTTCGGCTCATCTAAGTATTCATCAGGATAAGGCTTAGGATACTTTATGATTCTTACAAACCTCGTTGCACGATTTTTGTAAAAATTTATAGTTTTAGAAAAATATCGACGAAATTCCAAGCGTATTGCCTCCATTTTTTAGTGATCACGGAGTTTAAAATTTCCGGCAAACGCTAATTTGCTATAAGTATTTTGAATTAAAGAATTCAACCATAAAAATAAGATATTTATTTGTGATAAAAGGAATTTAGAATAATTTATAATCTTATGCACGAATAAGTTAATTTTTAAATGCTTTTTCAAAATCATATGATTTATAGTGCAGCAAAATGGCAGACGTTCCACCTATTTTAAAAGTTCTTAATCAAAATAGGTATATTTTCTTAAATTATTTTTTGCATTATCTACAATATAGTATTATTTTTTATATGTATACACTTTTTTGTAATCAAAAACTTTGAAGTTAATAAGTTTTTTAATTTTTTTTTGCAATTACTTTTTTAAATGGTGATCATGTGATATACAGATTATAGTTTCTTTCCACTTCCTAGTCTGCATTAAATTATATACAGCACAGTATATATAAATAAAAACAGTTTTCAACTATCGGCGCTTCGCAAATTAAAATATTATTGACAGTTTAATCGAATTTATTTCACCTTGTAAGCAAGGAGAAATAAATTCTATTGTATTAAATTGCATTGAAAAAGTGTTTATTTTATTTATATACAGATTATCTTCAGGGTTTTAATTATGTACTTCCTATAAATTAAAATCGGAATCATGAGAACATTAAATTTAAATTATTATTATTACAAACATATTTTTTTATACAACATAAATACGCAACGTTTTTTTTTTTATTAATAATTTAATCATATTTTTGCACTTCTGTGTTTTTTTTTAAGTACAATTTTTTTTCTGCTTTATTTTTAAGGATAAAATAAAACAATATTTTTTAATATCTTGATTAAAATATGATTTTTGCTTTAATATTGATAGAAGAAAAGATTTATTTTTATTTAAATAATGATTGACACTAATCCAAATAATTAAAGCATAGCTTTTAATCACTTAAATACATCAACAACAAAAAAACTAGAAAAAAAAAATTATCGTTTTTACAAATAAAAGCTTGAGGTGTTTTACAATTTATATCAATGGTAATTAATCATCAGATCATTTGTAACTAGTTGATTTAAGAAAAATAGTATTAGTTGAGAGTGATTTGACAAATAGATTAGCATTAATGTGATGTGATGCACTATGACTTCTCCTTATACGGAGTCAGGAATCTCTCAGCAGCTATGTCCACAGGCAGCTGTTAGCCACTTTACATTCCCTTTCCAATCTCCACCCTAAGTTTCCTCATATTCTGCTCCACCCTTTTCCACAACATAATCTTTGTCAACTCCATGGCCTTCATATCTAAATCCCCTTTATCTGTTCCCAAACTCAACATAAAAATCAATAATCATTTTGTTTATATTTAGTCTTTCATAACTTCATTATTTGTACCCATCCTGCTTTCAAGCATTTACATTGGATCAACAGATGCCTAATATTTTCTATGCCTTCCAAACACAACTTGCAGACTGAATCACCCATATTTTTCCATTTACGTGTATATTCCTTTGTTGCTAAAGGTCTTGTTGGAGCCTTAAACAGTAAACTACTTTCCTTGCTATTATCATAAATTAACTCACACCCAATGTTCCGTTTACTTCTATATATATTTAAACTTTTTTTACTCTCCATAATAGTTCTCCAACTCCCTATTTTTTATTAATGCATCTATTCTTCTATCCCAGAGGTCCCAACCCTGTGCCTGGGGGCACCCTCAGACCATTTTACATGTGCCCGCCGCTATCCAAACATGATAAAAAATTATCTGAAAGAAATAAATTTAATTTTTAAGATTTCTTATAAATTATTATTTATATTGTAATCAAATTGTAGGTCATACTATACTTTTACAGTGTAAAAAGGTCTATCATTAACAATATCCAACTATAAATTTACATTGAAACAATTCTCCTAACACAATCATCCTATCTTTTGTAAAAGTATACTGATATAAATTCTTTATCCAAATCTTCTGCATACCGTATTACCTTTCTCACCCATCTTGTTGCCTACCCTTTACTTATAACCCAATTAAATACTATTTTGGTTATTTTTTTTATTATCCATAAACTGCAATCTACCGAACATTTTCATTTTGTTTTTTGCATCTGTCATGCAAAAACTTGACCATTCCATTTCTCCTTGAATTGCCTCCTTTGCTGTCCACACATTTGCATCTAATGCATGATTTCCTACTTCCCTTTGTATTTTTTCTAAATAATCTAATATCTCTTTACTATGCTAATCCTGCTACTGCGACTCCCATACAATTCTAGCTACATCATATTTATTATATGAAAACACTGTTAATTTTTTTATCAGTCTCTTTCTTTTCTTTGCTTCATTTATCAATTTTTTCTCCCATTCATTCAAGCAATTTTTCTGATTAAATCAAGATGATTCCCAAATAACTATCTATTTACCACACTTAACTTTATATCCCCCAATAAAAATTCTTTATCTTCTCTTTCCCCAGTATTAACCATCATTATATTTGATTTTTTTCTACTAAATTTAATCATTATCTCTTTACCCACCCTTGCGTATGTCTTCAGCATAACTTCCATATCTTCTCTTCTTTCTGCATACAAAAAGACATCATCCACAAACAAAAAAAAGACCTGACAAAGTATATATTGTACTCTCCTGCCATCTATTAACTGTATCTCTAGCTCTCTTCCTAGTCTTTCTATTGCTCTCTCCATTTTACTCAAATACAACAAATACAAAATAGGTGACATAGGGCATCCTTGCCTTAATCCCACCCCATTTTTAACTTCAACTGATTCTATATCCCCTAATTGATATGTATAGTAATTATTTTCATATAATTTCTCAATAATATCCACTATAGCTTCACCCATTCCCAAAATTTCTAAACTTATCCATAATCTAAAAAAAATTTTTTTGACTTTTTAGTACTTTTTTAACTTTTTGGTGCATTTATATGAATAAAAGTGTTCTTTAATTTTTTTTTTTTTAAACTCAAATACAATTTAATACCATTAGATTCAGCTTTCACATGATAAAAAAAAAAAGGCAGATATAGTTAGAAATTGTACTCTAAGCGGTTCTCTGTGGTTAGTGTTGATGATGATTTCCTGTTATTGGCTGGCTCATACCAAGATGGCAAATCCAAACTTCCCCATGGCTATTAAAAGAAATAAAGAAAACAGAAAACATAGCAAAATTTTTAATTAAATTTTTATAATGAGTCCTGAAAACCCTCATCTCAATCCACAATATACAGCTCATTTATAATTGGATTGGAGATTAGCAAAGAATTTAACCAGCAACAAAAAAAAAAAACTTTAATCATGAAATTCGTAGAATTTTGTTATACTTTATAAATTACGATAATTAATGACCCTCACAATTAATAATATTAAAATTGACTGTTTTAAGTAAATCGTATTTGATGTATTTTCTTTTAGACTAATAAATATAAATGTTACAAAATGAAATAATTAGTACAAAATTTTAACAAAACTATTTGAACTATATGTAACACTTATATGTTTAATAATTTACTTTTAAATTTGTAATATTCAAGTTTAGTAATTAATATAAATAAATTTCTAAAATATTAGAAATTAATCAACCGGTTAGTTTTACAGATAATAATTTAAAGTATAACTGTAAATGATAAAATATTAGATAAATTTTCACATGAATACAAATTACAAACACATTTTATACAATAACGGAGATTATTTCATGTGCATGTATATGCACACACGTACGTACATGGTGATACAAAAAAAAAAAAAGTTAGATTATGACATGATAATTATTAGTATACATAGCTGCCTAATGCTTAAGACAGGCAGACGTGAGGCATAGAATGGGTTTAAACCCCCATACGAGTGCTGCTACCATTGGCTTTAAATGAAGTGTAAATATGAGTAGGATATTTACAGTTTCAATACATTTATGTGGATAAAAATGTTTTTTAATTTATTTATTTTTTACTTTCTTAAAGTTCTTGAAATTGGCTATGCCTTAAAAAGTACTGAATGCCATAAAATTAAGAATTAAATTTTTTTTTGTTGTTGTTGGTAAAATTGTTAAGCAGACCCCAAAAATTGTATTTTCACCCTAAATATATATTTAGCACAGTTTCAATTAGATCAGAAATTGGAAAATAGATGAAAATTGAGTTATAAGATTTCTCTCATAGACAAACAAAAAATTTGAATATGTTAAATAGAAGCATATAAAAAATGAAATTTATGAAAAGTCAATTAATAATAAATTGTTTAAAGAGGGTGCACATGATAAAATTCCAGTAAATATTTAACAAAAAAGATAGCAATTCAAGGTTTTGAAAATTTAATAATTATGGTTTCTTTAATTAACAGTGCTAGTTATTATTTTGTTTTATTATTAAAAGTAGGATAAAAATAAGAGATTTTACATTTTAAAAAAATATAAATGTTAATATTAGTAAAAATTATAAAATATAAGGAATATGAATGATATTTTGGTAAGTTTTGACATTGTTTCGCTTTTTACTAGTGTACCTGTAAAGGAAACTTGAAATTTTGGAAAACGTTCACTTGCCTGATTTTGTTATGGATTTGATTAAAAATTGCTTATTGAATACAATTTTTTGTTTTTGATGGTTAGATGTTGAAACAAATATCAGATTTAGCTATGGATTCACCAATTTCTCTAGCAAACTTGGCAAAGAAAATTTTGATATTAGCTGTTAAAAACTGTCTGTATGGCTGACGTATGTTGATGATACCTTTGTTATTTGGCCTCATGATAAGCATGTTCTTGATGAATTTTTAATTTCGTAAATTCTTTCACAACAATATCAAATTTGCTATAGAAATAGAAAATAATAACTAACGTCAATTCTTAGATGTTTTAATTAAAAAAAAGATGTTTCTTTATCCCATGGTATATATGGAAAGCAAACCACACATGGGGAAATATCTACATTTTTTTTTTCATCACTATTTAGCACAATTATTTTCAATGGCAAAGATATTGTTAGATAGAACTAAGAGACTTTCTGATGAAAGCCATAGCCACTCACCAAGATATCTGCTACTAAAAGAATGCTTCTTCATAATGGGTTTGATCACAGGATTATTAATAGAGTTTTTTCATATAATAAAAAAGATTGATACTTCAAAAATTAAGACAGTTCTGCTATTTATAAAGATAGTAACATCAAATTGGTAATGTTTTAAAGAAAAATAATATCCACACAGTTGA
This sequence comes from Epiperipatus broadwayi, assembly GCA_028023455.1. Taxonomy (NCBI): domain Eukaryota; kingdom Metazoa; phylum Onychophora; class Udeonychophora; order Euonychophora; family Peripatidae; genus Epiperipatus; species Epiperipatus broadwayi. Next base: position 1,173,250 of record JAQFVV010006277.1, on the reverse strand, counting down.
TACTGCATTTAAAAAAGTTAATGTATTTCCACACCCTAAAGATAAAATTCCTGTAGAGAGTCATGATATATATAAAATTCCATGTGGAGTTTATTCACATTCATACATTGGACAGATCAATCATGGAATAAATATAAGAAAGGAAGAACACATTTTTGCAGTTAAGAGAAAAATCCAATTCATCAGCGATTTATTTCTACATGAAATTAACTAACTACGACATCAATTTTAGTAAAACACACATTTTGGCAAAAATTGAACAATATGATCAGAGACTGCTAAGGAAAGCTATAGAGAGCATAGATGAGAAGTGGGAATTGAAGAAAATTAACAATATTTGGAAAAAGCTATCGGAGGATAAAATATTTTTTAAAACTTCTCAACCAAAAGAATTTGAGTATGAGAAGGAAATAATAAAAGAAAAAAATGATTTTAAATCTCACCACATATATTCTTATGATTTGAGAAAAAAAAGCTCTGAGAAAAGTACTTGTTATTGTACTGAAACACCAGCTATATATATGTATATATGAATGATTCATCTGTGTAATCTGTCTACAATTCATTCTACAATATAATACAGATTAATACATTGGGGGCTGCTATTCAGTTACTATATCAAACTGTAAAATTATATTTGATGCTTTTGGCTATTTGGATTATTTATATAATTATTTGCATTAATCTTTTATGCATCTATATTTATTCGAGTACTTAGCCAAAAAAAAAAAAAGTACTTTTACTAAAATATAGTTTCTGATTTGATACCAGATCTATGTAACTAAATAAATAAATTGATTTGGGTTCAAAATTTTGCCATTTTCTGAATTTCAGGTTATTTGAAAGAAAAAAAGTTTAAAATTTCTGCAAAATATGTAACTGCATTAGTTTCAGCTTTGAATCTCAAGTTCTCTTTGATAAAGGCAAAAGCCAGTAACTAATCTGGATGTGGTAATTGGTGTTAGAATAGCAATAGAGTTTATACTATTTATTACATAGTAAATTAAGAGAATCATGATTTAATGTTGATGTGATACTTTTTACATAGCACATGATTCTAGTGAATTAGATTTTTATATATGAAAATTGCATATGTAGAATATATATATATGGATTTGAACACACTTTCAAGCATCCTTCAATATGGTCACATGTATAAAAAAGATAAATAATCACCAATATTTGTATTTTGTGCTGAACCAGCACTCATCAGTTGGTCCAGATCATCTTTCATACATATATAATCAGTACTCAGTTTATATTAAGTAACAAATCTTCATACTTCAATGGACAGGCTTCATTCTACTCCAACTTTTCAGCCATCCATACCATTGAAAATCTGATGATGGAATGCCCAAATTCCATGCTGATGCCAATATTATTGTTATGCCTATGTTGACCTCAAATCACTCGGACCCCTCATGTATAGGATTGTATCCATTTAATACATAGAAGAGTTGGATCCTAGGCGCTTTACTGACGAAGGTCACAAGCCAGAAACTAGTCTGGGGATATTGGATGAGTAGGTACTAGATGGGGATTTTATGCATAAGCCTTCTGGCATCCATTGATTACTCTGGCTTGCACTGAGTGGCAGTACTGTATGGATAGTTTTGCCTGTTTTAATAACAGTTATAAGTAAGCTTAAGAAATGGTGATCATGTGATGTTTATTGGCTTAAAAGTAGATTGGTAAGTTAATAAATAATGTGAGTAGTAAGCATTTTGTGGTTCAAGATATTTTAGAAGTGCTTACAACAACATAAAGAAAAGATAAAAATTAATGAAAAGAATGAGTCGTCAAAACATTTAGCAGTAAAGTGACAGTATTGTCAGATTTGGTGATTAAAATTAAAAAAGTGGTACATATTATTGATGAAATATATTATAGATTGAATTACCAAAATATATATATAAATAAGGTAATAATAGTGTGAGACATATAAAACTATTTCAGAGACAAATAAATGTTAATAAAAGAACTGATGAAGAAGATAAAATCTTTTGTGTTTACAAAATATTTCTCCAATTTTAGGAAAAATATTTCGTAGATTAATGAATTTAGAATTGAAAAGACTTGTTGGTTATTTATGCACTCAACTTGGTAAAAAATTAAATTCTCAGTAGTGAAGTGTTAATAATGAACTGATAATAAAGAGAAAGAGTCAAAGCAGAGTGATCAGTAAGAGAATAGGCAGATTTTAAAGATTTGTTAAAAGAAAATTATCATACACAATTTTAATGTATGGAAATTTAATCAGTCTTGAACTTGAGATCCTATAATTATTTTTATTAAGAGTTGAAGAAAGGCATTGTAAATTGGCAGCATTGATGATCAAATATAAAAATACTTTACTTAGAAGATTCTTTGTATAAAATATTTTTCAGATATAATATGCACAACATATATGTATGTATACGGCTGGTTACAGAGTGAATGCAAATATGATGTATTTTTATCTGAGATGTATTTAAACATGGGTCATAGAAAAAGGAAAGAAAAGAAAAATATTTTTAAAAAAAGCAAAAAGAAAATAAAAATAAAGTTAATCACTTTAAATTAATCTCATTTTATGAACTTGATATTTGAATTATTTATACAGTCATTTTTTATTGAATAAAATATTTTCAATATACAGTATCTATATTTGAATGCTCATGGTTCTTAAAATATTGAATATAGATAATAATAAAAAAATGGTCTAATTTTTAAGTACAATCTATTTATTTTCTTTATTATTATTATTATTATTGTGAAAAAAATGTTAGGCTTTTTTATCATTGAGACATTTTTTAGAGTCCCCAAAAATTATTTACATAAGGATCTTTTACATGATTATTAAAAAAAAAGAATAGATGATTTTGTAGTAAGTTTAATGCTGTTTATTATTTATCTTAGATTTACTTCCTTAAAAGAAAAATTTGAAAACAAGTTTGGTCATGAACCTACATTTTTTTCTAGAGCACCTGGAAGGGTCAATTTGATAGGTGAGTAAATATTTTAAATACATTTATACTGAAAGAATAATGATAATTTATGTAAAATAAATATTGTTTTTTATTATGTGCATTGTACAATGAAATATACTGCTTGAAATGTAAATTACTCTATGAACCATAGCATTGTGCAGATCAAATATAAGCATATGCAAATCATTAAAGTTGGCAACAAATCTTGTATAAGCTGTAGAAGGTTTGTATATAAACAGAGTTAGAAATCATTAGTAATCTCATTAGAATGTAAATATATTTTAAAGAACTGCTTGTATCTGTTTGGATTATGGATTGAATCATTGATCATGAAATTTAAAGTTGAAGAACATTTAGATATATTTGACAGAAAGTATTTGTAGTATCTCATAAGGATTGATACATTCAGGCAATGATAGAATTACTAATTGCAGAAAGGATTTAATAGACAGTAACTTGTACAATGGATGTCCTTCATACATTTAGCTGATCCAAAATTTAGCAGATAAGCATCAGACCTTGGCAAGTTTGTGCTGACTTAAAGTTTAAAGTAATAGAACTATATTGAGTAAAATTTGAGTATTGAGATCGTTAAATTACTAGTGATTAACAAATTCACATCAGCAATAACATAGCTTTAGAACTGATTTTATTGTTTTTAATTGAATGTTACATTACTATCAAATCTTTTTGTATAAGTTCTAGATACCTACAACAATATCACATGACCTTAATTATCTTCACTTTAATTCAGAGTCATTTGTTGTAAACTTGAATAGTCAATAGTCACCAGTTGGTATAATGCAAAGTGTATAAGGGATCTACAATTGTTATAGAAATGAAATCTCAAAAATATATAGAGACAATTATTCTGGCAATGGAGATTTTATAACCTTATATCATTTGGTGTCATTGATTACTCAAACTTAAAAGTAGATGACTTATGAATGGGGTAAAAATAATTGCTTTTAAATACCTCTGAATCAAATAGCCTGCATTTAGATGATTTAATGATATATAGCTCAAATTTTGTATCATTTATTTTCGGAGTGATAATCACGGTAATCATTTTCCTGCTAGATGGTACACAGCCCTGATATTGTATAATAGTTACTTCATGAACTATCATGGATTAGTGGAATCTTTGAATATTGCTTATAAGATGTCCTCACAAATGTTCCAGTATTATGGAGCCAATTAAATATTAAATGGTCTTATGTATCCATTTAATCATTAGATGTTTTCATTATTCCATATCTTATCACTTGTCTTAGTGCTTTAGTCATTATATAATCACATAAAATATTCACTCAACTGTTATTTTATCCATCTAATTAATAAATTGCTTTGTAATTAAAATAAGTTATGAGTTTTGTTTTCTTTGATGAGTTTTGCAATTGAATGTCTGATTGACATTATGCATGCTGTTAATGACTACATTGTACAAACAGATATGAACTATAGTTAATGTAGAAAGTATTAATTGTAGATTTTCAACAAACACCTCTGTATTTTAACCACTGAAACCATCTACTCCATATTATAACCTGATAGATAATTTTTTTCAAATTTTATTTATAGATTAGATTTCAAATTTTCAAACAATAATTTTTTTCAGTACTTATATAAGATAATCGCATATATCATCTAATGAAGTGAGATTCAGAGTTTTATCAGTAACAATTTTCAAATTTCATATGATGAGATAATGTTCTTTTCCATTTACTATTTCAGTTACAATTTTTAATAGTATAAGAACTCTCAAATTCAATACATCTTATTTTAAAAAAGTTTACAAGATTTTTTAATATATTATGATGTTGGCAAAATATCCAATATTTTTTATATAAATTGAAGAGATCCAGAAATGCTCATTTACTGCAGGATATAAAATTTTATTTATATATGTAAAGTTAGAGGTATAAGTCCTAATAAATAATATTTTGAATTTGTTAATGTAAATGCAGCTTTTTTTTTTCTGTGGTGTTTAATGCAATTTGTTTTTTTAATTCTAGGTGAGCATATTGATTACTGTGGCTATGCTGTTTTCCCCATGGCCTTAGAACAAGATATCTTAGCAGCTGTTTTTTTAGATGATTCAGGAAAACTTAACCTGTCTAATACCAATCCCTCATTCAGGTAAGGAAAACAAAAATTATAAAAAAATTAATTTATGTTTAGGAGTTAGATCAATATTTCTGTGTTTCTAAATGATTAAAGGATTTCATAGTAATGTTATTAGTACCTTGCCCTTAACCTCATCTTTTGGTTTGAATGAATAAACTTAAAATGTTTATTAACTGGCTTAAGATTTTTTTTTATATAGATGATTCATAGTTAACATAGCTAGCTATCCATGTAAATGTGTATTTAGCTAATTTTAACTATACAGTAGAAGTTTTTAGATTTTTTGGGGTTAATCAAATGAATGATAATACGTGGAATGTAAAAATAAAAAATATTGTAATATGTTGCAGGCTTCACTAATATATGAAGGTGTCATAGTCCTATGTCCATTGAGCCAATAAATACTTCTACCTTTTTTAAAAATTGTTTTAAAACATAAGGCATAGAACAAGAATTTTTGCAAAATATGAAAAATTTATATAAATCAAAATAATATGTATAATGGGGAGGGGGGGGGCTGATCTGATAGGAATTAATTTTTTAGTTGCATTCCATTCTTTTTCAGAGGAGAAACAATGAAAAGATGTAAAAATCAAATGTATAAAAAATAGAACATGAAGTTTTTCAAGGAAAAATTTTATGAAATAGATAGTATAGTATAGATAAAATATTTTAGTAATAAATAGCTAATATAAATTGTTTCTTTTATTTTTAATGCATATTGTTCTTTATATATATATTGACTATTTTGAAAACTCTCAAATGTTCACTATAATAATCTTTCAAAAATGATCTTTTTTTTAATAAAAATATATACTTTTCTGTAAACTCATAAAAATGATATGTAAACATATTAATCCAATAAACATCACATGACCACCACCTCTTGAAACAATAGTTATACACAAGCATAAGAGATGGTGGTTATGTGATATTTATTGGCTTAAAACCAATCCTGCCTAATAGGATAGTGGTGGCTATGGTTATTAAAGAACCAAAGACACCAAAATGTATGGATACTGAACTGGGTTCAGACCCATATGACTATATAAGCTAATGGGCTTGGATTGAAAACATTAAATGTTTTCAGTTTAAGTCTCATAGTTTTGTAGTTAAATGGAGATAAAAGGTGGTTGCTAGAGGGTTGCATTAGATCCTAAGATCTAGGTGCAGTGCTCTCAGATCCAAAGCTCCTCACTGATGAAGGCCATAAGCCAGAAACTAGTCTGGGGATATTGGATGAGTAGGTACTAGATGGGGATTTTATGCACAAGCCTTCTGGCATCCATTGATTACTCTAGCTTGCTGTGTGTGGCAATATATATAGTGAGTTTTGCCTGTTTTTAAACATATTAATGGAAACATATATGAATGTACATTGCAACAACCCCATAAACATACTTCCACATAGCATAAACATCACACACCCGCACTAATATACATTTTTACACATCATAATTATATACATCATACACAATACTTGCACATATGTGATATGATAGATTTATTGTTTGATAATATTGTGAATAAAATTTAAAAAGATACTAAGTAGTAAATCAAGATATTTAGTAAGTGTGGGCAAATAATATGGTAAAATCAGTTTTTTATCAAAAATCATGTATTTGATTATTTTTTATTAATTTTAAAGAATAATCTTTATAATTATTTTTCTATAATCTCAAAAGAAAGAAAAACCCAGGTGAGTTGGTTATTCTTTTTTGTTTTATTTTGAACTAATTGAAATGATTGTAAAAATATCTATATATATATTGAGGGATTTAATTAACATTTAATATTAGAAACTTGAAAATTAATAGCAAACGGGATGGGGAAGGTATTTTATTTGGAAAAGAATGAAGTATTGCCTAGTTTGCATCGTGGTTATTTTTTTTTTTTGATTACTATAATGAAAGATGTAGATTATAGTTGCTAAAGCAAAAATAGGCTTAATTAGAGAATAATTATAAATAAATAAATTATTCACATACATATATATCTTTTTCTTTATAAAACTTAATTTATTACATGAATTATTATTCAATAATGTAAAATATTCCACCAACGTTTTGGCTATATCCTATTATAGTCTGTTTCTAGGTAAAACTACGAAATATATAAAAATAATAACATATATATAAATAGAAATATTTCAAATTTATCCAATAAATAAAAAAATAATACAAAAAATACACAATAAAATAATAAAAATAACATAAAATAAAAATAAAACCCAAAAATTTATATTACCTTTCATCTCTTCCCTCTATAACTTTAAATTTTTTTAAAATTCATTCCTTAAATACCCTATCTAATTAATTCTTCTTATAATTATTTAATTACATATTCCACTCTACTTAAATCATTCAACAAAAAAAAACCTTTATTTTCTTTTTTCATTTTAAAAACTTATTCATTAGTGGTTTCATTTCATTTATGTAAATACTCTCTCTTATAATTCTCTCATAATATGACAATCCATTCTAATGATTCTATTTTTAAATCTTTATGTCCCATTCAATTCATATGCTCGCAAAGTGCCTCAGTATGCAAGGAGGGAAGGATGTTTTTGGTGGCATGCAGTGTCATCCAATAAATGCACAACTCATAAGTACCTGTTTATTTAATTTTTTTGTCCTTTTGCCATAATTGATATATGTCTCCATTATTTTTTCATATTACACATGTTATGATGTATTACATCCGGTGACATATTATTCTAAGTTTGTGATATGTGCAAACAAATTTTATCGATTAAGTTTGTCCCACATTACTTGGAGATTATCTTAAACATCGCAAATTTAGAGTAATATGTCATTGGAGTAATGTGTCATAGCGGGACTAATATCAAAATACCACTTGAGTTTATACATTATTAAATGAAAAAATGCAGATTGCAGTTACATATAATTAAATGTGTTAATGCTGCTTTAATTTGCTTGACTGATTATGAAAGTTTTTTGAATAATTATCATTGATTTTAAAGCAAGAAAATGCTGTATTCTTTACACCAAATAGTCATCAATTATTATGAAGAGATTATGTGATATAGAAATAAAGTTGGACTCTATAAATGTTGCAACTTCTAGTAGAATTATATTGCAAGTAGTTATATGTGTTTTTTAATTAATTTTATTTTGGAAAAGTAATGGTTGATTCTTTCATTTGATTTATGTTAATATTGTGATTTTTTTTGTGTGTCAAGCATCTGTATTCTTAAAAATTTCAATAGTTTTGAAGCAAGCATAATACTATACTATTTTAAAATTTCTCTTGAGATGCCATCAGGGCCTACAACTTTCTATATTTAAGATTACAAAACTTTTTTAATTTCACTAAGTTGGATATCTTTGTCCATGTCTAAATGAGTTAGTAAAAATGATGGTATTATTATAACTGTCATCGTAATTCTCATGTCATTATTTAAATAGTCATTAAAATATTTCATCTGTTCATTATGATATTGAGTTTTAGATGAATACATTACTATCAACATGTGAAAAAAAAAAGTTCTTACATGTCTGTGTTCAGTAAATGATTTATCTTTTTTTGCAATATTCAAACTCTAGTCATTTAAACATTTTTTGTCACATGTTGAATTTCTGCCTTTAAATCTTTAAACTGCTTACGAAGAAGTTGTTTATTTTATTTAGTCAAGTAGAGAATGATTTTTAACTAAGTTGTTAATAATATAATCACTATCAGAAATCCAGTCAAAATTTTTCTTTTTTGTCAAAAAAAAAAGTAATTAAATGGTTTATTGCTTGGAAGTTCATCTATTATTAGAAGTGACCGATTTGGGCTGTTATTTTATGGATTTTGAACTCCAGAATCTGCCATTCTATCATGCACCAAATTGTTCAGAGCACCTTACTAGCTAAAACACACTTAATAGAATTCATGCCCAATAACAAAACCAGCTTCCAAAAAAAATCTAAAGTATGGTTTTAGTGTTTAACAGAAGATGATGAGTAACAGCTGCTTCTAAATAATATCCACCAGTAAGTTAAGATCGTACTATCTTTCTCATAATTTTAACCTGAGAACATACTAATCTACAATTTATTTTATATTTATAAGTTCAGTATATTATTGATTTTTTGTATATTTTGACTTCAATTTATAATACAATCCATAAGATGAATGTAGTTGCATCCAAATTTCTTTATGACAATTTTTCTGTCTAAACAACATGTTAATGATTAGTCATTACAAGTCTTGTGTAAAAATTGAATTACAGTAGATTATTGAATTCATGGGGCCAATAATATTTTTAAAAACTTTAAGTTGTAATTTACTATTTATTTAAAATGTGTATTAATTTTTTTCTTTTGTTTATAGATATGGATGCTATAACATTATCACAAATCAATAAAAGCTTTCTTTATTAATTTTCTTAAGTTAATGTTGTAACATGGATTACAGACAAAATAGATTCGGTGTCTTTGTTCAAAAAATTTTTAATATTAATTTTTATTAATAGAACTTCAAGAATAAAAGATATCAAATTACACTTCACAGCAAATTATCATCACTCAATTTTCTTTTAAATTCTGTCTCATATGTTTCTTTTTCTCATAAATTTGTTTCTGCAAAATTAATTTTATTCAGATCAACTATATCATTTTATTAATAAATTTTGCCCAAATGCTACTTTACGTTCAAGGCTTGGAGAATTCATCAAACCAAGTTCACTCTTTTTATATAATTATATTTAGAAAAAATTGAAATACTTCTTACCATCACTGTATCATACCTGGCTTTTTTTACTATTATTGATATTGCTAATAAAACTTCATTTGACTTACTGAGCTCGTTATTAAGATATGCTTGCAAGAGCAGTTTTTTTTTTTTACTCTAAAATCTTTTACCTTGAGTAATTAATGGATACTTGATGGTAATGCTGTTATACTATTCAAGCCTGAAATTCAAAAGAGCCCTAATATAATTATTGATATTATATATTTTTTGCTTAAATAAATAATCTTCCAGACATTGTGAATGAGATTGACTTTCTGAGATAAGCATTTTAAGATCATCTTATCTTTCAATTTTCTGGAAGCAGAAGATTTTCTAAATAATGTATTGAAATATACCATCACTTGTTGATTGAAATTATTATCCAAATTCTAGCTCCAAGCAAATTATTGATTGTACTTCCTGTTACAAAACCACAATTAAGGATTTCAATTGTTTTATATCTCTCTGTCATCTTTTTTTTCTCTGAGCACTTCATTTTAATCTAAGTAACTGAAGACAGGAAGGTTAAAAAGGGATAAAAGCAAAGAGAAGAGACAAGAAAAGTCTGCTTATATTGGTAAAAATATCTAAACTTTGTTTTATCAACATCATATATTACAGGACAACAGATGATACTTTTTGTCAGATACTATTTATTAATTATTCCCATTTAACTCTCATATCAGACAATCATTCCATTATTTATATGTGTACCAGGTCGAACCGCTGAAACCCACCTACTTATACGTATATATAAGTTTTGGCCGGTTTCAAACTCCTTCACAATACATTTATAATATTATAAAAGTTAGGTGAATGAACCGGCACGTTCGAGCAAAATGGGAGATCTTATTAATAGCTTTAACTATCAATAATGGCCCATCTCGGCTGCTAGATTCAAACCCCTACCATCCAAATACTTTATTTGTTTCGGGGTAAACCCCGGGGCGCCAGCTAGTCTGAAGACTAACATATTCGGGTGGTAGGCTCATAATCCAGCGCTCGAAACAATTCCCTTAACCAGCCCAGTCTAATTTTAATCAATGATATTTATTGTTAATAAGAGATTGATAAAAAGAATTGACCGACAGATCAAGTTTAATTTTAAAGATAATTTATTTCAATCAACATCAATTAAGTTTAAATATAATTTACTAACCAACATAAACGCATTCTAAACATTTTATAAATCCAAATTTCACACACGCACATTTTTTTTTTTTACATTAACATATGATAGGATATTTCATGAACAAAGCAACATAATCTTAGACATTTAAATTAACTCTCATTCGCAAAAATAATAATAAAGCATTAATAACATTTGAAACTCACGCACACACATCAATAGTTCCTTTTATGTATGATAGAGTTCATATAATGTTATTCTTCAATATTTACGGATTACAGTGGTGACTACTACTTGTAAATAATAATAAAACAGATACCTAGGATTTTTTTTTTCTTGTCGGTGGCTACTTCTGCTGCTTCTGATGGATTGTATCTAACCGGTTAGATTTTGTTTATGGAAGAGAATTTATGGTAATCCGTTGGTTTCTTCTTGGAGACAGCTGCACGTTTTGACGGAGGGTTTCTGTGTTGTTATCCAGACATTATTTCTCAGGCAGGTTTTGATGATCTTATTGGACTAAAAGGGCTGGAGCACAAGCGTATATTTCCAAAAGCTTTTCAGCACTGCATTTCTGTAAACTGACACAGTAAAACTAGACTGAATTTCAAACTCCAACTGACTGTCTGATAAAACGAAAAAAAGTCTATTTATACCTGCCAAGTGTTTTTGTTTTAATATCCTCCGGCAATACGTGTTGTCGAAATTCCTTTAGATTAATTATATGACAACGTGTTTTTCGATTGAATATTTGATTAGTAGTAGCTATTTTAAAATGTGTTGTTTTCATATCTTTAATTAGCAGTCCACCACTGTGTTTCTAAATACATTTCATTTCAATATTTATTTATTTTTTTAATATTATTCTAACATGCATACTTTTGTTTACATTCTCACGCACTAATATAATCTATTATAATAAACTGGAATGAAAAGAGATTTTTATATTTTTTTAAACTTTTAATTTATAATAATTTTAACTTTTATGAAACTCTTAGTTTGTTTTTTTTTTTTTTTTTATAGGAAAACTCCCTCTCCCCTCTTTAAAGTAATTAATTGTCACTTTCAAATTCTTTTTTCCGAAAGGTTTTGATAATAATTTTTATACAAAATTATTTTATATACATGTGCCAATTTGGCATTGGCACATTACACCCCCCTCCGTTTTAGAGTAAAATGCGTCATTTTTGACCATTTTATCTCTTGCAATTTTAATTGTTGACTATAAAGATTTATTAATTTTTTTTTTTATTTTAGATAATTCCTACACATGTGTATACGTGCAGCATAATTCTACACCTACTAATATTCTAGATATCGAGTTATTACTGGACTTGCATACAGGGAATCTATAATAAATACATCCCTTTTTGCACTCACCATAAGGTGCAGCAGTACCAAGAAAATAACCTAAAAGGATATCTGGATAAATACATTTAAGATACTCATCATAAGGTATCGTATTTACCGAATATTACCAGTGTATGTGCGCGTATATACCCATGCATACTTACCTACTCGTAATACACATTAGACTGACTTTATACTTTTATTTCTAATCTTATAATATTATTTGTAAATCGTTACGAACATCTTTATTTAACATGCGTGTAAAAAAAAAAAATCGATTAGTTTATTACGAGTCATTCTTCATATATTTACTATAGATTTATTTACGCTTATTTATTTATCTTGATTTTATCGAGTTTATTTTAACTATTTGACCTACTTATTTATTTACAAACATTTTTCTTGATTAACATGTGCGTTGATCACTTTTCCTAAGTATTGACCATTTCAAATTCTTATTTTTCTAGAGTGCATTTTTAGTTTTTATTTTCATCATTAGGTAATAAATGTAATATTAAGAGAAGTAGGCAGCAAAGTATAAGGCAATTCAACACACAGATCGACCTTGTGCTGATTTAAACCAACTTTTAATTTCTTGCGGAAGTCGTGACTACAGCATGGGCAACTGTTGTGCACAACGGATCATGAAAAGGGACTTTAAGATTGCGAATGGCAGGACTATCTCTACTGCACATTCGACTTACTAAAATATTTATTTTATTTGGTTACTGGGAATTTTTCCTCCAGATTTATTAATTTTTATATGCCAGGACTTTTCTACGCATCATCATCAATATTAATTATTTTTCGCACTACCCATCTGTAGAAAAAGTCACGTAAGAAAGCTTAATCCAACAAAAGTCAGGCCTGGAATTTATCTCCTTGCCCAAATACTCGCACACACCTCAATCCTAATTTAATACACTTTTCTTTTTTTTTTTTTTTTAACTTTATTTGATAATGTTTTATTTCCATTAATACGTTCATTATACACTTATTTATTTCATTTTTATTTTTAAAGCGTTATTTTACTCTCTTTTTTTTTTTAAAAAAAAAAAAAAATTTTCATTTTGCTTGACTATTTTGATTTTACACATTTGTTTTGTTTGCGTCACGCTCCGCTATGTTCTAGACTTATGAGCTGGGGTATCAATATAATCGATAAGACATAATCGAGGATTTTTGACATAATCATTTTGTTTGTCTAATTTGATTTTACATATTTATTTTGTTTGCTCATGCTCCGCTATGTTCTAGACTTATGAGCTGGATATCAATATAATCGATAAACAAATATTTTATCGTTGTTTGACATTTTAAAAATCTAAGATTGTTATTTATTTACTATTATTAACTTTAATCATTCTTAATTATTCAAACTAACTTGATACTCATTTTTAATTTATTTCCTTAAACTTTGTTAAACATTTTCCATTATTCCAATCCATGGTCGTTATAAACTAGGTCAAACCGTCAAATCCGTCAGATTACATATTTTTAATTTTTGTCTGGCGGTTCTCTATATATTTTTTTTTCGCATATAGCCACTCGTGCTGGGGGATTGAGAATCACCCCTGGGCCCTTCCTTAACTCTAGTATGCGAAATGTCAGGATCGCTGTCGGTTCTTGAAAGATTCTTGTTCTCTCGGGACTATTAGAATAGCTCTCCTCCGGGGACTCCCCAATTCCACCTACGTCTATACCCTACGGGTTTACAGTTCTAAGTTGGGGTTTGATCCCCTATCTTCGTGTCACCGTTGTCTAGCTCTTCAAAGAACAATTCAGTTGGGCGCCATTTATGTACCGGGTCGAACCGCTGAAACCCACCTACTTATACGTATATATAAGTTTTGGCCGGTTTCAAACTCCTTCACAATACATTTATAATATTATAAAAGTTAGGTGAACGAACCGGCACGTTCGAGCAAAATGGGAGATCTTATTAATAGCTTTAACTATCAATAATGGCCCATCTCGGCTGCTAGATTCAAACCCCTACCATCCAAATACTTTATTTGTTTCGGGGTAAACCCCGGGGCGCCAGCTAGTCTGAAGACTAACATATTCGGGTGGTAGGCTCATAATCCAGCGCTCGAAACAATTCCCTTAACCAGCCCAGTCTAATTTTAATCAATGATATTTATTGTTAATATGAGATTGATAAAAAGAATTGACCGACAGATCAAGTTTAATTTTAAAGATAATTTATTTCAATCAACATCAATTAAGTTTAAATATAATTTACTAACCAACATAAACGCATTCTAAACATTTTATAAATCCAAATTTCACACACGCACATTTTTTTTTTTTTTTTTACATTAACATATGATAGGATATTTCATGAACAAAGCAACATAATCTTAGACATTTAAATTAACTCTCATTCGCAAAAATAATAATAAAGCATTAATAACATCTGAAACTCACGCACACACATCAATAGTTCCTTTTATGTATGATAGAGTTCATATAATGTTATTCTTCAATATTTACGGATTACAGTGGTGACTACTACTTGTAAATAATAATAAAACAGATACCTAGGATTTTTTTCTTGTCGGTGGCTACTTCTGCTGCTTCTGATGGATTGTATCTAACCGGTTAGATTTTGTTTATGGAAGAGAATTTATGGTAATCCGTTGGTTTCTTCTTGGAGACAGCTGCACGTTTTGACGGAGGGTTTCTGTGTTGTTATCCAGACATTATTTCTCAGGCAGGTTTTGATGATCTTATTGGACTAAAAGGGCTGGAGCACAAGCGTATATTTCCAAAAGCTTTTCAGCACTGCATTTCTGTAAACTGACACAGTAAAACTAGATTGAATTTCAAACTCCAACTGACTGTCTGATAAAACGAAAAAAGTCTATTTATACCTGAAGTGTTTTTGTTTTAATATCCTCCGCAATACGTGTTGTCGAAATTCCTTTAGATTAATTATATGACAACGTGTTTTTCGATTGCATATTTGATTAGTAGTAGCTATTTTAAAATGTGTTGTTTTCATATCTTTAATTAGCAGTCCACCACTGTGTTTCTAAATACATTTCATTTCAATATTTATTTATTTTTTTAATATTATTCTAACATGCATACTTTTGTTTACATTCTCCCGCACTAATATAATCTATTATAATAAACTGGAATGAAAAGAGATTTTTATATTTTTTTAAACTTTTAATTTATAATAATTTTAACTTTTATGAAACTCTTAGTTTGTTTTTTTTTTTTTGTTTTTTTTATAGGAAAACTCCCTCTCCCCTCTTTAAAGTAATTAATTGTCACTTTCAAATTCTTTTTTCCGAAAGGTTTTGATAATAATTTTTATACAAAATTATTTTATATACATGTGCCAATTTGGCATTGGCACATATGTATATATGCATAATTTTTGTATATACATATGTAATTGATTTTTTTCATATTTTCTCTTCAATATATGTAAAATTAAGAAGCATATTCTAATTTGATTCAGAAATTTCATTTTAATTATGTAGCCACTTGTCTTAATCACACTTTATGTAAATTGTTTTTAACAGCATAATAATAAAAATTGTTTAACAATTTTTTTTGTTGCTAATTAAAACATTTTATTTAATCATATATATATATACGGTATTTTATTAAATACCATTATCTATTTTATTTGCAAATTATGTGATTTTTAAATCACAGATATTAGGAATGTTTTATTGATAACCTATATAAAGAAGTAATTGTAGAGCGATAGATATTTCTTACTTCAATAATAACTTGATAAACTCATTTTAATGCTATTAATCATGAACTGTGAATTTATTTTTCATTCAAAAAGTCTTAAGTCATTCCCACAAAAAGCAGAAAGCACTTTACCATTATGTATATTTAAGAAAGTCTAAAATATAAGGATTTATTTAAGAAAGTATATTCACCATAATAGTTAATACCTTCAATAATAGATATATTTAAAAAAAATTATGAGTTAGCTAAAATTTCACTTAATTTTATTATTTCAGTGATTATTCTTGTGATTTAAGTCATTTCACCATTGATAAGTTCAATGCTAGCTGGCATAATTATTTTCTTTGTGGTTTTCGGGGAATTTCTGAAGTGCAAGATCTCACAATTTCGAAAGGTCTGACAGTTTTAGTCGATGGTGTAGTACCTCCTAGTGCAGGCTTGTCAAGTTCGAGTGCTCTAGTTTGTTGTGCTGCACTAGTGACAATGCATGCTAATGGGAAAAAAATGACAAAGGTAAGAATGTTTGAAAACTATGATCATTATTTCATTATTACTTTTGGTCTTAAGCAAGGTGATGGTTTCTAATTCTTTTAAAATTTATTATTTTTTATTGTTTATAGCATTTGTAATATTGTGCATATATTTGAATGCTGGAAAGATTTATTTATAGGCATTCTTTGATTAAGCAGTAACATTTTTCTTCTCAACATTAGAAAAAAATAAATTAAATAATATTAATTAAAAAAATAATTATATAGTTAGTGGTTTCAAAAGTCATAGTAATGGGGCCCAATAATTTCATTCAATTGATTGAATTGGGTTTGTTTCTGGAACCTCTAGTTCTGTGTTGTTATTCTCTTGCTGAGCAATATTTCACAGGATTTAAAATAAATGTGTATATAAAACATATAAAGTGAGTTTTTCCAAAAATTAAATCTTAATAATACTTGAAAATGAGCCCATTTATGTTTCAGAAAGTCAGAATGCATGTGTTAGTCTTGATCATTAATTTATTCAGAATGTATAAATAAAATTTTTCATCTATTTAAATAGGTTTTTATTATTATCATTAAACAAAATTTTTATATTATATGAATCAAGTATTTGCTTAGATAATAATCTGTAGATTTTGGTTCTATTTTATAATCATACTTGCATTTTGACACAGGTATATAACTAACTTATGCTTGATCATGTCATAATTTCTTAATAGTCATTTTGTAGAAATAATAGTATTATCCCATTTGATATCCATTTTCATTATTATTTAATGAATGCTTTCTGTCTTTGTCATGGTGAAAATTTTTATTACATTAATAATTTTAATATTGTTAGATTTAGAAAAGGAAATTCATATTTTACTATTAATTAAAAATATGAAAAATTACATTTTTATTAACTTATTTAATCAACTTTCATAATCATTTATATTCACAACAACTTTTTTTAATCCCTTTATAAAGATAAAATTTTATTACTATCTTATACAAATAAAATACTAATAATCCAGAAATTTCTATTATGAAGACAAAATTATGTAGATGATATTTTTTTAACCTTTCATAAACATTTAATTTAATTATCCTTAGTATGAGTTTTATTTTGCAATTTGTATATGGTAAAAAAATAATTATTGTATTAAATTAGAACATAGACATATTTGAAAATAAAATTATAAAGAAAACAAATTTAGTAATTACTTAAAATTTAATGTAATGAATAGGTTTTTTATTTTTTCCACCTCAGTCCAATAGTTTTACTTAACTTGCGATTAGTGTTGTAATTAATTTTTAAAAAAAATTATATACAGTAGCTAAGTGAAGGAGGAGAGAAATCAGTGAAGAAGCTGATTCATTAAATAATAATTAAATTTTTTTAAAGACTTCCTGATCTTTAAAAAAAAAAAAATTGTTAAGAGAATAATTGAAAGAGAGGATTAATTAGTAAATTATTAGTTTGACCATTTTGATATAAAAATGTTTAAAATATTGTTAATATGTTGTTGTTCTGCTATTATTTAAATATTGTAATTTAAATAAATCAGAGAAAATATTGTTTTAATTACTGTCTTCAAAAAATATGTTTTTATAGATTATCATGCTTATGGAAATGCATAAATGTTGATTTAGAAATTCAGAATTTTGATGTAACATTTAGGGATTTATTTATTGATATATAATCTGCCTTAATATATCAAAACTATAAAGAATAGAAAACTCTTCATATACTAGTGCCACCTAATGCAAGCCTTAATAATCAATGAATGCAAGAGTGTATGTGCATAAAATCCCTGTCTAGTGCTAACTCATTCAATATATTCAGATTAATTTCTAGGTTGTGACTTTCATCAGTGAGGAACTTAGGATCTGAGAGTACTGCACCTAGATCTTAGGATCTAATGCAACCTTCATTGATTACTAAGGCTAACATTGGGTGACATTACTGTATGGAGAGTTTGCTACTGTTATTAAAAGCTTGTGTAAACATAGGAATTGGTGATCATGTTATGTTTTGATGGTTTTATATCAATACTAGCTATAATAAACAATAACTTTTCATATATATATATATATATTGTTTCTTATAGACATTTTCCAGTAATTTATATGACTGTAATGTTATCCAAAACTTATTAACACTTAATCAATCAAATTATACATAACTCGAAATAATAGAAAACAGTTTTTTATGCAATTTAATATTATCAAATTGATTTTCATTCACAAAATGAATCTTTTCAAGATGCCATTTTTAAAATTAATCATGTGATAATAAATGTTCTACAGCTTTATACACTCTCTTAGTGGTCATCATTAGAAATAAACACATTAAAAAAATAAAAAATATTATTATTATTTTTATAAATATACACCCATGTACATTTTCTTATTCATTTTTTTCTTATATCTACTATCTATCATCAAATAAACAACTCTTCTTTTATACTATCATTATTTATACATTCATATATATTACAGCTACTTATTTTCTAACATTGACAATTTCCTCTCAATTTTATCAAACCATTGACCATATTAATATATATATATATCCATTACATTTTCTTATTCTTTTTTTTTTTATCTTATAACTACTATCTATCAACCAATAAACATTTCCTGTCTTATACTATCAATACATATACATATATACATACCCATACATTTTTATATATTACAGCTTTTATTTATCTAACAATGACCATTTTTTTTGCAATTCTATTAAACCATTGACCATATTAATACATTTATCTATGTTTTCTTGTGTATATAATATTTCATAATACATTATTTTCTTTCTTTAAATTTTATTATCTTTATATTTGCCTCACTATTTATATGTCCTGTATCCAAATAATGATTATATGGTCCACCCTTGGTATCTTTTTTTTTTTTATTGCTCTATTATGTTCCTTAGCTTTTTCAGTTGCACTTTTCTCTGATTGTCCTATATATATATATATATCCTTGCATTTGTCACATGTAATTATATAAATAATTCCTATTTTATTATCAATACTAACATTCATTTTTGCTTTGCATATCCATTTTCTAATGTTGTTTTTCACATTTATGTGGATGCGTGGCATATATATAGGTTAATCGAGATGGAGCATAGAGAAAACATTAAAAGAGTATCAGTTTTTATAAAAGCATATATAAAAATAGTAATGATTTAGTAATGGCTTCAATTTTCTTTGATCATTAAAAAACATGTATATATACTTTTAATTTTAAATGTTAAGATCTTCATGAAGAGAGAAATCATAATAAAAGAAAAATTAAATAGGCAATTTTCATAAATAGAAGTAGAATGTTTATAATTAATCGACAAGCTGCTAATGATAAATTCAGGAATCTTGGGAAATGACTTATGAAATTTGTTTCCGTTATATTTTAAATTAAATGGTAATTGAATAAGTTTAAGTGATTAAATGAAAGTACTTCTGTAGATTGTAAGACTTTTTGTAGTATATTATTACCATTACATTTATTATTATTTTTTAAATAATGGATATTTTATTTTAATTACACACACACACATATAAAATCATTCATCCTGTCTTCAAGAAAACTCAACTGATATTTAAATTAAAAATTATCAGACAACTTAGTAGAAAAACTATATTTCTGGTCTTAAACTTAGAGATAAACACACACTGACTGATGTGTGCTGATGAATAGCCCATCGATATTCATTTCCTATAAATAATTATTTAGTAGGAATAGCAGTTTCATTGACAAAAACATATGGAGTGAACATTAGGAATTTGATTTTCTATTTGATTTCTTTAAGACCTAAAAGAGGAATCAATTTTTTTTTTAATTAGTAGCAAACTTTTTTTAGTGGAGTTTTAAATAGTTGTGTAATAATATTGTGTAATAATATTTTTCACCCCTAAAATAAACTAAGAGTAGATTTTTTTAATATATATTAAATATGCATAACCTTAAGTTAAATGAAAGTAGACAACTTCTGATAACTAAGATTGATCATGCTTATGTGTCAACAAACTTTTTACATTTGTTGATGTATGAGCATGATCATTCTTAGCTGTCAGAGGTTGTTTGCTTCCATTTGATTTATATATATACATACATATTTTAATTAAGAAATATGAAACTGTTCTTAGCTTGATGGGTAAAATAGGGGGGTCAAATTATCACCCTGCACTTGAAATGCCTGGTAAATAATATTTTTTTTTTTAACTATTTCCTATGATGAACTACTGAAATGATCTTTTTTTCAACTGGATATTTAAAACACTGCTTTATCTTTTCCTTTAAGGAAATATAATTTCTATTGAATTGTGAAAGATGAAGTTTGGTTTTTAGAACAGTTGATGATAAAGGTTATACCTTCTCATTGCCTTTTCCTATTTAACTTTGTAAATATAATAATATATATATAATTAACTTATATTTGTGTTTTCACATAAGAAGTCTTACATTATGATTCAAATATTAATTTATACATAAAGATAAGTTATAACATATCATGAATAAATAAACAGCATGTAATTTAGGATTGATGAATATAAACTGTTAGATCAGTTAGATACATGTATACAGTGAAAAAAAAATCAACCAATTATATCTCTTGAGTATTGCACTTAGCTTGATCCAGAGTATGTTTTATATATTTAGCCTTGAGAAAAACAATTTTTATATAAATTATTGTCAGTGATTTTCAGAGTTTGTCCTTCTCCTTTGTTATTTGTCTTAACCACCTTCTAATTAGGTAGCTTCTAATCAGAATAAAATTATGTTATATGTTTTTAAGACTTTGCTAATAGTAAATGAATTAAAAATATTTTTCCTGTGTCTTCAGCCTTATATATAAAGAACACTTTCACAAATTGTTCTCAAATTTTTGATAGTATATTTTAATCATCAAGTTACTTAGTATTTAATTATGGTTCATCTGTGTTCAGAATTTTTAATTAGAATTAACTTTTCAAATATTATCTCTCAAATATTGTCCATTAAATATAGATCTGTTGGAATTACATTTAGGGGAAAGACTAAATCTTATCACATTTTTTTCCTCAAACAATTTGGTTAAATTCAATAAAAGCTGCATTAAAAATATTCAAATTTTTTCTTAATTAATTTTTTCAAATATGCATGCGACTTCTCAGATAAAATGAAAACTGATCTATTGATTTCTGAATTATAAGATACAAATATCTTAGGCTTTATTTGGATTTTGCAATATAATGAAAATATACAAATATATATAGTTTTTTGTAAGATCAATATATGTGATTAAAATGTATTTTTACATAACGTAAAAAAGTTCTTGGTCATTAAATAGAATGTTGCAAGCCAGTGGAATGATCAATGAGGAAATAGAAATTTCTTTAGGAGTTTCTTGAAAGTGCAGGTATTTATTCCTCAATTATTCTTGTTTGTTGAGTAGAAAATTATCTAATGATATGAATAACAACAGACTTTGACAGCAGAAATTTTCTTATCACTCTCACTATCTGAAACTGCTAAATAATTTTTAATGTTGTTGAGGAAGAATCAAAATGTATTTTGCCAAACAAATTACCACCAGTGGCCAGCAGCATTGGAAGCAATATTTTACACATTACTGTAGTAATAGTAACATTCTACAAATTATTCCAATATAATTTTAAATTGAAAGTTATTTTTTTCATCTTTGCAACTTATATTTAGACAAATAATATAGTATTAAATGTTGAATAGGAACAATTTTAAGACCTATTTTTAAACACTTACTTAAGTTAATTTTATATTTGAAGTTGTTATCATTTTTCTTTTAAATTGTTTGTAATTAGTTGCTGAAAAGGTTTCTAATATTGGCTGAGGAAAAGATTTATTTCATATCTTTATTGTCAAAAGGACTTAATTAACTGAAGGAAAAAGTTACATCTGTTTACACTTTTACATTGAGCATATACAGTTTCATATTTACATTATAAAGGAAATACAGTTTATGTAATTAAATCCCAAGCATTAAAAATGTTTAGATTACAGCTCTACATATTAGAGATCATGATAATCATCTAGTCCATAGGCAATAAGATTTTTATCAATGTTCATGTTGTGATAGTAGAAGAAAACAGCGTTTAAAAATTCCAATGAGATTCAATCCAGTTTATATGTTGTACGTTGAAGATTTCAGAGGGTCCACATTGTATTGCAAATAGAATCAGAGACAAATTTCTTGTCTCTGTCTTTAATGCTTTCAAGTTTATTCCAAAAGGTATTTGGATGTCTTCTTGGGTTGTTATTGTATAAAAAGGTACATCTTGTACACCATAATGCAAAAAGAACAAAAGTGCTGGCACGAATATTGGCATTGTATCGGTATATAATATGCCGTTACATTAATTTAAAATTAGAATAAAAAAACTTTTTTAAGTTTGTAAATAAAAACTAAAAGCTAAAAGTTAGAGTTGTTAAACGTATATATATTCGCACAGATGCAAAACTTTAAAAGTATTTTTTTTAAATAAAAAAAGTATTTGAACGTATTTTTTATAAAAAAGATAAAAGACCTAAATATAAAATATTTTAGTAAAAAGTAACATAAGTAAAATTAGAAACAGGTATTAATTAATTCCTGAAATCTCAAAATGGAAATGATTGTGTTATTAATTATTGAAAAGCAAACTAGCCCTTGGGGATCTTATATAAAAAAAGTCAGATGAAAGATATAGATAAGAGAGCAAAAAAAAATTAGATGTCCAATAGAAGCAGCAAACAAATGCTCGGACCGTAATGAAAATGATTGGAACAGGAAACTATGTTCAATAAATCTGGAGGATTACTATAAAAAGGAAAATATCCAAATTAAGAACAGTTCCAGCTTGATTTTGTGAGAAGGGTGATAAGACACACTTGTCGCCCTCTCTCACTTATTTCAAATGAAGTGACTGTTGAATTATGAATGGTACTGTTGCAGACCTGAATAAAATAATACCAGGATTGAACCAGCTAAGGTCACCTTCAGATAGACCGGTCTTCATATAAAGACTTCATGGGAATTGACACCAGGAACCGCGACTCGTCTACTGTAAGAGATATAACTGAAAAATTTTAAAATAATAATTAAGAACTTTCAAGATTTGATAAGCTAAACCTACATTTTGTTGAAATGAACTTTAATCTGACTTTTCAAATCAATTATTAGTAATTTTTTTTATGCATCTGTTTAAGCAATCATTTCCATTTCTCTCTTTTTTTGTGTATTATGTGTTAATTAAATGCATTAAATTTAAGTTGGGTATAGATGGCTGCGTATATTCGTTAATGTTTAATTATGTTTCTTAATTTTCATATTTGATTAAAATATATAGATATTCGGTAAATATGATATCTCACGTTGAATATCTAAAAATGTATTTATTCGAGTGTCTTTTTAGTTATTGGTGTCAATGCGCATCTTATGATGAATGCCATTGGGTTTCTTGTAAATTTCCCTCTGCAATTACATCAATGACTTTATATTTTGATCGTTTATGTTTATTTTTAATGTTTTTGACTGAGTAATCTATGTAGCCTATCTATACTCAACATTCTAAAGTAAATTTTTATTAAAATGTTCACCTGTGCGAATAGTTTAAAATAATAATTTAAATTAAAAAATTAATATTAAAATCTAAAGAAATTTTATTCCTCAATTTTGTTTATATGTGCGTTAATAAATGTTTGTGTGTTAATTACTGGCAGTGGCTTTTATTTTTTTATATTGAAGATATATTTTAAATAATTTATATTTTATAAATCTCTGTGTTTCACTGAACTAGTGGCATTGGGCTAATGGTTGGAATAAAAATATATATAAAAATTGGATCTTAACTGCGCGTATCTGCCTACTCTATAAATTTTCCAGGTTTAAATGGACTGGTGGTGCCCTGTAGCGCAGATATGGTAAGACTGCATCTTCCACTTCTTATCCAATCGTTATAGCATATATACCTTGTTTGAAACTTTGAAAAAGTGCATCAATTTTAACTTTTGAATTTTTAAATAATAGAGGAATTGCTCTACGAATATTATCAAAGCAGGTGCATTCAAAGAAGATGTGATGCTGGTTTTCAGTGTCTCTATGGCAAAAATTGCAGTGTTCATCCACACTCTTGCAATTTCTTTTATATCTGTAGAAATATCAAGTGGATATTGCTTCAAGGTTAATTTTAACAAGGAAATTAATTAAAATATTTAGGTGCAAGGACCAATGTTTAAATTTATTAATGAGTTGTTTGTTACTTAGGCCTAAAATTGGAGTATTAATGGAGTCGTAATGATCACCATGAAACCATTTATAAACTTACAATATTTGAATTTTTTGATATAGATGGGAATTCACATTTGGAGATAACTTGAAGGGGAAGAATGAGTTTTTTCCAAAACCTAACAACAGGTGGGGATCTATCCATAGGGGTAATTTTCTCCAGTATCTCTAATTGAGGATAAAAGTTATTAAAAGATATATTATGGTTGATAGTCTTTTGAATCCTAAAGATGTTTATACAATTAAGACCTAAGCCATTTAAAATAGGAGGTTTTTGAAATTGTTTAAGTAAAATGCCACCAATACGCTTGATCCAAAGAAGATTTCTAAGTAGAAAGTGGATAGCACAATTAAATTTTTTAGTAAAAATAATATCTTTATTTATTAATAATAACTGAGCATGTTTTTGGCTAGAGAAGCTAGATTCATTTTAATAAATAATATTATAAATATATTAACTGATTATCAATAATTGTAATAACAGTTATTTTCTCTGTAGTGTTAAATTTACACAAATCTTTAATGGTGTCAACATCTATGATATTATAAAAGGACGATCAAGATTTTTGCTGGATCCATTGACTATGTTAGTGTCAGATATATATGCAGTGGATTTCAATAATCTAAGTTTGAAATTATATTAAATAAAAAATCCTACAACTTCATATACTCATCCATTTATACGAGTGCTATCATAAATCATTTATCAACCAACAGTTTTATTATCTTGCACATTCAACATGTTTTCTAATCATGTAATTGTTCTGTATTTTTGACTTATTGTTGTTAAACCACTAAAAATCACATGATCACTATTTTTTATGCTAGCACATTACTATTATTAAAACAGGCAAAATTCTCTATACAATAGTGCCACTCAACGTCAACCAGAGGAATCAATGGATGCCAGAAGGCTTGTGCATAAAATCCCTATCTAGTGCCTACTCATCCAATATCCTCAGACTAGTTTCTGGCTTGTGGCCTTTGTCAGTGAGGAGCTTTGGATTTGAGAGCACTGCACCTAGATCTTAGGATCTAATGCAACCCTATACAGCAGCCACCTTTTATCTCTACTTAACTACAAAACTATAAGAATAAAATTGAAAACACAATAATATATTCAATCTAAGCTCAATAGCATATATTGTCATATGATTCCTCTGGTTGGCACTGAGTGGCACTACTGTATAGAGAGTTTTGCCTGTTTTAATAACAGTAATATGCTAGCATAAGAAATAGTGATCATATGATATTTAGTGGTTTAACACCAATCCTGCCTAATAGGATGTGGTGGCTATGGTTGTTAAAGAGCCAAAGACACCAAAATGTATGGGTACTGAACTGGGTTCAGACCCATATGACTATATAAGCTATTGAGCTTAGATTGAAAATATTGTGTTTTCAAATTTTATTCTCATAGTTTTGTAGTTAAGTAGAGATAAAAGGTGGCTGCTGGAGGGTTGCATTAGATCCTAAGATCTAGGTGCAGTGCTCTCAGATCCAAAGCTCCTCACTGAAAAAGGCCACAAGCCAGAAACTAGTCTGGGGATATTGGATGAGTAGGCACTAAATAGGGATTTTATGCCCAAACTTTCTGTAATCCATTGATTCCTCTGGTTTGCCTGTTTTAATAACTTATTGTTGTATTGACTTTTTTATAATTGTGATTTCATTTTTTTATTATTAATTACTTTTGTTGATGTTGTAATACATTCATTTTTTAAAAATTTTATTCAGTTTTAAATATACTGTATTTACACACAGTACATATAAAGCACCTTATGTAGGTTTGTCATTATCCGCAATTTCAGGCATCCATTGGAAGGCTTGGAGCCAAATGCAATGAATATGAGGGATTATTGAATATGCTTATAATTTGAAATGTTTTCTTTTGTTTATTCTTATAAAATTAATTTTTTAAAAAATAATTGTTCTTTATGTGTAAAGTATATGTGTTGTTTTATCATACTTACACATTTTAAAGGGGGAAAAGGTTAACATTGTATAGTTAAACTTTTTTCAATACACTGTATATATTTTTCTTACTGCTAAAGATTTTTTATATTAGTATTGTATATATATATTTTTTAATAATAATTTTATTTTATTTTTAATTTATTTTTAAAGTTAGCTTTAGCCCAAACTTGTGCTAAATGTGAACGCTACATTGGAACTGAAGGTGGTGGAATGGATCAAGCAATTTCATTTTTAGCAGAACATGGTTCGGTATGTAAATATTTTTAAATATAAAAATAAATGAATTTATATCTATTAAATTATAGAGTGTAATAAAGCTGCTGGTAAAATTTAAAACTAGAACTTCATATATGAATGAATAATTTCAATAATGAATCTTTTGTTATAGCAATTTAATTGACCATTATTAAAATAGATGTCTTATTATGCAATTAGAACTTCAAAATTACAAATATTAATTGCCATTTAAATTACTTTTATATTTTTAAATTGTAATCTTTTATTTATGTAAAATAAAACAATGAAATCTAAAAGTAGAGATGATATGCAGTACTATTTAATATGAGGGGAAACCCAAAAATAACTGGAATTTTATAATAAAAAATTGTGTATTTATTTGTATTGAAAATTGAATCCCTTTCAAAGTATAGTCTGTTTAATGTAATGCATTACTCTAAACATGTTTTCACTTTTCGAAATAAAAAGAAGTCACACAGACAAATATGGTCAATGGATAAGCTGGATAAGGCTGAATTTATTTAAAAATTGTTTCACAAGGCCTATGTGCTAGCATGCTATCATGATGAAGCTTGCACTTTTCATTTTGCCACAAACTAGGATTTTACATTTTATTGAAATAAAAAGAACGATTTTCATAGAATTCAAATACACACACCCTCAAACGAAACCATAAAAAGGTATGAAGTGTGCGAATTTGCAAAAATTATTTACTGCAATGCGACAAAACAGCCTTCAATCTATTACACAACACAAGTGTTCTATTATAGTAAACGTGGATTTGAATATGCTGTCGGCCGCAGAAACAATTGGTACAAAATGGAAAATGGATGGCCTATGGGATTACCATTAAGTGGTATTTTATCTAGTATTTTTTTAAACCATTTTGAAAATATAATATTGCCTAAATATAATATACAACAAGAATTAATATATATGAGATATGTTGATGATATTTTAATTATTGCCAAAAATGAAACTATTAATAAAATTATTGAAGAATTTCAATCTATGACTTCTTTAACTTCAAGTACTATTAAAGAAGATCAATCTCATAAGGTCAAATATTTAGATTTGAATATTTCCAAAGAAGAAAATAAACTTGTATATAAAATGTTGAGGAAGCCATTTAAAATATGAGGATATACTCATCCTAAAGCTAATATTTCAAGTACACATAAATGGGCAGGTTTTAAGTCTTTTTTGTATCGAAGTTATCATCTTTGTTATTTTGAATTGGATAGAAAGAATAACATAGAACTATATACTAAAGAGTTATTAAGTATTGGCTTCGAATTGAATGCTATTAAAAACGTATATATAATTTTTATAAAAATATCAATAAACAACATTTTAATGATGATAAAAAGTTCTTAACTATCCTGTTTATAAAAAATATCACACCAAAAATAATAAAGAATTTTTCCAGTGACTTCCACATAAGTATACGTACTCCTCCTAATACTAATCGATCTATTAATAATTTTAAAGATCGCATTAATCATGAATCAATTACCCAAGTTGTTTATAGAATAACTTGCCATAAAATAGGTTGTAAAAGTATATATCTAGGTGAAACACATGCTAATATTGCCAACAGGGTATATTAACACAAGTATTTGTATAATAAAGCTAAAATTAAAGATGAAACTAAATCAATATTTTGGGAGCACTAAATTACAACCAATCATATTTTTGAACCTTCTGAAGCTAGCATTATTTGTTAGAAAGAAATGATATTAAAAGAAAAGGGGCATATATAATAGTCAATAATAACTATGCCATTAACAAAAGAGAAGCTTGCTTTACTCTTTCCAAAGCATGGAATATTTAATTATTTGAATATATAAATATTTTATATAGAACATTTACACGCATTTAAAAAATGTTATTTATTATTCATTATATATTAAATAGCTATGATTATGGGGTTTAAAAGATTGCTCCGAAAGCAGCTCAGCTATAAAGCTATAAAATTTTATTAAAAACTTCACTTATTTATATGTATGTAGCATATTTATTTATTATTAAATCATTTAAATATATAATTTTTATAATTCATTTTCATCGGATAAAGTTAGGGTAGTATGTTCAAGCAAAGACCTAGAAATAATTTTTAGGCGATGACTATTGTAATTTTAAAATATTTTGCAATTTAAAATAAACTCTCAGTGCCTCTTTAGCCTTGAATAATAAAGTTATAAATTTTTTTTACTAAAAGTTGATGAGACCTTCAGATAATACAATGTGCTTCAAAATTCTTGAAAAATTAAATTATGATCATATATTGAAAAATAATAAGCTGTAAAAAAATTCACAAACATGAATCTATAGGAAATCGGATTTAATACTGGATATTTTAAAGGTGTTAGTCTGTATAAAATTCCAATTGTTTTCTATTCACAGGACTGCATTTTGACATATGTAACACCATTCACTATTTGTTTATAAAATATTTGACTGTATTTAATGGAGATGAATAATCTTATAATGTGGATGATCAATTTTTTACATTTTTTTTTCAATGCTTTTGTACTTTTTTTTGTTGATCTGCCTATTTAGATTTTCCTCAAGACTCTTCTTGTTATTTTTTTTTCCAATATTTCAATTGTCTAGCAATCTTCTTGAGGATTTCTGTTTCCTTATAAAATGAAAAGAGATATTGAAGAATATTAATAAACAATTGAAATGTTAACAGAAAATAAAAAAACATTGGGGAAAAAAGTATAAAACTATGTAGATCATTCATTAATATAAAGATGTTGTATATAAATCAAAAAAACAAACAGTGGTAAAGTATTATGAAAACTTATTTATCATTTGATTTTTATTTATGTCTGTTATTGATGAGATAATATATACTGTTTATTCATTAATTTTGATTATTAATTTCAATTCTGATAAACATTTGCATTTTTTTTTTTTATTATTTACAAATTTGATATTTTTTATAATTGTGTTATTTAATCTTCTAAAAATTCAGTAAATCCACTCTATATGGAATGACTTTAACAGACAATTTTTTAAATAGTATTTTATTTTAAAATGTTCTGACTATTTGTAAAACATTAAAAATTATAATAAAAAAAAAGAATCATTAAAATTTATTGAAGCTAAATGAGTATTTTCAAAATATTTAACACTGTCTGTGGTATAGTCGATCTATATTAGAAAATATAATGCAAAAATTTTGTAGTATGAAGAGAAAAATAAATATATATACATATATTTTAAATTGATTTTGCAATTTTTTTAAAAATAATTATTTATAGGCTAAACTGATTGAATTCAACCCTTTGAGAGCTATAAATATTAATTTACCTGAAGGAGCTACTTTTGTTGTAGCAAACAGTTGTGCAGAATTTATGAAAGCAGCAACATCAAATTTTAACATACGTGTTGCAGAATGTCGTTTGGCAACTCAGGTAAATATCTAATTTTTTTGTTTGTTTGTTTGATTTTTCATCTTTCAGTTACTTATTATCTTACACATATGATGTTTACTATCTTGCTTAGAAAATAATTGAATATCCAATTGATAAACTGTTTTTGAAAAATGATATATTAATTATTTTTCATCATCATTATCACTGTTCATATAATATCATTTGTTGATTATAGTATTTCCTATTGTTTTATTATTGATTAATTATTAGTACATTTTAAAAAAAAGATAGGTTTGAAGTAAAATTTATTTATACATCTTTATTATTTTCAACCATTATCAATTTTCTATAGAATAAAGATCTTTTAGAGTTTCTACCATTCTTTTGATTCATAGATTCTTTTCTTTACATAATTCTATCAAACATTCTTATTGTAATATCCGCACTTACGACTGTGCCAAGGTTATAACTGCAAGTCATACTGTGCGGTCAGCAAATAACGTTATACAATTCCCACGCTGTTCTTTTCCAGTGAAGCTCTCCAACGAATTGGTCTGCAACGAAGCTCTCCAAACGAATTGGTCTGCAACGAAGCTCTCCAATGAATTGGTCTGCAACGAAGCTCAGCCACGGATGCTCTCCAACGAATGGTCTGCACCGACTGCTCTCCAATGAATGGTCTGCAAGCGGATGTTCTCCAAACGCATGGTCTGCAACTTGCTACTGCGTGACTGCTCTTTACTGCTGTCTATATTACACTGCTTAGTTATAACCCAGTGTTCCTATCGCGCTCTGACAACTGTAACAATCAATCAATGCACTGACCAATAGAGTAACGTCTCTTATCTAGAAATATTTGTAATCAAATATTTCTAGGAATTGTCGATCGCCATCACGTCAATGCACTAATTAAATTCCTCAGCTATCAGAGCGCAATCTAAAAACAGCCTTACGAATAAATTCTAGTTTTTCTGGAGTGCACAAAAATGTCTACCATTTTTACAAACACTACACTTATCTATTATTCTTTTAACAATAAATGATTTTTTTTTTTGTCTCTTAAAAGGCTTTTGAAATTCTACTTAGGTTTTCAATTTTTTAGCTATTGTCACTTTTTTTAACCAATATATCTAACCCCGTTCTATTTTAGTCTGGTGTTTTTTAACATATTTGGCTTTATTAGACCTAATGTGTTATTTTGCACTTTGTATAGTTCTTATTTATTTGACCAAGATTTATTTCATAAATGAACATTGTTACTGTAAATTTATTAAACACTATCTAAGTTTTAATTATATGATTAAATAATTTAACTATAATAATGATTTAATTTCTATCTTATTATTATCAATTTATATGCTTTTTTGAAAATTTACTGAATATTTCTTTAGTTTATTATTATTATTATTTATTCTTAAACAACTTTTTTTCTCTCTCCTGATATTTTTTGTAATATTTCGTATAAATCTGTTTCTGAAAAAAAAATCTAGTTAACTTAAATAATAATTTATTTTACTTTTTTCCATAAAAATACTTTTAGAAATGTTGGAGAAATGAAACTATCTAACAATAAACACATTTCTATATTAACATAGTCAACATAGTTACTATCATTAAGTAGTTTTTTCACTGCCATTGCATTTTTATAAATATTTTTGAGAATTTAATAATGTCCTGGATCTCATTAGTCTTCTATAATATTTCGCAATACTTGCTATGCTGTAACTAATTTTAATTTCAGTAATTTGTTCATTGTTATTCTGAATACAAAATTTTCTGTAAAGAATTTATTATGGTCTTGGAAAATATTTTATTTACGACTGATAGATTTGTAATTTCTATTATACTATTTTTTTCGTTTTTTAATATTGCATTCTTCCAGTTATCTGGCATATTTCTACCAATTCTTTCTTCATTTTTTAAGTTCAAAATTAAAATTCTCATTAATATATAATAATTCATATAATTCTCTTTTATATATAAGATACCTATAGTTGGCGAATGTCAAATATAAAGTCTTCTTGAAAAGCAGTTAAAGTCTAAAAATCTAATAATTTTTAATACTCTTCATTTTTATTTACCAAATATTGCTTTGGCTCATAACTTTATATCTTCTGAGAAATAAGAGCCATAAATTTTAATTATCTGTAATTGATGTTTATGTTATTAAGTGAAATACATCACTATCATTTTGACCAGAACAGAGTTTAGATCCAATAGTAGATAATGACACACAATTAAATAATACCAAATTTAATCTTTATATATTAATATTAGATACAAACGCCATTATATTTGTCCATTCTATCTTTATTAAAAGTTAATCAATGTTTTAATTAAAATCTATAGATTATAATGGTTCAAAAATTGCCAATGCACAGTGCATATGCCAAACTTGTCAATTTAATGGATTAATTTTGGTGCATTGGATCCCTAGATATAAAAATAAAAAGTAATGATAAATCTTGTAAAATAATATTGTAATAAAATGACAATTTTTATTAATAATCAGAAGAGAAAAAATTTACTTTCATTCTGTAAGTAGATATTTCACATTGGTGTGGTTTTGATGACTAATCCAGAGCAAGTCCATAATTGTTTTAACTTTCATTTATTAATAGTTCATCCATTGTAAGCTTTGCTAATTTGTTCTTTATGAAAATTATTTTCATCAATGAAATTGTTTAAAAAAAAAAACAAAAGAAGGTCACAATAGGAATCTCAATCATTATCTACGTAATTCCATTATCTATTTTAATTGGAATAAACTCACAAAATTTCTGATATAGTTATGTAATCATTTTAATTTATTTAGGAGGACTTTTAATTCTATTTCTTTATACTACCAGTATAGCAAGAAACGAAAAATTTTATTTTAGATTGTCTTGACCAACAAAATTAATCTGAATAAGATGATTTTTCATTTTTTCGCCAATACTAATTATTTTAAATGAATTTTCATTTAATTCAGATTCAATACAACTTTTTGAACAAATTGAACTAAATCAAAGTTTTTCTTATACAAGATTTTTTGCTGAAAACATTCTGATTGATTCAAATTTGAAAAATATTCTATCTGTATTAAAAATCTGGTGGAAGGAAAATAGACTCAAAATTTTACTGAAATATGCAATATCTAAACTTAAATTGTAACATTTTTTTTCTATAATTCATTATTATGTTAAAAAAAAGTGTTAAATATTATTTATCTATAGCATATTATATTTTATACAAAAATTTAATAATTATTAAAATCAGTCAACACTTGGACGATAAGTCATAAGTGAAAAAATTGGTGCTTGGACTATAAAAAGTTGGCAACTTCTGCCACAATGTTTTTTGATTTCAAACTCAGTATAAGCCTGTCTATGCATATTAATGAATGATCCATCGCTCTAGTATGGAGTAGTCCATAATAATTTTGTCTTATCAAATCTTTTAATGATTTATTCAGGAATCCCAAAAGTTTCTTTTCAACTAAGAGAGCTCTTTTTTGCAGACTTGTTATATGTGTAAATGTTTATAAATGTGGGTGTATGTAAGATGTTATAAATTATTTGTCCTTTAATAATTTAAATAATTTTGTTTCTATAGGGGAGATTTTAAAATAATTGGCAGCAATTTATAATGAATTTTTAGTAATTAATCTTTTTTTTTTTTTTGCTGAACATTATTATGAGTGAACTGATAAAGTAATGTATGTGCTAATAATAGTGTTTATGTGAAAGTATTATTATTGAAAAAATGACTTATTTAAAACAAAAAAAAAAATTGAGGTATTTTATTTGCTTCATGATAAATTTTAATCATGATATTTTTACTGAAAAAAAAAAGTAGCTTAAATATATAGAAGTAAATCATAGATGTTTAAACTGGTAACAAACAGTAAATACTAATAATAATTTTAATACTGTAATTTTTTTATTATTTAAATGGTTTTTGCAAAAGAATGAACATTTACATTTGATTTTATACCTTTGCTTTCCAACTTATTCGTGTTTTTTTTTTTTATGACAGAACTTGAGTTAAATATTTATCACTAAATTTAGCTTTTAATAATAGCTCTTTACTATAAAGTAAACTTGTAGTGTAGAGGTTAATGCTTTAGTCTGCCATGATTGATTTTGAATTCAATTTTAATGTGGAGCTGGAAGGTTTGTTTTCAGGTAGCTGTCCTGAAGCCAACCATCTAATATTTTATTATTGTTTAGTAAATATTGACTAGAAAAGAAATCCCAGCATTTATTTGGTCAATCACATAGATATTGATGCATTGCCTGTAAAAAATTATCATGATATCAATATGATGCAGCTTTCATTCCTTCTAAGGGTGTATGTTTGTATGGGTTTGGAGTTAACTCGCAAGTGCTGATTCTTATGTTTTGTCTTCATATTATTGTTGGAATAAGAAAATCATGATATATGCTAAATCAACAATGACTCCTAAATAATGATATTAAACATTTAAAATTTTTTAATTTTTTTTTTCTTTCTTTAAATGCAAAAGTCATCTTTCTTATTTTATATATGTATATAATATGTAATAAGTTACAATTCTTAAAGGTTTGTTTAAATAAAAATAAAAAACAATCCTAGTGACTAATATTTGCTTATTATCTATGTGATATCATATAAAATTGCATCATATAAAATTGCAATGCTTGTTGTTAAAATTTTTTTTTTTTTTAATAGTTTATATTAAATCTGTTGCAAATTATTTTAATTGTTATAAATTTGCCACTTAAAATTGTAAATACTAGCTTTTATTGCAATTTTATATTATATGCAGTAACATAAATGTAATATTTCTTATAAAATTTCCTTCCACTTCTTCTTCTTATTTGTATTGCTGAATTATATATAATATAAAACACCATATACATCTTAATTGATACTCTACAATGCAGTTTAACATATGATTTATTTTATCTCCTCTTGCCTACAGTTTCAACTGTCCAGCAGTCATCATCAGAGCTTTTATAAACCTCATGATGACTGCTGGACAGTTGAAACTGTAGGCAAAAAGAGATAAAATAAATCATATGTTAAACTGCATTGTAGAGTGTCAATTAAGGTGTGTATGGTGTATTAGATTATATTAAATATTTCTTATAATATTTGGTGATGTAAGAAATTAAATGAGATATTTTTAATTTTCAATTTTTAAACAATCACTGGTTTAACTAAACTAATTTTGTTGTCTCTCTCTATAACTTAAAAATAAAATAAAGAATTTACATGTTTAATTAGTATTGCTTTTAAATTAAAATAAATATTTTATAGTTAAAATATCCAATTAAAGTTTAATAATTTTTCTTTCATTGATATATATTGTTGATGGAAAGCAATTATGAATTATCACTAATGAGGTTGAAATTTATTTTAATCAGTTATGTTGCCTTTTGCTAAAATAAATTTTGCAATCATAAAACTTGATTTCCATAAAATCACTATATATATATATTTGAATATTTACATATTTTTTTATTAAGGTTCTGGCAAAAATTAGAAACTTGGATTGGAAAGCCTATCAAAAGTTGGGAGATCTTCAAAAGGCTCTAGCTCTTGACTTGAATAGCATGGTTGAACTTGTGAACAAGGAACTTCATGAGCATCCATTTACTAAAGCAGAAATTTGTCAGTTACTCGAAGTGTCAGAAGAGGAATTAAACTCCTTAAGCTTGAATCCAAATACTTTGCATGGTAAGACCAAATTCTTAATCATATTGTAAAATTCTATCTATGAAGTCTAAAAATAGTAATTATTGGTTAATAACTTAATTTGATACTTTTTTTTTTAATTAATAAAGTGGATTCTTGATTATTCTATATAAATGGAACTGGTTGGATAAAAAGATTAACAAAAATGTTAGATAACACTGAAATGATAAAAAGAAAATGCAAATTGAATTAATTTCAGCACAAGTTTTAAGTCTTTATTATAATAGTTATCTAGTAAACTAATGTAAAACTAGTGTTTGTATCTTAATTAGTATATTTTAAAGAAAATACTAATTGTAATTAATTGAATAATCCATTTTAATTAAGTTGTATTCATGATGAAATTATAATAAAAAGGATTTTGTGTACAATTCTATTTTAAAATGGACCTTTTTTTTAAAATCATATTTGGTTTAGCATTTATTTAGGAGGGATTAAAATGGTAAAGAAAATGCAGACATTCACTGATTGTAATCACTTGACATCTTTTTTGATGCATTGAAATCAATGGATGGACCTGAAAAACGGTACCATAATCCTAATAAACTCAGCAATAGCACTCTTTTATACAGGATAATGATGTTTAAATACATAGAAGAAATATTCTTATTAATCATCTTTTGAATAATGATACAAGAATTGAGACTTACAATAAATATATCCAATTTATCTACTCATTTAGGTTGGATAAAGATATCCATCTAGTATAGTGAAATAAAAACAGTGTGTGATCTTAAAAATAAAAAAGATGCAATCCTAATAATATATCTGGAGAAGTTTTCAATTTTTTTAGAACTATAGTTGTGCTATCTTTTAAAGGCATTTCTATTGTTTCAATTTTTAAAAGTAAAAAAAATGGACAATCAGTGAATGTTTGTATTTTCTTTTTATCATTTTAATCCATCAATCACTTTTAAACCTTTTTGTCAATTGATGAACTTTTGCCTTTAAATTTTTATATTATTATAAAATATATAAAAAATCTTTATATTATGAACTCCACATTCAATTTATTATTTTGACAGAGAGATAAAAATGCTGTGGGTTTTTTTTTAATCAAGTAACTAATCACTGTCTGAAAACCAATCATGATTTTTGTTTTTAGTGAATTGAAGAATAGATTTACTTGTATCTATAATGTCCTGGGTTTAAGACATGTCTTAATCACATGATAATCCTGAAAATCGAAATTAGCACTTTTAATGTCTAATAATAGTTGAAATTTAGAATGAGTAGTAGATATTTCTAAAACTTAAACATCAATTTTCTTATAAATATGATTAGAGTAAGACCTATTTTTTAATGCAATTACCATTTCAACCTAAAAACATTTTGATCTATAATCTTTTCAACAATCTATGCTTATAAATGCTTGCATAATATGAACTCTTATATTCTAACTCCTAACTGTAGATGCTGTTTTGAATATGATTGCATATATGGTCCTTTATAATTTTTTTTTTTTTGACTTAAACAAAGTGTTTGTAATAATCAATCCATGTGTTGTGCAAAATATCAATTAACAGCAGCTATTTGAGTTTACAGCATCAATCTCATTATTTCTATCAACTTTTGGTTAAGTCTACATTATGTAAAGTCTCCAAGAAGAAATTTTTTTTTAATCTTTTCATGATATTGCAGTAACGATGCTATCCAACAAGAAATAAAAGCTTTCTTTCTCTGAATCTAATATTAGAACATATTCAGTAATAAAATGAGCATAGGTAATATAATGTAAGTCAAATTTTAATATCATTAGTCTTTCATGGATACAACAAGGAATTTCAAGAATAAAAGATACTAACTTTGCTTTTACAATAAAACTAATATTATGCGGTCTTCTTTCATTGGTTGATTTACTCTTTCAAAAAGTTTTTTAGCTATCTATCTCTTCTATTTAATTCCCTTCTCTGGAAGATGAATTTCACTAAGAAAAGCTTTATTGATGTTAAATCTTGGCATCTCCTTAGTCACTGGTGCTATCCTCAGTTCAGTTCTTGAAGAGTTTTTATGAAATAAACTTCACACATTTCTGTACATTTAGAAAAAAATGAATTTGTAATTCTTATCTTTAATATTATTACTGCTTTCTACTTTATAACTACTATTGATAATATTATTTTTATTATTTAATGAATAATCTATAGGCAAATTAGATTGTGAAACAGGCCATTTTTAGATCATATTTTCCAGTCCGTTTTTACTTATGTCATAGGTAGGATAATCTCTAAATAGAGCTTTCTAGACATATAATCTTAGCCACACTGAAATTTTTTGTGCTAAATCCAGTTTAATACCACTTATTGGTGATTGTATTTCTTTGAGCAAAGATCACAACTAAAAGCGACTCTTTACAAACATGTCTACATCAATCAAGCCTATTGATTTATGGATTGTATCATTTTAAAAATATAGACATATTAATTGTTCAAAACTTGTATTTTTGTCTCTAAAATTATATTAAGTGTTTAATTAGCATAAGTATTCATATTAATGTTAAAAATAATATTTAAAAATAACTCATGTCACTGCATTGTAATGGCAAAACAAAATATCTGATTGCAGAAAATTGGATGATCAGAACTCTATTATATTTTACCTTTTTTTTAAAATTAATGTTTTTGTCTATATATATATATATTTAATGATATTTATGTTATTGATAATTTTTTATATTTTTTTATTAATTCATTTCTTCTTTTTTTTTTTTATCCTCTAGAACAATCCTTCAAATTGTATAACAGAGCAAAACATGTATATAGTGAAGCAGCTCGAGTATATAAGTTTAAGGAAGTATCAGAGTCAGATTCCAGTAATAAACTTGAAAAGCTTGGTCAATTAATGAATGCAAGTCACGCTAGTTGTAGGGATGATTATGAATGCAGTTGTCCAGAACTTGATGAGTTGACATCAATCTGTCTGTAAGTATTATTTTGTTTAATTTGTGAATTTAAAAAAAAACAAAAACTCTTATATGTTTGTTTTTGTCAACTATTAAACTATTCAGATATAGAATAGATAGACTTTTCTATGGAGTTAGAGTTAAATAAACTTTAATTAAACAAAATATCCGCAGAAGTTTTTTTTTGAGAATGTGTGTACACAAAATGATCTTTATTTATAATATCTATGTGTCATCAGATATATTCATAACTATTGCTTCTATTTAGTATGATTTAGAAAATAGTTTCAGTCACTTAGATTAATACAAGGCAATTTATCATGACTTATTTCTTCATTATACATTTTTAATGAATCAAAGGATACTAGAAATTTAAATAGTAATAATAAAAAGAAATATACAATTGCAAAAATAAAATAGTACAAGAAAAAAAAAATTACATTTAAAAAAAAAAAAAAAACGGTTTCATTGATTAATATGTATTAAGTGAATGAGATAGTTTGCCAATATTTAACTCTTTTGCACTTCAGTTCTATGTGCCATTTATTCTTTTTTTATTATCAGAAATACTTTCTCAGTTCTTGGATAGTCTTGTTTTTAGTGACTTTTTTATTCTTTCTTTTCTAGTTAGGAACAATGTTTTGAGGGTCATCTGGAGATATTTAAGTGGAAGAATCTACCTTTTATTTAAGCCTTGGTTGATTATTCGGCATCCAATCTGGGAAAGGCATAGTTATACTGGTCAGAGCAACATTTCATTAGCTCTCACCACATAGAGCAGTTAGCATCGATTGCAGATGTACATTGGGTATGTCTAGCCATGCATTTTGAATTTTTTCAAATGGCTTTCTTCATGATTTTAACAACTGAAAATGACTTTTGACCTCAGCTATTTTGCAGATTATCAGTTTCACCTTTTCCAAACTCATTATGGCTCAAATTTTCTGTTATCTTTCTCCTAATAGACTCTTGTTAACTTTCTATCGATCAGTTCTTCTCAAATACAAAACAAGGAATGAATAAAATTTACTTGAGCCATTTTTATATATACCACCCGATCTTTCAATGCTATAATTCAAAAAACGATGTCTTTTCTTTTAATTTGAATATTTAATTTAAAAATTAAATTGCTTAATCTGCAATTAAAATTATCTTCAGACTACGATCTATTACTTCTATTACTACTACATGTTTCCAATTTTATAATGTTGTGTGGCAAGACTTTTTTCTCTTAAATTTTAATTATATATGAAAAATAAAATAATAAAAAAGAAACAATATGGGTTTCTCATTTTTCTCAAAAATACATAGAATACACAATATAATTGTGTTTAACAATAGCATACATACTCTACAGTGAAGTAAAATTTTAATTGAATTTATCAATTTATTTAGTGATACAACTTGTTACATAAAATTCTTTCTTATTTCATTTCTTTTTTATTCTAATTTCGATTGAATGTAGGGACAGAATATCAATAATTAATTGAAACTCACTTTTTAACTATTAATAAAACTTCATTCTATACTCTTTATACATCCTAATAGATGTGCAGTTAGATAGCACAATATACTTTTACAAATGTTCTAAATATTATATTAAAAAATTATTTTTATGTCTAAAATATATATATAAACAAAATATCTAATAATAAAGTTTATTTTATTTTTTGCTTCATTATTTTGTAAATATTCATGATAGCTTTTTACTAAGAATTAGCCATTGAAGCTTATTATTTTATATCTTTCAGTCTTTCATGAGAGAAGGTTCCTGCTAATCTTTTAACAATATTTATATAAGCAGTATGTATTAAATGTAGTATGAGTGTAATATAACTGCAGAAAAGAGTTTACTGTTAATTGAAAGAATTCATCTTTGAGGTCTTAATGGTTTTTTTTTTAATTACATATTTTCAATTATTGAAGATAACATTAAATTTCCTAGGAGATTATAAAGTTGCCAGCCAAGGCAGTGGTTAGTAACAGAAAGCAAAGGGTGTTAAGATTCCCTTGATTATGGGCCCATGTAATTACAACTGCAGATCATTTTCAAGTGAAGGAAAAATGACATGAATTGAAAGAAGAGCTGTCTAATATTAGATGGGGTATTGTTGGACTTTGTTAAGTTGGAAGAAAAAATGAAGAGACAAATTTATTTGACAAGTAGACACCTTTTTATAAAGGCACGAGTATGGGTAGTCTATGTGGAATGGATTCAAGTATAAATAAAAAGTTAAAAAACAACATTGGGGAGAGACAGAATGTCAAAACTGGTTATTTAATTTAATAAAAGATACTAAATATAGATAATTCAGATTTATGCCACAAGTTTTTTGTTATGAAGAAGTAATAGAATTTTACATAGATATGCACAATCCTGTGATAGTCAGATGATGTATGTTGGTTTAATCCAATTTGAATACTAGGCGAAAGTACCTCGAGGCCATCCATACGTGAGATATTAAATTAAGAATACTATGACCTCTGCCCTATTTGCCTATTCTCGAAGCTAATTACGAACAAACAACATTATCTGAGACACAGATAAATTATTTTCTCACCGGCCACAAAGCTTAGCAACAGAGGTAGAGACATGGATGGGAACACCTACAGAGCTAAATAGTTAAATGTGCAATAAAAGTACTAAGAAACATGTGTTTTGCGTGCCTGGATCATTGGAAAAGTAAAATAAAGCATTATAATAAAATTAGGAAACTCAAGCTTTTTATAGTTAAATAATATGTTTAATTAACAACTTTAAAATATGAATAATGATTTAATGGCCTCCGCTATTCCCCTAAATTAATGAAAACTAATTAGACAATAAAAACAGATTAATATGTTTGCGGTCTAAATCTTTTCTTCCCAATTTTATTAAAATTGTCAACCCGAATCTCCTCGATAAAGTGCAATAATAAAAATCTTTCACAAAGCATTTTTTAATTGCTTTGCGCTAAAACAGAGTTTAAAAATTATTTAAAACGTATATAGCTAAATCTGATATACGTAATAAGCTAGTGGCGGACAAAAGAAGCGTTATCGAGGAGATCAAGTTGGCAAACAAAAGGAAACTTTCTCGTATTGAATTTTACAAATATAATGAAAATTGGAAAGAGATTTAAATGAAAAATTAACCTTTAAACTTAACCGCAATGGAATACGAAATATTTATAAACGTTAGTAATGAAGAATAGCAAAGGAAAAAGGGTTAAATATATAGATAGATGATCACACAATATACATATCTAAGACTAGTCTAATAAAAAAAAAAAGGTTACATTACAAATATAATTAAATATAATAATTTATAATATAATTCAGTGAAGCACTTAAAAAAGGGTATGAACAAAAAAAATAGAAAGTAAATAGTTCAATGGAGATACTATTACCGTCCTGGTTCCTTGGTCATGTTCCATCGACGAGCGTAGCTTGATCCGTCCATCGATAGGTATTTGTCCGGACAATGAAAATGGAAATATGTAGCATGGTTTCATGAAAAATCCTACAGACATGGCACAGAGTTCAGATCACTATTAGGTGGATACTACGGCATTTTGGATGGTATTTAGGAACCTCGGCGAAAGGCAAAGCTATTTATTTGCCTAGCCAAGCATAGTAGAATCCATCAAATTCATATGACTTTTAGCTTGAGCATGTTCAAACTTCTCCATGGTTTTGAAGATGACAGTTGTATAACTTTTTGGAATAAAACTCTCAACAAGCAAAAGCAAAATCTGAAAGCGTTCTCCAAAGAGAAATCTGAATGCCAGCAAGAAAACTCTGAATAATAGAAAGAAAACTCTGAATCACCAAGTCTTTTGTTCTCACTTTTA
Source organism: Epiperipatus broadwayi (assembly GCA_028023455.1). NCBI lineage: Eukaryota > Metazoa > Onychophora > Udeonychophora > Euonychophora > Peripatidae > Epiperipatus > Epiperipatus broadwayi. The sequence continues at coordinate 1,130,393 of JAQFVV010006277.1, read as the reverse complement.
TTTATACCCTCTTTGTCAGCTACCTTCTATTGTTTGTATGATCTTAGATCTTGATAAGCCCCACCACGCTCCTTTGTTTAAAGGTAACACTTTCTAAAAATAACCTTTACTTTTTTACTCTAAATTTCTTTCTTTAAACTTTGAATTTTATTAATTAAAAAAGAAAGAGAAGGCCATCTTTAATTTGCCTTAAATGGGCTAATTAATTAAAAATATACATTCTTTTAGAAAATGTTGGCGGGCTTATCTCAAAATGAAATCATACTAAATATTTGAACAAGATTTAAAAAGAAAACTACATTCTTATTTCTTTTAATAAAATAAGTATTTTATTTCAGCAGAATTTTGCATTAACTCATATATATATGCTTGGCGTATATATATGTTTAACTAATAAGTTTTACAAGTAATTTTTATTAACGGAAATTTAATCTTGAAATGGAATTTATTTAACACAAAATATTTAAATGCACTACAAATTTAATAAGCATAATTAATTTTAGCTTTAATGCAAAACCCTGCTGATATTGGACTATAAACTTAATTCAGGTCTATAATACTAACCAAGTTTATAGAAGGCTGTGAAGCATGGATCGGACTTCAGATCCATTGCTTCAATCCTTTTGATAACATCAAACATCTTAAAATTGTTATGGGAGACTATTGCTACAATGGAAATGAAAGAGCTGTGGGTAAATTTGGTTATAGTGACAGAATTTGCAAAAAAAGAAAAAACTGTATATTATGAATTCTTTGAGAAAAATGAACATGGAACCATCCAAATGAAGGTAGAACAGAATCGGATTATATTTTGACTAACAAAAAGTATGTATTTCAAGATTGTAATATTTTTAATAAATTCCGTACAGAAAGTGATCATTGAATTAGTGAGATGTAAGTTACATGTTAATGCAAAACTAAAAAGACAAAAATTATTAAAAAAGAAACTAGACAGTTGATATTCCTAATCTTCATAAATCCTCTAGCAAACTTAAATTAGAATTTGCTAATCATTTTAAAATATTGACCAATTTTGAAGCTGATTCAAATTTAACTGAGATCGATAAGAAGATAACATAGTCTATTAAGCAGTACACTAAAAATAACTAACAAAAAGAAATCACCAGTAAATTTTTAATTGAGACAAGAGAACGTATGAAAAAAAAAGAAATTATTCAAAAGTATTCCATTAAGAAGAAATTAATACGGAGTTCTGTAAAATGGTATGAAAAAGTAATAATAATGATATAACAAAATATACCTGTGAGTAAAAGTTTCAAAAGTATAAAGCAACATCTTGGTATAGAAAGGAAAAATTATTTCAACAATGGTTAACTACTGTTAAAAAGAAGATTGACATCATGAAATATGTGAAGTTTTATAAAGAATTATATAGTAATCAAGAACAAGACAACAAAATAAGCATTACAATCACTATATTTTTTGAATTGCCAAACATTTTAAATAAAGACATGAAACATGCAATTAACTCTATGAAGGAAAAGCTCCAGGAAATGATGGAATTAATTATTGATATTTTAAAAGAAGTAGGTGAAGAAATAGAAAAATTATTTCAAAACTCTGTAATAAATATCCAAATGATAAAGATATACCAGATAAAAGGAAAAATGCAGTAGTATTTTGATATTTAAGAAAGGTGGTGGTAAAGACAATATTAGAATTTCAGATCTATCAATCATTTTTACAAGTTATCTAGTTCAACTAACCAAAAAAAAACAAACCGGATTAAAAATGATTTTAGCATAGTAGATTACATTCAAGTATTGAGAAAAGTTATAGAAAAGATTGATGAATAGAAGTTGCTATTGTGCTTTGGATTTCTAGATTATGAAAAAGCATTTGATTCTGTAAGTATTTCTATAGTGATTAAAACTTTGAACCACCATAATATAAATCCAGATAGATTATTATCATATTCTGAAAGATATTTATCAAAATGCATTAGGGTAATAATTAAATTACATGGTAACACTAATAAGATTAACATCAATAAGAATGTATGTTCCAAAACTTTTTACAATAATTTTACAAAAAGTATTTATTGATTAAAATGAGCAGTTAAAATAATAAAAATCCAAGGAGATTATTTAAATCCTCTAGATTTTGCAAATTAATGGTTTCAGAACTTTTGGAAATTTTTCAAGTATTACTGGACAAAAGTAGAAAGTAACATTAAAGATAAATATTAAGAAAAATAAAATGGATTTTCTCAGAAAAGATTGATAATCATGAATTAGAAGTTAATAACTTCAAATACCTTGATTAGATTTTTAATACAGATGGAAACTCAGATAGAATGCTTTTGGTAGAAATAATTCAATATTAAAAGGAAATATGCATATGTGTTTGAAAAGGAAGATTTTTAATAGATATGTTGTTTTTATTTGTTGAACTGAGACTTGGATTCTTATTAGATGAATAATATAAATCTTCAGATCACTCAGTGAAGTATAGAAAGATGTATGTTGGAAATAGCAAGAAGAGATTGAAAGTGAAATACTTGGTTGAGAGATTAAATAGCTATCCAGTGACATCATTGAAAGAATTAAGAGACTGAAATAGAGCTGCATGGACATATTGCTAGAAGAATTAATTATAAATGAACAGTTGAAGTCTTGAACTGGATCCCAAGATATTAAATAAAAGTCTTAGAAAAAGACAACGTGAGCTAGATAGAAAAAATAATGATGTTTATTAACGTGATGTGTAAAAGATAGGCTATGTATCACAGAAACTGGATTAAATTTGGATTTTCATCATGTAATCAATTAATAATAATTGAAAATGATGATTACAATATAATTAAAGGAAATGTACATAAAATGTTAGTAATTAAAATATATTTTTATTTTTTCCATTTTAAATTAATATTTTATAGGCAAAAAAAAAATCAATAACTTCAACTTTGGATGATTTTCTTTGGTAGCTCAAATTGATAAGCTAAGAAAAATAAAAAAGAAACATGATCTTTTGATCAGGCTTATTATTTATTATATTGTATTTATTATTTTTTTAAATTTTATTTTTGTATGTGTGTATTAATTTATTCCAAGTTAATATAATGAAGGCTGAAATTTAAGGAATCTGAAGTGTGTCCCCTTCTATTATTTTTTCCTAATGAAAAGTGATGCCCAATCATTGATTGTTGGTTTATTCTTTATGTCTTTGCTATTTTTATAATCATGAGATTTCTTTTTTAGAATTTAAAACATCTTATATAGCTTAAATATCTAATTTGCTGAAATATTTAATTACAGAAAATCTGGTGCTTTGGGATCTCGTTTGACTGGTGCTGGATGGGGAGGATGTACAGTATCATTAGTTCCTTCTGAGAAACTAGATACATTTTTCAAAAGAGTCAAAGATGAGTATTATGGTCCAAAATCAAGAAGAGAAGAAAAAGTTAATGTTAGTTTGTTTGCAACACAGCCAGGGACTGGTGCAGCCATATATACCTATTAGAATATCATAAAATGCCGATTAATTTAAATTAAATTTATTTACATATGTTAAAAGTATGTATTATATATTGTTTCTCTACATATCCGTTGGATGAAAGTGAAGTTATCTTTTTCAAAGTGATATTTTTATTAAAATAATAAGTGGAGTAAACTTTTTAAAAAAATAGTATTTCTGTTAAATTCAAAATAAAAAAGTATGATATAATTTTACATGATAGAAAGATTAATGAGGATTTTTACAATTTGTACGATTAACAAAATATTTTTAGCATGCTTGACCAATTAAGTGGAAATTGATTCTAATACCATTTTTCTTTTAATAAATTACAATCTTCAGATGTCTGTAATTTGTAAGTTTTCCTTGAAGTAGATGAAGCTTTTTCAGATGAGAATTAGAGAGTTAGAAACTGTATTAATTGAGATGTAAGTGACATAGAAAATTATATGTTTAAAATCTGTTAATTATAAATTTTTTATGTAAATATAGCAATGGAAAAATATTAAGTTCTTTTTTCTAATAATAATGTCTTCCTTATAAAGTGTCTTAAAAAAAAAAATTCTTTGATATAATTAATAAACCAATATTCACTTTTAAAGAATTTAGAAACATGTTTATGAGTTAGAGCACCAAAGCATTCTTTAAGAAGCTTAATATGGAAACTCCTATGTCAAACTTCTAATATTATAAACGAGAAACTAAAACTTCAAAAAGTAGAGGCACATGTTAACTTATATAAATATACCATTCTACAATTTTTTGTATAATTCAATTCATGTATAAGTTTTTTAAAAAAATTATAAATCTTTATTGCCATGAACTATTAAATACATCTTTTTTAAATGTTCATATTTACAGAGCTTTATAAGAAAGAGTACAATATTTTTTTAAAAAGTGTATCATTTGAAAAATCATGTTTCTAATCTTATTTAGAACAGTGTATGTCTTGTAAAACAATTTTATATTTAAAAAAAAAATAAAAAATTCATCTTTAAATAAATACAGGTAAAATAGTTTGTTGTTAAGTTTAAGATTTTTTCCCCTCTTTTTCTTATTACTAAACCAAATTATTATTCAAATCTGAATTGGATGACATATTTAGAATGTTTTCACATATTCTGTACACAAAAAAAAAAATAATTTTTATAACTATAATATTTATTACATCATAAAATACAGCATAATTGAAATTATTTAGGTTTTTAAAATTATACTGTAGTTGGCATTGTTTGATGCAGTAGTAGAATAGCAGATTTTGGAGCTCAAAATACATGGAGCAAGCTCTGTTATTTCTGATGCTTGAACATCTTATGAATTCTCAAGCAATGAAGGATTCATTTATGATTTTTTGTTTACTTTATATGTATGTTAAATATTCTTTATGTAAATATAAAGGTGCATGTGTTGGATTAATGTAAGTAAAAATTGCCTGTTATTTCTTTAAATTTTGCCATGTAATAATCTTTTAAAAATCATTAATCAATTGGTTATAATGAAAAATATCAGTTCTCATTCTTTATATTGATTTTATATGTATTTAAAAAAAAGGCTAGTTTTTAATAGAGCTACAATAAAAATAAAATTATTCTGCTCTCATCTTGAAATGTCAGCATTTACTTAATCAAAATTTATTCTAACAGTGCTGCTGTTATATATTATAATCTAAAAAAATCTCTCAATGCACACTTTTGAAAAAGCTAACTTCCACTATAAATTAGTAATGAGAGGTTCTCAAAATTTTGCAATAAACAAGAACAAAAGACAAGGGGTTGAGACAAATGTTCTATGTGGAAGTGCATTTACTAAAGTAACTTGCAATGCATATATGTTCTATTTTCACATGAAATAAATGTTAATAATATTTCATATTTTAATAATATATAAAATTTGAAATAAATAAACTTCTTAGAATATTTCTGTATATGTGTGTTATTAATCTTAATATATTTTAAGCAAATATTTTCTAATATATTTCTTACTCAAAGAACTATTAAGTATAAATTAATCTGTGTTTAAATTAAGGCTAGCAATTTTAAAAATAATGTTAACTAAAAATTTATCTCAGGATTATGAATCAATTATAATCATTTACATAAAATAAGAAAATAAATGTTTGGATGTAAAGTTTATTCATTGTCTTAAAGTACGATAAATGTAAAAGGGAATTTTATGTACATCATCGTACTCTATACCTTTGCATTTCAGATACCAACAGCAACAATAATGATGTATCAAATCCAAATAGATCTATGTGTAATCTAATATTTTAAAATATGACCTTTATTTCATAAATATGCAGTGATGATATTTCTTTAATGATGACAAAATAAAAGTATTAAAATTATAATATATATATATAAATTATAAATGAATAATAACAAATGTAATTAATTATAAAAATTCTATAAAATACCTACTAAATATTAGTATTTGTTCTAAAAGTCTAATCTAAGTTTGGGATATGTAATCATATGGCATTGGAAAGACATCAACACTCCATTGGAGTAGTGCATATTATTTAAACAAATCCTCAATTTAAATACTAGAGACTAATAATAATAATTATAATATTGTTTTATTCTGTCTTTAAATATTTTGTTTCAATAATTATCAACTTCACTTAATAATACTGGATAAGTCTTTCACTCTTTTAAAACAAGTGAAATTATTTGCTTACCCACTCCTAAATGATATTTAAAATATATGACATTTATTACACCTTAATATACTTTACTGGATTCATTTGAAGGCTTATTTGTTAGGAGTAAAACTATTAACAAAATATAATTCATATCATTAGGATGCCTTATTGCCTACTATAGTATTTAATATATATAAACATATTAAGAGCTATGCATAAAATATTCTCTATAAACCTAATTATCTCACTAAAGATGATTATCTCCTTATAAATTTGAAATTGAAACTTAAGGACCAATAAAACATATAATAAATTCAATATAACAAATTTTATATAAGTTTAAGTTAGTTACACTAATGTAACCTAGTCCAATGTAAATCATATATTTAATCATACTCAATATAAATAATAAAATTGTTACCTGTACATTTATATAATAATAATATCTGGAGAATTTAAATATTTCTTTATTACATTAATAATAGTAACTCTAACTAAATAAGAAGAAATTATAATAAAGTTCACTAAGTAATTCATTGGTTTATACTCCAGTGGTTATAAACGATTAAAATTTATCCCATAAAGAAATATTTATACTTATATAATATTCCAATGTTTTTGACAATTTGAAGAAACATTCTAATAAAAGCATCAAACATTATATTAAGCACAATTAAATTATTTTTGTAATTTAATCCTTACTGCAACTTAATAATAAAATTTTATTAAGTACATTTGTTAATCTAATACGAGTTATATTTAACACAATCCATTTTAGGGCTAACTGATAAATTTGACTTCTATAATATTCAAATATTTACATTTATAATCCATTAGCGATATTAAAATATTTGGCATTTATAACCTATAAGCAATTTCTTCAAGCACTGGAGGTGAATTGTAGTTTGTTATATGAAGTTGAAGCAATTTAATTTGAAAAAAAAATCACTATAATTTTATATCCAAAGATTAGAATTCATCACTTCTTTCATTAGAAATATTTTATTAATCTATTAGTTTATAGACAATCCATGTTGCTATATATTCCAAGTCATTTATATTATATATGACCAAGCAATAGGTTATAATCCATAAATATTGATTTTAATTAAAGTTCAGCATTTCACCAAGTGTTATATTTTTCTCACAAGTAAGGCTGCATAATCCACTCAAATTTATATTTGTTTCCTGATCATTAATTTATATTTGTCTGGCCAACTAAGATTAATCTGGGTCATTACTTTGCTAACAATAATTATATATCTACAATAATTGTGAAATTAGCTGATTAACAAAAAAAATAGGCTTGTTTAGAAATTTTAAATTATTTGAATCAATTTTTTTGATCGTTTCATCTGTTTTGAATATTGAGTTATGGAAATGATAGGTCAATGCAAGACTTTTCTATAGCATTAAGCTTGTGCCTATTAAGTCAACTTTATTATTATCAGCAGCCTAAAATCTGGTGGATTATAAATAATATTTTTGATATTCATTGGTATTATGACTTATGAATATCTGATAAAGATAAAAACAAAATGGTATCTTGGAACTCACCACATTTTTACTCACTTGTCTTCCAATATGATTTATATATTGTAATCATATTTGATCAATTTTTTTATACAGAATTCTTTGTGTAACTAAAAAATTTATTACTTATTTAATTAATTCTTTGTTTAAATCAATTTATACATTTTAATGTGTTAAAATCTATGTACATTTAATCTTATAATTATATGGTGGACTATTTTCATTATGTAGAATTAATTGTTAAATGTATTGAGAAAACTTCAAACTTCATTTAAACTTCTCACATACTTTCAATTATAAGTAATAGCACACAGGTTAGAATATAACGCAATAGTTCCAAGTGTTTTATTCTCTTCTTTAGGTCTTGCTGCTTTATTAGTGACAATACTAGTATAGGAATCCAACCTGGGACTTTTAGAGTAGTGAATAATGAATTGAAGTAATATTTTAACTAGTTAGGCTATTCTATCAAAGGCAATAGTTAGTAGAAAGGAGGGTCCCCCTGATTTTTTCATTTTTACTTAATGCTCTATTATCATGTGAGTAGCTTTTTTACAATTTTCTTTTTAATAGTCTTATCTTTTCCCAAGCAACATACATTTATCAATAAACATAGGTTTGATTGAGAAAAGAGAAAAATAAACATCACATGACTATCTCCTCTTTTGCTTGTGTATAACTGTTGTTAAAACAGGCAAACTCACTGTATATATTGCCACACACAGCAAGCTAGAGTAATCAATGGATGCCAGAAGGCTTGTGCATAAAATTACCATCTAGTGCCATAAGGCAGAAACTAGTCTGGGGATATTGGATGAGTAGGCACTAGATGGGGATTTTATGTACAAGCCTTCTGGCATCCATTGATTACTCTAGCTTGCTGTGTGTGGCAATATATATAGTGAGTTTTGCCTTTTTTAAAGAGAAAAATATTAGACAATGGGGGAAATTAAAAAAATTATCCACATAATAATGGCAAATAACTCCATAAGTCAACATAATGTGATAATTCATAATGTTTGAAAATCACTCATTAATTTTGACTTTAAGAAAAGATTTCTACTAATTGTTGTCTTTGATAGAATATTCTTAGATGGATAATATAGTAGGTAAAGAGGTGCTAAAATGTTTACTTTCAGCGTTTAGTTTATTTTTCAGGACTGGAAATTACATATAATAGAGAAATGCTACATTTATTATATATATGCATATATATAAAACCAAACATGTATGCAAGTGAATATATACATGTGATTTGTTTTACTATTTCCATGATCTATTATTAAATGTTGAATGATAGTAGACGATTGAAATAGTCCAATGTATTCTCACATCTAATATACCACCACAAACCTTCAGGCAAATATTGAATATGTACATGGTTTAATTTATACTTTATCATGAAATTAAGTATCTTATGGTGCCTATGTTTAAATTTATTCTGTGTGGATCTAAATTAATATATCTGAAAATAAAATAACTTTGTTTTTGCTTTCTTTTTCTTATACATGAAACATTGTTTTGCACTCTTAAATCATCAATTGTGTGATGATAAATTAAAATGTTTAAACACCGACTTATTTTTAGGTTTTTTTTTTTTTTTGTAAAATATCAAATCTCAGAAGTGGCCCTGCTTGGTTTAATGTACAGATAATGAGACCAATTCTGTGTTCAAGGTCCATGATTACAGTCTAGTTTTCAACTTTGAACTAGAACTTCTGAAATTTCAAGCAATATGTTATTTGATTATTTATACTATTCCTTATTCCAATATATATATTTAGTAATTTACAATTATAATGTAGTTAATATTGGGTGAATTATAATAAGTGGTAACTAATAATGGATTTATTAGTTGATTATTTTTCTTACAAAATAACAGTTCTTTACTATTAATTTTAATTAAACTCATAATTGAACTATCTAACAATATGTTAGGCTACATCATATTCCTAAATTTATTATATAAGATTTTATTATTTTACTGAAGAAGTTTACCATCACTACAAATTCTTTTGATGTTTAAAAATTAATTGTAGGGAATTTTGGGGTTATTATTATGAAAGTGTAGATAATTAATCTATCAGTGCATTTGTTATATATGTAAACACATCAATTGTTACAACATAAATATATATAATTTTAAAATCAAGAAAATGAATCCTATGTTTAAAAAATTCCATTGTTTATAAGAAAACTATTTATTTTAAAAACCAGTTTATTTTACTATATACAATAAATTTATACAAAATAAGTAAAAGCAGTAAGATAAAATTAGAACTTAACAAATTTACATTTAGTAAAGACTTTGATTTATTTTGTTGATTAATTATTAATTTTCTTACATATCTTTCAATATAAATGCTTAATTGTACTATTAGAGAGGGAACAAGTTTTAATTGATAAGTTGTGCAGTAGTGAATCTGTATTTCATTTAGATCATGAGCAATCCCATAAATTAAACAATTCTTGTGGTTACATTATAAATCTTAACTTTTTGGGGAGATATCTTAAGTCTCTATAATACTGTTTTCACTAATATTCATGAAATTTGAACATATTAACAGTGTTATTTAGACAAATTGCTATATATTTTAAGAGACTCTTAAATGTGCTGTTATTATTCTTTTGTCACCAATTAAAAAGCTTGATGTCAAAATTTTATTTAGTGGTTTATTGAAGAGGATTAATTTATTGAAAAAGAACAAATAATCAATAATATATAAAAAAGCTTCATCTGTAAATTGTCTTAAAGGACCCTCTATGAGTCTTGTTGAAAAATGTAGTTGAGAAAACTTAAAAGAAATTTGATTTCCAATTGTTAACATGATTAAATTTTGGTATATATCAATACCAATAGATCTTGTATGTCATTTGAGTTATATTAGGTCTCTTCATCTGATATCTTGTATCTAGATACCAATCTTCATATCAAGTATGATATTTTTTCTAATTTTACCAAATCAGACAGCTGACATTAAGAAAATTGATATGAAATAGAGATTCAATGCATATTCTGCCAATGACTTGGTATTTATTATTTGACAATACAAATTAATTTCAACTAATCCAAGACCATTGTTTTTTCTGGGTGTTCTTAGAGTGTTTTATGATAAAAATTTTCATTCTGATACCCATAAATAATTATTTATATGTTTGCTATTATATTAGTTATCCAGTTCTAAAATGCATAGTATACCAAAAAAAATGTTGAGAATAAAATTATTTTAATTTATTGGTGACTATTTTATTAATTATTAAATTGGGTATTATCATTAAAGCACATATGAGTGGAATGTTTGGTAAATACCATAATGTTTAAATCTTAATTCATTTGAAAACTGCAATATATTGTACATAAATTGCCCTTTAAATAGATTTGAAATAACAAGAATATAATAAAACATTTTATTAAACTATGAAAGAACCTTATATTCAATAGAAGATTATTTGTATTAATAATTCCAATTTAGTTTATTTAATTATTTTACTGTTTCTTCCAATATAAATAATTTATGATAATTGTAACATTTTATAATGATTACAAATCCTTAATTGATCCAAATTGTTCCATTTCATTAATATTAATGTCTGGATCTTTTCATCAAAATGAAAGCTCGCTATGCTACCATCTGAAAATATAGCAAGTTGTTTAGCTGGTTGTTCAATAAAGTCTATGCTGTCAATAAGGCTAAGTCTATTTTCATTCTGAAGTCCAATTTTAATAATGTCAATTATTCCTTTACAATTTAGAATCCATAATGTATCATTGACTATTAACTCAGTTACAATTTTATATTCTTGAATAGATATTGTTGTGCTTTTATCAATAGAATCATTAACTTTGTTTGATCTTTTAATTGCATTTGTTCTTTTCAACTTTTCATTTGTAGATTCTAATGCATTCATTTTTGGTAAAGATGATGTTGAATGTCTTCTCTCTTTTTTTTTGTGAATTTCTTCCAAAGGTTTATGAAAAGATTTTTTTATACATCCTAAATTAAGTTTTTCAATGTTTCGTTCTTTTTGTTTGATTTTATATGTTATACCAGTAGTGGAATAGTTTATAGTATTATAAATATTTAAAAAGTAAGTAGAAACTCCACAGCCAATACACCATACTGAATCATCAACACAAATTAGTTTTCTTGAGCTTGGAATTTCAGAAGTTATAGGAAAACGTTTTAATATTTCTAAACTATTCACATTTATAACTACAATTTGATCCTTATTATTTGCCCATATAGTATTGCTTTCTTCTGTAAAGAGGATTGTATTTACTGGACTGTTATTTTCAAATGTGTGGATGTCTTGTTTTTTCCAGCTTTTGAACAAATGCAATTTTTTTTCATGATTATAAGAATTCTTGAAACATGTAATTATTCCATTTGCAAATCCTATAAAAATAGCATATTCTTCATTCTGAAAATAGATAAATATATATTACAAATATTTATGTAAAAAAACATATACATACAAAGTTAAAATAATTTTTAACTAGTCCGTTTTAAAGCAACAACTGCTTCTCACAAAGAAAGAGAAGGCAATACTTAAAAGGTTTGCTAATTATTGAGTAGTGAGAGTTTGAACATTCTTTTTAGCTACAAATAGTTAGATATTCATTTGTTAATTTATATTGGATGACTGACTTTGTGCTGTTTAAGACGCAGCTATCTGAAACAAGTTTAAAGCTTATTTGAAAAAAAATTTCAAGTTTATTCAATTTAGATTTGTAACTAAGTTATAAGCATAGCAAGTAAATATGTTACTACTGTAACACGAGACCCCATATATATATATATATTTAAAAAAAAAAATCCCCCCCCCCTCAAATTTAGTTCAGCTTCAAAAATATTAATATATGAAATAAATTACTATTTTTTTTCTACTTTATTATAGAAGTAATTTAATTTTTGAATAAATGTTTATACATATTAAATTCATTTAACACTTTATTTAATATGATCTTTGTAAATGCACAAACTACAAAGATATTTCAGAAATTTATCTAAAACACACACAAAAAATATAAATGTATACAACAACAATTATCATGACACCCAGTTTACATAAATTTGTATAGCAAATCTATTTCTTCTATATCAGTTCTGTCAGCTAATGCAAATTTGAATAATAAATAGATACCAGATGGTTATTTAATAAAACTTCATCCAGTTCCATTTTATTCATATTCCCAGATTACTTTCTAATTTATAGCTTTTATTAGTTAGGAGTTTTAGATCTGAATATAATATCCTGAATTTTTTTTTGATCTAATGGACCTTTCACCTCCAGCAGCCTTTTATTTTTTACTATCAAGTTACTAGCCTAAACAGATTTATGCAATATTACTATCTAGCGTCTATTGACTATTCAGGTTTATATTATGGCAGAAATGAAATACAAGGAATAGATTTGCTATGTAACAAAAATCCTTAACATTATAAAATATCTGACAAAAAATATTTCACAATAATTTATTTATCCACTACCCTTAACATAATTTTATTCATTAAAGCTAAAAAATGATGAATACAATGGTGCAAGAGATAAAGAATTACATGATGTCAATGTTACATTTATGCAAAAGAAGTGAAAAGTATTCTATGTATATATTTTCCAATTTTATATAAATATAATTACATAATGTGAATGTTAATCAGGTTTGAATAAGGGATATCCAAAAATAATCAGAATTTTGTAATAAAAAATGTGTATTTATTTTTAGGCATTACAAATTGAATACCTTTGAAAGTATTGTCCATTTAATGTAATATGCCGGTCTAAATATGTTTTTCTTTTTTCAAAATAGTCTGGAAACTCTTAGGAAGAGATAGATGCCTTTTAATGCCTCCGTTGTTTTTTCCGTCACCACTTCTAAGTCTGCAAAAGAAAAGAAAATTGAAGCATTTTTTCATTCAAATGAATAAAAAGTTGCACGGATAAGATCAAGTGAATGTGGCTGATGAAGAAGCTGGCTCATGCTGAATTTAATTAAAAATTATTTCATATTCAAACTTAAGTGTTGTTGTGGTGAAGATTGCAATTCTTACTTTGCCACATATCAGGATATTTACATTTTATAGGATCATGCAAAAATTTCAGAACTTGTAGGTTTTAAATGCCTGCTGGTTAGAAATGAATTCTGAGTGAAAAATGCTATTTGCATTAAAAAAAAAAAAATCAGCTTTGGACAACACTCGCCATGCTTTTTTGAGTCGTGATGAATTTGACACTTTCATTAAATCAGTCATAAATGTATTTTTCACAGAGAAACTTGCTTGTAAGCTATTTCAAGCATTACAAGTGTTTCAACTTGATAAATATGCAAAATGCATTTTACAAAAAAATGTGCTATGTGTGACCATGATTTTATATCATTATTTGGAAAATTGGTGCAGAATGGATAAGTTCATTTAGAGATTGTGTACGTGAATTATGCTAGTGTTGATGTTTCAATATGATTTCATTTCAAGGCTATGAAATGGGAAATGATATACAGTTTCTTCACAATTGCTACATAGAGAACATGTGGCATCAATGTTATCTTATCCAAACTGAAGTGGAGTTGGTGGAAAAGACATTAAAAGATTGATTTTAATTAAAATGCCAGAATATTTAAGTTTTAGAAACCAGTGTTTGAATTTTTTTGTAATCTGATAATTATTGGATCAAAGTATGGAGGCTGTCTAGTAAGTTATTTGATAAGCATCCCAATATTTGAATTTGTTTGCACATTAGGATTAGGAAATATCAGTGAATTTATGTAATTAATTATGTTAAATAATAATATTTTAGGTTGTGATGGTGGAATATCTAGATGTTAGATTATTGGAAATAGGTTTTAGAAAATAAGACTTTAATAAAGCATTATAAATAATAATGAGAGTAGAATGCAAAGATTCTACAATTCATTGAATGGTCTTGCAACATATTTTTTATTTCAAAATAAACAAATGCAAAGTGAGTTAATCTTTTAATAATAAAATAATTAGTATATTTGATTATAGAAATATAAATTAGTTTTGGAAATATTAATGTTAATGAGACATTATCATAAGATTTGTATTTTGCTAAATAATTAATCATCTTATGGATTGATATTAGCTGATTTTTAATTTTGATTTAGAAATGAATGGGAAACGGAAGTTTTTTAAGAAGGCTTTATAAGAGAAAACTATTTGCTAAGACAATCTTCCAAATTAAGAATTTTGTGGAATTGAATATAGGATTCTTTACTGTATCTAGAATAGTGAAAAATCTAGATACAAAATTGTGGGATAATAATAGCAATGCCATTTATGTATGTTACATGGTTTATTGTAGGATAAGATTTCACGGACCAACAGAAATCTACAGATAAATTTTCTTAAAGATTTAAACTGCTTAGCCTTAGATGAGCATAATTGTTATAACTGACCAAAACAACACACTAATTACTGTGTATTGTAATGGTGTTGCTTACCTTCACATGCTAAACACTCTTTCTCGAGTTGCGCAATCATACTGCTACAGAAAACAGTACAATAATAATTGTTCTCATTAGGCCTGCATTGCTATGTTTATTATTTCATTGTTAAAAAATGCAAGAATAAAATGTTATTCACCTGAATGTTTGGAAATATCACAGCTAGTGTAATTACATGACAATGGTTATGATAAATGTAATATCTGTATTTAATGTTAAATATACAAGATATAGTTATATATATGGAGTTTGTATAATAAAAAAACATTTTTTTTAATTCTGAATTTTTTTATAATAAAAAATTTAATTCCACCCCCTCCCCCCATAAACATTATGATAACTATAAAAACAAATTAATTTATGTATGATTGATTAGATTTTTTTTCGGTTCTGTTTCTTTTTTTTTTAATTGGGTAAAAATGAGATTAAAATAACATCAGATTGCATTAATTGTTTACTCTTGAAGTCAGCTGAGGACCACCTATAAAGCCACTGGGAAAATTGAGCTAAAAAGTTGTTTTGGTAAAGTGTCACATAGAAATCAACATCAATGATCTGTAGAATTAAAATATTTTCAGGTAGTCAATGGTCTTTTACAGTTAAAGATTAAATTATGATTCCTTAAGATCTGATGATGATTATAATAGTTACTAGAAATTATAAAGCGTTGAAATGAACAGTCAAATATATCTGTAAATTAAATGGATACCCAGCATGTGAATTATTACAATTTATGAAACCCCCTCCAGTAACGTGGTCAATAAGTTCCGTTATATACTGGTTCACTTACATATTGAGTGACTCCTTCCATTCAGATGGGTGGTTGTGTTTTTGTTGCTACATATATAATTTGTTTGAATTCCAATTAAAAAAAGGAACCAATCGGCTTTCAAGGCTTAAAAACATAGTAATTAGGGCAACAATTTTCTCATATTAAACTGCATTAAAAAAATTCTACAACTTTATCTAACATAGAAATAAAAACTTGTAGGTAATATTTTATTTACAAAAAATCTAAATTCTAAAATTTTTTACCTACCTAATGTGACGTCTGCTGTTGTTTCTTTGTTACTAAATTTGATATGTGTGGCTATAGCGTTGTTTCAGAAAGACGAAATGCTGCTTTAACATCCATTCTATTTCTTTATTTTTTATTATTGACATTACTGAAAATGTTTTCTCACATAAATACAAGATTGAAAAAACCACTTTTCAAGTGATAGCCAAAATTGAGACGATTGCATTTTATGTCTGGACACCAGAGTGAGATCAGATGACAATTTGATCAGATTTTCTGTTTCATGAGATTCAAGTGCACAAGAGTTTACATCTTCCAAAAAAGGATTATTAATCCAGAGGTTACCTTTACAAGGATCCTCACTTTCAGAAAAATAATTATCAAAGTTTTCAGCTAATGCTCTTAAATGTTGACTAATTATGTTGAGTATGATTTTCTGGTTGACATCAGCAGCAGTCAAAAATTCTCCTAAAAGTGGAAACATATCTTTTTGTTTTACATGACTATCCCAAAACGACAGCTTCTTTCTAAATGCGTCCATTTTATTTCTCAATATAAAAATATTTGTACAAAGTCCCTGGAGAAAAAGATTAAGTCTGTTAAGGTCAAATATATCCGCTAAGTATGTAAGTTTAGCCACCCATTCATCATTCAATAAAGGTTCTACTAGGTCTGATTTTCACTTTAGTAAAAGCTGTTTTACTTCTCTAAGTTCGAAAAGAGATGTGCAAGAACTCTTCCTCTTGATGACCGCCTCACTTCTGCATGTAGAAGATGGTGGTGGTGTGATTCCATGCTCTCACACAATATTGTGAATAATCTAGAGTTCTTTGCTAGAGTACGAATTTCATTAATAATTTTAACAGCATCATTCATTACAATATTTAGTTCAGCAGAAAGTTTTCTTGCAGTTAGTTGTTCTCAGTGGATCATGCAGTGAGTGAACCAAAATGTCTGGGTGCTCAACCTTTATTTTTATAACTACTTCTGAGCGACATCCAGTCATGCTAGCAGCACTATCTGTATGTACTCCTACACATTTACTCCAATCCAAACCTTGTGCTTGAAAATACTCAAGAACATTAAATATCTCTGAACCAGTAGTCCATGCAGGTAAATCAAGGCAACAATGAAATTCTTCCCTTAAGTCTTTATCTTCGTTATACTGTATATCATGAAACAGAGTAGAATAGCATGATTATTCACATCAATTGATTTGTCAAGCTGAATCGCAAAACATTTTAATTTCTTAATGCCCTCTATAATTTGTTCTTCAATATCTGTGGCCATACCAACAATTCTCCTAATAGTAGTATCTGAAAGTGATACAGGCTTTAGTTTTTTAGCAACTTGGGCATCCAAAATTTCTTGTACATTATCCAAAATGCAAGGTTTTACTAATTCTCCAATCGTAAATGGTTTTTTGTTTTAGCTATTCAAAGAGCAACTAAGATGCTTGAAGCAGTGATTTGTCACTAGTCATCATCGTACTCATTTTATTTATCTGAATTTTCATTTGATCACATAATCTTTCAAAAAAGTCTAATGGCTTATGCGTAAGTTCTCCATGCTTTGAATGCAAATGACGAGCAAATTTGGAAGGTTTCATAGCTTCATTTGACAAAATTTTGGAACATACTACACACAAAGGCCGTGGTGATAGTTCAGTTAGGAACAACTATGAAACCTAGTTTTAAATATTTTTTACTGTAATTTCTAATAAAATGACCTTTTTTGTTTTTTCTTGCACATTCTGAAGTATCGACATATATCTTTTTTCTCGTTTTTTTCAACAGTTGAAATACTAGTACTTGGCATACTTTCATTATCACATTTTACTGAAATATTATTTGTCTCTTCTTAAGAAGGCCAAAAGGTTTTGCTGTTTGACTTTTTTTGTCTCCATTTTGTGAAGTTTATAATTTCAAAAAGAAATGTCACACACAAAATAAAGATACAAATGCAATAAAAATTTTTGCTATATGTGACTAATAAATGAGCTGACGCAATACAGAAATGCCTACTAGGTATAAAAATTGATGTGTAAGGAGAGGTGCAATTATGAGATTGACGCTTTGTCTTTTATAGATTGCATTTTCAGATAAATTCCTTTAATTGTTAGTAATTATAGTATTATCTAATAATTTAAATAAAATTTTGATTTATAATTAATTTTATTTAAGCAATTGCAATGAATAAATAAATAAAAATTGTTGATATTAATTAAAAGTTTAAAATCGTATTATTTTGTTATTACAAACTTTCCTCCCAGGCTAGCGTGGACCGGAAGAAAACTTCTGCAGTCCGGTAGACCAAAGATTGAAGACCACTGATCTAGATCAGGTGTGTCGAACGTGCTGATCGCAATCGACTGATCGATCACCAAGAACTTTTAAGATGATTGCAGAAACAAAAATAAAATTTTATTTAGAAAAGATTTTATCTTTAAAAATTAAAATTTCAAAAATTTTTTTTTGAAAAACAACCATTGAAATTTGGGATTTTTTTTATTTGAATGTGAAATCCAATTTAAAACTAAAAATTTAAAAACTATAAGCTTGTAAAAAACAGTCAAATTATAAAAAGTTGAAGTAAACAATATATTGTTTTGTTTCATCACGCCTATTTTGGTTATAGCAATACAAAAAAAAAAAAACCGCCTATTTTTGAATTTTCATTTAAATAGTTTTTAAAAAGTTTTTTTCAATTGTGAAAATTGGTTTCGATACTTAGACTGTATTAATTTAATATTATACAAGTATTTTTATTGATAATTCTGATTTTGTAGCAAAAATTAAATTATTTGATTTTTTTCTCTATAATGAGCAACAAAAAAGCAAAAATAGATCATGGCAATAATGATTGGGAAGAATAGTTTTTTATTCATCATGTATAAAGAAAAGTGTTTATGTTTATTGTGTAATTCTGTAGTAGATTTATCAAAAAGACGTAATCTTAACAGACATTTTATTACTATTCATCCAAGTTTTGATAAAGACTTTACTCCGACAGATAGATATTCAAAGAAGCTTTTTTGGCTACAGGAGATAGTTTATTTTATAATTTATAAATAAAATGGAGATTGTTGATGCTATCCAAGATATACAACATTCCAGATAAACTGTAACAAGACTAATTGAAACCATAGCGACGGATTTAAGATCACAACTTAAGTGGGATTTTGAAAATTGTTCATGATTTTTACTTCAATTTGATGAGTCAACTGATAGTTAGCAATATGTTCCAGCTTAATATATTTGTATGTTTAGTATTTCCTGATTTGACTGTAAAGGAAGAATTTCTTAAAATTCTATCTTTAAAAGAGGGAACCAGAGGACAGGACATCTACAATATTTTTAAAGCTTTCGTAATATCTGAAAATCTCCCTCTTAAGAAGCTCATTTCTATTACTGCAAATGGTGTTCCTTCTATGACATTGTGAAAATGAGTTTTTAGCATTTTGTAAGAGATATTGATTTTTCTAATTTTATTTCATACCACTGCATAATTCATCAACAATTATTATGCGGTAAAATGTTGAACCTTGATGATGTTATGAATACAACTATTAAAATAATCAATTTGATTAGGGCAAAAGCACTGCAAAGAAGATTGTTTCAGTCATTTTTAGATAGCATTGATGCAGGTTATGGTGACTTAGTTCTCCATAATTCAGTCAGATAGTTGAGCAAAGCTAAGGTTTTAGAAAGATCCTTGTGCTGTTTTACTTCACAATAAGGTGGCTACAAAAGCTGGCATTTTTAATGAATTTAACAGCTAAAATGAATTAAATCTAGATTTGCAAAAACAAAACAATAGCCAACATCATTAGCTCCATCAGTATATTTAAAATTAAACTGGAAATGTGGATTTCTCAAATTAATAAAAAAGATTTGAAATATTTCGCAAATTTAAAAGAAGAAATTGGGTCAAACAGAAATGTGATTACCAAGAATTTGGAAATATTTTGCAATACATTCTGCAATTTCGACTTTGAAAACTTCGATTCACCATTCTCTAAAATAAATATAGAAAATCAAGCTGTACTAATCGTAGAACTATTTAATATGGATACCGATAGCTTGGAAATGCAATTAATTGAATTACAAAATATTAGATTGAAATCGCATGATCAATTTGATATATGGAAGTATATTACCATTGAAAATTATCCGCTATTGAAAGATGCATGTCTTAGACTTCATGTTTTGCATCCACATAATTATGTGAATCATCATTTTCTCATATGAACTATATGAAATCTAAATATTGTACTTGTATGACTAAAAATTATCTTAATGACTGTTTCTGCTTGGTTGTTTCTAATTGCGAGCCAAATTACTCAAAAATAGCTAATAAATATTTAATGTCAATCTTCACAGTAAATAAATTTGTTTAAAATTTTAACTATATTTGTTAAATTGATTCATTTTACTTTTTTTCCCCATTTAATCGATTGCCATTTATTTGGAAAATAAAAAGTAGCTCTTAGCTTTTAAAAGATTGGGCACACCTGATCTAGATGATAGTTTAGCTTTTCTGCAAAAAAAAAATATAATCAACATCATACAGTTGTAACAAAACCTCCCTTCTTCCTTCTATTAAACTGTATATACGTATATTTATCATATACGCATGCACCTATAAATATCACTTTGCGAGAGGAACATATCCTGTTTTATTTATTAAAATAATGTAGCAGTTTCCCAACGCGTATTTATGGACATCACGAGGATACCAAGCGCCAACCTTATTATGTTAAATAAGAATTACACAAGGGGAGAAACTACTAATAATCAGCCATGGATCTTAATAAAATGCAAGAGGTTTAACCGTCAGGGTGGGTGACGTTATGGCCGGGAGTAGATATAAATGGGAACAAGCATTTTTCTCTTTTTTATACAGTATAAAGAATAAAAAAATAATTCAATAACAAATTTCTAGACATGGTTTCATTATCACTAATATGTATTAAGAGTTACGCTAAGCGTCAAGTATCGGTATACAAACATAAGAATAATTTAACTTTGACCCGTTAACATAGAAAACTACAGCTCTGACATTTCGATTTATAATATGCACACCCTTTCAAATACATTTATTATTCACAAATGGTTTAAAAGTTGCAGATAGACTGAAAGAGATTTCCCTTCCATTATTCTTTAATTTAATTCTTCTAGGCTCAGTTGAAGATAATTTTTCAAGTTCAAGTGTTGCCTCAATCACTAATAGCTTATAATGGGTTCACGCAATTTAAACAAAACAATCTTTTTATAAAATTTCTTATGGAGTTCTACGTAAATCTATAGAGTCAGCAACTGATTTCTTTCCATTTTATTTTATTCATTTTTAAACAATAATTCAATGTGCAAAGTTTATATTAGCAGCACGTCCCCGGGGAGTTCAAGGAATAAAGATTTTATAGTTCAGGTCAGCACAGGTGAACATATGATCCGTCTTGAGGTTTTTCTTTCTTTATTCTATCTGGGGTCTCCATTTTTGAAAATCTTCACTTTACAGTTCTGATCTTGGCAGTTACTTCAAATCCAGAGAGGCTTTCCTTGTTAATATAGCAGCATATAGATTGTTGTAGATGGGGTTTGAAACCGATATGTTACCCCAATATTTCTATTTCTTTCGCCATCAAAATTAATAAAATTATAAAATTAACTTTGCTGCACTAATGATCCTGCTATGTTAATCGTCAATTTCTGTAGGGACAAGAAAAAGAGCATTCTGGGTTCTTTTCTTTTATAGCCACCTCCATTTGTTCTAGAAGCTTTACTCGTTTTCCACGTCCTGTCTCTGATTTCTGCCCAACCGGATTTTGATCAAGGTGTGAAGGCTTTTAGCACCTTCAGTCTTTCTTATTTTAAAATCTATTTCTTCTAGAAATTTCTAGACTTTTAGAATATAACTGAAAGAAAACCTCATTTCCTCTCTCCACAACAATTAAACCCATTCATACATACATCTATAACACGCACATACATATTATTTCGAAATGACAGAGCACCCCCCCTTTCTGAGCTATATATATATATAGGTATTTTGTATAACCACAACCACGTAATATAATAATTGATATGCATTAACTATCTATATATAATGACTCCCACTTATCATACTAGTTGTGACTGGGTTTGAACCTGTTCTGTCACATAGTATATAGGAGAAATAAATGTAGGATTTAAGTTTATTTATGAAATTTTTTCTCATTCTTTAAGGATCATACGTTTTTTTCCTATTCTTTAAGGATCATAGATTCTAGAACATCAATAAATTGCGCAATATTGCCCAGAACTTTAACACATTATTAATATGTTCATTCTTTTCCAATGTAATAACTATTCCTTATTACATCGGAGATGATTCTCTATCAAATTGCATTATTTACTTTCTCTAGACTAGAGGGGAGAAAAAAAATTAGCATTCTTAGTTTTAGTTCATCTCATTTGTAAGAGGCAATTTTCCAAAAGAATACTTGTTTATTATTAACTTCTACAATTGATGGTAGAGAGAATATCAAAAAAATTGCTTATTTTTTTGGCAACAGATATAGGATTTCTAAATGATTGGGGGTAAAATAACAATGTTTTATATTCACAAATATAATTTCATGATCACTATTGATGAAAACTAGTGAATAAATGGTAGACATTGTTATTCACTTATAAATAAAATTCCTATTCATTTA
Organism: Epiperipatus broadwayi; assembly: GCA_028023455.1. NCBI lineage: Eukaryota > Metazoa > Onychophora > Udeonychophora > Euonychophora > Peripatidae > Epiperipatus > Epiperipatus broadwayi. The sequence goes on along the minus strand of JAQFVV010006277.1, from coordinate 1,107,556 downwards.
CATGTAGTATTTTAAATATATTATTTAAGAGCTATTGTGATTTAATTAGGTTCATGGACAGTATTCTAACTTAATATAAAATTGTATCAATTTAACTGTTACCCTTTATAGATTGTTATTATTATAATCCCTCGATGTATAATTATCAAAAAATTTATTTTCATGCCAAGATCAAAAGTAATTGCATCAGTAAAATTTTTTATAAGAAACAAAGTGCTTTATAATCTTTAATATTCTGTATTCATGCAATAGGTTATCTTGCTTTATGTGCATGTGAGAAACTTATGCTGTAATGATTAGTATGTTAACCTGCCATAATTATGATTGGAATTTACATCCAGATTGAAGCTGAGTTTTAATTTATAAGTTAGGCTCAGAAATGTTTTCAATAGCCAGTTCATAATCATCCAATATCGGTCATTGAAAGGATTACTAATTATTCTTAGGTGGAGATTAAAAATAAACCTATAGCAATCAGATGAAGTGACGGTGCATTGGACATTAAAAAAAAACATTGAGATGTGATGCAATATTTACAACTACTGGGAGAGATATCAAACATGCATTGGCAATGATATTTTGTTTTACTTCAAACTTTACTACATATTTTATATAATTACTTTTGATAATATATGACAATAAGAAAAATATATAACCTGTTTCATAGCTAAAATGCATTCCATATGGGCAATTAATTTATGCTTGCCTTTACACAGATTAATCAAGTGTTCACTTCTCTGAGCAGCTTTGATATGATGATCCTGCAAAAAGGAAATGAAAATAACCAATATTAATGGATAAATACATGCATACATAAACACACTCATACACACATGTATAATACAAAACCATAAAACGATACAATACTAGATAAAATCCAAAATTTTTACCAACATCCTTACATGGCCATAGTTTCATCTATTACAAATACCTTCTCAAGTGAAAATCAAACTAAAGAAACAAACATATATATGCAAACAAACAAATCTTCCCTTAATTCATTTCAAACACCACCTTCCTTTAATATCAAAAGATGTCTTCAAAGGAACAAACATATATACATACAAACAAACAAATCTTCCTATAATTCATTTCAAACACCACCACCCCTTAATATCAAAAGATGTCTTCAAAGGAACAAACATATATACATACAAACAAACAAATCTTCCTATAATTCATTTCAAACACCACCATCCCTTAATATCAAAAGATGTCTTCATAAGATTTTTTTTTGTGTATATATATGTTTGTTCCTTTAGTTTGTTTTCACTTGAGAAGATCTATTTGGAGTAGATGAAACCATGGTCATGTAAGGATTTTGGTAAAAATTTTGGATTTTATCTAGTATTGTTTTATGGTTTTGCATTTTATTTATTACTAGTATAGTGTTAGGCAGTTTTGGTTTTTTTTATATATTTAATTGGAAAATAATGCCAGGGTACCACCATTGATTATCAAATACTTATTGCTTGAACAATAAGACAATACAATTAGTCAATTGGGAAGTTATGATGTTCAAACATTAAAAATGACATTCAGCTTTGACCAAGAAGTATTAGGTTTTGAATTTTTCATTCTATCATTGCATTATACTTGTTGGTATGGCATTTTTTACCCAAAAATTATTTAAAGTCGTAAAATCTGTCTTAAAAGATCAACATATATATATATATCACATCCATGTAAATAATTAAAAACATATATATTATAATTAATTCTGTCCATAAATATTAAATACTAAATAAGTTTATCTAAAGTGTATGTAAATTAAATGGAAGCAGATAGTCTCTGACAGCTAGGAATAATCATGCTCATGAATCTAATGTTTTCAGAAAAAAAAGATGGACTACTCATAACTTTAGTTTTGAAGTTATTTAAGAAAACATTTGTTGATATTTCTGGAAATTATTTAATAGCTGTAATTTAAATACATTGTATATCATTCTGAAATCATAATTAAGTACTACAAGGTGAAGAGATACTTTTAAAACTAATATCAAAGTTAGTTTGTCAAAGGTTTAATTCTACTCATTTTATGTGTACTTTAGACTAAATGTATTTAGTATTTAATATATAAGACAAACTTTATAGTGATATAAAATCTTTAAAAGTGAAAGTATCTCTTCACTTTGTAATTGTTAACTATGATTTCAGATTGATGCAAGTTGTATTTACATTATAGCTATTAAACAAATTGAACACTATATTTCTGCATTGTCAACAAATATTTGCTTAAATAACAGTGAAGTTAAGGACAATTCATCTTTCTAAAAACATTTGTTAATGCATGAACATGTTCATTAATAGAGGTTGAAGGTTATTTCTTTTTAATTTATAAATATAGGTTTTTATGTTTGTATGTTATCAATCAAAACATAGATTGAGACAATTAGGCATTAGATACTACAATCTAGTATTTGGCTGTTGCCAATATTAATTTTTCATTCATTGAATATTTTTATTACCATAGTTAATCATAAAAAAATAACATGAAGTGTTAAAAAAAAAAAAAATTACATTTTTATACTTGTTTTCCTTGTGAGTTGTGTTTTTTTAATTAGGAAATTAAGCATATCATTTCTTTATATAGGAACTTTTTAAATAGAAAAATGACTTCACATGGCACAGCTAGCTAGGGTGTAGTATTTAAATATTTTACATAAAATAACATTAAAAGATTTTTAAATACAGTATTTATAGAAATTACTGAAACAAGAACAAAAAATTATGCAAAGCTGGAACATGCATTCCAGGAAATAGAAGCAATTTTAATTTATAAAAGTTATTTGAGTTCTGTTTTTAAAGTAAATTTATTGTTAAAAATAATCATTTTTTAAGATTATAAATTATATTTTTTTAAATCTAATTCAAATTTTATATTAAAAATTAAATATATTTAACTAATATATTTTTTTAATATGAAATTAAAATATTTGAATTTAAATATATAATTTCTAATCTTAAAAATGATTTAGCTGTTACATAAGTTCAAAATCTTACTTTTTTAAAAATTTTAAACTTTTAACTTGGTAATGAAATAAAATAAAGTTAGTTTTTAAACGTAGAACAGATTTGGTTTCAGTTTTAAAATCCAAAAACTTTATTGATAAAGGCAAAAGCCAGAAATTGATCTGGGGAAAGTAATTAAAATGGACTATCATCTGGTAATTATTGATTACTTAAGCTTACAATAGATGGCACTACAATAAAGAGCAACTCCAGTTTATTTTGTATTGAAGGAAATTAAAAAAATCAAGTGATGTTATGTAAGAATCAATAATAAAACTATTTTAAAAAACTATTTATTTAGTATATGAATTTTATTTTTAAACAGTTTAGCTATTAACAATATCACATAGGAATTTATAGAGATTCCAATTTGAAGATTGACTAAAGTAGTGATTTTAATCAGATCTTCAATTTTGCCACTGTAACCATAGATTTAACAGCCATTAAACATATGATTCATGAGTTGTGGTGATATCTACATATCAGTAACTGCTAAATTCTATTTATGAAACATAAGCAGAACAACTATGTCATGAATCTGTTGATGAAATTTCATGTATTTACATTATTTATTTATCTAGCCTTGGGTATTATTAGTTTTATTAGTTGGAGTGCAGTTTGAAGGTTATAATTGACTATTTGTTAGTCTGCTTTCAGAACAGGTTTTCTACCTGTTTAATGAGGTTTATTTTAACTTCTTTGAATAATTTTACTTTTTGTAGTTAAGTTGCAACCTTTAGTATCTATATAAATATATTAGACCAGTGGTCTTCAACCTTTTCACACCTGCGGACCGGTAAAAATAAGGATAATGTTTTGCGCAGACTAGCAGAAGTCTATAGATAAATTTTCTTAAAGAAGTAAACAGCTTAACCTTAGATGAAGTTATATATATATATCTGGAGTTTGTATAATAAAAAACTTTTTTTTTTTAAATTTTGAATTTTTTTAGAAAAGTAATAAAAAATTTAATTCTACCCCCCCCCCCCCAAACATCTGTGATAACTAGAAAAACAAATTAATTTATGTATGATTGATTAGAGTTTGTTTTTGTTCTGTTTCTTTTTTTTTTAATCAGGTAAAAGTGCGATGAAAAAATAAATAAAAATTGTTTATATTAATTAAAAGTTTAAAATCTTATTACTTTGTTATCACAAACTTTTTTGCCAGTCTAGCATGAACCAGCAAAAAACTTCGGCCCGATGCCAGTCCGCGGCCCAGTGGTTGAAGATCACTGTATTAGACCATATACTGTTTGTTATTCATATTGGTATTATTTAAATGTTAACTGCTTTCACGTATGGTAACATAAAAACTACGATTAAGAGAAATATTAAAAAATTAAAATTTGTTTAACCAAATAAAGAAAGGGCATAGAAATTGGAGTAACAAAATAAAAATAAATAATAAAAGATTGAGTGTGTGCACAATAAAGATGTTAATACATTGTTGAAGTAGTACTAAAATATTTTAGCAGCCATATAATTTATCAATTTGATGGTGAAATATAGTGAACTGTGATGATTAAATGAAGGTAATTGATAGAGAGGGAATGGGGATTATAGCTCTTTGTATAATAGTTTAGGTTATGAAATGTATTATTATAAAATGAAATTTGCAATATTTATATATGTATGATATTTAAATATGTATGTAAATTTATGAGAAGTTATTCATTATGCAGAAGTGTAATACGACCAAGCTGCTAATTCATAAATCTGTGAATTGTATAAATAGGCTTGAGGAGATTATTAAAATATAGCAAGATGATGGTAAACTTCAATATTTCTTGTGGAATAAAACAAAAAAGTTACATGATATTTAAAATGGAAACATTTACTATTGATAGAGTAAGATATCTACATTCCATTTTTCATTTACTTCTTTAAAACAACATGCCAACAATATTGAGATAACTAATTGATAAATTTAAAAGATTCAGCATATTTTATGTATGTAAAACATGCACTTAAAAAGTACAACAGAAAATAAAATATAAAAATAAAACATTTACAATAAATACTTTTTAGTTTAGAAATTAATCTAAAAATAAACATGTCTTTATATCATTAGAATTTTTTTGTGTGATAAAGTAATGCACAAATAAAATTTGCATTGTTCATTGATAGTTTTAATTTTTTATTCACTTTTTTAAAAAGAAATTTCAAAATAAACATAGGATTCTTAATTTAGACTTTGTGATCTCAGAATCTAGCTATTTTGATCTTAAAAAAGTTGTCAAGTTGCTGTCTTTTTCAAAGATTTCTGTGGAAAAATAATTAGCAGTGAAGAAAATATATTGAAATTTTTAGGCTGCAATGATGTCAAAGGTAAACCTCCTTATGTTAAATGTGGTTCTCAAGAAAATGAGGTTTATATCCCTGAACTATTTTGCAAATTCATCAGGATCATATATGTTGAAAAATTTCTAGACAAAAAAACAGCGATGAACTGAACTTCTTTCTAGCCTTTCTTTTTTTGAGACATTCAGTTTATCAGCTGGTGATAAAGTAAATAATTTTCACAGCTTTAATTTTCATTTTATTTGTTGTTTCAAAACCAGGTCATTTTTGTTTTATTTTATTGTAATTTGTATTGAATAAAAAAAGATAGATTTTTTAATATAAAAAATAAATTTGTAGCTAACCTTTATTTTGGTCCTTTAGTAAGTATTGTTTTTATAAAAGCAGTGACAATATTTACAGCTGACTTATTTTTTATCTCACTTTTTCAAAATCAAATAAGAAATTTAAAAATTTCAAAAACAAATAATACAAATAATTTTCCAAACAAATCTGTCAATTACAAGTAATTTTTAAGAAGTTTGAAATTATATATTGTAACGGTAGAGATGCAGATAGAGGGGGTTTGAACCTCACCTACTCCTCTAGATTGCTACTAAGCGACTTACTCCCCAAACCTCACTAGAATTTAATCTTAATGTATGCCTGGTGGTCAGAGAGAGAAGAGACCACGAAAAGGAATTTTTACATATATAATGATCAGATGTACATACGTATGTCACAAAAGAAAAACAATACTAAGTGGTTTTATTTATAGTGAATGAAAGATAACACAAACTTTTATTATTTACATTAAAAGAATTCATACAATGTTTTATTAATAGTGTCACAGACTATTTTCACTGCAACCAGATAGACATATTTGAAAGATCCATTGATCGTAATGATACGAACAGACAAAATTTTACATTATCATTTCTTTCTTTAAAATATTTCAGCCAATGGAAGTGTCACATAAAAGAAATCAAGAGAGAGAGAGATGATTCATTAACTCTGTGGTTGGAGAACATAGAAATAAATAGGTGGTCAAATTCAACTAAACCCTTTGGACAGGTTTAAATCACCACCCTACTTATGATTTAAGAAGAATGATAAAGTGACCCCAGCAGGAATTTCCAGCTATAATTGAAACATTTTGATGATATTTTGAGAAAGATTTCCTAATAAATATGAATATATAAGACCATGCACACAGGCGATGGCATATAGTGGGCTGTGAGGCTCGAGACATAACAGTTACCAAGAGGTTAACACAAGACCGGATAGCTCTCCATCTCTAAACTAGGTTAGAGAGAAAAATGGAATCCATTCGCTAAACGCGTGACCCGGATTCAGGATCGGAGTTTTTGTTGCTTATGTCCAGATATGTACATTTAAGGAACTGAGATCAACATGAGATCCCGAACAATTTATTTATTTTTCAGAAGGTCCGAATGTAGGTATGTTAACCTAAGCAAACTTGGCAAAAGAAGCACTGTAATTTATGCTGAGTGGCCCAGTAGATCACCTGAGGCATGATACCATATAAATATGGTCAACGACCTTTAAATTTAAAAAAAAAAACCCTCTGCAAAATATATATCTCAGGAAAGCTCAACTATCACTGAAAATCCATAGAAAAATAGTAACTTCACCTTTATAAAATTTGAATTAATAAAAAGAACAAGTGGGTGGATATTTTATTTATTTAGTTGAAATTTAACCCATTCACCACTAAGCCAATGCTATTTAATAATTTTTTAATACATATTGTCAAAATGTACTCTCTCTTAGTACTAAAATATAAATGCGAACATTTTATTTCACGCTCTTTAAAATATAACTTTAAATTTGTAACCCTTCATTGACTAAAATATACTGGCATTTGATAAGGATCTTTCTTTTATATGTATATAAAAAAAACTAAGTTAAAGTTTGGAAAGTTTTATAATAGAATATCTAGCAATTTAAATCTTGATTTTAAAATAGAGTTTTGCACTTTCTATGATTTGCTTCCTTTTCTTTCTAAATAAATATTTATATAAAAAACTTAATTACGGGAGTATAATGGCGGAAAGTTAAACGAAGTATTTTTCAATTAAATTAATAAGAACTATGGCCGCCATTATATATAATAACCCCTCCCATTACGATATAAAAAAAAAAGAAAAGAAAGCAATTAATGAAATATAATTTCACAAGATTCGAATACATAGATTTAAAAAAACATATATATATAGAAAAGCATAAATATACATTGGAATTGCAAATTACAAAAATATTTTAATAATTTATGGGAACGTTACCGGTAACTAGATGGGTGGGTCAAAATGAGTTCATTTGATGTTTCCCCGCAGGTCTTCTCGGTTCTTCAAATTTGTTTTTCCATGTTTTGAGGGCAGATTTTCACGGATACAGGGCAGATACTTTTGTTCTCTGGCTGGCTTACATGATTACGACTCCTGCATCAGGAACAGCTCAGGAGAGCGAAGGCAAAGAAGTTACCCCTGCATTTTTGCAGAGCAACACATTTCTGGATTCTTTTATTTATATGCTGAAAGAATAGAATGCAGCTTGAAGTAAGTACAGCAAGCAAGAGTTCGCTATATTGTCCAATCTTTCAGCAAAATTTCTTCCAACAAAATTCTTAAGATTTCTCTCTGACCTTCAGCACAGGTTACCAGCAAGCATAAGACCAAGAACAAAAGAAAAGTTCTTTATTTATACCCTTTTTCCATTATGTTTTTAATCTGCTAATTAGTAGTGAATCATGCCCATTGTTTCAAATTTTTCCTATTATCTATTTTTATCTAATTCAGAAAAATGTTTTACTAATTAAATTCCTTTTCTTAATGGATTCTATTTAATTAAGAAATTCATCGAATTCTACCAAATATATTTTAAAAATAATTGCAATTATAATTTTAACTTTCTATATTTTATTTTATTAAATCTTTTAATTTAGGCAACTATTTGAGAAAACGATAAATTTAGTTTGAAAAAGAAACATACATTCACTGTGGTTGGACTTAGGGTCTTAGTTAGTCCACAGTGAATGATGAAGCCAGCATATATATTTATATATATATGCACAGCTTCAATATTTAATTTATAAAGTAATTTATAAGTTAATAAGAAACATTTGCTCTTAACTAAATAAATTGAAAAGACAAATAATACTAAAAGATTGACCCAACCTGTTAAGAAGTTTGAAATTATATATTTAATTTATAAAGTAATTTATAAGTTAATAAGAAACATTTACTCTTAACTAAATAAATTGAAAAGACAAATAATACTAAAAGATTGACCCAAACCTGTTAATTACAAGTAATAAGAAGTTTTAAATTTCACATTTAATTTATAAATTAATATGTAAGTCAGTATTATATAGTAATAGACAAAATCACTTTCTAAATAAAAAGAATCTGAAATTTATTGATTAGCTATCTCAGTAAGGTTTCATAAAGCAGTGTTTAAAAAATCACTAAACATAAAATGGGATGTAGGTATCTGATTTTTATTAGTATACAATAAATAAATAAAACTATTGTTTATTGTAAACAAAGGCAAAACTCTCCATACAGTAGTGCCACCTTGTGCCAAACAGAGTAATCAATGGATGCCAGAAGGCTTGTGCATAAAATCCCTATCTAGTGCCTACTCATCCAATATCCCCATACTAGTTTCTGGCTTGTGGCCATCATCAGTGAGGAGCCTTGGATCTGAGAGCACTGCACTTAGATCTTAGGATCTAATGCAACTCTCCAGCAGCCACCTTTTAACTCTACTTTACTTACAAAACTATGAGAATGAAATTGAAAACATTGTTAATATCTTCAATCTAAGCTCAATAGTTTATATAGTCATATGGGTCTGAACTCAATTCAGCACCCATACATTTTGGTGTCTTTGGCTCTTAAACAGCCATAGCCACCACTATCCTATTAGGCAGGATTGGTGTTAAACCACTAAACATCAAATGATCACCATCTCTATACTAGCACATAATTTGTTATAAACAAAGACAAAACTCTCCATACAGTAGTGCCACCCTGTGCCAAACAGATATTAACAATGTTTTCAATTTCATTCTCATAGTTTTGTAGTAAAGTAGAGTTAAAAGGTGGCTGCTGGAGGGTTGCATTAGATCCTAAGATCTAGGTGCAGTGCTCTCAGATCCAAGGCTCCTCACTGATGATGGCCACAAGCCAGAAACTAGTATGGGGATATTGGATGAGTAGGCACTAGATAGGGATTTTATGCACAAGCCTTCTGGCATCCATTGATTACTGTTTGGCACAGGGTGGCACTACTGTATGGAGAGTTTTGCCTTTGTTTACAACAAATTATGTGCTAGTATAGAGATGGTGATCATGTGATGTTTAGTGGTTTAACTATTGTTTATTCATAATAAATAGATTATAATAATCAAACATTATTAAAATTAATGTACTGATAAAAACTGAATCCTATAAATGTTTTTTTTTTTTTTTTTGTAAAGAAAAAAATTTGCTTTCATTTATTTTAATAATTATTTTATGTAAAGACCAATAGCTTTAGGATTTAAGCTCTAATCTTTTAAGATCATATGCTATAAATTTGAAAATGAGAAAAGAAAAATGTAATTAAAAGTTTTTTTTCTTTCCAGTTTTTAAAAAAAATTAAATTAACTATTAGGGGAAAAAAACAAGGCATGTTATTGGTAAACAATTCAATATACTTTTTGGAAAACATATAGCATAGCTTTTATTTTCAGACAGCACAGATTATTACATGGAAAGACTGTTTAGTCATTAATCAATTTAGTTTTAACTGAAATTTGTTGATATAAATGTTGTTAGTGTAGATTCGATAAGGAGAATCTTGTGTTTTAAGACATCATATATAACATCCGAGAAAGCTGGAAGAAGTGACCACAAAAAGGAAAGCTATTACAAACTTTATCAGTGGAACAAGGCTAAGTCAGCATTAAAAAATGAAAATTATCAATATTTTTAAATGCTACTATGATAAAGTTATTCATTATAGATATATCTTATGAAGACGTGCTAAGTGCAAACGTTAAGTGCTGTCTACTATCTAGAAATGTAATCGTTGGTGGAATTTTGTATGTGTAATCATACAGATGGAACACAATAAAATGTGTTCCTTACTCATTAACATCTGCCAATAAAAAAGTTGTGTCAGCAAAATTATTGATATAAAATTGACATCACAAAGAAACTAAACTTGTAAAAAATAAAATTTAGCAAAATTATGAATATAGGATTATTTTATGAAGAAAATCAACATCAAGAAGAAGATTCTCTAAAACTCGAAGGATTTAGATTGTAAAAAGGAAAATTACTTAGAATACTGTCAAAAGTATATTATTCAAAATTATACCATGTATGATGAAAACAAAATATAGTACTAAAAGTATGATATTGAAAATAATATCCAAAAATGATATTAAACAGTAAAATAACGACAAGAGCTCCATTTAAATAATAAAATATTCAGAAAATTGTAATTAAAGTATTTTCAATATGCTACTTCAATAAGCAATGATAATTTTTCATCATTCATGTTTTTAAAACTGTATATTTTCTTTAATTTTTTTCTTTTTTTTTATTCCTTTCTTGCATTAAGAATATATTCCATTAACTTATTGTACATAATTAATGAGTAATTTTGTACAATATGTGCATATATCATTGAAGAGTTTATTATTTATATTTTATAGTCTTTTATATAAGGTTAGTGATTAAATAGGATGGTAAATCTTGCCAGAGACATGCATAGGTATGTGTGCTATAGGAGTGATTGATTTATTTGTAAACATATGAGATATGGTTTTTGTATTTTAAATTTCTTTATAATTTTCTAATTTATTTTAGTAAATTATTTAAAAATTTAATAGTATTACTTCTATCCATCTTTCTTTTCATTCTCAATCTGGTTGCATAGAATACATTGCATTTATACGTGTAACTGTGAGGCATTTAATATACAAGACTTTTAAAATGCTTGATATTGTGTTAGATCACAGGTAATACTATTCTGCAAATAAAAACTTCTGTTGTAAAAATCAAAATAGACAGGTTTTATTAATTTCACTGTGCTAAATTAAAAAATGCATTTTATTTTGCTGTATCACATCTGGTTAATTGATAATAATGCAAAATATTATTTTGTCATTACATATAAATGTTAGTACGCAACATTCAATCTTATTTTTTCCTACATTCAACACAAATAAAATCTTCTTTGTAAACAATAAAATGATTTGTATGTTGCTTTTATTTATGTTTAAGCAGGTGAAACTAAAGAGATGAATGTGTATTTTAAACCAATAGTTGCCAGTAACACACTTAAATTACTAGCTCTATTTGAAATGAAAATTCCGTTGTAATCCATATATAGTTTTGTTAAGAATATTATAAAGACTATTTAAGAAAACATCAGCTACTTAGCTATTATATTTTTATTACATGGAAACTCCTGGAAATAATACTATAAATTCACACACACACACACATATATATATATCTAATGTCCCAACTCCTCACTGAAGAGACCCATAGGTCAAAACCGGTCTGGGGATGGGGACAATCCAAGATAAAAATGATTTGAATGCCTTCTCTTGTAGTAGCATTTATCATAAATAAAAAAAAAGAAGCTTGTTTAGAGCTATTAGAACGCTCTTAATTTTACATATTTGTAAGTGCAAGCTATATATAAGTCATGTGACATCTGACTTGTTATTATTACTATATATATATATATAGTTGAAATACATTTCTTCAGGGTCCAATTGCAAAGAACTGCTTTCAGATTCATCACTCAAGTTATGCACTAAGTACTGGTAAGTCAGGTCCATGAGGAAAGGGCTGTGCAACTATTGAGACATTCAGATATTTAATTCTTTTGTTTTCTTATTGAACCACTAATATTGATCATACAAAAATAGCAGTCATTGTAATGGTTTTCCTGCTTGCATCATTGCATAGGTACTGCAAACAGCATTGTCATCCATTTTCTGTTATATTAGTAATGCAGTCCCTCATTACATGTATTGCATGCAATATGAGGTGCAAAATATTTGTCTTGATCTCCAACTTTCAATTGGAAATAAGAAAAATATGCTTTCATAAATCTATTTGGCACCTTGGGATTAAACACATAACTTCCATAAATGTAAAATTTATGAGGATTTTGTAGACACTGTTTTTGTGCATCCCTGATACACTAGCCACGGTGTTCTTAAAATAATTATAATGAAAATTTCATGAATAAAGAAAGATTAAATTACTGTTTATATGTTTATAATAGTGCATGTATGATAAAAATGAAAATAAAATGCACAGAATGCAAACTTATTGGTTCATATCTTAAACACAACTGATAGGTAAACTTGACAAAGAATATGAGCCCAACATAAATAACTGAATAAAGTAGAGCTGGGGTTTAAAACACTTCTGTTTATGTCAAGCATTGGTGGCCTAGTGGTTAGTATAGCTGCCTTCCAAGCAGCTGGCCCGGATTCGCTTCCCGGTCAATGCTTTGACATATGAAAAAAAACACTACTGTTTAAACAAATGATTTAAAAGAGCATCTCACTTATTTATATTTCTGCCACACCCTTATTGCATATCTGGAGGGAATTCATCATGAATACATCAGGAAAAACTCTAATATAACAATATAACTGCAAAACACATTAAATAATCAAATGCACACAATCACCAATAAAATTATATAATTTATTATAAAGATTATGTGTGAGAACATCTCTCAGCATTATATCGTATGGTTAAAAATACTAAAAAACAAAACAAAATTGTGCTACAACTATATGTGAAATGAGAAGAAATTGGCATTTTCAGACTCTGGACATTGATTTCCATTAAAATAATCTATTTTCTATTTTAATGGAAATCATGTTGGCTAATGTAATTTTGTAAAAGAAAATGAATATCTAAGAAGTAATAAGTATAAGCAAATCAATTCTTCAACTAGAAGGTGGCGCTAGAAATGTAGAGAAGAATTCCCATTTTAAAAATAAATGAAGCAGATTTGCATTAGCCAATATTTTTTTATGATCAATCCAGAGAAATTAGAGCAATTATAGTTAGGAAAATATTACCATTTCATCAATACTTTGTGTAATCAAACTAAGTAAATCAATGACGATGGGTAATTCTAACAATGATCCAGTTAAATGTATTAGATATATTAAACTTTTGTTTCATGCTGTATATTTTCCATCTGTGACATAATGGAATACTATCTTGCTGATTATTATTACTCTCATATTGTTCATTCCATATACTACATATGTAGCACCCATTGAATTTTATTTCTTCATTTAATTTCACTTTTAATGTTCCCCACCACTTCCAGATAATTTTTTCAATTGTTTCTGCAAATAATTTTTTTATAAATCTTTTTTTTGTCCTAATAATCAAATTTATTTACAACACTTGCAGTTTTCAAATATTTTCCAATTTTAGTATTAAATTTACCACGAGAAGATTAAAATATTTGATTTTCAATAGAATTCTATACATATATATAAAATTTCCTTACATATTTATCAAAATGAGAACTTTTTGAAGCATAAATCGGAATTATCTGCATTTGGTACTTTCTCTTAAATTGAATACTCTTGCCACACTGAAACAATATTAATTTTCATGATGTTTCTTTATAAAAACAAACTCCATTCCATGTGTGCGTCCAATATTTAGAACTTTTTATAAAAAAATACTGCCTATTTTTAAAATTAATTTTTCATTACCTTTTCCTTCTAATTTCAAAAAGACACACAATATTACATTTAATATTAGATAAATGTTCAAATTCATGCAACTTTTCTTCATTTTGGAATTCATAATCCCTATATAAAATATAAATTCACATACATATATAAAAGCATTATTTTATAAAATGTTACTACCATTAAAGAATAACATTATTTTCTCATGAATGGACAAGGAGATTTATTACTAAATTTTCTGCTTTTCATAGCATCAAATAGAAAACCAAAAATTCTCCCCACCCAAGAAATACTAAAAATAACTATCTCACATCAATCATTCTGTACTAATAGCAGAAAATTAGATCTAGAATGTAAATCTCAAGAATTTAAACATGCTTATAGAAGTATGAGTTACCACAAAAGACAAAATTCATGATGCAGCTTAGATATTAATGACTCTTTAGATTTAATAAAAATACATATATATGATTTAAAAAAACTAAAATTAAAAATAAATTATTTTAAAATATTAATGCAAATTTTCAAAAACCAAAAAAAAAAAAAAAATCGTGCTTAACAAAAATAATTTTTACATTAAAATGAAAAATTGACTATATTATATTTAAATTACAATTTCTTATAAGACACATTGATGAGTCCAATTAAAAAACAACAACTCTTCCAATCTGAATGGGCATATCTTTTCTCAAGACAGCTAAACTGTGATCTCTTACTTTAATATTCCATTCATACAATTTTTTTTAATAATCATTAATTATATATTTTGAGATACATATACAAAAATGTTAATTTTTTATTTATAAATTGTTAATTAGCACATAGAAATAGATAGGCTCTATTAAATTATTTTAAACTAAAAAATTGGATATTTATGTAGTATGCCTGCCAGAAGTTTGCCATCCATTTTTATTTTAAACAATCCATTTTCAGGAGCTTCCAACACATTGTATAAACAATATGCCTGTGTCTAACTTATTGTATTTAATATTTTTTGTTTTATTTATTAATATGATAAACAAAAGTCCAAAGGGTTGTAATTAAAAAGTTTTTAAATGTAAATGTGGTAAAGAAAATAAAAATAAAACATGATTAAGCAACTATAAGAAATGTGGTTATTCTTGTCGGCAGAGAGACATCACTTTTTGGGCCGGCACTATCCTGTAATTTTGAAAATATTCCATGTTGTTATGTCAAGGGAAGATTCTAAATTTTAGTCATACTTCCAAAAATGATACAGCAAAAAAGGAATGTTAAAAAAATAACTTCAGTTAATGAATGTTAAAAAAAATCATGACAATTTTACCCATGTATTAACTTTACCACATATTAAGAGTTCTCTACATGCTAATGTTTAAATGTTATGTTGCAAATGGAATTTATTAAAAAAATGTATTCAAATTTTTTAAAATTAACCTTCAAATTTAAAATACATTTGTTAATATTTTTTTAAAGTTAACAAAAGCTATACATGTTCGAGAAAATAATTTTTAGAAACAAAAATGTAAACAAATACATCAGCACTAAAAATGGATTATTTAAAATAAAACGCATATGTATTTTAAGTTGAATGGTAATTTTAAAAAATTTGAATACATTTTTTAATATATTCCATTCATAACATAACTGTTCAAATGTTAACAACACATTGCAAACAGTTAATACTTGACTAAAATTATCATGATTTTTATAACATTCGTTAAGTAAATTTATCTTTATTTTTTTAACATTTCTTTGTTGCTTTATCATTTTTGGAAATATGATTAAAATTTGGAAAAATGCAATGGAATATTTTCAAAATTATGGGATAGTGCCTGCCTGAAAAGTGATGTCTGTTGGCCAACATGAATAAGCATGTTTATTATAGTTTGCTTAATCATGTTTTATTTCCTTTACTGCATTTACATTAAAAAAATTTTTAATTACAACCCTTTATACTTTTGTGTTTCTTTATCATTTTAATAAATAAAAAAAAAGAAGCAAATATTGAATATGATAATTTAAAGTCAGCCCTATTGTTTATACCAGATATCGGAAGCCCATGAAAGTGGATTATTTAAAATAAAAATGGATGGCAAACTTCTGGCCGGCATACTATTTAAGTACAAAAAATTGTCTAAAGAATATTTATATAAATGAATAGTCAAAAGCACTGAAACTATTGTAAATTCCAAAGTAGTCATTTATAAAAAAAATTGTTGAACATTATGTATTGTAATGTATCAGTAATTTGAATTATATAATGGTAAATGAATTATGTAGTAGTAGATAATTCTCCATTTAGTTATTCTTATTGCAAATACGTCAGTAGTTCAAGTTTGAACCCAAAATCATGATATACGCAATATATGTAAGATTCCATATTCAATAAGTAGAACTGTATAATTATAAAAATAAGAATATCCCCTACATATATCTGTGAATCTTATATGTCATGGCTTAAATCCATATTAAGTTCAACTATAGAGATGATGATGATGATTTTTTGATCACAATCACTTTAAAATATTTTATTTGTTTTCAGTTTCTATTGGAAGAAATTCCCAGCATCAAACTTCCTAAAAAGAGAACGTTTACTTAGAATTACATAAGATAACAATCATAATCATTTACAAATCATTACCGTAATACCCCAGTATGTCCCTCAGTGGTCACATTCTCAGAGTTGTGGATATTTTTTTTGAATTAGTATATATATGTGTGTTGAAGTTATAATATTTAAGCTTATGAAAAAC
Source organism: Epiperipatus broadwayi (assembly GCA_028023455.1). NCBI lineage: Eukaryota > Metazoa > Onychophora > Udeonychophora > Euonychophora > Peripatidae > Epiperipatus > Epiperipatus broadwayi. The sequence goes on along the minus strand of JAQFVV010006277.1, from coordinate 1,090,763 downwards.
AAATGAACTGGATCAATAAAACAAAACATGTCATTTGGTTGTAGCTTTATAATAATAATTCCAAATGTAAATCTCAAATCAGACATATAATAATTAATATAATCTTAACTAATAGTTCATATATTTAGTTTCTTCTCATTTAGCAATTTTGCAGATAGATATAAAATCAATCATATAATCATTCATATATTTTTAACCAATAGCTCCTAGATTTTAGTTTACTTCTAGTAATTCCACATACTTATATACATATGAACTAAAACATAATGCCTCATTTAATATATTTCAGTTTGAGTTTATACTCATAATTCAAATGTAAATATAAAGGATAACATATCACAATAATTCATTTCTTTCAATCTTTGTAAGTTTAAAGTCTCTTTTCAATATTATAGAATAAATAGCTTAATATCTTACTGGTAAAAAAAAATTTAACGTCCTAGGTTTTAAATATTAATTTCTTCTCTATCATTATAATCGGTTGTCTTCATAAATTTTCTTAAATCATATATTTCTTCTCTTCACACACTGGATATGCAAATTAGCTTTATATAAGTATAGTGCATATAAAAACACAGCAATTCAACTGCATAGTATGTGTTTTTCTTTTTACTGGCCGATTATAAGAGAGATATAACTTCATACACTACATTGTTATTTCTTGAATGGGCTGAATACTCAAGAATTTCTGATTGATGTGCTATTTATTTTTTCCTAGTCTTCTGTGGCAAAAGATTCACCACTATAATAAAATATCACACTTGAACAAAGTTAACCTCTGAATGAATAACTGCTTACTATCTGCCTCATTAGCTATTGCCCATACCTTAATGTAGAATATTCTACCATCTTTGACCCTAGAGAAAAATATTCCATTGCATTCTTCAACAAAAGAAATAGTTGTTCACTTTCTTTTCTTTATCTAATATACATTACAAAAAAAAAAGTCTTTGCTGGCTTTTGTTTTATTTATAATTTTAAAAAAAATTAATTCATAATTCTTTTTTTTTTTGGATTTGAACTCACCATTCTATTTTCTAAAGGCATCAATAACATGTTATAAACATGATTCGAAATAGGTGAAACCAAAAAGATGTTAAAATACCCTTTATGTATTTTCTCTTTCTTTACTATATATGTACATGTGTAGGTGCATACACACGTTATTCTTCAAATCTGATGATGTAGCGATTATGCTTCTACTACTAGGGTTATAGTATTTTATATAACTAAAATCAGGCTATGGTTAATAAAATAAAGTGCTATGACCAAGCAGTACTAATTAATTGTTGAGAAGTTTGCCATTTATTTCTCTGTCACCCCATCATATAATTTATTATGACATTTCTTACTATAAATTACATCATAAACTTCATAAAGCTCAGATGTTTAGAGATATATAAAATAATGAAGTTCCTTATATTAGATGTGATATGCTGGACTATTTCCATCATCTATGAGTGAATGTTAAATGTATAGAAAATTTTAAACTTTATTTAAACTTTCCAAATACAACTTGTTAGTAATAACATGCAAATAGACAACAGAAGTTAGTAATTACAAAAATTTTTGAGTAGTAATATTCTCCACTCTTCTTCAGGTATTGCTGGTCTGATATGCACAGTGACAGTATTCACATAGAAGTCAAACTTGCACCTTTAGATTCTTAAATATTGAATTTAAAGCAAATGCTTTAATCAACTGAGCTGTGGTATATACATATATAAAATATTAATAATGAGTAAGATTGATTCTTCTCTACTAATAAAAAAAAATTGAATATCAATACCATATATTTCGAATCAAGCAAATTTCATAAGGAAAATTTATAAAGGTATATGTGACATTGCATTTTATGCATCTCCTACAATTAATAAATAACTCTAAAGATAAAAGCTCATTTACAAATAAAAATTGTACCATTTATAAATGGGTATATAGGTGTGGTAGAAATATATAGGGGAATCGAGATGTACACTGGAGAAAGGAACCAAATAGCACTTTCTGTTATTAAAAAGGGTTCAAAATATGAAACAAAACTAAAGGTAATAATAATGCATCAGTTTCCATTTTTTATGACCATAATAATGGTTTTTAATTTCAATTATAATAATGTAAAAATATTGCAAACTGAATGAAATAACAATATTAGGAAAATAAAGGAAGCTATGCTAATATATAAATACAAGCAAGACTTAATCAATAGGCAGGCAGCAAATGTTAAGATCGTGGAATTATGGGAAGGTTAACCTTTCAAAGTATTAGTTGACAAAGACTACGAGGAGAGTCTAAAGTACTCCTAAGTGACAATTATATTTTTTGTACTTTTCAAAATTTTTGATTACTGTATTTACTAATATTTAATTATAAGATTATGTATATTGCTTCAAAAAAATACAGACATCGATTTATAATATTATTACATATATATATACACACACAACTTAAGATATTAAATAGTTTTACCTTCACAAAAATCCAGTAAATTTCCATATCATAAATTTCAATCATGTTCATAATTTTTATTTTTGGCACAACGTTATTTTTTACCAGGTAAGTTTCTTGTTCAACATCATATATACTAAGATTTTGACCATCATCATAATCCTGACAAATACAGATCTTGCTTTTCTAAAATAAACAACAAAGTATATACATATTGTATGAATTTATCTTACAAGTGCTTTTTTTTTTTTTTTTTTAAATATTTCTAATAATTATTTTTTGAAAAATAATTATTAATAACATATTTCTGTTAATCTTAAATTTAAATTTTATTAAAGACCAATATGCCAAGAATATTTTGAAAATTAGTATAACTGTTCACCTCTTTCTACCTATTAAATGATTTTATAATTCTAAAAAGTACAATAAAATTTATATATAATATTTTAAATATTCGAAGATAGACATTGATAAAAATATTATAATGATCTTAAGGTAATAGTATGAATACTGAACCCTACCATCTGATGGCACTCTTTTTCACCCAATTCACATCAATATACCGATTCACGGGCCATCTGTTTGTTTACATAATATTATGGTAAAAGATTTTTTTTTCAACCAGTTTTTATTATTTTTTCGTCAGTGATGGTAAACCACCAAAGTTTTTTTTTTATTCCACCTGGATTTTTTTCTTTAATAAACAAATACTTTTAGATGGTCTAGGGGTGTTGGTTTGTTTGTAAATTAATGACTAACTGTCCGTAGGTTTCTTTACATATTACTTACGGTAAACCAATTTTTTTTTTCACACGGTTTTTTTTTTGGTTCGTTTTTTTAAGAAACAAACACTTTGTTTTTAGATGGTGTAGTGGTGTTGGTTTGCTTTTAAATTATCGATTAATGCTTTATCAGTTTGTTTACACAAAAATACAGTAACAAACACTTTGTTGTTTTTAGATGGTGGAGGGGGGGTTGGTTGTTCGCTTTTAACTTACCTTCTTTTTTTTTTGGTTGATGTTTTGATTTGCTGAAAGACTTCAACAATTCGGTACTTTTGAATAAACCGACACTTAGTTTTTTAGAGGGTGGAGGGGAGAGGGGTTGTTTTGATTTTGAATTGTCGTCTTTTTTTTTTTTTTGGTTAATTTATTACAAGGTTTTTTTTTTGTTTCAAATCTTTATCCTACAGAAAGCTTTATATGATAGCGAAAAATTCTTCCTTAATTTTTTGGGCCTTTAATTTTAAAAAAAAAGACCTAAACAGTTTGTTTTTAAAAAAACACTTTTTTTTAAGCTGGGGAGGTGGGGTGGCAGGGAAGGTTTGTTTTGATTTTTAATTATCGACTTCTTTTTGGATTTTCTTTTTGAACATTTTATTATGTTACCACACAGTTTTTTATTATTATTTTATTTTTTGGTAATTGTATGAAAACTGAACCTCACCATCTGTGGCACTCTTTTTCACAAAACGCACATCAATATACTGTTTTAGCAGCCTTAACTTACCACTGACACTACAAGAGGTGTTTTTGAGCCATAACAGGCCACCTGAGGGCAATGTATTCTATGATTACATAACTAAGTACTATGTCCATTGCATTGCAACAGTATTCATTGAGTGAGCCCTCTTGAACTATGGTCTGATTTGATGGTGGCTGTATTTGAAAGAGACTAAACTCTGCAAAAATTCATTGTCGGAAATTTTTTAGAAAGCATAGTGGAATTAGTATTCCATATTAAGAATTGTCATGTCATCACACATGCTTCCCTATGCTTTTGAACTGCACACAACTTGAAAAGATTTTTTTCAGCAGAGTTTTTTCCCGAGTTCGCATGCAAATGCCCGTTTACATGTGAATCCATGCGAGAACTGTCAAATATCATTTGCAAGTTGTCCAAATTGGTCGAAGCTGAGTGAATTGTCAGCTGGCCACATAAGTGGATGCACAATATTGTGTTTTACCAGAAAGAGAAACTCCTGCAAGCTTACCCATGTAGGTCTGTGTAAGGGAAGTTGTTCATTTGAAGACTCCAAAATCCCGTTACTTACAGCTTTGAGGCTTCCCTGTTATTTTATTTGCATGTTACATTTGGCTGCTGTTTTTTATGCCCGTATAAATGGTGGTGTTTTTTTTTACTTGTTTTGCTTCACTATTTGTCCAAAGTTTCGTTTCTTTTTGATTCAATAAATTATTTTATGGGGAAACTTGTTGTTTTTGTTTTTCACATGATTATAAAGTACAAAGGGAATATTTGATAATTTTCATTAACAGTTAAAGTAGGTAATATTTTATTATATCAAAAAACAAAAAGAAGTGTTTATGAGTTTATTCAAAAGGCCCCACCAAAAAAAATTCTGGTAATAGTATGAATACTGAACTCTACTGTCTGATGGCGGTCTTTTTCACCCAATTAACATCAATATACCAATAAAATAAAATATACCAATAAAATAAAATAAAGCATGGCCCTTAATCCCAGGAGGCTCTAAAGTCACCAACCAAGGCAGCGGTTGGTGGCCGAAGGCGGAGGGTGCTAAGAATATCCTGGAGGCGGACCCAGGCTGCCATTTGATGACGACTTTTTATTTAGGTACTTACAACTGCAGATCACTTTCAAGTGAAGGAAGATTGCAAGAATTAGAAGAAGAACTCTCTTATATTAAATGGGATATTATTGGACTTTGTGAAGTTAGAAGAAAAGGTGAAGAGACAATTGATTTAAAAAGTGGACATATGCTCTATTATAAAGGCACAAATATTGGAAATACAAGTGGAGTAGGATTCATTATAAATAAAAAGTGGAAGAACAATATTGTGGAGATTGATGGTGTATCAGACAGAGTGGCAAGATTAGTTATACAACTTAATAGCAGATATCAAATGCAGATAATTCAGGTTTATGCCCCAACAAGTTCTCACAGTGATGAAGTAGTAGAAGATTTTTATATGGATGTACAAAAGGCTTTTGATCAGAGTAAACAACATTTTAAAATTGTTATGGGAGATTTTAATGCTAGAATTGGTAAACAAATGAAAGATGAAAGTGTTGTAGGTAATTTTGGTTATGGTAATAGAAATGAGAGAGGACATAGACTTGTGGAGTTTGCAGAGAAGGAAAAACTTTATATTATGAATTCTTTTTTTGAGAAAAATGTTAGAAGGAAATGGACATGGAAGCATCCAAATGAAGGTACAGCAGAATTGGATTATATTTTGACTAACAGGAAATACATATTTCAAGATTGTAATGTTCTTAATAAATTTAACACAGGAAGTGATCATCGATTAGTAAGGGGTAAGATACATGTTAATGTAAAACTAGAGCGACAAAAATTATTAAGAAAAACTATATTTACAGTTGATATTCCTAATCTTCAGAAACATTCTAATGAATTTAAATTAGAACTTACAAATCGGTTTCAAGTATTAGTAGATTTTGAACATGATTCAGATTTGAATGAAATTAATATGAAAATAACTGATACACTTTTAAAAACTGCAACAAAGATAGCTGGTAGAAAAAAGCAGCAATTGACTAATAAAATTTCTACTGAGACTAGAGAACTTATGAAGAAAAGAAGGAATATGAAGATATGCAAGAATGATGCATTAAAAAGAATTGAATATCTCGAATTTTGTAAAATGGTGCGGAAAAGAGTTGAAAATGATATAAGAAAGTATAACTGTGAACTAGCAAGAAAAGCTGTAGAAGAAAATAAGAGTCTTAAGAATGTAAAACAACATTTTGGTATTGGTAGGAAATTTATATCTGCAATAAGGAAAAAAGATGGAATTATTACTAAAAAGAGGGATGACATTATGAAATTGGTAGAAGATTTTTATCAAGAATTATATAGTAATAAAGAACAAGTACCTCCTATATCTATTACATCTTCCGAATTGCCCAAAATTTTAAATGAAGAAGTGAGAAATGCAATTAAATGTATGAAAAAAGGAAAGGCTCCAGGTAATGATGGAATTATAATTGATGTATTAAAAGAAGCAGGTGAAGAAACAGAAAAAATATTAGCAAAGTTATATACCAAATGTCTAAATGATAAAGATGTACCGGATGATTGGAAGAATGCAGTAATAATATTAATATTTAAAAAAGGTGATAAAGAAGATATTAGAAATTACAGACCTATCAGCCTTTTATCAGTTTTATATAAAATTTTTACCAAGATAATTACAACTTGTCTACAGAGAACCTTGGATTTTCACCAACCAAGAGAACAAGCTGGATTTAAAAGTGGTTTTAGTACAGTAGATCATATTCAAGTATTGAGAGAAGTTATAGAAAGGACAAATGAATATGAGTTGTCATTATGTTTTGGATTTGTAGATTATGAAAAGGCATTTGATTCTATAAACATTTCTTCAGTGATTAAAGCATTGGATCATCAAGGTATAGATCCAGGATATTGTCATATTTTAAAGAATATTTATAAAAATGCAACAGCAACAATTAGATTACATAATGATACTGGGAAAGTCAACATTGAGAAAGGTGTAAGACAAGGTGACTCCATATCTCCAAAACTTTTTACAGCAGTGCTGCAAGAAGTATTTTGTGGATTAAAATGGGAAACTAAAGGAGTGAAAGTAAATGGAGATTATTTAAGTCATTTAGATTTCGCAGATGATGTAGTTGTTTTTGCAAATAATGCTTCCGAGCTGCAGAAAATGTTGCAGGAGTTTATCAGATGAAAATAGGAAAGTAGGACTAAAGATAAATGTTAAAAAGACTAAAGTAATGTTTAATCGATTTGCTCAAAATATGAAAATAAAGATTGATTATGATGAATTAGAAGAAGTTAAGAGTTACAAATACCTTGGTCAGATTATTAATACAGATGGAAACATAATAGAGGAAATTAATCATAGAATTAAACTTGGTTGGAGTGCTTTTGGTAGAAATAACTTGATATTAAAAGGAAATATGCCTATGTGTTTGAAAAGAAAGGTTTTTAACAAATGTGTTTTACCAGTTCTTACTTATGGATCTGAGACTTGGACACTTAATAGAAGATCAATACAGAGACTTCAGACCACTCAAAGAAGTATGGAGAGATGTATGTTGGGAGTAACAAGAAGAGATCGAAAACACAATGTATGGGTAAGAGAACAAACAGGTGTTACTGACCTCATTGAAAAAATTAAAAGATTGAAGTGGAGTTGGGCTGGACATATTGCTAGAAGAGATGATAATAGATGGACAATTGAAATTTTAAACTGGATTCCAAGAGATTGTAAAAGACCCAGAAGGAGACCACATGTAAGATGGATGGATGAAATAAGAAAATGTGTAGGGGTGATGTGGAGAAGAGAAGCTAAAGATCGGAGAAGATGGATTAAACTTGGAGAGACCTTCATCCTGCAGTGGATTGATAATGGTTGATAATGATGATGATGATGATGACCAATTCATGGGCCATCTGTTTGTTTACATAATATACGGTAAAAGATTTTTTTTTCAACCAGTTTTTATTATTTTTTTGTCGGCAACGGTAAACCACCAAAGTTTTTTTATTATTACATAATATTACAGTAAAAGTTTTTTTTTTTCAACCTGTTATGGCTCAAAAAACACCTCTTGTACTGTCAGCCATAAGTTAAGGCTGCTAAAACGGTATATTGATGTGCATTTTGTAAAAAAGAGTGCCATCAGATGGTGGGGTTCAGTTTTCATATATGTTATATATATATATCAAATATACAGAGAGAAACTAATAGTACATCACCCTTGGGAAATCTTGTTTAGCTTGGCCTAATTAAGGAACCCTGGTTAGATCAAAATGTATATTAGAAATGTAGATATTTATTTGAAAGAAAAAATAATAATTGAATGAATTTATTGCTCAGAAGTTCATAAGAAATGTCAGTGTCATCAGAGCCAGAACTGGAATTAATTCAAGAACTGAATATTCCAGAGTCAGATACTATATATTATACTAAACAATAACAGGGCAATGTAAAAGTACATTAATTATAGTTTATAAATAATAATCATTTATACATACACATATAAAGTTCTTTGCCAAAGCAGGTTGAGTAACTAGGCAAAAGGATGATTAATAACAAGTAATAGTCTTTTATTGTTGTTGATTTTAGCTTTTCATTATTTGATATCTTTTAACTCAATTCACTTATCCTTTTATGAACTCAAACATTTTTAAAGTATATATATCAAAATATTCTTCAGAGGGGATTAGAACACATGTTTATGCTTCCTTCAGCTATCCACTTCATCTTATATAGCCAATACACATGACTACATACATGTCATGTTTATCATTGTTCAAATCCCCTGTAATTACATCTAAAATTCAGTATATACATTATACTTATATTCAAATATTACAAACTATTCTTTATAAATTAATTGTTGAAACAATGATAAATAAAACAAAATATTATCAGTGATAATAAATATTCATGACAACCATTTTAAAAACACAGAAGTACTTTCAGTTACTTACATAATCATTTTTTAAAACAAAACTTTTTAAAGTTGGAGAAATAAATGTCATCAAGTAATACCCCAAGATTAATAAATTTTAATGTTTACATTTTATATATTAATTAAATATTTTTATTGCTTCTTTGATTTTCCTTTTATTATAGTTTCTTTCCTCATAAAGAATTCTAGTATTATCCAAATAAAAATTGAAATTAAAATTGGCCACTTAATCTGTTGTTTAATTGGTTGTTATAATAAAAGAATTGCAGATAAATGGTTTTATTTCAATCTGTATCAAGCTTTAACTTGTGACAGTTTTTTTTTTAAAAAAAAGATCATTGTAAACAAAACATTTATTTTTATAAATTATCTTCTATGTATTTTAAATATGATTTAATGTAAATGTATTTATTTACATGATGTAAGTTATATTTTTAATTAAACTCACATTTCAAATAAATAGATCTGCATAGAATATTAGACAATTAAACATAAATCTTATGTTTCTATTATCTATGGTATATTTTATTATCACATATCCATTGATTGAATCAATTTTGTTATGTACCTCTATTCTTTAAAGTGCATCTTGTGTTCTGCTTCTGAATTTTGTTACTATATTACAATAATTGTTTTTCATCAATGTCTTTCAATTTTACTTAAAAAAATATAAATAGTTTTTTTTAATTCAAAAATTTATCAGTTACATTTATAATATTGTAACAGTATACATATATGGCATTACATTGCTTTCAAATAAAAGGAAAAAAAAGATGGATAAATAAATATAAAAGTTAATAATTTTATTTAAATCAATATACACTATTTCACAAATGGGAAACTATTAAATAATTACTTAAAAGTAAGTTAAAGTAAAAAAAGAAAAAATCTAAAGATAAAATATTTTTTTTAAAGGAATGTAAAAGAAAATAAAAACTGAATTATTTTCTATTCAAAAATTATGTTTAAATCTTAGTAGAATGGAAATGATTTTTTTATTCATTTAAATGAAATGATATAATAGCAAACAAGCCCTTGGGCATTTAACCGATGATAAGTCAGATAAGAGATTAATTAAAAAATTCCTAGTAATAAAATCTGATGTTCCTGCTCAAATATGAACTGCCAATAAACAATATGAATGAACACATGATTTTCTGAGAAAATCATCCCAAATAAGATCAGCGTAAAGCCAGGTGAGATCGATCCTAGAATTTGATGATAAGGAATTCAAAATGATATAAAGGGAAGAAAAGAAAACTTTTACTAAATGGAGTTTTTTTTTTTTTTTTGATTGTTCATGCTGATTTCATGTTTATTATTTAAACATATGTATTCATATATTGCGGATCTCCAAAATGTAGGGGTCAAACAATAAATTTGTGTTTCTCAGTTTTTGCATCAGCTAAGGTGGCCTCGAGAGTGATGGTTCCTGGAAAATGGCAAATGACATTCTCGTCTTCCCCCAAAACAATATTAATATGGAATGGAAGAATCTTTGAATGGAAGTATTTGATGCATCAAGAACCACAAAGATAGATTTCAATAATCTGACACCAGGGAAAGTATGAACTTTTGTAGTAAATAAAATACAAACTTTAATTATATAAAAATAAGAACTTTTCGAATACTCAATCTAAATGGTACCTAACTCATAAAGTCTTTCATCTAATTAAGCAGAAATTTAAATTATTTGTTATTTATTTTTTTATATGTTTACTATTATATTATTATTTCCATTCTCATAAATTTCTTTTAAATTAATAATCTAAAAATGAGTGTAAATGGCTGCATAGATTCATAAGATTATGTTAGTTTAAGAAATGTTAATTTTGGGTTATTTGTTTTGTAGTTGAATCAATGCTGGTGGAGGGATGTGGGAGTGTTTTATGTCAATATAATCTGGGGAGGTGCATTGGATTCTCATTCCCTTGTCCATGTTAGCATACAGGGCATAGTACCTACCTGAATGCATGGCCCAAAAATATAGCCATTGCGTTGTCAATGGTTGTAGATGTATTTCCTATGCAATTGATGCCCTTATGCTCTGGTTGGAACAGTAAGCCAGCAAAGTCTGCTATTCCCCATTTATAGAGTGCATCTTTTATATAGTTCAAAATGATTGCCTTGTCAGACAGATGCACATTCCTGTACTGGATGAGGGTCATTATTTCTTTAATGATATCATGCTATAGAAGCACATATCTGTCAGCATGGTTTTTATACTAACATCCTCATTTTGCATTGATCACATCGGTATATCAGTAAGCTGGTATTGGTTTGGATGCAAACTTCTAGCCTAAGATTAAAAGAACGGAGTTAGCTAAATGCGTATTCTATGTAGCATATTTATGCTGAGTCAAATATTAAAATTATGTTAAATCTATTAAATGCATCCATCTGTGCATTAATATAAATTAAATATATTTAATTGTTAACTCAGTTTCAGAATTTTTTTTCTTTTAATGTGTGTGTACATTATAATAAAATGTTTTGTTTAATTAATTTTTGGCAGTAATTTGTTTTTTTTTTTTATATTATTTATTAATAAAGTTTTTCTTAAAATCAAGAATTAGAAAATTTTGAAATATGCAGTATGATTTTATTAGCTCAGCTCTGCGAGAATTGGCAACTGGGGCTTTTGGTTCGATAAAAGAGTAACTTCACCTGATGTATCTGCTGTCTTTATAAATTTTCTAGGTTTGAATATCTTAGTGGTGCACTGGCATGGCAGATAGGGTTGTGAGGTTGCGTTGTACCATTATAATGTGTATATATTATTTTTTTATTCCATACAATATATTGAAGTAAAAGAAATAGCTTGTCCTAATTCTTTTATCTTTGCCCATTTAATGATTTATTCTGTTTTTTTTTCTTATTATTTTTCATACTGATAAGGTATATATATGTATGTAAAGTACAATATATAATTAAAATTATATGATGAAATTCTCTTTTCTTTTTCTAATAATGTGACAATCAAATTGATAAAAAACGCAATTTAAATGTCTTTGCAATAAAAATATCCATATAATTATATCATACACATGTATATAGCTACATTAGTGTTCATGCTTTTATATTTACTTTATCAAAGGCCTACATCTTATAAAATTATATAATTTAAAAAAGGAAAGATTAAAAACTTTAAAGTGCTGAAAATTGATTATATATATATATATTGTAACCCTTGTCACAGCAATGCTAAATCTACATATTTTGAAAATAATGTGTGTGTGTTCACTTATGCACACGCGCGCGCACACACACATATATATATATGATGGAAGTAAAGAAGGGAAGAATGAAATATTCATGCATATAATATTGTTATGGAAATGATTATTTGTTTTGTAAATATGCATGAATATATTATATATTCACTTAATTAATATCCCTTTTATTAGAAGAATAGATTACCTTAAAAATTTATTTAGATGACAATCTCAAAAATTCTAGATGAAATAAAAGGGGATTGTATGCAAATGAAACTGGTGGTATACAGATAAGTTAGATTTTTTTCCTTTCACTTGTTGTTGAAGAAGAATAAGGAGGAATTAGCTAAAAAGGTTAAACTAGAAAAGAGCGTGTTGTTTTGCAATTATTTGGATTTACTAGCTCATAAAAAAGTTATGAAAATATTTAGTATACTAGGATACTTTTCGGATATAGAGGGCTAGAAAAAGGGAAATAGCATATTGGTTCCTACCTTAAGCATGTTGCCCAGTTTATCATACCAACTATCATAGGCTACTAGGAAAGAAAGAAACTGAACTGTGCAGATAAGTTGCCAAAAATGTTATTTAATGGAAGGATAATATATTAACACCAAACATAACTATGTTCATCTCTTGTTTGATTAGCAATAATACTAAAATCATTAGGAGAAGAAAAGATATTTAAAAAAAGATGAGAGAATTCAAGGACTAATACAGTAAGATATTCTGAAGGAAAGAAAATTCAATATTTTTTTTCTTTTATATTTAAAAAAAGAAAAAAAAATATTATTGGACTAGTAAAGAATAAAAATATTTACATTGAAAATATTCGAAAATTGAATTATGTTTTAATTCACATATAATTATAGAAACAATTGATAAATAATGATATTATTATTGTAAATAACTTTTAAGTAAATATTGTCATTTAAGAAGGTTTATTGCCTAGTGATTCAATAAATGAAAACTCAAAACAAATAAAATGCAATAAAGCAATTCTGATGGTAAATGTCACCATTATTCTTCTGAGTTAATTCCATTTTATTTATAGGATTTACAAATAAATGTTTCTATATTTGTCATATATTATTGGTGAGGATTTAAACCTCAAACAATGAAGTAATTACCATTACACCTTACCCCAATAAAGAAATGATATCATAAGCATGTCAAATAATTGTTTGTACATTAATTACTGTTACAATATTAGCTGACATCTTATGTTAAGTACTCCAGTTATAAAACCACAAAAAATAAATATTTAATCAGTATATAAATGCAAGAAATGAAATAGACAAATTCCTACCAAATTTTTCCATTGTAAATTTTAGACTACATTAAAAAAAAGAAAAGAAATAATAAATTGTCATTTCATTGAATAGTGGAATTACATTACAAAGATACTTTTTAAACTTGAATTTAAATACAGGGATATTTCTATCAAAATATCCATTTACATTAGATAGCAATTAAGATTTTTTTAATAAACTTACTGGATTACTGCATACAAAAAATGAAGGACATTTATCATTTCAGTGAATAGTAGAATCTGGATCACAATATTTTCTAAATCTGAATTTTAGAATGCTAACACCTATTTTAATTTTACAATAATCTATGAATTACTTCAAAACTAAATTAATTAATTTATTTTAAAATGACATGATTGGTTTTGATGACATTTATGTTAGTGCATAAATGTGTGTGTGTGCTTGTAGATATTTGTTGTGCTAATGCTGTTTTATGTAATTTGCACTTTGTATTAAGAGCCTAATTTATTTGTTAATGAATTATATTTTTCCCTGTTATTATGTATAGATTTTTGAACTCTCTAAAATAAAATATTTTAATAATAATGCTTCATTTAAATATTAATAATAGATATTACCTTAGAGTTGAGGACAAAAATTTGCATTTTCTGATTTTTGTCAGCTGACATTATATCTAACTTTTTGCAAAGTAAATAAAAGTTCAGTCTTGACATTTTCTCGACAATTTCACTTGCAGATGGCCTTTCGTAAGCATTATCATTCCAACAAATTTTCATCAAATCTTCCAAAGCAGGAAAATCTGTTTCAATTTTATCATTCTGTAAAAAAATTAAAGTATTTGCATATATATATATATATATAATATTAAATCTTTATATGCCATTTATAGTATTTTCTAAAGTTCCAAATGTTATTCTATTGATAAAAAAATTGACATAAGTCTTGGCACTCCACCTTCATCAGGTGTCTTAGCAGGATTTACATTATTTCTATCCAAATACCATTATAATCTAATTAATTTTAAAGGCAGAACATTTACATTAATAATATATTTAAATCAGTCTTATTTATAATGACTAATTGAAAATATATAAATATGGAAATAAACACTTTATTAGTAGTATAAACATTTAATTATTTGAGACTATTAAATCTTTACATACCTTCTGTAGTATTTTTAAACTTCTAAATATTAAATCTTCACAAAAAATATATTTTGGTTCTGTACTCATTAGATACCTTAGAAGCAATTCACAAGTTATCAACATAGTAATGTTTTTCCTATTTAAATGCTATTAATAACTAAATGATAGTAAAGCTTGACTATTGAAATTAAATATTTAGACATTTATCTATGTACAAGATTCTTTGTAAGAAAATGTTTTAAGTAGCTCTGCCTTGTACATTTTTATTAAACTGTTATGACTAACTTATATTGTAACGGTAAGATTTTGTATGCCTTGTTAACATGTTGCAAAAGTCCACCACCACGTTTGAAAGGCAGCACGACAGGTGGGTTCAGGACCTGCAATACCGCATTCGAACCCAGTAATTTTATTCACAACAAAACCCACATGACAACGCATCTACCATAACAATAGCACTATTTTCTAGGCCTGGTGGTCAGGTAAACAAGAGACTCTAACTAATGATTTCACCTTATGGACTACTACTATATTCTTATTGTTCATTGCTATGAGTGATACTAATTATTATTCTAAATTAAGCAGACACACAGACATGGACATAGATAATTTAAGTATTTAATTGCAGTTACTTTACATAGGTAAATATATTACACTACCTGGGTGTCAATATGAACTACATCTCATGCCTCACATTTAGAGGACGAAGGTTACGAGACACGCTACGATATCTTAATGAGGAGTGCATTCATCTACAAGGCTATCATCCCATTTACTTTATAATATTAATGTCTATTCTAATAACTTACTAAAGATTAGCAGATGTGGAGGAGTGGAGCTAGACCGAGCATAAACTTTATACTTATTATTAAAGTGACCTGCGGTAGCCTGAAATACTGCTCAGCTATAAGAGAATCGGCTTTCTAAGAGGATAATCGCAGAAAAAATGTTGGAGGCTGGTGGGATGATCAAACGTCGGATCGGAGCCCTGTAGGTACATCACGAGCGCGGTATCAGTATGAGGTTGTAGCCTTTCCATCCCCGACCACATGACAAGGTAATTACTATAGGAATAGGAAGAGGGACAGCCAAACATTGGGTTGGAGCCCTTAGGAGTGGTCACGAGCGTGGTATGACAAGGTTCCATGCTATTATATTTTTTGTATGTTCCTTAAGTGTGAGAACAAAACGTTTACAGTACCTTTTTTACATTTCTGCGATTTAAAAATTCATGTATCGCTAACTAACGCAGTTCACAACTCTAATGCAAATGCATTTATTTCTTTTATGCTTGGCAATATAATATAAATCTATCCCCAATCTCCACACGACTAGCATTTAATTTACTATCGTTAACTCCCCCCTTTTTTCTTCTTAACATTATGATTTTATTTAAGATTTAACTAACTTAAAATGAATGATAGCCCATTAACAAATACACTAACAAATAATATAGATCTCCTCTTTATAAAACATATTAAATTTATTCTATGATTCCTGAGCTGAAAATTATTAACCAACATGATTTTTCTGTTATCATATCAATCCGCAGAGGAGGGTAGCTCCTCTGCGAATTAATTTAAAAAAAAAAAATCAGCTCGGAAAACACGTGGACATGAAATATAATTTCAACGAATACAATAAAATTTTGGATACCCAGTAGAATAATGGTAAATAGATTAAGTTACGAGGTTCATTACAAAAGAGCATTATTACAGAAAATTGCATATTTTTAATTTTAGAATTACATAATAGTAGAATTTGAAAATGAAATTAACATATTAGAAATATAGAGTTCAATTAGAGTTCAAAATAATTTTATTCTTGGGTATCATGTTACCTTTAGTTCATTTAAGTGTGCACACTTGTTGGAGAGTCTGAGTTTCCTGGTTCAATAGCAGTCACATTACGGAAAGATTTATTCAACGGAAGTAGCAGAATTCTGGGTTTATCACATTTAGTGGGAATTTTAATATTGTATAGCCATCAGTCTGGAGGAGCATCGCACAGTGCCTACTCTTGGCACATTGCTAGATATAAAATTTGGATCGCAAGAAATATAATAATTAACAGCATAATTGGAATTTAACGTTTCTGGTTCTAGCCTCTCATTGCCCATTTTAACAATCAATTGTGGCTTTTTATTCTCTTTTTCTTTATCTCTGGGATCCATCAAGCAATACGTCATCCATGCAGCTGTCTCTCGGGTCTGTCCTATACATCCCTTTAGGTCACGGATGCAATAGTGATACAGGTTGGAATTTCAATCTGACCACTTTTTAAATTTTACCTTTTTGCATGACGTAATTTATCAAAGACTTTTTTTTTTCAACAAACCTTTTTCTCTTGTTTATGTATGTTTAAATACCTTTTAGCTCTGTCATCTCTTCCCCCCTCCCATTATGACTTGCCTTTAATTAGCAGGGGAATTTCTATATTTTAAAAACATATTTATTTTTGATTGAGATTTATTTATTTTTTTATAATTTAAGCATTATCTGGACCTGACCTAAATAATAATATGTTTACGTTTTACAATATAATTATTGATTTCCCTTTTTTTATAAATTAAAATATTATGTAAACCTATCAGAATAATTAATAGGATTATTTAACTTTATACAACTTATGCACGGCAATTTAATAATACCTTGCAATGCGTTATTTTAAAATAAAGCTATCGGAGTATGTGCGCATATATGACATTTATTTTTCTTATTTTTTTTTTGAAACAATTTACAGATCACACTAATCTGATACTCAAGGTCAGAATCCATGTAAACCTATACTAAAGGGGCAAGAGGTAGAATGATAACAGAACCAAGGTGAAACTAAAATTTGAATACAAATCTTACAGTTTCAATATATACCACTAATTTCAACTTTAATATTAATTAGCGCATTGTATTGACTTTTAACTAGACATTATTTCTAAAGCACTCATTGAAGATAGAGCTTAAAACATGTCATATGAAGATTGTTAATTTTTTTATTTATAGATAGGGTTTAGAAATTTAAAAAAAATGCTGTAAAGATGCATGCAGATTTAATATATTTTCAAGTTCACTAATTAGACCTTCAGGTATATCTGTAAATAAGATCTTTAATATTCTATTGCAAAGAAAAGCCATCTCTGGTATCTCTAAAGAGAAAAGGTAAAAAAAATATATATAGTTGCTATGCTAGGTAATTTGATTGATGAGAATTTTTATGACTTTTTATAATTGTTTTTCTATTTGGTCAAGAATAATTGTTTATTAAACAATACTTGAAAAATTAATTAGACTAACGTTGGGTTGGATACAGTTATTAAATCCTCAGCTGTCTGAAAAAATTTACTTAATATTTATTAGAGATTGCTTATTATAATGCAATTAAATCAATAAAGCTATAATTTTAATTTAAAATATTTATTTAATATCATAAAGTGTAAATAATTATGTAATTTAAATATTTTAATTGTAAAGAATGCTGCTGTAACATTTAAAAAGAATATTCTAACATGCAAATGTAAGATTGTGTGAATTTTTAAATAATGGGAATCTACTTCAAGGATAAATTGGATAAAATATGAGTGAAAAAATAAATTCTAATACATTATTACGGAAATGATATTTGATATGATGACATAAACATGATGTTGGCAAGAAAGTTTATAAACATGAATGAAATTTTTATATAGAGATTCTTCTCATCATTATTCTTTAAGCATTTATTAATTCATTCCTAGCTTGTAGAAGGCATCAGTCCTCTAAATTGCTTTTTAATAACATCTTATCTTGGAATATCATTTTAAACAAGAATGTTTTAAAATTTTAGGAATGAAAAATGCTAACAAAGTAATTCCTCTCAATGTTCACAAAAGAAACACAGCTAAACATTATCATTTATAACAAATTCTGTGAAAAGAGAAAAACAAATCTATTTAAATATTGTGAGTGGAGAAATCAAAACTTATAAAAGACAACAATGTATTTTACTAAAACACCTATGATAAAATATTGCATCATCATTGAAATCTTCAAAATCAACTAGGGAATTAAACAGAGAAGCCATAGACAGTTTTAAAAACTTTGTCTTTCAATTTAATATGTTTTTGCAATTCTTTGCTTTTAAAAGAACAAATATATTATTCATAGATTATTGTTTATTATATAGATATATTCACAGGAAAACAATTCAGAAAAGCATATTATTTTAGTATATAACACTATTTTAAATTATATGAATGTTTATTCTTGGAGCAAGATTGTTATAAATTTATATTTAGATTAGGATTATTTATTTATCTAATAGTATGTTTTATTTATTTTTAAATATTTTCTGGACTTTTTGTGGCCATAAGTTTTCCTAAAATATTTAGTGTTTTATTGAAAGATTATAGAGCAAAGTCAATTTTTGGATTTGCATATAAATACATTCTAGTTTCAAGTTACATAGTTTGCAATAATAATATAGTTGATGAACTTGATGTTATGTTATATTAAATATTATATGATATAATATAATTAATAAAAGCAGCTACTAAGAATAATACAATGTTTATGTTTATAGAAGAGACACAATGAAAGACCAATGTATTTAGTTAACAGTTATAAAGAATTAAAGAAAAGATACTAATTATTATAATTGTATTTAAATTTTATTAAAGCAAATTTTATACTTATTTTTAAAACAATATATATACTAAACCACCAACACACATTAGGATATAAAGATACACATGATATTTTTTATATTGTTTCATTTTTGAAATGTAGTATCTGAGAAAACATTCTATTATCTATTCATTTATTTACTTATTATTATTTATATTATTGTAAATAAAATATCAAGTGTTGGTGGCCTAGTGGTTAGCATAGCTGCCTTCCAAGCAGCTGGCCCATGTTCGCTTCCCCGTCAACACATTTGACATATAAAAATATATATATAATTTTATTTTATTTAAATTAACTTGACTTTCTGTATGTGTTTATTTTAATATCATCATATTGTTTGGTAATTTTCCATGTTCACATAATATTTTAACATGTTTTATTTATTAAAATCCATGACAATTATAATTTAATTTATTTTAAAGATAGTATTGTAGAGTATTCTAAAATTAATTGATTCATAAAGAAGAGTATAATTATTTGAACCTTCATACTTTATTACTTATGATATAATTAATATTTACTAAGACTGTAAACCTCAAGAATATGCGCGTGAAAATACGAAGGTAGGGACCTCTACAGATCTTATGCACACATACATATAATGAAAATATTTATTTATATAAGTCTAGTTGTTTATTTAATACAATTAGTTCAATTCATACTTTCAGATTATATGTATATTTAATTAAATATAGTTGCTTACAGTAAAATTCCCTTTGATATCTAACTATATATTAATGAATGGATTTGTTATTTATTTAGTTGTAATATTTTAAAACCCTGAGAATTCTTGCTTGTTTAATCATTATATAATCTGATAATGAGCTGAACCTTTTACTGTTACAATATATACAATCAGTGATATTTTATCTTTATAGATTATAAATAGTGCACTAGCAATAATACGAATTAACAAAGAAAATAATTATTCCTTAAAAATAGATATTTATTATTTTAGGCTTAAAGTAAAATATATTTTGATGCATAACACCATATAATCATTGACAGCAACTAAATTATAATTAAGAAAATACATGCAACTTGAAAAGCTATAATAATAAATATATATATTTAAGGATTTTCTTTGCTGAAGCACATTACTATTGCACTAATTATATAAGATGGTTATTTGATATAGTCAGGCAAGGTTTAATAAAATATTATAATCATCTGAAACGTTTCTGAATAGTGCAATTTTCTATAAATCATTTGCATTTTTTGTTTAGAGTTTTTTTTATATATTATCTTCAATAAATAAAATCTATAATATACAAACTACTTTTCTAGAAATGCCTCCATCCTTTTTAATAACGTTAATTAAACTATTTTTAGGCCAAAAAATTTATGTAGTGAACTAACGATTGAAAAAAAAACATTAATTACCTCTAAACTCGGTCGTATGTTATTTATAGTTTTCTTGTTGATTTCAGCTACATAATTTAAAGTATGGTAAGGACGAAATCCACTTATTATTTCATAAATCACCATTGCAAAGCTAAAAATATCTACCTACAAAAATATGTACATATATATGAATTCATATGTTCAAATAAAAAAATCTTAAACTATCTATTGCCTTGTTTATTAACATAAAAATTCGTGGTTGCTAGGTTGATGGATGTTCATGGCTCCAGGACAATAGATGAATATACATTGTTTCTAAAACATATAGATGTTGCATACAAAACTAAAAAAGCAAACATGTTTGTGTTTATTTTTATGGAGAACTTGAACATGAATCTCATGGGAGAGTGGACATTAACTCAAAGACATTCTAAAAGGATTTGATACTAATCACTTTCAATAGAAGGATAGGATACAATAAAGTGCTATGATTAGACAAGATATGGATGTCTTTCAGAAAGAAAAATTTGCTGCAAAAAAATTAAGATAGCACCACAAAATAGTTAATAACTACTTTAGAAAGCACATGATTTACATGAAGACATTTACAGTATTAAAGGTTTGTATTGCAAAACTCATCTTCAATTTTTGCCTTACTCTTTCATCTCTCTCTCTCTCTTTTAAATTAGGAGTCGGAATAGGCTAAATTTGTTTATGAATAGTTAATCATTTTTGTTATATGAAAAAAAAAAGAGAGAAATTAAAAGATTGTTATTATTAGATGTTATTATTAAAAGAGAGATAAAAGAAGACAACTTTTTAAGATTACTTCTCAATGAAAATAGTCTCAAATCATGATAAAGAAATCAAAGTGCAAAATAAATAAATACATTTGAAAATATATTACAAGTGTCAATTAATAATATGTTTTCAAATATATTATTTATCTAGTTTATTTTTACATTTTCATTTTGTCCAATTGTTATTTTAATAATAACAATTCAAAAGAACTGTATATAAAAAAGAAAATAAAAAAACTAAGACTCCATGAGGGAGAATTTCTCTAAGCAGAGGTTCTTTTATTCAGTAGAGATTGACAAAGAACATCACTATATCTAATAATTCCATCATTTAAATGTTAGACATCAAAAAGTATGATAATGTAAATATAGTGGACCAATTCCAAATACTTTCCAAATTTTTTTACTTACATTTCAAAGCATCTTAATGCAATGCTACCAGCACAGACTAAACTAGAATATTAGAAGTAAAAAAGACACCATAAAAAAGTATGTTTTGTACTACATTCTAGAAAAAAAAAACATTGAAAAATATTTTACATTGTGGGTTATTTGTGATAAATCAAAATGACTTGGACTATAATAATAAACGAAAATTAAATATTAAAATATTTGTCCATTTTTCCCAAGAATGTTTCTGAATTAATTATGTACACAAGCAATGCAATACATTATTTTATTTAATTTTCCAAACTAACTAACATTATCAACTGCTGACAATCTTTCTTTTAAGTTTCTGCTTAAAAGTAGCAATTTTAAACAGAAATTCTGAAGAAGGCTATTAGATAGTCAAAAATGTCACCTACTTTGGAATATTAAATAAAATACTGTATTGCAAATAAGTATATTAGTATTTTTTTATCTTAATATAAATATATTATATTACAATAAACAAATTAAGTTAATCCAGCCAGTATTAAAATTAACCAATAGAATAGCAAAAACTACTGCTATTTTATTGATTAATTTTGTTTTGGGTAATGTGATTTACATATGATAACCAATTACTATGTGCACTTAAGGTTTAGTATAAACACACATAGTCAATTATAAATTTTGGGTTTATGATAAATAACATAAAGAATAGAATGATACAACCTACTCTTAAACTTTCAATATTTATAGGCTTTAGCCAGATGAAACTACAGAATTAATAATTTTTAAACTTATAATCAGTTATACAAAGATGGAGACAGGATCTTATTTTTTAAAAACCTTTTTTTTTTATTATTTAAAAGTTAATAATTTTTTATTCTAAAAATGTGGGGGTTGATATACATATGTAATTAAGAGAAAAAAAACCATTTTCTTTCAATTTATAAAAAAAAAAAATTATAATTTAAATAAAAAAAAAATAAGAGGTGAGATATATGTTTTAAAAGTGAAATATATTAAAAATTTTTAAATTTTCAATTTTTATTTTTTTTTTTTTTTGATGTTTGTGTTTTTTAACATTTTTTATATACAGAGATATTTAAAAAATAAAGAGGGAAAATAAAAAAAATATTTAATACAAAAAAATAATTAATATAAAGTTTTTGTGATTTTTCTTATTATTAATTTTTATTAATATTATTTTTTTTATTAAATTTTATAATATTTATTAAATAAAAAAAAATTTTTAAACTTATAATCAGTTATACAAAGACTTAAATGTTTAAATATATCAGAGATTTTGTCTTTTCTGAACTAAGTATTAGAATACATTCAGATGAAATAAATATCAAATAGTTAATATAATTAATTCTACATTTAATACAAAGAAAAAATAGCATTAAATATAGTTCTATAACCTGAATACCATAGTGCTTAATCACAGAATGGTGATCAATGTATTAATCTGAATGTTACAAATTTACAAAGCATTGTAAACTTAAACAACTCAGGCAAGTTATTTAAGTCTTCTTTCTTCTTACATTTCAGTTATCTAGAGTACTTGATAAAGATACTAACTTCAGGCACACAGCACATATAAAAAATTAAAAATCTGTATAAAACTCATAATTGTTAGTGCATTATTCAATATTTATATATTTTATTTAGAATTGAATCTTTACTAATTAATTTTATATAGAAGTATGATAAGAGTAGTTAGCTATTGAATTAAGTATATTATAATGGTCAAAAAATGATTAATGTATCATTAAATGTTTTTAGTTTTCTTAGTTACATATTTATGAATAATAAGTTTTTTTTATTATTAATATTATTTTATTTATAAATTTTCTTACTTGTTTTCAATTATTTTGTTTATCATATTACATATTTCTAGCATCAGCATGGGATTTGAGTTTTCATCATCAGATTTTCAATGATATGGATGGCTGAAAAGTTGGAGGTTGCAGTGGATTGAAGCCTGTCCATTAAAGTATGAAGTTTTGCTATCTTAATATAAACTGAGCATTGATTATATATATGTGTGAGAGATGATAGTCTGGACCAACTGATGAGTGCTAGTTTAGCATGAAATACATATATTGGTGATTATTAATCTTTTCTACATGTGTGTGGTCATGTGTATCAGTTGTATGAGATAGTGTGGATAGTTGAAGGGAGCTTGAAAATCTGAGTTCAAATCCTCTATACTTATAATTAAGCTCCCAGTTTGTGAAGAGTGCCTGGTTTTCAAATATTTAGATATTAGTTTATAATTATATAAAGAATTTGAACACAGACTTGCAAGCTCACCTCAGCTATCTGCTGTATCTCATACAACTGATATACTTGATCACATACATGTGAAAAAAATAAATGACCTCCAATGTACATATTTCATGCTGAACCAGCAGTCATGAGTTGGTCCAGATCATCATCTCCTACACACATATATAATCAATGCTTGGTTTATATTAAAATAAAAAATCTTCAAAACTTTAATGGATAGGATTTAGTATACTCCACCCTCTAACTCTTCAACTAAGTACATCATTGAAAACCCTAATGATGGTATGCCCAAATCCCCTGTTGATGCCAATATTATTGTCATGCCCATGCTGATTTTTAAGTCATTCTCACCCCTCAGGTAAAGGGCCTTATCCATTTAATACACAGAAAAGGGATGGGCAGGATACATACTAAATCTGTAATATTTGATTAAATACAAGTATATTAGTTTTTAATTTTTGCTTTATTTTTATACATATTTAGCTGATAATGGAATATTTAATTACTTACCATAATTCTGACATCATTTTTGAATGTTTGCTATCTAACTAAGCATTTTTAAGGTGCTTCTGTAGGTTTTAGCCTTTCACATTATTATTAGATCATCTGCTAGTGCTTAATAAATTTTATATTTATATTTGTTACTATTATTTCATTAGATTTGAAAAATACTTCATTGTAAATCGAAAGATTTCACATTGTTTATTTATATATAAGATTTAGTGAATTAAATGTGAAGGTGTTTTAAGCTTCACGCTCTTAGTTCAGAATGCTTGAGTGGGTACCATCTTTTTCTGTTAGTTCTGGCTTGTGTTTTTGAATTGAGAGTTCCATGTGCTGTCATTATTGCATCTGATTAACTATCACATAAGCATTTTTAAGGCACTTCTGTAGAAGGTTTTAGCCTCTCACGTTATTATTCTATTTCTTTATATTATTTTCTCTTTTAATGTTAAAATGCTCATACTTATTTGTGCATAGCTGCAAATCAATCAACTATCTAATCATATATAGAATTATAAGAGAATGCTACAAGCCACAGGTTATAACTAATAAAAATTATGATCTCAATTATTAAAATCCTCCTATAATAAAATATATGAAAATACCACCCTTATTTATTACAAGTAGATAATTATATTTTTAATTAAATTAAGCTAATACCTTGACCATATATAAAAATAAATAATAGCTAGAGTTAGCTTATAAAATGTCTACCATTATGAAAAACATTTTACAAGTAAAATTAAAAAATCTCATCAAAGTAACACAACAATAATGTTCCTACTTTTCATAATTTATGAATATTAATAAAAATGTATTATTTATTTAATAAACTGAATGAGGCATATTTTATAAATATGACATAATTTATTAAATAAACAATATAATTGTTTTAATATATAAATTATAGAAAGTTGGCCATTCATGTGGGAATGTTAATGTTGACTCAAATGAGATTTAAAAAAAAAGAAAGAAAAATGCTACTCAGGATAGTAGACAAGCACTAAGCTGGCTATAGATATTATTTACTTTTATATATTGATATTTTGAATATTGTAGATTTTATTCCAAAATTTTTTGTTTATTATATTTATTTTATCTGAATTTATCTATATATATATACTAATTAAATTTTTTCAATGAACTTATAGAAGTTAATTTTGAAAGTTTTTAATGAAAATATGAATGACATAGCATATAACACCTCCCCCCCCCCCCAAATAAAAAAAATTATTACAATGTACTAATGAGGAGTTAAAATATCTAGAAAGATCAAAACATAATAGAAAATATGACATTTAAATCAATTATTATAAATACTGGAATTAAAGTTAGTATAACGTAAAATCTCATATTTTTAAAGAACAAAGATTTTAAAATTAATTATAAGATGCGGAGGGGAGGGGGTATAAAACTGTGGGTATCAACAATGAACACATGCTCATTTATAGCTAGCTTAAGAAATATGCTGATTCTTTAAAGAAAAACCTGTAAGATTTTATAGATTATCCATTAATAAATTACTATGATCAGTAAAAAGATACTTCTTCGTTATATTTCTATTTAGCCATGGAACATTTTTTCTAGTTTTCTGAAAAAAAGTATCAAACAGATCTAAAATATATTAATAATATTCATAAAGACAGCACCCATATCTTGATATCAAATTCTTCAAGTCAGGTTGGTTAGCTAAAATGTGAAATTCTGCCCATTAGAAAATATAGAGTAACCATGAAGTAAAATAAAAATCTCTTACACATAACCAATTTCAGTAGCTTGTTATTTGGTAAGACCAATGTTTATATAACTTCAATTTATAATACTAAAAATATATCTTTCATCTTAAATGTATATATAAAAGGATACTCCTGAGTTTTCAAGTAAACCAAGATGGCAGTTTGTATTTTTGATAAATCTAATTTTGGGGATCTCCTAAAAATGTTTACAAAAAAAATGCCTATTACGAAATAATGACATTTTATTTTTTATTTCTGTTACTTTCAAAAAAAAATTATTGTGGAAAAATTAATTACAATATTTACAGTCCATTTAGGGTTTTTTTTTGGATTAACTTATTAATAGAGAAAAATAAAATATAAATACAATATTTATACTTTATTCATGTTGGCAGGGTGCAATCATATCATGACCATTAACACACTTTTTGGGAGGACAGAATGCCATACCTTTGGTAATAGTTCACTGCATCATATTCTGTGGCAAGGTCCCAAATTTTTATCATTATGACAATTTACCAAAAAAAAAGAAAAAAAAACTGCTGACAAAAAGAAACATGCTAAATTAAACCAAAGTACAACAACATTAAGAAAGTCTCATCACTTCTCATGTTATAATATAAGTAAAAAAAAAAAAAATGAAATAAATCATAATGTATTCAGTTGAGATAAAAACAGGCTTTAAATAAACCATTGCAGTACAAAAGGTCGCAAACAACTCTTCATAGAGTAATAGTAAAATTTGACATTTTCTGAGTAATGATGATTTGAGTAATTTTTCAAGTATTATTCTCTAATTAAAAATAATTTGAGATATATTTATTAAACTTGATATAATTTAATACAGAGCATATTTTATACAAAGGAAGGATTAACAATATTACAAATTAACTACATAGCTTAGCATTGGTTTTAGCTGAGCAGGTCATATTCATAGCACTAGATAAAGTCAGATTTGTGCCTGTTTGAAAGCAGTGCTAAGCTGTAATTAACTTGTAATATTGTTAATCTTTTCTCTATAGCAAACTACACTCTGTATTAAATTACAAAATAATAAAGAAAGAAACAAAGTTTATAGAATTAAACTTGATATACATTTACTGCCCAATATTTATGGCTATTCAGTTATGGCATGTCTACTTAAAAAAAATCTCATGTTTGATTAAAACCAAAAAAGTTTTATCTGGTGGGGATTCAAATTTAGATCGTAAGTGTAGCAAATGAATGTACTATTAACATAACACACATTTCCATATATTCAAATATATGTTTGTAAATTTAAATAAACTTATTTTTATCTTAAACTTTACCTTTTCATTATAAGGCTGTCCTTTAATGATTTCTGGTGCCAAAAATCCTGGAGTTCCTTCTCTACCCAAAATTTTTAAATTTGGAGCACAAACCTTAGAAATACCATAATCAGATAGCTTTATATTAATTACATCTTCCGTATTACAGCTCCACACAAGCACGTTATCACATTTAAGATCTCTATATATTATGCCAAGTCTATGAAGATATGCTAAAGCAGAAATAACCTAGAAAAAATTACATATATATTAAAGTGAAGACTTTCATGGATGAAAAGTTTGAATACATATTTTGGATATATTCATGCTTACTTTATTAAAATTAACATTAGAATAAAGTCATTGATCATTTATTTGCCCTCCATAGCTCAATGCAGTGGTTACAGTATCAGATTCTTGAGTTTAAAGTCATCAGAATTCCAGATTTAACACTTCTGGTGCTCAAATGTGTTATGAATTCCTGAGCAATAAATCAATTATTTATTTAACATTAGAATTTTAAATATTTAAAGTTTAAACTAAAATAACTTTTTTTTATTAGAGCATCATTGCAATGACTTTGAAAGATTATTGCTGCACAGTCAATGGCTGGTGTGATCCAATTAATATGTCAGTATAACGCTAACTTTAACAATAAACAAGTATATGCATAGACCAATTTAAGATATATATATATATTCACACACACACATATATATGTAAAATATGTGTAAATTTTTTTATATGCATAATAAGGTAATTTTTTTCTTTATAATCTAAAGCGGAGTGCACTTTTGGTGAAGCTCACCATAACCGTAGCTCTCTTGGTAATGATACTTATAAATAGAATGTTCAAAAGTAAAATGAAATTTTAAATTAGAATTTAAATATATCAGATCTCATAAACAAAGTATTAGAGTGGGGACAATTTAAAAAATCTAAAGCTTTTATTTGCAGAAGTTGGTCAATGTGTTTATTTTAGATATTTTATTTAGTAAATAAAATACAGAAAGAAATGGGTTTATTGCTTTGAAGTTCATAAGAAGTGAGCCCTGCAAGTGCCTAAATTAGAATTCATCCAAGGACCTTATGCTTCAGAGTCCAACATTATACCACTGCATTAAACTATACAAAGGATTTTATTCACACATCATACAGTTAGTGTTAGCAGGAGTAATAGCATTCCATGGCTTGATAATGCATTCATGCAAATGTTTAGCATTTCTATTTTTTTTCTTCATATGCCTGCATATTAATGAAATTTTATTCATTGCCAGGAATTGTATTTGCTCAATTTTTGTAAAAGTGGAGGTTTATGTAGATTCTCTTGCTTGCTTCAGTGAATAATCATGAAAGAAAATACCTTTTGAGGCTCATGCTACAATGAGTAAGGATAGCAGTCACATATTATCCGGTCACTCTGAAGGATAATTGTATAGTTTATTATATATGGATCCTGTTCCTTGACCTTTGCATTAAGTTTATTCAAATAGCTTTGTGTCATTGACTCAATGGTCTGAATATACTATTTGATTGCAGCAAAGCTTTTTGATTTTAGTTTATATGAATAGAATGATTTAGATTAATTCTTCCTTTCTCATATGAATGATGTGATTTGTAAAAAAAATACATATTAACAGCCTAAGATGCTGGACTTATTAATTATCTAAGTGATATATAATAAGCAAGTCAGTATTGACTTTTAAATATTGAAATAACTAAATCTGCATTCATTGCCAATCACAAAGCACCAGTCTCTTTATCAAATTAACATTAATGTAAGATAGCCATTTGCATATACTAATTTGTTCCAGATTTTATAGAATGAGATAATTTTATCAATGGTATCCAGTCCTGAACTTCAAATCAGACTTAGAATTTAAACAAAGTTTCTTTTAATGTAAAACCACATGTGAAAAATAATTTCAAAGTTGATTATAAAACAAAGTAGCCAATACAATGTAGCAAGGTGAATGTAAATATAAGTGACAAAATTTACTTTGGTGAAGAGGCTGGCACTTTGTGATTGGCACCTCATATATAAGATAAAATGACATTCCATCAAATGAGGCAGATTTGAAAGCCTGATAACATATGAAATTATTTAAAGTAGATTCAAAATAATATATTCTAGCATGGCATTCAAATATTTAATTCTCTGATCTGCTTGATAAAGTTGGTTTCACATAAAATATACACAGTGGAGAAGAATTTGGTGTGATATTTTAATTTGATATTTGACTTTTAAGATTTGCATTTACTGAGAAGAATGCTAAAAATCTGCATTTTTAATTGGCTATATATTTGATGAAAAAAAATAAAATCATATTGCATACAAAATGTTAAAAAGAATTTGGATAGGTATTAGGAATTTTGGAAAAATTAACAAACTTGAGGAAACAGTAATCTATTTATAGGATTATAAATAATAATAATAATAAATGAAGGATAATGATTAAGTGGAATGTAAAAGATTTTTATTCTGAAGATAATAGTAAAGTTACTCTAGTAGTCACTGTTATAGAATCTAAAGCAAAGGATAGTTTTATGATAAAAATTCTGGATTACTGATGATTAGGTATGAAGTCTCTTTCAAAGCATGTTATGGCAGCCATAAATGTCAGTAGCAAATATAATGATGAAGAATTGAAATAAGGTATAAAATAAAAAGAAATAATTAAAAAAAATTTTTTTTTATAATGATTGCAATATTTCATAAAGCAGAAGTAAAGAAAATAAGATGAGCAATAAAAGTGAAAGATGTTAAGCTTTTATTAAAAGAAGAACAATCGATAACAATGTGATGATACTAAATATACAGTTTTAAAAAAACACAAAGGAAAACACTTATGGAAAGTTTAGAATAATATGAATAAATTTCCAAACAGATTATGGTGGCAATTTAGGAAATTTTTTTCAGGTTTCAAATAAGCTTTGGACCTTTTTTCTGGTAGACAACTTATCTAAACATCCTTTCATTGTTTACTAAATGGGTATCTAGATAATCTTACGTAATGGGTAAAGACAAAAAACTGTTAAACTCATACTATGAGTAATTGGCCAGATGTGCAAATAACATTTGTTCCTGTTCTTTTTCAGAGGACTGTCAGAAAGACTTTTACCTGAAGTAAGGCACTCATAAGATGATTCAAAATAGGTTTATGACTGACATAAATTCAAATAGAAGTATAGTAATGAAAAAAAAACTAAATTCTGATTAATAAAAAAAAAATCATAACTGAACTATAAATAAATTAAAGGAGAGAAAGAAACTTTCAAACTTATTTGATAAACAAAACAATGGTCCATTATTAATTGTGATATAACTTCAAAAAGATATTCTAGAATAAATTTGTTAAGAGAATAGTAAGCAAAAGTAAACAAATACTGATAATGATTGACTATCATTTCCTGGTCATGGCACCTATTCTTTAATTCTATTTGCTTTCACACTGAGAAGATTAGACATTCAGACATTTTATCAAGTCTACCTGATGTTAAAGAAAGACTATATGGGATTGTGAGATAAATTATATAGAAACTATGAGCTCTACTTTGCTTAATAGTTCAGTAGTCACTGAATGGACTAAAAATCACATGATCACCATTTCCTCTGTTTGCATAAGCTGTTATTAGCAGTAAAAAAACTCTCCATATTGGGTAGCATTACTGTATGAAGAGTTTTCTACTGCTAAACAAGCCCAAGAATATATCTAATTACTAAAATGAATAAAATATGGCTGGCCAGGACATCTAATTGAAGTTTTAAAATTCATTTTGAATGTACAAGATAATTTATTATCTGGAAATGCTATTTATAACATGAGAAGATCATTCTGGAATCATATGGATGAAAGTTTTAGGTAAGTTATATGTCTGGTGGCCAAATCTGAGTGATGAAATAGAACAAATGGTAAAGAAATGTGAATGTTTTCAGTCAACTGCTAAATTGTCATTTAAAAAAACTTGAAGCATGATCTAAATCCATGCAACCTTGGAAACATTCATATTTAGATAATGCAGGACTACTACATAGATATATAATTTTATAGTTGTTGATACAACTGGAAATTATTGTAACCAATAGCAGGATAGTTTTGCTTTTCAGAAATTTATGGATTATTTAGAACTTACTCAACATTATCATCCTGAGAGTAATGGCATAGGTGAGAAAGCCATTTAACATTTGATATTTACATTGAACACAACTTGTTATAGAGATGTATTGGAAGCCCTAGTTGATGCTATGTTTTATCATCATTTTACTCCATGTACAGCTACTAACAAGATATCAGATGAATTATTAATATGCTAACATTTTCTCACTTATCTTGCTAAGTTGTTGCCAACTACAACTAAAAAATTTAAGAACAGTTTCAATTGTGAAAAATTTAATAGTGGAGAAAATGTGTGAATAATGATATTTTAAAAAAGAAATGAAGTCAGGAGTGATATTATGAACTTTGTCAAGGAAACTACAACTGGTGAAACTAGAAAGTGGAAAAGAAATAAAAAGATGTAAATCATTTATGTCCTCATCCAAATGAGTTATCTCATGTTGACATTTTTGAAAATAAATTAGCAAAGGATGAAGAAAACTATTATATGAAACAAGTGGAGCAAAAAAAATACTTTGTTAAATGAACAACAAATTGACAGAGACTGAGCAGAAATAGATGATCACAGTATGAATCAAATAATTCAATCTAAGAAGGATCACATTATTTCTAGACCATTATATAAAAAAGATCAAATTATCACAATTTCACAAAAGGAAAAAATACTTTTTTTTCATACATACACAGTAAACCTGCTATATTAATGGATTACTTATGTGATTGAAAGCATTATTTCTAGAATAGGGGGGAGGATTGGAATGTCTATGTATATATTATATAGATGATTAATACGATTGATTTCATAATTGTATAAATACATACAGATTGTTCCAGCATTAATTATCTTAATTTTAATATATTGTAGAAAAAAATCTACATGGCAAACATAATAAACAGGCTATTATGCAAATTAGCCATTTTTATGCATAATATCGGACTCATATTAAAAAAACTGGTCTAAAATTAACTTTATAGAGAGGAGATAATTAGAGTATGAAAAGTGTGTGTGCTAAGTAAGCTGGAAAAAGTATGATTTGTTAGCTTTCAATAATATATTGTTAGCTAAAGTAAAATATTGAATTTCTAGAAGCATAATTGTTCCAGAAAGCATATACACATACATATAACAGTAACAAGCATATGTGTATAAAAGACTTAACATCCTGCATGTGCAAAAAACTAAACACTCAACTAGAAAATTAATAATATATTATATTTATTTCTTATGGAATTCCAAATTATTTCTTTCTTATGTATCCATATTTATTATTGTTAAATAAATTGCTCTTAAACTTGTGTTAATTTATTTAAAGTTATTGATGGCCTCCCGATGAATACCCCCGAGACATAGAAGAGTCTGATGAAGTATATTTGGTTATGGATGTGATTAATACTTTAGTAAAAAGATGATGGTTTTATCAGAATAAAGCTTAGTGCCTCAGAGTCCAAGTTTATAAATCTGATGAACTCATTCACTGCTCTATGAAGATAGTATTTTGAGATACAATGTAATGAAAGTTCATTGTATTTTACATGCTTTTGCATTAATTTGATACTAATTGAAATGGTTTTCTTGCTCTAGATCATATATCTTTTTAATTAAATATGTAATGTACTTGATAATAGGCATATAATAGAAAAATTTTAAAAGATTAAAATATTGATGAGGAGACTTTTGCATATAGGATGAATATGTTTTAGATAGTTTAGTTAAACGATATAAAACATTTAGCAATCCTTTTCCATAATTTTAACTTTAATGGCCCATTAACTTATCTCTCATCTTTACTAAAAATCTGTTTAGTCAATAAAATGATCACTTAACATTTTGATAGTATTTCCACACCAGCCGCAAACTTACCAAATACTTAAAAACATTATTTGGCAAGAATCTTTTATGCCACGGTCATTCATAATCTAAATTCTCTGCTTTAGATTGAGATCTAGTTATCTCTCAAACCTTCCACAGGTTTAGTCAATCCTGCTTAACATTTTGTTAAGTTTATTTTTATTTATCTGAAAGTACTAATACCATATCATTAGCAAAATTGATTCAGTAAACCTTGCTATCCTTCTCATTAACTCTATCAGCACTAAACAATATTATTAGTAATCCTTTTAAATAAATATTAAGCTAATAATAGAGACAGGAAACATACATAAATGTTAAACTTTAATGTGCATATTATAATTTAAATCATTTCATATTAATCTTTGTTTCCTGTAAAATAGACATTTTTTTGTTTTTAAAAAGGTTTTTAATTATAATTTCATAATAAAAAGCATACATATGTTTATACACTAATGTTTACAAATTTAACAATTTTTATGAAAATGTAATTAAAAAAATATAAATATTTTACTTACCTGCCATACAATTTTAAATGTTAAACATCTAGATAAAATAAGGCCTCTAGGTTTAAATATTGAAAAACTTTTTTTTTGATATTTCTCTTCAAGTATTTTTTTAAAAACATCAGCAAGACTACCACAAGGTGCCATTTCCAGAGCAAAACAGAGTGGCCTAATTGAAAATCCCACCAAGGAAACAATACATGGATGATTAAGCATATGTAAAATAGTCACTTCTTTACACATTTCTTGCAAATTATTACATGCGTCATTACACATCTCTAGATCAGGTAATAGTTGATCCATTTGATTATTAACACTATGAAACTGTTTTATAGCTATTTCCTTATTTTTATACATTCCTTTATATACTAAAGCAGAACCCCCTATACCAAGACAATTTTCTGGGGTTTCAAAAAACGTTAAATTCTCTTTACATAAAACTAATTTTTCAGGGAAATCTGACAAAAGAAGATCAGGAATAAGAAATCTTAATGGGATATCTTTTTGACATCCTTTGCAAAAAATCCCATCTGTTTTAAGTGCTTGATTAGCACAGTCTTTTAGAGTGAAATAGTAATTATCAGATGAAGAAAGACTCCAGTTAACTAAAGAATCTTTCTGACAAATGGGGCAAGGAATAAGATATGATATCTGAGGTT
Organism: Epiperipatus broadwayi; assembly: GCA_028023455.1. NCBI lineage: Eukaryota > Metazoa > Onychophora > Udeonychophora > Euonychophora > Peripatidae > Epiperipatus > Epiperipatus broadwayi. Next base: position 1,056,089 of record JAQFVV010006277.1, on the reverse strand, counting down.
CAGAATTGATATTTTTCATAAAACCTATAATAAAAATATAAAAAAAAAGTCTAAATTTGTGTGTTTTTTAGAAAGAACATAATATTTTATGTTTATTTATGGAGAAAATATTTTTTTTATCAATATATATTGAAAATGAAAAACAATAAGTATTGTATTTATATTTTATATAAAAATATTTTTTCTATAATTATGCATTGAATTTGAAAAATAATAACATAAATAACAGTTACTGACCACTATTTTTTTGTAAAAATTTTCCATACAATTCATAGTATATTTCGACATACAAATGTTTACTAATTTCCAAAACATTATTATTTTAATTTCTTGAGTGAATAGCTGGGATCAGTATTCAGTATCACCAGTAGTCTTCTAACTGTAATTCAATTACCTTTAAATTTGGTAAAAATATCTGCAATGTTTTTTCTATTATTGATATAAAGCGGGGGGGACGTTATACTGAACAATAAATCTGAAAGAAGTAAAAATTAAAGATGTTTCCTAATCATAATTAATTATCCTTTTAACCTAATCACAATTTCCAAGGATTTTATTAGGCAACATCTCCTTTATCTTCAGATTTCTCTTCTGCCATTCATAGTTAATATATTTCATCAATTTACTATAACTATTATTTTAATATTTCTAATTATGATTAGTTTATTTGACTACTAATATTGATTAAACATAATTAGCAGTATGGTCTTTTTTAAAAAACAATTATTGAGAATATAGTTAATTAATAATTATAATTACTATTTTTAATCTAATTAAATGCTCTGTGTGGTATAGTGTGGAATATCAGATTCAGAAATGAAGGATCTTAGATTGATTCCAATTCTGGTTCTTCTAGCGCCCAACTTCCAAGCAATAAAGTCATTGGAATATTTATTTAAATTATTTTTACTTATTGTCAATTTATATACATACTGAGACACTACTGGTCTCATGACACACACAACATAGATGTGTGTGTGTGCTTGCACATATGTATATAAAGTTTAACAGGTAGATGAACATAAAATTTATTATATATATTTATTTAAAACATGTATCCTGGAATAAAGAAATAATGATTGGATAATAATTTTTATATTTTGAAGTACTTAAAGTCTAATATTTAAAAAAATCTCTTATGTAGTGCAAATAATTCTGATTTTGATAAAAATATAAAGTATTTTTGCAAAATACTTTTTTTTTTTATAATATACATTAATCCCATAATTTGACTTAAAGAAACAATAAAATTTTTAATTAATTGGTTTTAATGAAGTAAATTGATAAACAGGATAATCTAATTAAATTTTTTATCTATTTTTTATTAATCAAAATAAAATAAAACTTTATTAATTATAACTGTTTTCAAATTCTACTGTATACTATAAATAATGGGTTCAAATTAGAGATTATTTTTTATAGATTATTAGATTGAAGATGAATGCAGAAAAGCAGCTGTTAATTTCATGTTGGTCAAGTTTTAAGTCACATAGAAGATAAACTTTTCTGTGAATTATAGCCCATATGCATTTATTAGATCATTTTCTCACCTACAGTCCATCAAATTACTGTAATTATTTATATTCCATATTTGACAATGAAAACCAGCCTATTGCTCTATCATGGACATGACTAAATCTTCAGACTCCAATGCTATATTTTATTCATAACCCTATTTTATATAAGCATGACAAACAAAATAAGTTACTGTGGTCATATATATATATATTGTGCCATCAGAAGATCTGTTCCATGAATTATTGATCCACAGGTGGAAGAAATTAACTAGTGAGTAGAACATGTATATGTCGATAATGACATATTTCAAACATTGATTTTGCAATTAAAAATCTATTTCTACTTACTGACTAATAAAAATATTAACTTCTGTTATACTAATTTAAAAGTAAACAACTATTGAATAAATTGAAAACAAAAATATGGGGAAAAAAATAAAAATAAATAATCAGATTGTCTCCAAATAATTTCCTAGAATTTTTACTATCCATAAAAGATTTCATTTTGAATTAGAAAAATAAATTCAGAAATGTTTCTTAATGTTCATAAATGTAAAAAACAAAAGGCAAAGAGTTTTTAAAAAAACTTTCTAAATGGATTTTTAATAATAGAGAAATGTTTTTTTCTTCTAGTTTTTTAAACTTTTATTTACAGTTAAAAGTAATGTACTAATAACCACCTGATTTATAGGATGAAAATAATTAAAATTGGTAACAAATATTTTATTTTTATATTAGAAAAAGCATGTGGGTATGTACTATTATGTATAGGTTTACTAGTTAATCATTTATATGTTGTTCACATAAAAAATATTAGTTCATTAATGGTTGAAATATTTTTATATTATAACACACAACATGGGTGTATCTATACATGTATACTTATATCTAATTCATTTATAATTGATGCAATTTTAAAACAGAATATTTATTAGTTGATTAACAATTAAAACATTTGTATTATTTATATATAAACTAAAATTTAAATAATGTTATGTGTATTGTTTGTCAATTTGTATATTAAAATCAGAATACTTAATAGATTTTTCATTTTTTATGGTTATTTCTATTAAATAAATTTGTTTCTCATTGTTTTAAACTATTGCAGGAAAATGATTTAATGTAAATATAGATTAAATTTTAGATATATCTTTTTCTCTTATTCATAATCACAGTTACTAGAGTCCATACAATCCCAAGCTAGTATCAGACAAAATAATGTTTCATATAAATTGCAATATTGTAGGCAATCATTCCAAATATTACAAGCTTATAAAAATAAAGTTAAAATGCAAAGAACATTTAATTTTCTCATGGTTTTTTATAATAATAGATTTCATTAAAGATTTTTTATTTATTAAATGAGAATATGAAAATTCTAAACATTTTTTTATAAATAGTAATGTTGACTTTTATAATTTGTTAGGGTTTAGTTGTGAAAGAAGAATAAAATAAAATAATTTCTTTCGTTCTCTATCTTCAGTAATTATATTTATTAATTTTAATTTTGAAAAAAAAAGTAGCAAGATGATTATTTATTTCTCTCTTCAGTAAGTTATTGATAAGTTTTAATTTTGACTTTTAAAAATAATGAAAGGTAAATAAGCAAAGTTTTAAAAGAAAATAAAAAAATAAGATTTGAACATTTATTAAAAAAATTTTGTTTTAATTAATTAAAGTTGTTTTTATTTTCTTTTTATCTCTTTCCAAAACAAAGGCAATGTTTTTCAAATCAAATGACAATTAAAAGATTATTAACAATTACAGAGGAAAAAAATTTATAATTGGATTTTTTTAAATTCAAAAATGGAAAAATAACTAAACCTTTTTGCAAAAACAGTCTAATTGGTCAGGGTTTAATGTGATCATAGTTGAGACAAGATGTGATTGGATTGAAACAGGATTGTTCCAAAAATACTGATGGTAGGTTAAAGCAATAGACCTGAACTTATGAGCAGTATTTATTTTTGATCATGTGGTTGAAGAAAATAAAATGAACAGTTAATCTTAATTCAACTATTGAAGAAAGCAATAACACAAGTTCAGCTATGAAGAGAACAGTGAGAAATAGTTTTAGCAGTTTAAAGTAAGACTTATCTAACTACAAATAAGTTTTCTAAAAGGGATTTGAATCAAATCATGAGTTAGATTTTAGAAAAATCTGAGCATCATCAAACCTTGTCTCTATCTAAAAGCATAACTGTCTTTTTCTGTGTGTTATTATATTGGAAAGATTAATAAATTCAGCCTATGTGAAACCTAAAAATATACTATTGTAAAATTGGATAATTTTAACTTTGTACATTACCCTGGAAATGTGTTATAAAATATCATCATAAAAAACCTGAAAATTACAACTACCAAAAGATTCAAAAGAAAAATCAAACACTGGTAAAATATATTTTAATGTGCAGATTATATTTACCTTTATATATAATTTTTTTAAAATAATAAGAATAATTTTATTAGTATTTTTTAACTAAAATATATTTTTCTTTATTTTCCCTCTAAAATAAAATTATATAGAACTTTTTCATTTTCAAAAAAAAGGGAGATTATTTTTAACTAATTTAATTTTTTATCCTTGCAATGTTATTTTTCAATATTAATCATTGAAAGGGAAATTATTTAAAGTTAAGGTTAATTAATTGAATTAATAAGTTAACAATAAGTTGAGATTATTTACTATAGGAAGAAATATTTTGTTGATAAAAATGTATTTAAGTTGGAATTACCCTATTATCATGCCATTTCACTATTTTCTTAATTATTGACTAGTTAATTTATTAAATAATTGTTTATAGTAATAATAACAAGTCAGATGTCACATGACTTATATATAGCTTGCACTTACAAATATGTAAAATTAAGAGCATGCTAATAGCTCTAAACAAGCTTTTTTTTATTTATGATAAATGCTTCTACAAGAGAAGGCATTCAAATCATTTTTATCTTGGATTGTTAAAAATGGTAATATTAAAGTCTTTATTCCTCCAGCTAGTGTGTGTAACTAAATTTCATTATAGCATGGTGTTTTAGGGATTTGAAAATTATCCCAGTAAAAGTATTCAAATTAAAGTAAGTATGTTTATACTTTCTCATGTACACATCCACAACTTCAAGACTCTTGTGATCTCGAGCTAGATCTAGACAGTAATAATGGTTGTGTGGAATTTGTTTGGCTTCACATAGTGCTCTGAATGGTGCAAAAGTATCACCTTAAAGTCCATTCTCTGCACTTTTTAGATTAGAAATTAATTTATAATTGGCATATACTCTCATAGTACCATATAGTCACAGCATTGATGATGATAAGCATGTATCAGGATCCCGGCATTATTTTTTATGATTGATATTTTAGCACTTAAATATATGCATCCAGATGATTCTTGGTATTAACTATTGAATCTCTTTTAAAATCCAATCATAAAGAATGACTTTGTTAATGAAATTAATTATTCATGCAATGCTGATGTTGTAACTTATAATTATTAGTTTAATGAATTTTTTTTCTATGCAGATCAAGTGCTCTTTATATATTTATTCATTCTATATTTTTTCATCGATTATTTGTCAATTCATTGTTTTTAATATTCATTTTATTTATTCATTGGGGATGATGATGATTCCAATCTCCTATGTTATCTCTTTTGATCCATACCATGACAATATATATTGTACTGGTTTGGAAATATTTTAAAATTAAAGCTGATCTGACCAAACAAGTTTTTTTTTAATCCACAATATTTTATTGAAAGAAGTGAATAAAAAATATGTTTTTTTGTTTAAATTAATGATTTATGATGTATGATCCTAACATTCATAAAAAAAAATTAAAGAGAAATGCTTGTGTTAATATTTTTTTTGTTGGAAAAAAAAGCTTGTGACAAAAAAATTCTATTTGGAGAGAACTGTATTATTCTCATTGAAAAGAACTGCAGGATTATTTTCAACTATGAATAATAGTCTTAAAAAAATTAAACTGATTTCAATAACAGAGATAATTTGTGGAGTTTAAAAAAACAGCTAAGATGGAAAACTCCACAGTAATTTAAAATCTCATTATCGTGGAATAAACATTTTAATTAGTGCACTGGTCAACGTTGTAAAATTCTTAAACCATAGAGAATTAAAATTTATTATCTGTCATCTTTCACATTCTTGCCTATTCATGAATGCACAATCCAGATAACAATTCAAGAAAAGATATCAAGTAAAGCAAATTATCTTACGGTTCAATTTTTTTTTTTAAAAAAGTTTGAACCTAGATTTAATAAAGTATTAAATTAAAATCTAATGCTTCGATAAAAGAAATTTTAATGAAATTACAAAGCCTTTGATAAAGTAAACAATAACAATATTGCTAGCAAATATTAAAGTTAATATTTATTCAATATACAATTAATAATTTTAATGTATCTTCTTTTTAAATAAATACATGTATTTTTTATTTCTTCTTAACATAATTTTTTCTTGAATGCTAAAGCATGTAGAATTAAAATTGATTTATTATTTGTATTCTTATAATTAAATTACATAATTTCTTTGTATTGTATGTAAGTACATTGGAGCTTATAATTTAAATGCAAACTAATTAATTAAATGAATTGTCTCCAATGTGGTTACATATATGCATAAATATATTTGTATATTTTATTTTGTTTAATGCATTGGACTTATTTATAATTATTACATTAAGGGTAAATATTGTACATAAATTTTGTACTGTTTTATTTAAATCATTATAGGTATCCATTTTGTCTTTCTCATTCCAAATCTATGTATGTATAACTAACATATATCCTGTGACACATGGCCATGTTTTTCATTTCAACTAATAGTAGATAAAAGAAGGGAATAACATTTAAAAAGCCAGGGAGGAATTTGAACCAAAACTATAAATGTGTCTTTTTAGAGATGGTGCTCTAATATGCAGTGTGGCTTTTTTTAAAATAATAAATATCATCTATAGTAGCAAGGGATATATTCTCTGTACTTGGAAATATTTGATGGGAATGATGGTTATGAAATATGGCTGTGTATTCCATCTGCTTATCATTAATTAGAATATTAAATTTAATAAAAATATTTTTTCATTCCTGACACCCATTATCCCATGGGCTATTTTTTCTTACATTATGATAAAAAAATTATATGCATTTAAAAATGAGAAATAAACCTGAAAGCCCATTTCATTTGGCATTCATTTTATTTATTCATTGGGGATGGTGACAATTGTCACCTCCCCACATTCCTCCTTTTTTTTGTTTATACCATGAATATATGTATATAGGTACATATATGATTTCACATTCAGATAGTTCTCTTTAAAATTATTTGGATGGTGAAAAAGTAATAAATCATCTTTAATATCCACTTAGTTTATTTTATAGATTTGATAATTATTTATAGATAACCTGTCTCATGATACCTGATGACCCAGAGCATTTATGATGATTAGCACAGATGTAGTGATTCAACATTTTTGATTTAGAATTACTTTTATAGTTATTTTTAGCACTTATATATATATATATACATGCATGCAGTAAAATATTGTTGAGTCCTTGTCTATTATGCTCTAGGTTTGGCATTGATTAAGTGTTGATTAGCTTAAGAGTTTGTATGCATTTTTTAAAAATCCATTCACAAATGATGACTGTTGTTTATTAATGATTAATGTGGGTAATGATATATATATATATCACTGCTGTCAAGGCAACCTTCTCACCTTTTTAATAGCAAGAATGGAAATCCATTCTTACTAATGGTCCATTGAATATATATTGAACCGGATTGAAATCCGATTCAATGGCGTTATTACAAAAAAAATAAATTATTAAGCTTTTAATTTTCATTAAACGTTTAATGTTTAAATTTTTATTATTATTTAAAAAGAATACATGTATCAAAATACACACACATTTATATGTAAAACGGATCATTTTAATGTTTGTTGATTTATTTTAAAATAGTTATCTTATACCGCTTGTTTTTAATTCCATTTTTTTTATTAAAAACAAGCTGGCTAGTTAATTACAATCCTATTGTTTTTATTTTAATTATTGTAAATTAATTCTAAAAGTGGAGATTTGATTTTTATGTAGTTGTTTTCGTTTCAATAATTCCTGGGTAGAATTCTTAGATTAGATTGAGCGGGAGATTAATATTTGCCCTGCCTTAGGTGTAGAAATTGAACAAGGCTAGTTTTCACAGGAAATCGAGGAAGGTATAAATAATATCAAAAATTTCATGAGTTAGTCTATTCTATTCTAACCTAGAGAGATTAAGTCAGCACTTCGTCAAAGTGATTCGTTCAGCTTATTTCCAATATTCAGTCAGATTAACCTCTTCAACGTTTGTACCATTAGCAGTTTGAACATTTAATCTTTAAAAGCAAAATTTGCAGTTACTAAAACAATTTTGCTTTCTCTGTGATGTCAAAATATATTGCTATACGATTTATAACCAACAATATGTCATGCTAGTTTAACTAAAAGATGGACCCATGCCTGCCAACTTTCCTTCAATCCTGCAATGAACACCTAAAATAAACAAGACCCTGCCGCCTCTACCTTGCCGCTGTCAAAGAACTTGAAATGAACTAAAATAATAGTGTGCACTCTACGTGAACATTGTTTTTACCAAGAGGTAACTATTTTCTTTTTTATTCTTCCCAGGGTAAATTAATTCTCATTAAATCTCCCCTCAATCTAATCATAAATATGTATTCCTAAACAATATAGCCTCATATTTAATATTTGCTGTGTTTTCTAATATTTTGTAGTGTGTCTTGGAATCTTAGTTTTAAGATTCCAAGTTGTTTTCAATTTTTGTTTATTGGAGAGTGACGAGTGAGTTTTATATTTTTATGCCTCGCTTTTTATAAATGCTTTAGCAGTCATGTATATTTTAAATGCTTACCTGTAATTATTTTATTATTCAATAATTAATTTGTAAACACTGTGTTTGCGCTTTTGCAAACGTCCAAAAATCTTTTGGCTGATGACTTTATTGTCCAATTTTCCGCAGGTGGGATTTCGCTTCTTCTATCTCTGAAAGCGGAAAATAGAATTGTGTTTTTCTTTGTAATTTTATGAGCCATCAGCAGGAAGATAAAATTTATCCCTTTTTAAATTACAGGCGATACTTTCATTCTGCTAGAGTATTTAAAACTTTTAATATTTTCGTACTCATGTGCACTCTCTGATAGATTTATTTTTGTATTTATTACGTGTGCTTTAAATTTATCAGAGCGTGTACTCAGAATTTGTTTGTAAATTTATTTTCTTTAAATGCTGGGGCAGATGTAACTGTTTTTCTAATTATTTGCTTGTCTCCAATTGAGACCTTCAATTATTATTTTTAGAGTAATTTTCGCCAATCATTTGGCTGGGATTCATCAGTTTTAATTGTTTTCCTTTCATTTTCAATCACCTTTATTTTAAACGTAATAATAGGTGTAGCTCCTACCGACATAAGGACATTCGGGGGCCTGATACATTTTTTGGATCTCGAAAAGCTCGTCGGCGCTGGTTTCATTGATTGTTTCAAGAACGTATTGTTTAAATATCTGAAAGTGAGAACCAATGTTTGGGTGAATCCTCTGCTGAATAAAATTTGCTTCCTCCCTTTATAATTCATTTATTAGAAGATAGCTGTGCATTTAGTATTTCTGGTACACGCCTGAGTTAACCCTATTTATTGTGTCATAAATAAATTATACTTCATAATTTATTGTCTCATAACAAAATTTTAGAATTTGTTTAAACTTAATTTGGGCTGACGTTTGTCTTTGTGCTTTGTGTCTCAATTGTCTTAACAATTTTAAGATCTCTTCTTTCTCCCTGAGTCTAGTTGGCGCAAACCATCATCATCATCTATTCTGATCACAGTAAATAAATTTTCCAGAGATGTAGTGTCTAGTGGCGCCCTCTGTGGCAGAATGGATTGAGTGTCCGGTATAATATGGACACTTAAAGTTTTCAACTTGACTACAGAGTATAAAATATTGTTACAATGAAGTTTAAATAAACCTCTTTAAACATGAATAAACATGTCACTATAATGCAGACTAATAAATAATCATCTATAACATTACTTAATGCAATACTTTTAAATTGCCCATGTATTATTTAGAAATAATAAGCGAAATAGTGCCTAGAGCTAATCTTATTATTATTATTATTTCTAAATAATACATGGGCAATTTAAAAGTATTGCATTAAGTAATGTTATAGATGACTATTTATTAGTCTGCATTATAGTGACATGTTTATTCATTTTAAAGAGGTTTATTTAAACTTCATTGTAACAATATTTCATACTCTGTAGTCAAGTTGCAAACTTTAAGTGTCCATATATATTCAATGGACCATTAGTAAGAATGGATTTCCATTCTTGCTATTAAAAAGGTGAGAAGATTGCCTTGACAGCAATGAGAAATATTGATTACTATATTTACTGTGAATGTTTAGGTTGTGACTGGTTGGAATCTAATTATATATATATATAAAAACTTAAGAGCATGCTATAACTCTAAACAAGCTTTTTTTTTATTATGATAAATGCTACTACAAGAGAAGGCATTCAAATCATCTTTATCTTAGATTGTTCCCATCCCCAGACCAGTTTGAATGCCTTCTCTTGTAGTAGCATTTATCATAATAAAAAATAAAAATAAAAACTTGTTTAGAGTTATAGCATGCTTTTAAGTTTACATATTGGTAAATGCAAGCTATATATAAGTCATGTGACATCTGACTTTTTATTATATATATATTGTTTATTAATACTTTCAATGCTGATTTTGCTCATGCTCAATAATAATGATATTTTGTGAAAATGATCATTCCCATCATCTCATGATATATCCCTATTTTTATAGTTACAATATATATGTAGTGAAGTTTGTGATTTTAAAATAAAACCAGAACTCATATTATTGTCAAAATGAATGATTTATAAAATGCAAATGTTCTTCAATAAGTCAAAACAATATATTTACGCATAAACAAACAAACAGTGGTTTAAATGGATAACCTATAATAGAAAGTTTAGTATTTGTGCATTTAAAATCCTTTCATAAAGTGTATTTTATATTATCAATTTAGCATTTACCCATATATAACACATATTAACATTTTTGGTTATATATTTTAATTGTAATATTTAAATACAAGTATATTGTCTAGCCCAATGTAATTAGAAGTGATTTGAACTCAAACTACCAAGCTCCCTACAGCTATATGGAGTGAATAGCAGTAGGGACTTGAAAGTTTGAGTTCAAATCCATTGCTTGAATCAATAAAAGAATCATGTTATGGTAAAATAGATCTATCTAGGATATGTGTGTGCGTTTTAGAAAATAATATCTCTAAGTTGAAATAAATTTTAAATATATTTGGAGTATATATATGTTGAAATGAAGATTTTCACAGGTTGCATATATAAAAGACATATTTTTCAGGTTCATCCGTGTTAAAAAATTTAAATATTAGTATACTGACATTTTGACTTGATCACACAAGTCATCTACTGGGTGATAAAAGGTAGAAAGATGGTTGTAGAGACATTACAATCACTGATTTGAGAAAAAAACCCATTAAAGTTCCACCAATAGCAAAAATGTTAAATTAAGAATGTTTTTTAAAAAAATCTTTCCAAATAGGAAGAAGTTTGCATGTATCATCTCGCTTATTGATACAATCTGGCCTTTTAAGTATCTCAATGGCTTTTCTAATTTTGCACTGGTAAAGATTATCACATCTGGATATGATCCTGGTACTAAAAAAACCAATTAAAAGCAAAAATGTCAAACATTTTTTACTTAAAATAATTTCATATTTTTCATCACTAATATACATGTATATTATTATGTACACATACTAAATAGATGTATGCATAAGGGTTATAATTATTAACTTATAGCAGAAATATCTAATGATATCTATATATATATAGTAGATAAATGACTCATTTCACCCAATTACATATTATTTAATTAATCAAAAAAAAAAGAAATTTTCTTTTATATATATAGATTTATGTGTGTATTTATTATTATATGGTTTATAAATAGTTAATGAATAAGCGGTTGTAAAGAGAGAAGGTAATAATATTTAATATTGATTTATTTTATTTTCTTATTAAATAATGTGTTAACTTATTTAACATTAATTTTTTTTTGTTAAAATAAAGCAGATCAGAAAGAAAGTGTAAAATAAGGCGATCAGATTAGTAGATTAGTAGATAAAAAGAAATGTGCACGTGCAAAAGAGTGTGAAAGAATAAGAATGTCTGTATAAACACCAAAACACTTTTACACTTATTTCTAATGACTATAGATTGCCAGCTTTACTGTTTGCATTATCTGTATCTAAGATAATTTTTAGAAAAGAGGTGCTTTGATGGGATAAAGCGTGATTATTAATTTTCTTGTAAAATCACGATAGAACATCAACTTGTGAAGCTTTGATTTTTATTTCAAGATAAGTTTGCAGGTGGTATTTTTCTTTGATCATAGATTTGCAATATAAATGAATGAAACAATATTTAGTGATCAGTCAGTTTTTTTAATATGAAGAGAGAAGAGATGTAAGCTCTGATTTTCTTTTTTCAAAAGAGAGTGGGTGATTTTTTTTACTCTTTAAAAGTTGAGAAAAAAATGACTCTTGTTTTAAAGTCAGTATAGATGAAGATGTGTGCATATATAAGTAATTCCCAGCAAGATTAAGATAAAGAAGGAAAAATGGAACAAAATTGAATTTATTGGAAGAAGTTATTAACAATTCTATGAAATGATATTAATATATTTTGCTGTGTATAATACAATGAATTTGCATTGCTAAAACCATTGTTTCTGCTTCCTGGAATAATACAGAATGGGTTAGCTCACTGATCTGTCTATGGACTCATATACCAGTCAAATAATAACCAACAAAATGATAGAGTTTGAAGCCAACCACACAAGCTATTTGAAATGCTTCTTTTCTGGCTCCTGGTCTATTATAGGCTCATTACCTTTGGATGGAGGGAGAAGGGAAAAGAAGAGAAAAAGAAAAATGTATAAAGGCCTTGTAACTAGGTTTGATTAAGCTATCAACCAAATTTTTGTTAAAATTTTCCTCATCATCATCTAGAGTGTCTACAACAATTCTGTTTGAAATAATGGAGACAAGCAAATCCACCAGTTCATACTTATCTAAAAGTATTTGTAATAACTCTTTTTGAAATGGTAGAAGAAAGCCAGTCAACGAATTCAGCATTATCAAAAGTATCAACAATAAATAATTTTAAAATTGAAGAAATAAGCAAGTCAATTAATTCATGTTTATCTTAAAAGTATCTGCAAGAACTTTCTTTTTTTTTAAATGGAGCAAAGACAAGCAGTCTGAAAATTCAAACTCAGGACATTTATAAGAAGTGAAAGTAATCGGGTAACTATGAACTTTCCTTAACAGATCTTTTATTATTGCTTATTAAAAGTAAACCTTAATTTATTGGTCAAAGCATTATTTTTTTTCTTTTGATACAGAAACATTAAAGGCTTGTTTATCGATAGTCATTCTCAATATCACATAACATAACACAAACATAGTTTAAATCTTTAAACTTAAATTTTCATTATTTTTTTTTATTATATATTGTAATATTGAAATGTTTTTTTTATTGTTCTTCATTTGTTATGATAATGAGCAACCAATAAATATATGCATTTATAATGTTGTTTTTTTTTTTTATCTTGTTGCATATTAAAATTGATATAGTGTATTTTTTTTTCTCACGGTTGCAAGAATATTTTTTTTTATATATGTGATTTATGTATTAATCTCTAATATAAAGGAACACATTTTAGAAATATATGTTAACATATCACAGTGTGTGTGTGCATGTGTAACTGCTTATACAAACACGTCAAAAGAATAGGTTATACATAATTAGTTTAAATATGGTAAATTATAAAGCAAGGCTTATATATGAATGGAAGTGAAATAAAACACAGGTTACATATGAAATTTATTTTATGATATAATAAGTTAGGAAAGTCTTAAGTAAGCATTCCATGAAATATATTTTTTAATGTCATTTTAAGCCAGCTTATTTTAAAATTATCCAAAATGACAAACTTGTATATTAAATTTATTTGGTTATGCTTACATAAATTTTTGTATTAGTTCCATAGTTAATCAATGTAATAAAAAGCCATTTATCTAATTAGTAAATTTGATTTTAAAGAAAGAAAGAGTAATAGTATTAATAAAATATAATTATATATCTTAATTGGTTTCCGAGTTCTTATTAAAAATATTGTTGTATTTTTCTTGTCTTAATTCTATTGTTTTAAATGATCATCATCATAATCACTTGCAGATATTAAGAATCATCAGCACTCACAAATATTAAGAAAGCACTTGCAAAATGTTGAGTAAGCTAGAATATTGATTTACCTTTAAGTATTTAAGGATTATGCTTGATAATAACCAAATTTTAATAATTATAGTTCAATAATAGAAAACTAAAATTATGTTATGCCCAGGAGTTTTGATCATCCTCATCAAAGATGAATATCGTATTATTGAATAAAACACTGTTTCAAATAATACTATACAAGAGTTATGATCACCATCATCATTGACTAAATAAATTATAATCATTAAATCTAATGTTTAACATAATTAATATATTTAGTAAATAAGGATTTATAGAAAGTTGAATATCATGCATAGAGATTCGTGATGATCAGTTATCATCACTAGTATTATTAAATCCTAGTTTTAACTATAAAAGTATTTTTAGTAAATAAACTATAAATGCTAGTGAATGTAATAATTAAATCCCAATTTGAAATGGGATTATTTTAAAAAGTACTTATGAGTTTATAAAGATAAATTTATTGTTGTGAGTTTATTAATAAGCTATGGCTGGTATCATCACCACTATTATTATAATTATTATTATGATATTATTATCATCATCATTATTACCTTTATATTGTGATAAATAATCTAGTTAAATGGCCATCAATATCAATAATGGTCTTCACGATGCTTGTTTAGAAGCCATTAATAAGATTATACTCCTATATCTATTACATCTTCCGAATTGCCCAGAATTTTAAATGAAGTAGTGAGAAATGCAATTAAATGTATGAAAAAAGGAAAGGCTCCAGGTAATGATGGAATTATAATTGATATATTAAAAGAAGCAGGTGAAGAAACAGAAAAAATATTAGCAAAGTTATATACCAAATGTCTAAATGATAAAGATGTACCGGATTATTGGAAGAATGCAGTAATAATATTAATATTTAAAAAAGGTGATAAAGAAGATATTAGAAATTACAGACCTATCAGCCTTTTATCAGTTTTATATAAAATTTTTACCAAGATAATTACAACTCGTCTACAGAGAACCTTGGATTTTCACCAACCAAGAGAACAAGCTGGATTTAAAAGTGGTTTTAGTACAGTAGATCATATTCAAGTATTGAGAGAAGTTATAGAAAGGACAAATGAATATGAGTTGTCATTATGTTTTGGATTTGTAGATTATGAAAAGGCATTTGATTCTATAAACATTTCTTCAGTGATTAAAGCATTGGATCATCAAGGTATAGATCCAGGATATTGTCATATTTTAAAGAATATTTATAAAAATGCAACAGCAACAATTAGATTACATAATGATACTGGGAAAGTCAACATTGAGAAAGGTGTAAGACAAGGTGACTCCATATCTCCAAAACTTTTTACAGCAGTGCTGCAAGAAGTATTTTGTGGATTAAAATGGGAAACTAAAGGAGTGAAAGTAAATGGAGATTATTTAAGTCATTTAGATTTCGCAGATGATGTAGTTGTTTTTGCAAATAATGCTTCTGAGCTGCAGGAAATGTTGCAGGAGTTATCAGATGAAAGTAGGAAAGTATGACTAAAGATAAATGTTAAAAAGACTAAAGTAATGTTTAATCGATTTGCTCCAAATATGAAAATAAAGATTGATTATGATGAATTAGAAGAAGTTAAGAGTTACAAATACCTTGGTCAGATTATTAATACAGATGGAAACATAATAGAGGAAATTAATCATAGAATTAAACTTGGTTGGAGTGCTTTTGGTAGAAATAACTTGATATTAAAAGGAAATATGCCTATGTGTTTGAAAAGAAAGGTTTTTAACAAATATGTTTTACCAGTTCTTACTTATGGATCTGAGACTTGGACACTTAATAGAAGATCAATTCAGAGACTTCAGACCACTCAAAGAAGTATGGAGAGATGTATGTTGGGAGTAACAAGAAGAGATCGAAAACGCAATGTATGGGTAAGAGAACAAACAGGTGTTACTGACCTCATTGAAAAAATTAAAAGATTGAAGTGGAGTTGGGCTGGACATATTGCTAGAAGAGATGATAATAGATGGACAATTGAAATTTTAAACTGGATTCCAAGAGATTGTAAAAGACCCAGAAGGAGACCACATGTAAGATGGATGGATGAATTAAGAAAATGTGTAGGGGTGATGTGGAGAAGAGAAGCTAAAGATTGGAGAAGATGGATTAAACTTGGAGAGACCTTCATCCTGCAGTGGATTGATAATGGTTGATAATGATGATGACTTGTCTGTTCATCAATATACATAAAATGAGCTAGCAATGTCTATAAGAGTCTTTGATCTATATAAATTTTGGTGATATGGGGATCTTATGTTTTTATTGACATGAGTAAAATATAAGAATGTCATTTTTTTTCATTAGTCATCCAAGTCATGTGTGATAAAAATGTACCGAAGGAGTTTGAACTCAGTACACTCTAAACAGATATTTATCTAGATTTAAAACAATCTAGTGGCGCTCGTGGGAAAACACATATACTTAGCTAAACTGAATAAAAAGTGATCCCATCCCTTTTCCAACTTATATGTTTTATAAGTTGTCATGAATAGCACCAGTGTGTGCATATGACCATAAATGGTCTTACATATTTGGAAAGAACAATAGGAAGGATTCTTTGTTAAAAGAACCTAGTATTGGAGATAAGCGAAATGCACTCCAGGGATCTCACAGTGGGTAATTTTATTCAGTTGCTATATTTAATATTATTTTATTTGATGACAATGGCTAGTATGTTTTATTGTTCAAATGACTTCCCCAATATCTAAATATTTTAAATCTTTAATGATGACAGTTTTAATTTTCATTTTATTATTTTATGTATTGAGAAATGAGATAATTTATTTATTTCATTATTAGTGTAACAGAATTAATGTTTAGGATAGTTGCAATCGGGCTATAATGTTATATTTAATTAATTAGAAATAGACACCCAAATAGAGCATGATATGCATATGTTCTTATTTATATGTTAGCATCATCCTTATTTAATTATAAATTGTATTTTAGCTAACACAGTAAATTCATTTCTCATTTAATTTACTCGGTTACAAATAATGAACTGCTGGAGCATATCATATATCCTGTTTAGTGTTTAGTTATTGAATTATAGCAACTATCATTTTATCACTCATCAATATATAGATTGTAATCAGTTATAAAGTAACAGCCTTTTATCAACCTTTTTGTCAGTTTATCTTTATTTATTCATCCTGTTACAAATGACAGATTATGAGTATATTTTAATAATTAATAATTTCGTCTATATTATTTTCTGTTACAAATAATATGAATATTTTTCATTTCCCTTACAAATGTCACACCAACTAGGAATCGAAATAAGCCAAATAGGACTTGAAATACGCCACATACCTGAGAGATGTGTAGTATATAATGATGACAGATGTATAGTTTAAAAAAAAAAAAATTTTTTTTGTGTGTAATTTTTTTTTTATTATTATATACAAATATTTTGGCCTTATGTTTAGATGATGATGATTACTATTATTGCATTTTTTTGATGATGATAAATAAATACAGCCATTAAACAGCTTAGTTTCAATTTTTAAAATATAAAGATATCACAACTTATAATAAGTTAAAGTTAATAGCACTGTTTTTTTAAATATTTTGCTTATCAGTGAAATATAGTATTGCTGCTAGATAAGCATAGAAATATTAATAGCCTTGAATTGTAGAATAATAATTTTGTTCATATTTGAAAAGTTTGTGTTATAGAAAATCTATGATTTTGGAGGTTGGATTGGATATTTGATTGTTGGAGTTTGGTTGGTTGTATTACAGTTTTTGATGATGGATGGAGAATTTTTGTCATTGCCTTGAGGATGTGATGTATTCATGCCACTGGTGATTGATTTATCTCATTCACTGCTCCAACCCAGATTATAATATCAGTTATTATTTATCATGAAGCAGTTAACAGTAGGCCTGCCATGATTTTGCCTCTAAGACTCCAGAGAGAGCAAGGCATAGTTTTTCTGATACATAATATTTCACCTCTAAGACTCCAGAGAGAGCAAGGCAGTATTTTTTTTACTGATATATAATAGTTGCCTCTAAGACTTTAAAGATAAGCAAGGCAGTATTTTATGAATTAAAGCCCCTAAGACTTGGAAGTAAGCAGGGCAATGCAACAGTGTTTGCAATAAACTATTATGGGTTGTAGTAGCTTAGAGTGATTGAATTGGGGTGATCATCTGAGTGTTCATGGAACATTGTATGCTTTAAGTGCAGTGATTGAATTTCTTTTATCTATCTCATGATTGTGAATTGCTAATCATTCTTTTGGCTGTCAGTATCTGTCAGATCTCTGGAAGGGTAGATGAGTATATATATAACTTGAGGTATGAACTCTATTATAAATATAGGCACATATGTTATATAAGTAATTTTTTTTGCTTAGTGTATTAAAATAGGGCATAGAGAGAGTTAAGTTTTATGAAAGCATTAAAAAACTAGATAAATGATGGCATAAAAAGGGCACACTAATACAGAGATAGCTTATTCTTAAATAAATGTTTTTTAAATAGGGACTATGACCTCATACTTTATCAATTAGATATAAGTAAAAATGAGTGATGATGGAGGTTAAGATAATTAAAGGCACAAGAGATATAGATGGATGGGGAGAATTATGGCTGAGAAAGAGTGGTTGGAAATTTTAAAGTATATGGGTGAATAGATAAAGGTGTTTAACTCTGGATGTATAGGAAATCAGGGATCAGATCAGAATAGATCAGAACAGAATAAATCAGAACAGAATAAAGCAGAACAGAATCAGTAATATAAATATTTTATAAGTTTATAAATAAGTATAAAAAAAATATTAAGATGGAACAAGAAAAAGAAGTAATTATTGAAGGAGTGGAGGAGGTAGAGAAGCAAGGACCTCCAGAGTGGTTGCAAGTTATAATGAATAAATTAGACCAACAATCACAAGAGATAAATCAGAAATTTGATCAACAATCTCAGAAATTTGATACTAAACTGGATCAGCAATCTCAAGAAATGAAACAAGAGATAAATCAGAAATTTGATCTACAATCTCAGAGATTGGATAATAAACTAGATCAACAATCCCAAGAGATGAGCCAAATAAGTCATAAGCTAGACATAAGTCAACAATCTAAAAAAATTGAGAATATTGAAATAGAATTAAAAAACAAATGGCAAGAGTTCTATGACAGATGTGACATAAGATTTAAGGAAATTGCCGATAAATTGACAATAAGTCAAGAAAGTTGGGAGAAAAGTTTTAGTGTTGTAAAGGAAGAGTTAGTAGCTGTACAAAAGGGATATAGGAAAATAGTTAACAAAAATGAAAGCCTTAAATTAGCTCAGAATAATTTCAAAGAAGGTATTAGCAGTGAGATTAATACTTTAAAATTAGAGGTAGCTGTGGTACAAAAACAGTTAAAAGTAGAATATAAAGATCTGGGGAAAAAGATGGTAAATCAGATCATGAGCTAAAGAAAGTACAGAAAGAGGTACAGAGTATAGGTGAGCAAATGGCAGGGACAACAAGGGAAGAGATAGAAAGTTTAAAACAAAGTGTAATAGAATTAGAAGTCAATAGCCAGAAGGATCAGTTTGACTTTAATGAAAAACTGGAAAATCAGCAGAGAATGGTAGTGGAGGAAGTGAAAGAATACCTGCATTGTCAGGAAAAAGACCTAAACCATCAATTATTAATAATGATGGAAGACAAACTGACTGAAATAAAAGAAATGCAAGTTAAGGCAACCTCAAGTAGTGGGTCATGTAGAATACCACAAAGTTTAGGGCCCGAGATATACGAAAATAATCCTATAGGAATAGAAAGTGGGCAGATAGTAGAGAAGGGTCCCAGAAGGACAGAGGAAGAGGAAGATAGTTTAATAAATGAGGGAAGAAGTAGCCATATAGCTAAATATATTCAAGTGAAAGTTTTTAGGGGTGAATATGGGGAAAATCCCATAGAATATTTGAATGGTCTCGATGAACTGTTTTCTTTGAGTCGACTAAATGACCGAGAAAAATTAGCAGTCACGAGCAACCACCTTCATGCCTCAGCAAAAAGTTGGTGGCATGCACTCTTTTATAGACCCGAAACATATGGGGACTTTAAGAGTATGCTACTTCAGACATTCTGGAGTGAAGAGAAACAGGATAGTCTGAAGTACAAAATTAGCCAGCAAAAATATACCCCTAGAGAAGGAACTTATACTCAGTTCTTCCACAGTCAGGCTGCTACTTTAAAAATGCTTACAGCATGTTCCTTATCTGAGCCCCAAATCATTAGGATAACCAGAAGAAACTTCCCCAAACAGGTAGAGCAGGCCCTAATAGCTGCTGATGTATACTACCTAGAGAGAGTGGCAGATATGTTAGATGCATTGGGGGCCACAGAAAGTATGGCTGAAGGTTATCCTAGGAGGAAGGAGAACTATAATTATAAAGTCTCCAGTATGAGAGTTGGAAACAACCAGTTAGGCTGACACTTTCCAACAAAACCCAGTAAACCACACATAGGTAGGCCTGGGAATAATTCCCATCAGCAAATGCAAAGTAGACCCATAATTAACAGAAATAGGAGTCCAGTAGCCAGTTGCTCAGGAATTAGTAATAATGTTCCACATAAGGTGCAGCAAAAGTCCATAAAGATAATGTCAAAGGCTAGTCCAACAAACTAAAATGGGCCTCGACAGAATGTTCCCTACTGCAGGAGCCCATTGCTAACTTGGGGAACAAGGACAATATTTTAACAATAAATTTAGGTTGGGACACAGGTGATGATCTGGACAGTGAACCTTTGCCAGCATGTTACACTTTAGGTGGCTGTCCAGAGATCAAACTGGTCATTTTAGGAATAGAAACCAAGGCATTGGTGGACACAGGGAGCCAGGTGTCAATAATCTCTGAGGCACTGTATCATAAAATGCTAAGGGAGGATGAGGAAATTCCCAAATTCCCTATGAAGCAAACTGCTATTATATTAGCTAATGGCAAAAAGGCCAAGCTATTTACCCAGCAAATATGGCTTACCCTACAAATAGGATCTCACTCATATGAACATGCCTTCTTGATCATGCAAGGCCTTATATATAAGGTAATATTAGGATCTAATTTTTTAAATAGGCATGGGAGTGTGATCGATTTTTATAACAAACGCATAAGATGTCAGAGTGGGGACGAAGTCCTGGAAGGAGTAGTACCATTTTATCAAGCCAGCATTGCTACAATCCAAGAGGCCTCCACTCAGCAGGATGTGAGATATAAATTAAAAGGAATTGAGAGTATAGACCCTGATTTAGGAGGGAAAATGTTTCACCTTCTTTGTAAGTTCATGAAAGTGTTTTCCAGAAAACCTGGCATTATTAAGGGGTATGTGCATCGGATTCGATTAACGAATTCAGAACCATATCAATGTAAAATATACCCCATCCCCTACCAATACAGGGCTGAAGTCAATGCCCAAGTTAGAAAAATAGTGGAATGGAATGTCATAAAAAATGTCCATCTGCATATAACAACCCTTTGGTTATTGTCTGAAAGAAGGATAGCACTGTCAGAGTATGCTTAGATGCAAGGTTTTTAAACCGATTAACCATCCCAGAAAGGGATGTCCCTCCCACTATACAAGAGTTGCTAATCAGATTCAGAGGTAAAACTATTTTCAGTATCTTTGATCTGACTGCCAGTTATTGGCAAATCTATTTACACCCAGAGGATCAAAAGTATACTACATTTAGACATGAGGGTCATTCATATGTGTTTGAAAGGATGCCCTTTGGTCTTATAAATAGCAGCGCAGGCTTGATCCGATGCCTAGATAGAGTACTATCAGAAGAAGTTAAAAATGTCATCACAACATATGTTGATGATATAGTCATTGCCTCAAGCAATGCAGCAGAACATCTCCAACATCTGAATACCTTTTTAACTGAGTGTAAGGAGAAAAATATAAAAATTAATCTAGCCAAGAGCACCATTGCTGTACAAGAAATACCATTTCTAGGACATCTGGTGGGAGTGGATGGAATAAAACCAAACCCTGATAAAATAAGTGCAATCTGGAACTTTCCACAGCCAGAAAATAAAAAGCAGCTAAGATCCTTCTTTGGTGTCTGCAATTTTTACCATCGCTTTTATAAAAATTTTGCCTATGACACCATTTATCTATCCCAATTACTTAGAAAGGACACTAGATGGAAATGGACAGAGCAACATTCCACAGAAATGAACCTCATTAAAACTAAATTCCTTGAACAAATCATATTAGGATATCCCAACTTTGAAGCTACCTTTTATATACAGACTGATAGCAGTGGATATGGGCTGGGGGTGATCTTATTCCAATTAGATCAAGATCACAGACCACAGGTACTTTGCTTTCTTAGTCATCTTCTGAGAGGGCCTGAATTACATTATACTACAACTGAAAAAGAAGCATTAGCAGTGGTTTGGGCCTTTCAAAAACTTAAGCAGTACCTGGTGGGATCCCACATTGTTGTAATAACGGATCACAGGAGCCTAGAGTTCCTGAATAGGAGCTATTTGAACAATGAAAGGCTGATCCGATGGAGCCTATTCCTGCAACAATTCAACTACCAAATTCAATATTGTAAAGGCAAAGAAAATGTGGTTGCAGATATTCTCAGTAGGAATCCTGTGAGAATCCAACCACAACATGTAAATCTAGACCAGGCATATATAGCAGCAATAACCCTTGTTGTTGATGATTCTGTGGAAAAAGAGTTGAGTCAATTACCCCAGTTACAAAGCCAAGATCCTAAATTACAGCCAATATTGGCCTATTTGTCTAAAAAAATTAAAGGTGACGCAGTTAATAGAATGATAACCAATAAATCCATCCTCAGATATTGTATAAAACAGGATTTATTGCATTACCAGACAGTTGAACATCAGGAGACTTCATGGAGAATATACATCCCCACAAGTATCAGGGGAAAATTAATCTATTATGTTCACTGCTTGTATGGGCATTATGGACCTAGAAAAGTGGAATATGTTATTAGGAGACTATTCTACTGGCCCAATATGTATGCCTCAATACTACAACGTCTTAAGTATTGTGAAATTTGTTTAAAATCCAAGTATACTAGTCACTCATATGCGGGGATCTTGCAACCCATTATTCCTAAACAACCAAATGATCTATTAGCTATAGATTTTTATGGGCCATTGCCACTGTATAGGAGATTTAGGTATATCTTGGTTACTTATGATGTCTTCTCAAAATTTGTTGCTGCGTATCCTGTCTACAAAGCTAATGCATGAGGGCAATTAGAAATTTAGAAAGTTCACAATTTACCTTAGTGGGAAAACCAAGAACTATTCTAACAGACCATGCTACCTCTTTTCTCTCCAAGGAGTGGAACAACTGGTTACAGCACCAAGGGATTAAACATGTCCTAAGTTCCATTCGTAACCCACAATCTAACCCCTGTGAAAGAGTCATGAGGGAGTTGGGTAGATTGCTAAGGGTTTACTTGGAGGGCCATCATAAGAATTGGGTTAAACAATTAGGCAAAGTGGTTGGGTATATTAATATCACCCAAAATGAATCCACAAAATTTGCCCCAACTCAC
The DNA here is from genome assembly GCA_028023455.1 of Epiperipatus broadwayi. Taxonomy (NCBI): domain Eukaryota; kingdom Metazoa; phylum Onychophora; class Udeonychophora; order Euonychophora; family Peripatidae; genus Epiperipatus; species Epiperipatus broadwayi. The sequence goes on along the minus strand of JAQFVV010006277.1, from coordinate 1,032,570 downwards.
CTACATTATGGAAAGAGAGAACCAAACCTTATAAAGACTCCACTGCCCAGCATAAAGGAGGAAGAAATAAGTAGAGAAACACTAGTGGAAAGAGCAAGGAATAACTTGCAAGGAATGGCTAAGAAACGGATTGCTAAAGGTCCAAAGAGACCAACTCAGTTCAATGTAGGCGATCATGTCCTTGTTAAAACTCCTCATGTTAGCGACCCGCAGAAACATAAATTCAAAAAATTTTACAACATATATGAAGGGCCATTCCATATCAAGGAAAGAAAAGGGGAAAATGCATTTGTACTGGAATCATCAGAAGGAGTAAAAGGCACATATAATGTACGTAGCCTAAAGCCAATGGCACTCCTGACCTAAGCAATTCTTTACATTTAAAAAAATTTTTTTTTGTTTGGGAGTGAGGCAAATGTATGTATATGACTCATTTCAAACCCACAGATATATTATTTAATTAAAAAAAAAATTTTCTTTTCTTTTATATATATAGATTTATGTGTGTATTTATTATTATATAGTCTATATAAATAGTTAATGAATAAGCAGTTGTAAAGAGAGAAGGTAATAATATTTAATATTGATTTATTATATTTTCTTATTAAATAATGTGTTAAATTATTTAACATTAATTTTTTTGTTAAAATAAAGCAGATCAGAAAGAAAGTGTAAAATAAGGTGATCAGATTAGTAGATTAGGAGATAAAAAGAAATGTGCATGTGCAAAAGAGTGTGAAAGAATAAGAATGTCTGTATAAACACCAAAACACTTTTACACCTATTTCTAATGACTATAGATTGCCAGCTTTATTGTTTGTGTTATCTGTGTCTAAGATTATTTTTATAAAAGGGGTGCTTTGATGTAATAAAACGTGATTATTAATTTTCTTGTAAAATCACGATAGAACATCAACTTGTGAAGCTTTGATTTTTATTTCAAGATAAGATTTGCAGGTGGTCCTTTTCTTTGATTAAAATTCGCAATATAAATGAATGAAACAATATTTAGTGATCAGTCAGTTTTTTTAATATGAAGAGAGAAGAGATGTAAGCTCTGATTTTTTTTTTCAAAAGAGAGTGAGCGATTTTTTTTTTACTCTTTAAAAGTTGAGGAAGAAAAAATGACACTTGTTTTAAAGTCAGTATAGACAAAGATGTGCGTATATATAAGTAATTCCCAGCAAGATTAAGATAAAGGAAAAATGGAACAAAACTGAATTTATTGGAAAAAGTTATTAACAATTCTATGAAATGATATTAATATATTTTGTTGTGTATAATATAATGAATTTGCATTGCTAAAACCATTGTTTCTGCTTCCTGGAATAATACAGAATGGGTTAGCTCACTGATCTGTCTATGGACTCATATACCAGTCAAATAATAACCAACAAAATGATAGAGTTTGAAGCCAACCACACAAGCTATTTGAAATGCTTCTTTTCTGGCTCCTGGTCTATTATAGGCTCATTACCTTTGGATGGAGGGAGAAGGGGAAAGAAGAGGAAAAGAAAAATGTATAAAGGCCTTATAACTAGGTTTGATTAAGCTATCAACCAAATTTTTGTTAAAATTTCCCTCATAGTCATCTAGAGTGTCTATAACAATTCTGTTTGAAATGGTGGAGACAAAAAAATCCACCAGTTCATACTTATCTAAAAGTATTTGTAATAACTCTTTTTGAAATGGTAGAAGGAAGCCAGTCAACGAATTCAGCATTATCAAAAGTATCAACAATAAATAATTTTAAAATTGAAGAAATAAGCAAGTCAATTAATTCATGTTTATCTTAAAAGTATCTGCAAGAACTTTCTTTTTTTTAAATGGAGCAAAGACAAGCAGTCTGAAAATTCAAACTCGGGACATTTATAAGAAGTGAAAGTAATCGGGTAACTATGAACTTTCCTTAACAGATCTTTTATTATTGCTTATTAAAAGTAAACCTTAATTTATTGGTCAAAGCATTATTTTTTTTCTTTTGATACAGAAACATTAAAGGCTTGTTTATCGATAGTTATTCTCAATATCACATAACATAACACAAACACAGTTTAAATCTTTAAACTTAAATTTTCATTATTTTTTTTTATTATTTTTTTATATTATATATTGTAATATTGAAATGTTTTTTTTTTTATTGTTCTTCATTTGTTATGATAATGAGCAACCTATAAATATATGCATTTATAATGTTTTTTTTTTTATCTTGTTGCATATTAAAATTGATATAATGTATTTTATTTTCTTTTGCTAAAAGGTTGCAAGAATATTTTTTTTATATATGTAATTTATGTATTAATCTCTAATATAGGGGTATACATTTTAAACATATATGTTAACATATCACATGGTGTGTGTGCATGTGTAACTGCTTATACAAACACGTCAAAAGAATAGGTTATACATAATTAGTTTAAATATGGTAAATTATAAAGCAAGGCTTACATATGAATGGAAGTGAAATAAAACACAGGTTACATATGAAATTTATTTTTATGATATAATAAGTTAGGAAAGTCTTAAGTAAGCATTCCATGAAATATATTTTTTTTTAATGTCATTTTAAGCCAGCTTATTTTAAAATTATCCAAAATGACGAACTCGTATATTAAATTTTTTGGTTATAAAATTTTGTATTGGTTCCATATTGAATTAATGTAATAATAAGCCATTTATCTAATTAGTAAATTTGATTTTAAAGAAAGAAAGAGTAATAGTATTAATAAAATATAATTATATATCTTAATTGATTTCCGAGTTCTTATTAAAAATATTGTTGTATTTTTCTTGTCTTAATTCTATTGTTTTAAATGATCATCATCATCATCGCTCACAGATATTAAGAATCATCAGCATTCGCAAATATTAAGAAAGCACTCGCAAAATGTTAAGTAAACTAGAATGTTGATTTACCTTTAAGTATTTAAGGATTATGCTTGATAATAACCAAATTTTAATAATTATAGTTCAATAATAGAAAGCTAAAATTATGTTGTGTCCATGAGTTTTGATCATCCTCATCAAAGATGGATATTGTATTATTGATTAAAACACTGTTTAAACATGGTACTGTACATGAGTTATAATTACCATCATCATTATTAAATAAATTATAATCATTAAATCTAATGTTTAACATAATTAATATATTTAGTAAATAAGGATTTATAGAAAGTTGAATATCATGCATAGAGATTCGTGATGATCAGTCATCATCACTAGTATTATTAAATCCTAGTTTTAACTATAAAAATACTTTTAGTAAATAAACTATAAACTTATATAAATGCTAGTGAATGTAATAATTAAATCCCAGTTTGAAATGGGATGATTTTAAAAAGTGCTTATAAAAAGTCCTTATGAGTTTATAAAGATAAATTTATTGTTGTGAGTTTATTAATAAGCTATGGCTGTATCATCACCACTATTATTATCATTATTATTATGATATTATTATCATCATTATTATTATCATCATCATTATTACCTTTATATTGTGATAAATAATCTAGTTAAATGGCCATCAATATCAATAATGGTCTTCACGATGCTTGTTTAGAAGCCATTAATAAGATTATACTTGTCTTTTCATCAATATACATAAAATGAGCTAGCAATGTCTATAAGAGTTTTTGATCTATATAAATTTTGGTGATATGGGGATCTTATGATTTTATTGACATGAGTAAAATATAAGAATGTCATTTTTTTTCATTAGTCATCCAAGTCATGTGTGATAAAAATGTACCGAAGGAGTTTGAACTCAGTACACTCTAAACAGATATTTATCTAGATTTAAAACAATCTAGTGGTGCTCGTGGGAAAACACATATACTTAGCTAAACTGAATAAAAAGTGATCCCATCCCTTTTCCAACTTATTAACTTTGTGTAATATGTTTTATAAGTTGTCATGAATAGCACCAGTGTGTGCATATGACCATGAATGGTCTTACATATTTGGAAAGAACAATAGGAAGGATTCTTTGTTAAAAGAACCTAGTATTGGAGATAAGCATAATGCACTCCAGGGATCTCACAGTGGGTAATTTTATTCAGTTGCTATATTTAATATTATTTTATTTGATGACAATGGCCAGTATGTTTTATTGTTCAAATGACTTCCCCAATATCTAAATATTTTAAATCTTTAATGATGATAGTTTTAATTTTCATTGTTGTTATTTTATGTATTGAGAAATGAGATAATTTATTTATTTCATTATTAGCGTAACAGAATTAATGTTTAGGATAGTTGCAATCGGGCTATAATGTTATATTTAATTAATTAGAAATAGACACCCAAATAGAGCATGATATGCATATGTTCTTATTTATATGTTAGCATCATCCTTATTTAATTATAAATTGTATTTTAGCTAACACAGTGAATTCATTTCTCATTTAATTTACTCGGTTACAAATGATGAACCGCTGGAGCATATCATATATCCTGTTTAGTGTTTAGTTATTAAATTATAGCAACTATCACTTTATCACTAATCAATATATAGATTGTAATCAGTTATAAAGTAACAGCCTTTTATCAACCTTTTTGTCAGTTCATCTTTATTTATTCATACTGTTACAAAGGCGCAGATTATGAATATATCGTAATAATTTCTATCTATTTATTGTCTGATTTATTTATCTTTTCGTTACAATATATATATATATCAATTGCAAATGTCCAGTTGATTTAAAATACAAGATAGTTTTATATTTTTATTTATTGTGCCAATACTAAAAAATTAAAAATAATAGAGATAATTTTTTTTTAATTAAATGCTTTTATAATTTCTGGACATCATCCCCCCCCCCAAGTTTAGCCTATATTATTATTATTATCAGCCTATATATTTTGAGATTATTAATGCTATATACATGTTTAGTACACAGAGAAGTATAGCATAGCTTAGTTGGCCCTTTCTCAAAACCTTTTGTAATTACAAATTTGGTTTGATCAATGTGTTAATTAATTATGGCTTTCGGTCACTTAGGGTTCTAATCAATCATCATTTACATATTCTTGGTTACAGTATATATATATTGTACTGGTTTCGCATATGTGTCCTCGAAACACCAGCCTCTTAGGCAGAGAAGAACATACTTGGAGAGTATGTATGCCCAAACGATAGCTATAAAATATATATAACTAGTGTTACATTTCCAGGACATAACTTCTTCTCGGCTGTTGAGTTCAACACCAGAGTTCAAAGCACACTTTTGTTTCATGTAGACACGGGCGCCAGTTAATTATCCAAGAATGAATAAATAACGCACTTTGAGCAATGGCCACTAACTCAACGCCTAAATATCCACGACTAGCTCAGATGTTTGTAATCACTAATAGATTATACACAATTAGTGGTGAAAAGAATTGATAAAAGAATTGTAAAAGGAATTTATAAAAAGAGATTGATAAAAAGAATTGACCGACAAATAGAGTTTAATTTTAAAGACAATTTATTAATGAACATTAATTTACTAAATTTAAACATCTTTATAATTTTTTAACTAATATAACACACACACATTTTAAATTAACACATTATAATATATATCTTATGAAAAGCATAAATAATATTAGACATAGATAAATTATCTCACATTCACAAACACGCACATCAATAGTTCATTTTATGCATGCTTATGAAGTTCAAATTACTTGTCTCTGTAGGATTTATGAATTACAGTGGTGGCTACTATATATAAATGAGAATAATAAAATGTTTTACCTAGGATTTTTGGAACGTGGATATTGCTTGTTGTTGGCTGCTTCTGACGGAGTATATCTAACCGGTTAGATTTGACGTTTCTTGAAGATATTTGATGCTAATCCGTTGGTTTTATTCCTGGAGACAGTTGAACATTGGCAGAGGATTTCTGAGCTGTTATGCAGACATTATTTCACAGGCAGGTTTTGATGATCTTGTTGGACTAAAGGGCTGAAGTAAGAGCATATATTCCCAAAAACTGCTCAACACTGCATTTCTGTTTCTGGATACATAATATAAACTGCACTGTTATCTGAACTGAAACAAAACTGTCACTGGAAACTAGGCTGAACTGACGTCCGATAAAAATCTGGCTATTTATATATGCAAAGTGTTTTTGTTTTAATATCCTCCGGCAATATGTGTTGTCGAAATTCCTAATCCTTTGATAATGTGTTTTTGAAGATTGTTTATAAATGTGTTGCTTTTATATCTTTAATTAGTAGCCCACCGCTGGTGTGTTTTTTTTAAATCTTTATTTAACTTAATAGCCATTGCTGTGTTTTAAATGATAATCTTCTTTCATTTATTTATAACATTTATTATGCATACATTTATTCTATTATTGACAATCGCACATATATATGCACATATATAACTAATTTTAAGATTACTGTTCTTTAATTCTGAATGAAAAGAGATTTGTATTTTGAAGCTTTTAATTATTTGTATTTTACGAATCCTAATAAGAAAAACTCTATTTCCTTTTATAAAACTTTTAGTTTGACTTTTCTAATGAAACACCCCTCTCCCCTTCTGATTAATTAATTGTGACTTTTATTTCAAAAACTTTTATGAAAGATTATTTTTAATAATTTTTTTTAGATAAATTAGTATGTGCCAATTTCAATATATATATATATTACTTTAAGTCTGTAATCCTTCTTTCCACACTCACACTGAAATTTTCTAACAGAAGAAAAACCAGCTCAATGCAAATATGTATATTATAGAATTCATTACCATTATAATCTAAATTTTTAAATATATCTGAGATTTTATTCTTCCTGATTAAAAACTGGTTTATATATAATCAGAATAAATAGCAAATAGTTGGTACTTATATAATTAATACAACAAATAAATGAGACCAAGTATCATATGATAATTGGAAGTTATGGTTTATTCTATCACGCTTAATTGCATAGTGAATGTTTTTTCTGGGAAATTATAGGTTTGATCTAAACTAACTCTTCTACTGCACAAAATCATAAAAGGCTCTCTGAGTAATGTAGTGGAAACATAAATCTGCAATAATTAAATTTGTCATTTTAATTTTTTATCAAAACTGATAGCTAGAAAAAAAAAAAAATTTAAACATATAATCTAATTCTCTTTTGAATTTAAGTTGAGATAATAAAGCAATACATTATTGTCATCAATCGCTCTAATCAACATTTCTATTATTTGTCATTTTTCATTTCTTAATACACTTTGAATTGTTCACATCATTAAAATGCACATTTATTTAAAATTACTTAAAATTAATAATTCTCAATTTTAGTGTCTTTATAGAATTTTTTTTTTCTTTCATGCCATTATAAATTACAGAGAATAAACAAATAATTGAATTGTTTATTATCAAGAATTCATAACAAATTTGAGCATTAGAAATGATAATTCTGGGGTATAATTGAACCAGAATCTACTACTATGCTACTACTTCGAAAATTAAACAATATAAATAATGATAATTATAATATTAAATGTTTCAAACAATTTTAATTATCTAAACAATACTAACAATAGTTTCATTTCATAAGAATCATTAATATTAGGCAAATAGTTTTGATGGTTCAGTACATTTTATGCAGATGAATAGATAATCTGACTGGTATTGTTACTTGCTTTAAAAATAGAGCACAGATGTGTATCTGCATGTATATACTGTAAACAAAAAAATATTTTTTATTCTTCTAATTTTTAAAAAATATAATTTACTTAGGATCATGTAGCTTTTTTGCATGTGTACAATCATGTAAAAATAAAGAAATAAATTTTATTTATTAAAACATTGGTGTTTACATTCCTTCAAAATACTATGAAAATCATCAGCTTTATTTTATGTTTAAAATTGTATAGCAAACTCTCCATACAGTAATACCATATAATGAAAGCTGAATTCAAAAAGGTTTGTGCATAAAATCCCTATCTAGTGCCTACTCAATCAATATCTCCATATTCTAATTTCTAATTTATGGCTTTCATCAGTGAGGAGTCTTGGATCTGAGAGCACTGCACTTAGGATCCAATGCAACTCTCGAGCATTCATCTTTTATATTTTTGGTTAATGATAAAACTATAAGTTTAAAATAAAAATGCAATAATGTTTTCAATCCAAGCTCATTTGCTTGTATAGTCATAAAGATCTTAACCCACCTTCAGTTTCTATACATTTTGGCATCTTTGATTCTTCTATAACCATAGACATCATTATCCCATAAGCAGGATTGGTATTAAATCACTAAACATCACATGACCACTGCTATGTCTAGCTGATCTAAGAGGGCACTTCCAACAAGCAAAAATCACTACTACACAGTCAATATTTAGATAATTTAATGAACGATAACTAATAGTGTTTTAACTATTTATATACATACAATTATTTTATATAATAAAGCCTGAAGACATACATAAATAATAATGTACATCAATACAACCTGTAAGAGTCGTATTTGGCTGTAACCATGTTCGGAGGCCAGCTCTTTGCTCTAGGAGACATTTTGCTCCAGCTTATGTCCAAGTGCACAAGTGAAGCTCCAAGAATCAAATGAAGTCTTCTTGATACAATTTGTACTGACACATTTATTGTTTTAATCTCTGAAATTGATTGACTCATACTCCCATCCATCCATTCAGATGATTCTCCATTTCAATGCTCCATTCAAGAATTTACATCATTATCTCTCTAACTTTAATTAATGAGTTATTTTTTAGTTTATTGTTTATCTTATGAAGGAAATCGAAACTCAAATTACTTTGTTTTATTTCATTAACAACATATTCTATTCTCATTAATTGGACTGTTATTACTTTTAAAAAATAATCTTTTTCTAATCTTAAAAATTATCAATCTTTTACGGTATATTTAAACAGAATCAGTCTTTTGATTTTCTTTAAATTATTAAACTTATTACTTTTTCTCATTAAGTTTATACCTATATATGTATATGCATTTAAGCATACACATACATATCAATCACCATTATCTATGCTTACACACACTTGCATTGAGTGGTACTACAGTATGGGGAGTTCGCTTCCGTTTTAACAGTTTTTGTTAGCATAGAAAATGGTAATCATGTGATATATTTAAAATTATATAATTTAATTTTTCTTTTTCTGATTAAAAATTATTCACCTAAAAAGGAATTATTTTAAAAGATCCTATTTTCAATAACACAATACATGTCAATATTATTAAAAAATAAATTGGGTTTCTTTAATTATAATAAATGCTTTAGCAACCAATTTGCTAAACTTTTACTCACCTGGATACCATTCCTTAAGAATTGAATCAATTTGTTCAGTAATAAAACCAACAGCTGAAAAATCTTCTATATCAGACTGTACACAAATAGTAATTGCTTCATAATTAGCATTCACATTTCCATCAGATTTACGAATTGAGAAACTCCCTCCAGTATAATCTATGAAGATTCCTGTTCTCCAAAATATTTTTAATTTTGAATGAATTTGAAATTTTTTGAAGCCATAACTATATTAAAATAACATAAATAAGATGTGATAATAATTTAACATCCAGTTGTCATTATTTTTTACAAAATGGTGAAAATACTTTCTATAATTGATATGACAATATTACAATGCTTATATATAAAATATGTTTCCAGGAACAATTTTTTTGGTTTTGTTCCAGAGCCATTTAGTGTAACCTTGAGAAATCAATGAACATTAGATGGTAGTATTTTTACCTCCATATTCCCAGACTAGGTTCTGGTTTATGGTTTTCATCAATGAAGATTTTGAAAAATGTTGTAAGTCAGAAACTAATCTAGGGATGTGGATATAAGCACTATTATAAAATGCTCATTGATTACTTAAGCTTATTATAGACACTTCAATAGTATAGTGAAATAAAATTGTTCCTGAAATGATAAAACATTAATCTATCCCTTTGATATTTACATAAAAATTAGTTGAGATGAATAGTATTTTTTTCATGAGACAGAGAATTAAACAAATGCAGTAAAATAATAAAAATGTCATTATTGATGTGATTATTTTGCGATAAATCAATCTGTTGAACATAGTTTTCAAGAATTGTTCATAGTAGAAAAAGCTAAGGTTAGTTTGGAAATTTGTTCACTAGACACATTATTTAAAAAAGATCACTTCCTTTTTATTAAAAATAACTGCTTATCATGGTTTTTCTTACTATTTAATAAGCCTCCATACATATATATTGTAACAAGGTGCGGACTGAGGAGAGCGATGGTCCGCCTAAAGTTACAAAAGAAATGGGTATATATATATTACTAATACTATTAGCTAATAAAGTTACAAATAATCGGAAATATTAATATTTAATGGTGATGGGAATATTTTAATATTAACCGTATATTATTCATATATTTATTTAGAGATAGCTGTTAGACTATAAAAGAAAGAAAAAAAAAAATAAACATCGTAGAACTCGTGTTTTGTTGGGGTGTTTGTGGCATGCGAATGTATATATGTGCGTGATTAATGTATTTCGAGAGGATAGCAAATTGGAACAAAACGAGATCCGTCTGAAATGCGAATGTATTTTGATGCGATGGCGACCGCAATGACGCAGTCATGGTCTATTCGGATGATGCAACCAGGGAATTTCGCCGGAGGGGATCACGAAAATGGAGGAGAAAGGACGAGAAAAAAAAAGGATATAAAAGAAAATAGAGAGGGGATAAGGTTCTTCTTGCACGGGTCCAGAAAGTAATCAGAGTAAAAGTGTATCATGCATCGAGTGGGGTAAAAACCTCAACTTGACAGGCGATGAAGGCCTGCCCCACAGTCCAGAAGGTGCTGCAAGGAAGAAAATCAATGAACGCCGAATTCCGGTTATCATCGGCAAAGAATAGTGATCGCTATGGAGAAATGAACCACGAGATCATCTGGTTATAGAGCCTTTATCATCGTAACCCATGCTTTTGGAATATTGAGGTAACGTGAACTTTATCAATTGCCTATTGAATTGCTATTACCACACAATCCGAGTGTTAAACGGATTGTGTCATCCATTGGAACTTTGGAATAATTTAATATTCTATGATTAAAACCTGTTTTAATAAAATATACCAACTACAAAGTCCGTGGAGGCAGTTTAATAGACGAACAATATTAATGTGTTTTGATCGGCCTATTAAAATCCAAAGAATAATTTATTTGATCCGTACATGTATGCGTATGCTATAGCATTCAATGAAACACGAGTTGTGAATAATGGGGGGTGGGTTAACTAAATGAATTTTAATATTTTCTTTTTGTTGTATAATAAATTTTTTTTTTCATTAAAAATATCTTTGGAATATTTTTCTTTCGCTTTGTATTTATAGTATGTCAATCAAGTTCATAGTTAGGACTAAAATGTCATAATTAAGGTAGAACGTATACTATACCTCGAAGAACCAGCTTATAAAACTTTAGTATAGGGTAGCGAGCGCACTCCTCCGAAACTAGTCGAGAACTTCATTCTGCGCAGGGAAAACTAATCGATAAGGTTGGATTTTTAAATCGAGTTAGTTATCAAATATACAGTTGATTACAAATATTAATCCACTCCCAGTTAGAGACAGTAGTGTTGGAATCCCTAATTCCCGTCCACGGTCTATTGACCACCACTCCCTGAGATGAGCTAGGCTAATGAACACCAAAGCGACAGCAAATATTTATTGAGTCGCTATCGGGGTTTATTCTGCATTAATAGAGTCCCGCGGTGTAATTCTTATTTGTTCATCGCAAATAGGTTTGGCGCTTGGAAGCAAACACGCTATCCATAAATATGCCCGGGAATCATGCAGCGACAAAATAAATTCATATATCTATAAGGTTAAATCTTAAGTTAACTATAGCCAGTCCTATGAATTTATTAATACGATCCTTCAGCGGGCGAAGCGGTTCGTTATAATATATACACAAAAAAAAAATTATTGTGTTACATATTAACTGTAATTGTAATTGCTACAAAATAAGATTTTAACATAATGAAATTAAATTCCTCAAATAAATATAGAAGTACATATAATTTACTATAAATAAATATTCTTTATATTTTTTATTTATTAAATTAGTTTTTTTTTTAAAAAAAAAAATAGAAAACTTTTTTTTTTACGTCAAAAAGTTTTGTCTGCTGTTAAATTAAAAAAAGATAAAGATTTATTTAAAGTTTCAATTAATGTATTCCAAACTAAAATTAGAAAGCCTGTATTTATTTTAATATAATTAAAACTTAAAGAAACCAGAAATTTGTATTGTCTATTATGTTATCAAAAGAAAACTAATTAATCATAATATGGATAATCTGATTTGTAAACTTTAATTTTATTCCGATGCAATATTTTTTGTTAGAAATATTTCATTAACTGTTGTGTCCTCAACAGTGACAGGGCAACCAGCAAACAGATATACAATAAAACTCGACAGAATAACATATTAAGTAATAATAATTTATTAACAATTAGGAAAAGTAATCTTTAACACAAATATAAAGTCTGCATTTAAGCGAACTTAATTCACAGGTTAATTACTGAATAGCAAATAATGTTTATAAAGTTTAGGTAAGCTAATTATTCACTTTATCTTTACTAATGTCTATAGTCTTTATAATACAATCCTCAATGAGCCTCTTGAGGCATTTCAAAATAATAATAAGACTGAGTCGGTCTGTTAAAAACATCAGTAGGCTTAATGACTTACAGGAACCGAGATCCTGGGAATGAAGTCCTCTGATAATGATCTTCACTGTTCTTCAACTCGTGGACACAGTAACAATAGTAGCAACCACAGAAAGAGCGAACAGTCCTTTTTCTCTAGCTTTTTATATCAATCTCTTTCTTTGTTTTTCTTGTCTTTTCTGGAGTAAATTCTTTGGCTTTAATTAATGTTTGCTTAATTAATTTACATATTATTTAGAGTTTGTTATCAAACAATGAAATTCCTCTTAGCTTTTTAATTATACAATTACTTATTCTCTTAGGAATTTATTTCCATATATGGAAATTTATAAGGTTTATAGTATTAATTAATCTTAGGAATTTATTTTCATATCTGTAAGATATTAGATTTATACAATTAATTAGTGTCTTAGGAATTCATTTCCATAAAAGATAATTTATAAGGTCTATTCCATTAATTAATATTATATGTATATATGCGTCTATATTTATTTAAATTACATTTAATTGAAACATTTCTTTTCAACGATTTATTTATTAGCATTCTTAAGTTTAAAATATTATTTAATATTTTGCAAAGTGAGAAATACGATTAAGTCAAATAATTTTTTACTTTTAGGAAATATATGTATTCAAGCAAGTGCGTGTGTGGCGCAACTGTTCCCAAAAGCTATGATTATGAAGGCAAGATCCTTTGAAAGAGTTCAGCTAGTTTATTATTTTTAGTTATCTATTTTGTGTTAATAGCTTTTGGGAACAGTTGCGCCGTACACGCACTCGTGCTTGAAAACTGAGAAATAGAAATTTGTTATTATGACATCTCTTATGTAATTAATGATTTCATATAAAGTGTAAAAAAAAAGATCAACTCATTTTATTTTTCCTCTTATTACTCTTCATGCTGATTATCAGCACTGCTATAATTCTATATATCAGAAAGAAGCAGTAAGCTATTACGTGATGAATGTAAACTTCCCTAGTGTTGTGTATCACGAATACAATAAACACAAACAACACTTTACTAGTTAATCATTTATTACTATTACTATACATAATGCTTATAAAATACTAGGGAAGCATAATCACCGTCCTAACATGGCTTTCCTCCGTAGTCTCGCAGTTGCGATAATATGCATTCTGCAGTAACTGTGACGTCACCACGAATACACTACACTCCTTCCCTTTCCCCCCTTTTTTGAGAAGTGTCATAGTCCAACAGACGTGCTGGAGGGCGGCGTACTCGCCGAGGGCGACCACTAGGTGTTTGTGGTTTACTCTCTCGGTGTATACTGGTGGTAGGTGTGGCCACCTGAATGGGTTCTCCAAGTGCTGTCTCATTCTGACTATCCTGGTTTGTCGCAGTTTCCTCTGTGTGGGCATCTACCGCTCTAGGTCGCAAGTGGTCTACATGTCTTTTTTGAATTCCGGAGTCCGTTAGAATCTCGTATGACAATGGTCCTGTCTGATGTTGGATAACTGCAGGTATCCATGGTGAGTTCTTTCCAGCCCTACATGTCAAAATTGTATCCTGTGGTTGGAATGTTCGTACCCTTTGTATCGGTATCTGAGTTATTTGCGGTGCCCTGTCAGGGTGCAGAAAATCCAGGCATGTTCTTATGCGCCGCTTGAACAGTAGCTCGGCCGGGCTAAGTCCCGTTGCTGTTGATGGCGTAGTGTGTTGCATTAGTAAATAACGTGCAAGCCGCTGACTCCAGGTCCCGTTGCATAGACGTTGCAATCCCTCCTTAACAGATTGTACTGCACGTTCTGCCAACCCGTTGCTTGATGGATGATACGGAGCAACTCTTGCATGGCGAATGCCATTCCGGTGAAGGAAGGTGGTGAACTCCATCGCAGTGAACTGAGGGCCGTTATCTGAGACAATGCATTCGGGAAGACCGTGTGTTGCGAAAAGTTCTCTAAGTGCTGAGATGGTAGCTCCAGTCGTTGTCGATGGCATTTCACGGACGTCGATCCACTTCGAGTGTGCATCCACGACAACTAAAATCATTTTCCCCTGGATAGGTCCAGCGTAATCCACATGTATTCGTGACCATGGCAGAGCTGGAATCTCCCAGTGGTGTGTTGGTGCACGTGGTTGCTGGTGTCGTATCTCTTGACAGTTGTTACATTTAGCTATTAGTTGTTCTATGTCCTGGTCCATTCCAGGCCACCAGACGTATGAGCGTGCAAGTGCTTTTGTTCTCACAATTCCCATGTGTCCCAGGTGCAGCTCACGAAGAACTATGGGTCTAAGAGATGTCGGTATGACCACCCGTGCCCCCCACAGCAAACATCCTCGGTGTGTTGACAACTCATTTTTTCGTGACTGATAAGCTCGAAGATCTTGTTGAATGTGTGTTGGCCATGCTGTCAGGATGCACTCCTTTACTCTAGATAGCACAGGGTCTGCTTTAGTCTCTTTCTCGATCTGTTCTGCAGAAACTGGTGGGTTTTCCAAGTCCTCAAGGAATAATACTGCTCGCAGCTTCTCCTCACTCTGCTGAACTGCAGGGGATGGCCACCTACTCAGTGCATCTGCGTTCCCTATGCTCCTCCCTGGTGCATACTGCAGTCTGAAGTTGTAAGCCGTCAAGAGGCATGCCCACCTTTGCATTCGGGGTGATAGAATGAATGGGGTCGGCCGGTCCGACGTGAAGATTCCCAGCAGTGGCTTGTGGTCAGTCACTATCTCGAACGGTATTCCATATACGAAATGGTGGAAATGTTTCACCCCGAATATAATAGCAAGTGCTTCCCGGTCTATCTGAGCGTAATTTCTTTCAGACTTGGTGAGTGTTCGTGATGCAAAAGCAACCGGTGAACATAGGCCGTTTGCATACTTCAGGCTAAGTACTGCTCCCACTCCATATGGTGAAGCGTCGCAGGTTACCACCACTTGTTGACGGGGATCGAAAGGCACCAGCACATCGTCGGACATCAGGGCCTCCTTCAATTGTGTGAACGCTCTCTCGTGTTCTTTGGTCCATGACCATACTGTATCCGCCTTAAGCAATTTATGTAGTGGTTCGGCTGTCGTAGCTCAGTGTGGCAAAAAATTACTATAGAAGTTGAGCAACCCCAAGAATGCCTGTAGCTTCTTCTTATCTGTTGGTGTCGGTGCTCTCCTAATAGCAGCCACTTTGTCGGCCGCTGGGTGCAGGCCCTCTGCATCCAGGGTGTATCCCAAAAAGTCTATCGACGACACTCCGAGGACACATTTGTCTTTATTTACACTCAGCCCACAGGCAGCCAATTTGCTGCAGACTGTTCTTAATTTGGTGGTTAGGTCCGTATCAGATGTTGCACATATCAGTACATCATCGAAGTATGGGAAAACTCCCTGAATACCTCCTAGTATGTTGTCCACCATTCCCTGAAATATTCCTGGGGCCACGCTAATGCCGTACTGCAATCTCTTCACTCGGAAGGCTCCCCGATGAGTGATAATGGTCTGTGCATCCGCCGATGCCTCATCTACCGGCAGTTGTAGGTATGCTCGAGCTAAGTCTATTTTTGCAAACACTGAACTCCTAGGAAACGATGCGAGAAAATGGTGTACTGCTGGTATTGGATATGGGTGATCTCTTAATGCTTGATTTACGGTCACCTTATAATCACCGCAAAGGCGGACCTCTCCTGACGCTTTGATGATGGGCACCACTGGTGTTGCCCATACAGGGTCGCAAACTGGCTCAATGATTCCGTCCTTTAATAAGGTGTCTAGCACTGCGTCAACCTTTGGTTTCATAGCCAGTGGCAATGGCCGGGCTCGGAGGCGAATAGGTGGTATTTTTGGGTCTATCGGTAAAGACACTGGCGATCCTCGATATCTTCCAAGAGTAGTGCTGAAAACCTGGGGAAAAGCATCAATGATATCTTGCATTGGTGAATGTCGAACTGAATGCACCCCCGATAAAAATATTCCCAAGGGGGCAAACCATTCACGGCCAAGTAGATTTGTACATGCTCTTTCCGCAATTAACAGGCGTAAACAAGCTGAATACTTTCCGTATTTGACGCTGACAAAGCACTGTCCCATAAAGGTGATCCGGTTTTGCTGAAAATCTCGCAGTGTCGTTTGCACAGGTTCCAACACTGGCGGTTTTCCTTTGCACAAGTCTTGAAAAACCCCCCGAGATACAATTGAATATTCCGATCCGGAATCTACTTCCATGCAGCATTTAGTATTGTTAATAAGCACTCTTGCTGTAGTTCTGAGAGTTTTGCTGTCACTATGGAGCTTGTATATTAAGTCCAATGCCCCATCAGTATCCAATTCCCCTTTCACTGCCATGCACTGGGTGGATGATGTCTGAGTGTCCTGTTGTCGGGCCTTACATACCCTTTGGATGTGACCTGTCCCTCGGCAAAAATGGCATTTTGCTCGGCGAAAAGGGCATTCTGTACGAACATGTGTACCACCACAGCCGCAACATGGCACAGTCGGCATTATATGTTTTTGTAACTCCGTTTTGTATTTGGTAGGAAACTGCCGGCGGTGTTGTATTAGATCCACTGATGATGACAATCCAGAAGCATGCATCTCCCGCACCTGGGTCCCCGCTGCCTCGGTTGCTAAACTCCTCTGCACTGCGGCATCTAGGGTTAATGTTTCTTCGGTGAGCAGTCGGCGCTGTACACTTTCATCTCTCAGTCCACAAACAAACTGATCATGGAGGCGCTCGACGAGTGTCGTGCCAAAATCACATCCTTCCGCGAGACGTCTCAGTCCCGTGAGAAAAACACTAATAGTCTCTCCCTCTTTTTGTTCACGACGGCAAAACTGGTAGCGCTGATAGATTATAGAGGGCCTTGGATTGAAGTATTGTTTTAACACAGCGGTGAGCTCGTCATATGACCTTTCTAACGGCTGAGCTGGGGCTATCAAAGACCGCAATATCGATAGCGTTTGTAGTCCGCAGGCTGCCAACAAAGTAGCTCGTTTCTTGTCTTCACTTGTAATATCATTCGCCAGACAATAAAATTCGACTTGCGATGCATACGTATCCCATAGTTGTGGGAACTCGACGTCGAATGCAGTTAACTTCCCGACAGTTGCCATCCTTGAGCATTAACGCCTTGTTGAACGTCTTCGCGAAGAAAAAGTATTTCTGTAGTTTCTTGCCGTAATCCCAAGGTAAAGAAAATAATGCAGCTAGCGGAATCCCATCCTCGTCGCCAAAAAGTGTTGTGTATCACGAATACAATAAACACAAACAACACTTTACTAGTTAATCATTTATTACTATTACTATACATAATGCTTATAAAATACTAGGGAAGCATAATCACCGTCCTAACATGGCTTTCCTCCATAGTCTCGCAGTTGCAATAATATGCATTCTGCAGTAACTGTGACGTCACCATGAATACACTACACCTAGTATACTGAGTTTTAATATGATGTGTTAGTTTATTGAGTCCACCTTGTGTATAAAACTGACTTCAGTAGGAATGGTATCAAAAGCATTTAATCAACTATATAACAATTTAATATAAATAACTACCACTGATGGCAAAAAACAATCATGACAAATTCGCATTTATTGAAAAACCAATCATGATAAGATCAAGCTTGTGGAAAACTGATTGTAATGAAAATAATTAAACAATTAAAAAAAAGGACAGGATGCTGTATTGTAAATTTAAGTCATGAACTTTATATAATATTAAGAGCTCTAAAATAAATTGTATGTAAAATAAAAAGACTATTTAAACTGTACTGTTTGCAAAATGTCAAAATGCTATTCTTCTGCAATCTTAAGTAAACATATAAAAAATCATTTTAAATTTATGGAAGTTTGGAATTTTATTTTAAATTTTAAAATCAACTTTCTTTTCTAATTAAAAACTTTATATTATTTTATCGTTTTTTTAACAGTATTCTTTAGAACGAACAATTATCATATGTAGATTAAATTTAGTTGTTTTAATTTATGTAACAAAATCTTTTATTATAACTCTTTTAGTTTTAACATGAGAGAATAAATTGTTGGAGCTAAATAAACTTCATATATCATTATTCCTTTAAAGTTATTTAATAATAAATCCTAGTTAGCTTGCAGGAATCGCTCATCATTCTAAAGTTAATCAAATTATTTATTTATTTTATGCTATTGTTCTTTAGGATAATTTAGATCAGTGGTCTTCAACCTTTTCACACCTGCGGCCCGGCAAAAATAAGGATAAGATTTCGCAGACCGGCAGAAGTTTACAGATAAATTTTCATAAAGATGTAACCTGCTTAGCCTTAGATAAGCATAATTGTTATAACTGACCAAAACAGCACACTAGTTATTGTGTATTGTAATGGTGTTGCTTACCTTGACATGCTGAACACAGAAAACAGTACAATAACAATCATTCTCATTAATGTGCTTGCATTTCTATGTTTATTATTTCATTGTTAAAAGTTATAACTGCACTTACGACTGTGCCAATGTTATATCTGCAAGTCATACTGTGCGGCTATCCAATAACGTTCGCTAATATTCTCCAACGAATGGTCTATTCCTGCAACTAATGCTCTGCTCTGCAACGAATGCACTGCTCTGCAATGAATGCTTCTACTCTGCAACTAATGCTCTGCTCTGCAACGAATGCTCTACTCTGCAACTAATGCTCTGCTCTGCAACGAATGCTTCTACTCTGCAACTAATGCTCTGCTCTGCAACGAATGCTTCTACTCTGAAACTAATGCTCTGCTCTGCAACGAATGCTTCTACAATGCAACTAATGCTCTGCTCTGCAACGAATGCTTCTACTCTGCAACTAATGCTCTCATATCTCCGCTGCAGTCTCCTTCAGCTATACCCATGAACTACATTTCCACTGGGCACTGGTTATTTACCACAAGCACTAACGAGATATCTCTGCTGGTGTTAAACAGACATCTACTCAAATACTGCCTACTCAATACTGCTTGACTGCTCTCTATGTTACACTGCTAGATGTCACCCAGTCTTCTTATCGCTCTCTGACAACTGCAACGATCAATCAATGCACTGACCAATAAGGTAAGGTCTCTTATCTAGAAACATTTGTAATTAGCAAATATTTCTAGGAATTGTCGATCGCCATTATGTCAATGCACTAATTAAATTCCTCAGCTATCAAAGCGCGATCTAAAAACAGCCTTACAAATAAATTCTAGTTTTTCTGGAGAGCACAAAAATGTCTGCCATTTTTGCAAACACTACAAAAACATTCAAGTATAAAGTATTATTCACCTGAATGTTGGGGAAATATCATAGCTAGTGTAATTACATGGCAATGATTATAATAAATGTAATATCTGTATTTAATGTTAAATATACAAGATGGTTATATATATTGTAACAAGCACAGACTTTACATTGTTTTTTATTATTAAACATGTTCGCATTTAAAAATTTTCTTCAAGAATTAAAAATTGAAATTAAATATCATCTTAAACTCGTATATATAAATCACACAGATAAAAAAAAAAAAATTATTGAAATAAAACTTTATTAAAAATAGAAAGGTATTTTAAAAACAAAAACCTAAAAAGATTTAGAGATAAAAATATATCTTTAATCTTGGAAAACACATTAATTAATCAGAAATGGAAATGATTGTTTTAATTAGTTAAATGTAAACCAGCCTTGGGCATTTAAATGTAAAAACATCGGTCAGATAGGAAAACAATAGAAACTTTTAGCAAATAAAAAGAAATCCCTATGGAATCGGACCTCAGCGAAAGGACCATCGCATCGATGACGTAATGTAAATTCAATCCTTCAAATTAATATAAAAGGACAAGTTTGAAAATTATTAGTTATTGATTATTTATGATGTGACAGATATGTGTTAGTGTGGAAGTGAAGAAGGGATTGAAAAGATGCACTCTTCAATCCCTTCAGTTTTGCCAAAGAAAGAAAGAGAAACGAACTATTGTTTTCTACATTGAGGACCAACTAAACTAAAAAAACCTCCGAATGAATAAATAAAACAACAGCTAAATGGATACCAATCTTTTTAGGATGGCGTGGGAATTCACGTTCAAACAGCAAGGAACATATAAAGATGAACTGTTTAAAAAACCGTAAGAACTTTATAATTTATGAACATTACATTAAAAACTTTCCATATATAAAAAATACAAATAGAATCCAATCTGACCAACGTAAATTAATATTAATAATGTTATTTGATATTTTTTTAAATTTAAAATCATTTCCATTTATTTATTTTTTGTTCTTTAAGTTTTATTATGATTTCTGTTTTCCGTTAAGTTAAATTATATAAATGTTAAACTTAAGTCGGGCATGAATGGCTGTATAGATTTGTAAAGTTATATTAGGGAAAAGTAATCTTAGGTTATTTGTTTCGTGGTTAAATTGGGTCAATGGATTGGATATATTAGTGTGATTAGTAGATGTAATATTGATTCGCTACGGGCAGAATCGCTTCATACGCCGCACACTTCCGTTTGCCTATGGAAGAAATTATAAGTCGGATACTGCAGTTCCTTTCTATGGAGTTTTTTGTTTTATTGCTCTTCTTCGCAGATAGATGTAATATTCCTATCTGACTAGAGGCAATTTCTTCTCTTAACTTTTTGTGCTGCTGTATTTTATTACATTGAATACATCGATATATCAGATGAATTGATGCCAGTTTGACTACGAATTTTAGCCTAAGGTTAAATAGGGATAGAATGTTTATTTTCAAATGCAAATCTATGTAGTCTATTCATACTCGACACTAAATAAAAATGCATTAAATTTAAGTTGTTTATAGATGTTTGCATGGATTCGTTATCGGTTAATTATGTTTTGGATTTCATATTTGATCAAAATATATAGACATTCGATAAATAATGATACCTCACGGTGAGTATCTAAAATGTATTTATTCGGATGTCTTTTAAATTATTGGTGACAATGCAAGTATCTTATGGTGAATACTAACTATTGGGTTACTTATAAATTTCCCTCTGCAATTGTCAGTATCAATGATTTTATATTTTAATCATTTACGTTTATTTTGAAATGTTTTTAACCGTTGAAATCTATGTAACCGATCTATACTCAACATTTTAAAACAAACTTTTATAAACTCCTCTGTGCGAACTTATAAAAAATTAAAATGTAAAGTTGTAAAAATTAAAATGTAAATTAAACTCAAAGTTAAAAATGTAAGTTAAATTTTAAAAGGTAAACTGATGCTAAAATAATTTTAAATCTTATATATGTGCGTTAATAAATGTTTGTATGTTAATTACTGGCAGTGGCTTATTTTATTCTTTTTAAAAAAAAATATATAAGTAGATAAGATATTATATTATTAAATCTCTGCTATTCTACTGAGCTAGTGACATGGGCTAATGACCGGATGCAAATAAAAAAAAATAATTTTTTTTTGACTTACGTATTTGCCTACTCTATAAATTTTTCTAGGTTCAAATGCCTAGATGGCGCCCTGTAGTGCAGATACTCTTAGTCTACCTTCTCCGGATTGTTACAATATATATATATGGAGGTTGTCTTTTGATAGTAGTAAGGGCAAAATATAAATCGCGTAATTAATCACCGTACAGTCAAAAAAAAATTCGCCGTATTTTAAATCTGAAAAAATAAAACGAAACATGTAAAAGTCTAAAGTTTTGATGTTATTGTAATTTTTTTTTTTTTTGTGCTGGTGTGTTGAAAGGATCAAAAAATGTAATTAATAGGAATCGCGTAATAGAAATAAAGCAAAACAAAAAAAATCGCAGTTATTTTTTGTTTGTTTTTATTTTTAAAAAAAGGTTAACAAAAATTGGTTTTAAAAATAAAATTTTTAGTATATTAGCAGTATATAAATAAAACCAAAAAATATCGCCTTATAGGCCAAAAAAAAAAAAGGTGGGCATATTTTTAAACAAAAAAAAAGGAAACGAAACTTGAAAAAGTCAAAAGTTTTGATCTTGTTTTAACACATAAATGCCGACAAGCGACCATGATTGGCTATCAAAAGACAACTGGAGTTTGTTTAATAAAAAACCTTTTTTTTTTAATTTTGAATTTTTTTAGAAAAATAATAAATTTAATTCTATCTCTCCATAAACATCTGTGATAAATAGAAAAACAATTTAATTTATGTATGATTGATTAAATTTCGTTTTTCTGTTTCTTATTTTTTAACAGGCTAAAAATGCGATGAAAAAATAAATAAAAACTGTTTATATTAATTAAAAGTTTAAAATCTTATTATTTTGTTATTACTAACTTTCTTGCCAGTCTAGCATGACCTGGAAAAAAACTTATGCAGGCCCAGTGGTTGAAGATCACTGATTTAGATTATGTAAAGTCAGTTAAAGAATATACTAATATACATATATCAATAGGAATCATTTATTATAATTGAAATCTAGTAAAACCATCAAATTTATAAAATATTTTGGGTGCTGATATAGTATGTGCTTGGTGGCCATTTTAAATTTGAAAACAGCCAAAAACACTGCTGGCACATGCAAGCGATAAATGTCATCGACTAGAAACACTCATTTTTTTTAAAAATAAATCACCTGAGGCACTATAATTAAAAAAGGTGTTGGGAAGGAACTACACTAAAAAAAATTGCGGGGAAACCATCACATTAAATAGCCTAAGGTGATACTATCAAAAAAAAGTGCAGGGGGGAAAAGAAAAAGAGGTGAAAATTAAAAAATACTTTAAAAAAACCAAAAATGCCAATTTATATATATAGTCATAATCAAACATTGCAATATTTACAAAAACCCATTAAAATATAGCGATCACTAGAAAAATAATAAATGCTATTTTAAAAATATCAGACTGGTCTATCAATGTTATATATTAAATCAGTATTATAATTTTAGAAAACAATATTTAAAAAGTACTTTAAAATAAACCAAAAACACTAATTTATATATATAGTCATAATCAAACATAGCAATATTTACAAAAACCTGTTAAAATATAGCGATCACTATAAAAATAATAAATGCTATTTTAAAAATATCAGTGCGGTCTATCAACACTATATACTAAATCAGTATTATAATTTTAAAAAACAATATTTAGTCATAATCAAACATTGCAATAGTAAAACCGTCACATTAAATAGCCTAAGGTGATACTATCAAAAAAAAGTGCGGGAAAAAGAAAAAGAGGTGAAAATTAAAAAATACTTTAAAATAAACCAAAAACGCTAATTTATATATATAGTCGATGACATTTATCGCTTGCATGTGCCAGCAGTGTTTTTGGCTGTTTTCAAATTCAAAATGGCCACCAAGCGCGTATTCAGGAATTAATTTATTATGATCATTAGTAAGACACTATATATATATATATGTCTAAGGCATTATGTATTTTGTAATTTCAACCATTCATTTATTATTATTGTTCTTGCTTTGCTAATTACCTCTTAGGACCTTTGGAATTTTAAATATGACCAGTCCAATCTTTTACTTTCCCTCAGTAGAAGTATTTTCTACTAGGAAGCTTTTCCAGGCATTGCCATTAAGATGTGTATGGGAAGTCCAGCACATCAAATCTATTATTATTACTATTCAGAGAAATGTTTTGGCTGGAGAGCCAACATTTCTCTCATCGTCTACCTGTATATGCCAGGGACTCTTTTTTTAGCAAAGCCCCAGAGGTTCGTAACAGACCTCATTTATTCTTTTGTTGTAATCTATATCATACTGCCTTCATTTATATATATATATACTTACAAACCTGAAATGCTCTCTGCCATGATGGCACGTCTTTCACCAACCAACCCAATTAATTAGTTAAATCTGACTACAATAATTATTTATTTCAGATGAACTATTTTGCTTTCCACACTCATTACATACAACTGATTTAAATGTAATAGTGTTTTAAATACACATCGAGCATGTATTGTTATTTATATATAAAATAGATTTATTTGTAATTTCTTAAAGAGAACTAATAATATTTTATTGCTGATTGGTTCTTGGCAGACCAATTAACAAATTTTACTTTATCAAATGCTTTGCATTTAGCCACATCAAAACTAATTCAAGAAATATAATAACCTAGTTGTATAAACAAAGCTCAACATATTTTGTATTTGTCAATAATTTAATTTCTTAATAAATCCCTGTAATATTATTATTTTAAATTAGCTTAGTTTGTCATCACTCCGAATCTCTAATATTAATTACCCTAGTTACTTATTTCTTTGATTTAATTTCAATTCTTTGTAATGTTGCCATAAAGAATTATAATTATTACATTTCAATCCATTAGTAATCAATATCGAATCACATCTGTACCATTCTACAATGGTCAGAATTCATCAAATCATTAATTTCTTATATAAACCCTTTATTATTTTGAGTCTCTTTGTGAACCATGACCTCCAGCTGGGACGGAATAAAGCCAAAGGACTGCTTGTGTCATCATAAACGTTATCCATTATTCAGAGAGGCAATAGTTCAGGCAAATAGGTTAGGATTCACCATTCCCCTGACATCTGTATCTTGTGTATGGTTGGATTCAAGGTACTTTTGCTTGGATTATTGGTCTTGTTGAATGAATACATGATTTTGACCGGCACAATATATATATATAATGCAAATCCATAAAACAATACAATACTAGATAAAATTCAAAATTTTTACCAAAATCCTTACACAACCATAGTTTTATCCACTACACATAGACCTTGTCAAGTAAAAATCAAACTAAAGGAACAAACATATATATACAAACAAAAAAACCTTCTCATAATTTATTTCAAACACCACCTTCCCTTAATATCAAAAAATGTCTTCATAAGATTGATAGCCTCAGATTCAAGAAGTTTTAATATCAAGGTCTCCTTTATTCTTCTTTTTAATTCATTCTTTTCATAAAAAATAACCGATGCATTGTCAAACAATATTCTATGAATATTATATATTCATGAATTGAATACAGGTCATAGAATATTGTTTAACAATACATCAGTTATTTTTTATGAAACGAATGAATTAAAAAATCTTATGAAGACATCTTGTTTCACAATGCATTGGTTATTTTTATGAAAAGAATAAATTAAAAAGAAGAATAAAGGAGACTTTGATGATAAAACTTCTTGAATCTGAGGCTATCAATCTTATGAAGACATCTTTTGATATTAAGGGAAGGTGGTGTTTGAAATGAATTATGGGAAGGTTTGTTTGTTTGTATATATATGTTTGTTCTTTTAATATGATTTTTACTTGAACAAGATCTATTTGTAGTTTGGTAAAAATTTGGGATTTTATCTAAGATTGTATTGTTTTATGGTTTTGCATTTTATTTATTGCTAGTATAATATTAGGCAGTTTTGGTTTTATATATATATAATAAATATATATTTTTTATAGAAAAATCATTGAAAATATCATACAATACAGTAGAAATATAGAAATGAAAAATGAAGGAATATATTGAAATGAATTCGTAAAAAAATAAAACAAGAAAAAGTGGGTGCAATTGGTTTATCTTTTATATATCAAGATAAAAGTTTTGAAAAGGAAATATTTGGTTCCATCAGGATTAAATTAACTGTAGAAAATAGGTAGAAGTGAAAAAGAAAATTAGAAATAGATTCTTGAGTTTACTTTAAAAAGAGAGATTAATTAAAATATTACATCTAGAATTCGAATTAATGGAAAATGTGAGCCAGAAGCATGTCAGCTGCATAAGATACAATAAACACATCAGATGGTTGAGAGTAAAATAAGAAGCTAATGATTACTCTGAATGGACAATGTCTATTGTTGTCATATATTTTTGTGCAGTGTTTACTGTATGATTATATTTCCAGTGATGAATGAAAAAATGTCTTTAGCTTCATTGCAAAAACCCATGCATTATGCAAATTTGAACTTTGTTGCTGTACATCCACATACCAGTGAGTAAAAAATCACTATAACTTAAAGTGTGTGTTATACTAATGCAATCATCTTCCATTTGGAATAAAATCCATGTATTTCAATCAAAAATTGAAACACTGATGGAGTGATTCACTACTTTGATGAGTATTAATTAAGAATTAACTCACCAAGATTTCTGAGAAAGTAATAAATTTGGTAAAAAATTAAATCCTATACATACATATGAAATAAAACTTTGGGTCATGTTCCTGAAATGTCAAAGAATTTTTAAACTGAAAAGTGTCAAAGAATCACAGGCATACATAAGACAGATTAACTATTTCAAGCTTTTTCTTAAGACAAAAGAGATATCTATAATTTCAAAATTTTATAACAATTGTCAGAAATTAATTTTAACATCAGGTTCATCACACTAAATTATCTATCATCAGTCATTTATGAAAGGCCAATAATCCATGTGTCCTCAGCATTACACAGAACCAAATTAGAGTCAGAATAATATGAAAGTAATATCAGTACTACTTGGTGTAAAAAAAATCCATTAATATTTATATGGAAGGAAATTAAAATAGTGATTGACTCCTGAATATTTGAAACCATACATGTTACATTAGTTAAAAATGCCATTAACATACACTGTAATTATAAACTGACCTACGGATCAGGCAGACATTGACTTGTTTCCCTAATAAAAATTAAGCATATAAATAAATAATATAGAATTCATATTGAGGGATAAAATAACAGAAGGTAAAGAAAAAAAATTTAGGAAGCTATGTGAAATAAAAAGAATTATAAATAAGAAAGGAAATGAAAGATGTTAAAAAAACTTAAAATATTGATAGAACATAAAAAAGAACAATGCATTATAACAGATAACAAAATGGATAATATATCTAATCTTTCAAAAACAGAATTTACATAAGAAGAAAAATATATATTGAATAAAGGAATTGAACATGTGCCAATTGAAAATGACATTAAGAAATATGTGACAGAGATAAAAGCAACAATGAAAAAAATAGCACAAAATTTTGTAGAAGAAAAATATGGAATTCATTATTATTATGATGACAAAGACATTACAAAAGTGATAAATAATGAAGAGAAAATCTGGTTTGAGGAGTTTAAGAAAGAAATGAATACTTTGATATATAAAATAGAAAATAATAATTTTGTGAATGGAAGGGAATATAAAGGGAAATAAAGAATTAATAGAAAAGAAAGAAGATTAATAAAGCTAAATATGAAAAAAAAAGTAGTTTTCCTAAAGTCAGATAAAGAAAATAAATTGGTGATATTTGATTTTAAAAAAAAAAAGATTATTTAAAAAAATGAAGGTTATGATGAATGATAAAGTATTTATAAAATGTTAAGAAAAATGAGAGTGATTTAAAAAATAAAAATATATTAATTACAGAGATTTATAAAGGAGGTTTAGTGAACATTTGAGAAAATAGAGAGTAAAGAATGTAGAACAGTTAAAATGTATGGGGCTCCAAAAATTAACAAAGGAAACATACCACTAAGGCCAATTATTGATTATAATGTATCTTACTTTAAAAAGTTTCAAAATGGTTATCAAATGAAATTTTTAAAAAATATGCTGAAGAATATGAAAATTTAAAATAATAAAATCTTAATAAAAGAAGTTAATGACATATTTAAAAAATATGAATACAGAAATTTAACATTTATGAAAATGAACATTATATCAATGTATACAAATTTAAATGTGGGAAAAGCAATAAATTTAGCTAAAGAAAAATAAATTAAGGATAAAAAATAAATAAAGTTACCTCTTCATATATTGGTAGATTTAATGAAATTATGATGTAGAGATGGTTGTATTTAAAAAAAGGAAGGATTAATAATGGCAAGAGTTCTAAGTGCAATTCTAAGTAATATTTATATGAATGAATTTGATAAAAATATAACAGAAAACAAAAATGCTCCTTCATTTTTTAGCAGATATATTGATGATTATTTGATGATATTTAATAAAAATCATCAAAGTTAAATATAGGATGTTGGGATCAATATTATATAGACTCCTTTAAATTCAACAAGATTAAATAGTTAAGGCATCAGCATCCTGGATATAATAAGATAAGGGGTGCAAACTAATGATGAATTGGGTAAGCAATGTTTGGCCTAAAAGAGAACTCCTAGAAAGAGACTTCCAAATATTTCAGTTTTACCCATATTAAGTAGAAATATTTGACATTATTTAATACACAAAACTTCCTATTGTACTCTCATCACAAAAAGCAGTTTAACTTTTAATTTAAGGATAAGTCACAGAAAAATAGTGTAAATATATATATCATGATTTAAGTTTGCAATTACTACTTTTAATTAGTTTTTGGCTAATTACTTAATAGCTGAAGTTTATTTAGATAAATACATGGAAATTCCTGTCATACTTTTAATAGTTCAATCTATAAAGTTTATGAACATCTAAATATTGTATATATATTAAAAATACCTAAATGATCAATTTAATAATAATAATAATATCAATTTTATGAATTTCATTACTTGAAAATAGGTTAAGATTATTAAATAACTGAATGGATATTACTATCATGTAATAATACTTGATTGTTGTTGTCAGAACTTACCATTCTTTAATATAATTTATTCTTGATTTCAAATTCAAAATTAAGATTTATAAATTTTTAATTCTTGATATATCATTAAAATATTTTAATATTTATAATTAAATAATTATATTACATTATCTAATAAAACACTCATGTTAATTTTTGTAAATTAATAAAGTTTGTTCTATTTACTTACTCAGAATTCCTTTCTGGAATTTTGGTATTTATTTCACTTTGGCTTATTTTGGTAATAAATATGATGTTAACCATTAGCCTTATAATTAATCGACTCCAAAATCCTGCAGGTATATAGGGCATTTTATAAATTCTTACAACATTAATATTGTCATCATTCTCATTACTATCATTGCGTGGCAGAATCCCAGGACTTTCTTCTGGCAGTTTGGATGGAATTAATAATCTTAAAACATATATATAAAAGCAATAGTTAAGATTTTACTTCATTAATGCTTAAAATAAATTAATATATATATATATGTGCTCTGCGCACAGATAATGAAGCTATTAATTGTCAGTGAATTATTAAAATTTACCACCAAGCGCTTTCGGGACAGTTTACAGCTCCATATTCATGGCAACTTATTCTATTATTAACTGTAAAATTATGCAAATTTTATGCAAATTTATGTGCAGATGTTACGTGGACCATTTACGAGATAGGGAATCGCAGGCCTCTCTTCTGTTGATTGCCGATGGGTCACCCACAATGAAGTAAGCTTCCCTGACTTTACGTTTGGTGTCATTTGTTTTAGAGCAAATGACACTGGCTGTGGTAGGTAGAAAAACGTGTCCAGTGTTTCTCTCATGCTCGACAAAAATCGAATTACCTTCAAACTTTGTTTTGGTTC
The DNA here is from genome assembly GCA_028023455.1 of Epiperipatus broadwayi. Classification (NCBI taxonomy): domain Eukaryota; kingdom Metazoa; phylum Onychophora; class Udeonychophora; order Euonychophora; family Peripatidae; genus Epiperipatus; species Epiperipatus broadwayi. The sequence goes on along the minus strand of JAQFVV010006277.1, from coordinate 1,002,547 downwards.
TATTATAAAGGTATCAGTGTTGAGCTACTCTGGTGGCAATGTTAGTTTTGGTCTCTCCATAATATGTTGCCATACAATTTCTTTGGGGGCAGGTGATTTTGTACACAACTTAAGGGGTGAGTTCAGGTTTGATCCTGTCTTTGGTATTATTTATCAGTCTATTGGTGTTGGGAGGTGAATGGAAAGTGACTTCAAAGCCACATGATAGTTGATTGATGAGGCTTTTAGCTGTAGAGTGAATGTATGGGATTAAGATTCTTGGTTTGTTTTTTGTATTGTAGTTGTAGTTTATTTTATAGAAAAAATTGTTAACTTTTCTGTTGATGGATGAATAAGTATGTCCTATTTTTCTTAAATCAGTTATATAATTGATAAGATTTTTTCTTTTATCTGCCTCGTATTTCCACAAGTTATGGTTTACTCCCATAAACTTGCAGCCCTCTCTTCATTCATGTTTAGGAACCATAACTTGTGCAAATACAAGGCAGATAAAAGAAAAAATCTTATCAATTACATAACTGATTTAAGAAAAATAGGGCACACTTATTCATCCATCAACAGAGAAGTTAACAAATTTTTCTATAAAATAAACCACAACTACAAGAAAGAAAACAAACCAAGAATCTTAATCCCATACATTCACTGTACAGCTAAAAGCCTCATCAATCAACTATCATGTGACTTTGAAGTCGCTTTCCGTTCACCTCCCAACCCCAATAGACTGATAAATAATACCAAAGACAGGATCAAATCTGAACTCACCCCTCAAGTTGTGTACAAAATCACCTGTTCCCAAAGAAATTGTATGGCAACATATTATGGAGAGACCAAAACTAACATTGCCACCAAAGTAGCTCAACACCGATACCTTTATAAGAGAACCAAAACAAAGTTTGAAGGTAATTCGATTTTTGTTGAGCATGAGAGAAACACTGGACACATTTTTCTACCTACCACAGCTAGTGTCATTTGCTCTGAAACAAATGTAAAGTCAGGAAAGCTTACATCATTACGGGTGACCCATCGGCAATCAACAGAAGAGAGGCCTGCGATTCCCTGTCTTGTAAATGGTCCACGTAACATCCGCACATAAATTTGCATAATTTTACAGTTAATAATAGAATAAATCGCCATGAATATGGGACTGTAAACTGTCCCAGGGGCGCTTAGCAGTAAATTTTAATAATTCACTGACAATTAATAGCTTCATTATCTGTGCGCAGAGCACACACACACACATATATATATATATATTAATTTATAAAAGCAATGCATATGCACACATATGTATATTTATATAAAAATGAAATATTATATATAAATATATTTAAATACATGTATATTTTTATACTAAACTTAATGTAATTATAAGGAACTTAAACTCGGACTTTCAAACCCTCACAGCTGCCTAATCCATCCTATACAACTGATACACATGACCACACTTCTTCAAGTTTGCACACCATATCTTAAACTACACATTTGGAGATAATAAATCTGATAGTTTTGATTGGTTACAATATTTATCAAGTGCATTTTGTCAATATATACATGTGTATGCGTGCATAAGTCACCTTTTATTCTGAAATACCTTCATTTTAAAAGACCTTGTTGCAATTTTTTTTTACTACTATATAGTTTTTGTAGAAGTCTTCGACATATGCTATCTTCTTTTGTTAATTGTTTAAATAACTTTTTTCTCTCAATAACAAAATACTTTATACATGGGACTTTTTTTTTCAATACTTCTTTTACTAATTTGTATTAACTCTTTTTCATACATTTTTATATAATTTCAAATATTCAGTTTTTTGAATTGAATCATTTTTAAATATTTTCTTATGCCTTCTTTTCTTCATAGATTGGCTTGAATCAATGTTGAATCTATTAAGCACATTTTAATCTTGAAATATCGTGTTAAGTCAAAATATAATTCAATTTTGATGCATTTTTATTTGGATATTTCAAATCTATTCCTGCTTTGGATTTTTTACAAAAAAAAAAAATTCACAATATATGTTTTTCTTTTCCACAAATTCTACAAGTCTTTTATTTCTGTCTCCATAACCATATTGACCCATTTCATTTTCATTTCTCAATTTTTTTATGACATTAAAATCTCTCATGACAGTTTTAAACTGCTGGCTGGTCTGATTAAAAGTATTCTGTGAATCTATATAAAAATCCTTTAGTTATTTATCAGAATTAAAAGTTACAGGAGTATAAATTTAAATTATCTGCATTTGGTAATCCTCTATTAAGTTGAATATCTTATTTTTTCATTCTGTGTCTAACTTAAAATATTTTCACAATGTGTTATTTCTTTTTTTTATTTATAATAAATAATCATTCTACTTGCATTTTCAATATTTATGCTTTTATAATAAAATACATATTCATTGTCAGTTGTCTTTAATTTTACTTCTTGCTTCAAAATGTCCAATAATATCAAATTTAATATTAGTTCTTCTTTCAATTTCTGTAATTTTTCTTCACCTTAAAAGTGACTACAATTGTGGGTAATCAAATAAAAGATCATTATTGAATGATAGACTGGATTCATAATTTAGTGATTCTTAGCACTCTGTCTTCGATCATTAATTATTGCTAACTTTATAGTTCCATGATATTTAGAGCCTTAATATATTTATTTTTGTTAATATTGTCAGTATAAAAAAACAATACCCATTCACATGCTTGCATCACTTTATTTTGCTTTAAAAAATTACAACTGATGACTCTGATATTTTCTTGATATTAAACTCAGAAGCAGATTGGTAAGGAGCCTTTTATTGTGGGAAGAATATATAAAATAGACATTAGGAAATTTGCCTTGCTTGTTTTCTTTTAAGCCCTCAGAAAGAAACTCTTTTAATTAATAATAAACTTCTTGTTTACTGCCATACAAACGTATATATAAATATATTGTATATACTTTAAATGATCAAATTTCAATGTTAAAATTTGTCTATAATGTTGCCTTTTATACATAAAATAATCAACATATAACAAAAGTGAAATAGACAACTCACTATAAATAAATGTTGCTTCAATTTTGTTTTAAATGGATTATGTCATGTATATACGGGCTCAGACTGACTTATAGTCAAACTGGTGTGTGACGAGAATGTCAGCATCAGTATGGGCTTTGAGCACTCCATCATCAAATTTTCAATAGGATGGATGGCTGAAGAGTTATAATGTCAGTATCAGAGTGGGCTTTGAGCATTCCATCATCAGATTTTCAATAGGATGGATGGCTGAAGAATTGGAGTGTGGAGTGGATTAAAGCATGTCCATTAAAGTATAAAGATTGACCATCTTAATATAAATCTGAACACTTATTGTATATATGCGTAGAGATGGTAATCTGGACCAACTGACAAGAGCTGGTTTAGCATGAAATACATATGATTATTTATCTTTTAGACATTAATGTGGTCAAGTGTATCAGTGGTATGAGATAGTATGGAGAGTTGAGGGTCGTGTGAAAATATGAGCTCAAAATACCCTATATATTACATTGCTTGTACAGGTATATATATATACTCTGTATGTAAGATATTTAAATGATTTTAAGTTTTAATATTATATGTATAAAACAATTTTTAATTATCAGCCAATTCTAGTTAATTAAGCAAAAATGTAGAAGGAAGTTAATACACATGTTCAAAAGTCAATATTTTCACCAAACAATCTGTGACATATTATGATTTAGTTGTACATGAATAATGATTTATATATTTTTAATTGAGTTTTAAATGATCAAATTTAAATGTTAAAATTTGAGCATATTATTACCTTTTATATATAAAATTTAAAATAATCAATTTAAAGGAAAAATTGAACCAAACATTTCACTACAAATAAAAAATTTATTTAATACAACAATCCGGTTTTCATTCCTTATTGAAACTTATCAAGATGTTTCTTTTTACAAAATCATGTGATAATTATTCCTTTATCAAAGTCAAGAATCTCTCAGCCAATATGTCCAAGAAAAACCTGTTAGCCACTTTATCTTTCCTTTCCATTTCCCACCTTAAGTTTTTTCCATATTCTTCTCTATCCTGCTCTATCCCATTTCCACAACATCATCTTTGCCAATTCCATAGCCTTTGTATCTAGATCCCCCTTATCTTTTTCTAACTCTAACATAAAGACCAATAACCCACTTTCTGTATAATCACTTGATGTGATATGATGCATTGTGGCTTCTCCTTTCTTGAAGTCATGAATCTCTGTCACTATGACCGCTATACTATGCTATACTATACTATTGCAACTCCATCCAGAGGACATTATTTACATTACAATAAATATAATTACTAAAACACATATATGTACATAAAAATTATTAAACTTATTACAATCCTTTTTTTAATAGATGTATATTTATAAAACAATTTTAAAAAATCGAAAAATATTTTAAATTATAATTTTTAAAGTTTTTAATAATCTAACAAGCCCCCCCCCCCTCCTAGCTGTATGAAACCTTTAACCTTGTTTACACATTTGTTTAAATTTTCTTGAATATACAAAGTTTCATAACATTTCTTTTTTTGTAATTTTTAGCATACTTTATTATCTCAATATTTTTTATACAATTATTTTATGTCCAGTATCCAAAAAAATGTATATATAGCCCTGATCTTATATCCTTTCTATTAATTACAATATCATGCTCCTTACCTCTTTCAATGATAGTATTTCTTGTATGCACAAGAGTATACGGCATACGTATGCAAATAGGAAGTGGGTTTCAGTTCAGAACATTTTCATAAGACATTGATAAAAAAAAAAAAAAAAATTTGATGATATCAAAATAGGATGGAAAACTTGTAGATTTTTAAGGAAATGAATTAATAATGTAAAAAAGATGGGTAATATTAAAAATAGTGTAGAGTTAGTTTATCAAATTACTTGTGAATTTTGTGATATATATATATAAGAACAGACCCAAAAATAAATGGAATCATTCTCTGGTTTGCATGCCTGTTGTAGCATACTTCTGATGTTACATACCTCTTGCAGGAACCTTCTGTATCAATCTGCTAAATGACACAGCCATGTGAAATCATGGAACCATGTAGTGCACTATTTTTTTTGTAAAGTGCATTTCAAATCAAATTGTTTGTAAATTTTGCAATATGATATATATATATGAGGGCAGACCCAAAAATAACTGGAATCATTCTTTAGTTTGCATGCCTTTTGTAGTATACTTCTGATGTTACATACATCTTGCAGGAACTCTTCTGCATAAATCTGCTAAATGACACAGTCATGTGAAATCATGGAAGCGTGTATGTCACCATTTTTTTTGTAAAGTGCATTTCTCATATTTTTCAATTTTTTTATAATGGCTGAAAAGTTTGATAATGTGAAATTCTGTCTTTGTTTACAGAAAATGACAAGAAAAAAGTTGTAATGCTTGAAAGAAATTATAAGCAAGCTGATCTCAAAGAAACACAAGTTTATGGGTGGTTTAATTTAAAATTAATTTGCCACATCTCTAAAAAGCATTGCAAGAGAAGCCCAAAATCAAACAATGCTGATTTTTTTTTATGTAAACGGCATTTTTCTGTTAAATTTAGTTGTTAATGGTCAGGTATTTTATCTGCAAGTTCTGAAACAATTATGTGATGTGGTAAAATGTAAACATCCTGTTTTGTGACAAAGAAAAAAGAGCAAACTCCACCCCAACAAAGTGTTATCTCTCAAAACCTTGAGTGTGAAACACTTTTTAATTAAATTCAGCATGGCCCAGCTTATCTATCAGCCATATTCACTCGATCTCATTTTATGCAATTTTTTTTAAATCTCTTTAATAAAAAATTGTCTTAATTTTTTTTTTGTGGACTGAGAATGGGAGGGTGTATGTAACAGAAGTGTTAAAATGCATCATTTTGCAAGTATTTCATGCTACTTCAAAAAGGGACAAACTGGTTTAGACTGGTGCATTGCATTAAATAGTCTATACTTGAATAAAAAAAATTCAATTTGCAACATCTAAAAATAAATATACAATTTTTTTATTACAAGAGTATAGTTATATTTGGGTCCCCTTGTGTAGATCAGACAGGAAAGTCTGCCATTGAAAGAGTTAGGAAGCATGATAGAGAAAATAATAGAAAAGATATAAGATCAGGGTCATTATACATTTTTTGGATACTGGACATAAAATGAATTGTGTAAAAAATATTTAGGTAATAAAATATGTTAAAAATTGCAAGAAAAGAAAATCTTATGAAACTTTGTATATTCAAGAAAATTTAAACAAATGTAAACATGGTTAAAGGTCCAGCACAATTAGGAGGAAATGGGCATTGTTAGATTATTGGAAACTTTAGAGTTATAATTTATAATATTTTTTAGATTGTTTTGTAAATATGCATATATTAAAAATAAAAAAAGGGATGTAATAAGTTTAACCATTTTTATGTATGTATGGAGAATGTGAGCAGTCAGCTGCATAAGATACAATAAGTACAACATCACATGGTTGAAAGTAAAATAAGAAGCTAGTGAGTATTCTGAATGGGCAAGGTCTATTGCTGTCATATGTTTTTGTGCAGTGTTTACTGTATGACTATATTTCCAGTGATGAATGAAAAAACGTCTTTAGCTTCACTGCAAAAAGCCATGCATTACGCGAAAGTTGAACTTTGTTGCAGTACATCACCACATACCAGTAAGTAAAAAAATCACTATAATTTAAAGTGTGTGTTATACCAGTGCAATCATCTCCCATTTGGAATAAAATCCATTCTAAAAAATATTTCAATCAAAAATCGAAACACTGATGAAGTGATTCACTACTTTGATGAGTATTAATTAAGAATTAACTCACCAAGATTTCTGAGAAAGTAATTAATTTGGTACAAAATTAAATCCTATATATACATATGAAATAAAAATATTAAAATGGGAACAAAAAATCATAGTAAAATGCAGATTAAGTCTAAGTTAAAGAAGAAAGCAGTGCTTTGTTTGAAGTACAAGTTCTTTATCTAACGGTCTTTATAAAACCAACATTAAAATATCTGCATTAGACACAATAAAATAATAAATAGAAATTTTCATGTATTAAAATATTTTCAACATTATATTTAAGGGAAATTATTAAATTATAATGTTAACTTATTAGTGAGTTGAAGAATCTAGTATACAATAGGGAAATAGAAAATAGAAAAAGTTGTGAGATTTTAATCAATGAGGATTGCCAATTCCTCAACAAATGCTTAGCCAGAGCAAGCATTTAAAATATCTGTCAGGAACCCCCCCCCCAAACCTCTGACCATGCTTGGGTACTCCTCAGAGGTGCTAAGGTAAGTTCAGAGGAGGGGTTACTGACAGAGATATTTTAAATGCTTGATCTGGCTAAGAATTTATCACAAAGCTTGTTGAAGAATTGGCAATCCTCAATGATTATATCTTACAAGCTTAAGAAAATTGGGTCATGTGATCTATGACTCTTATTTTGTGAGACTTTGTTTCTTAAATTTGTATATGTTTGCTGTAATACTTTATCTCTATATAAGATTTAAAGCAGCACACAGAAGATGAATTCTTTTTTTTATCAATTGTTTTTTTCCTAATAAATGGAAATGATGCATTAGAATATTTTCAATAATTACATCCGTTAAAAATTATTAAATTATTTATACATATTATGATTGTAAATCAAGTCATAACAATGGCATAAATTATATTCTAATGTAGCATAAAAGTATATATAGATATTTAAATTAGGAATGCAACTTAAAAGTTTTGATCTATGGCATTATGGTCTTAAAAAATTAACAAAATGTAGATACAATAAATAAATACCCATATATTACATTGAAAGGTATGTTTCCAAATGTAAATGTATCAGGGATAAATTTATAATGTTGAATAATATTTGTTGTTTGTTTATTTCACTCTTTAGAGCATTTTGACTCAACAAGAAATTTTTTTTAAAAAAAGAATTGTTTTCAGAATTATTCAAAAGTAGAAATTGAATAATATTAATATTTGTATAGCATTGCAGAATAAATTTGGTGCCAATTTAGTTTGTCATCACGGGCATTTTGAAATCTAAAGACCAGTGCTGACACATCCAACCAATAAATAATAAAAGTAATTTAAATTCATATTTTAGGAATTATAAGCTAGTAAAAATAATATGCTTTATTTTATTAGAGACATTTTTTAAAAATTTACCTTCATAAAATATTTGAAATATGACGATATGCAAATTGGGGAAAGGATGGTTTTGTAAAAGACTGATCAAACCAAGCTTATAATTTCCAAATACTAAAAGATTATACTATATGCCTATATGAAATAAAGTATATTATTTTTACTAGCTTATAATTTCTAAAATATGAATTTAAAGTACTTTTATTCAATATTGGTCATTTATCAGTTGGATGTATCAGTGGTGTTTTTGGCTGGTTTTTAGATTTCAAAATGGCCATGAGTGAAAACTAAATTGGTACCATAAATTTTGTATTGTAAATCAACAGATGGATTGTGACAACAATTTTGATAAATGACATATTACAATTTCCAAACTTCAGACTTCAAAAATTATCTAGACAATTAGAATTTATGCTTCAGGCATCAAATATAGTGGAGGTGACTGATTAAAAGAGATATAAAATTGATCAGCAAATTTTATCAGTAAATGCTTATTGCATTAATAGAAATAAAGTGTTATTCTTCAGTTCACAGGAGTAAGAAAGATAGCTACCATGGTCAAAATGGTGAAAGTACTCTTTTCAGTAAATTCCCATTGATTGATCATGTTTATCTTAGATGCCAGCTGTTCCATCACTTTCTAGTTATGTAGTGCTTAAATAACCAAAACCTAGCATGGAGCCTTAAATAATATCTTACTGTCTGAAATACCAAATGATGAATTGGCTATATCCAGAATTAAGCTGCTTTAATACCTAGAAAAACACCTATTAATCAAGGCTGAAAAATACCAATAAGTTAATAAAATCATCTATAATAAGACAGATTAATAGTTATCACCTAATTTAAAGAGAATCATGCTAGAAAAAGGAGACTGTTGTAAATCTAATTTTATCATATATACAAGGTACATAATAATAATCATATGGACATAGACTGTCACAGTAAATAATACATGAATGAAATTTAATTACTTCAATTTGGAAAAGCCTATATTTAAAATATAGCCAGTTTGTTGACTTATAAAGGATTTATTTTTAAATAAAATATAGTTGGATTTTTTTTAGATTTGGGAAATAATATTTTCATTTCTTGTGAGAATAGATTAAGATTTTATAGGCAAAGATAGAGTTTTTTTACTCTTTTATTTCTTTTGTTTTTATCATTTACATTGTAGGATAAAAAAAAAGAAAAGAAACATTAATCATATATTACCATAGTTATAATTTAATGAATGGAAATTTTATGGATATTGTTAGATAATGATAAAGAAAAAATAAAAGCATAGACTTATTTACAATTTAATTCAGAAATATGGCTATTTGCAGATTGCTGACATTGTTCAACCTACAGATCGGCGTCCACCTGCTGATAGTTTCTGGCTTGACATCTTGCTTCATGACATTCACAAATTTAACAATATCTCAGAAAATACCTTTCATGCTAAAGTTTCACTTTGGCAAGCATATCAACTAATCAACCCTCAGGTTACCATTATTAGACCAAAACTTGGCTTATCCAATCACAAACTTGTAGTCCTTTTTAAATTTTGGGCATTGGAGCCAAAGTTTTTGGACTACCTAGTTAAAGTCAATCTTCATGCTATGTCTACAAACTGGTTCCTGAGCTGTAGGAGACAAATCAGTGAGATTGATCCATTATGCTCTAACTGCTGCAGACAAGATGAAACGTTTGACCACATCATCTACTCCTGCACCGGACTTGGGAATATTAAAATGTTTATCTATCAGAACTCTAAAGTGGACTTCTACAAGATTATCTCAATTAAGAACTGCCTGCATTCTGGTGACATCCCAACCATCAGACTGTCGATTTTCTTGACATTCTCTGTATGGTTGGCCAGATGTAAGAAACAATTTACTCAGCCTTTTCCAGATATTGATTCTTATTTTCTACAAACTCTTAAAAAACTTAAAGACAGAGACAGAATCTTATCTACAAAATTTTTATATGAGGAAACTTGGAAACTTTTTCAGCTTTCTAGGTAAAGTCCTTGATGATCAAAATATCATGTATTAATTTATTAAGTTTTGTCATTTTTTACCATGATGTTATCAGGTAATTATTAATTATGCCTACAGTATACCATTTGTAAACATATATTATTTGTTTTAATAAAGTTATTTTAGAAATAAAAAATAAAAACTAATATTTAACCAGGGAATGATTATAAATCTGCAAATATATACATTCAAATTTCTTAATATATAAATATATAATTGTTACATAGTTATACTAATTTCTATATTTATTTGCATTATTAACTATATTATTAAATTCAGTGTATTTTTGTTCTTGGGTATTTCTATGTTTTTTTTATTTTTTATTATTAATTACATAAGAATAGATAGTGTATGTGTGATCATAATTCTTGAAGCTTTATTCTAACTAGAACCTGGAAGCAATTATAGGGGAAAAATTATAAAAATACAGTAAGAATAGGATCAAGTCAAAAGAATAGTCTTCCATTCTGAAAGTGGTTCATAGTACCATGATGCTTTTCCAGCATCAAGTGTTAAATACAAACTATTTTTAGTGATTTATATCTTTTACAAACTATTTAGAGTTAGATGATGCATTTAGAAATGTCATTATTCTGAAAAGGACATTGTAATGGAATAATGCTAAATAATATAAAGTGCTTGCTTTGATGATCATTAATAAATTCAATGTTAATTTCCATAATACTATACATACCTTCAAGTTATCAAATAATCATTGTTAACCTGTTACCTTTGGCTGACCAATATGAGATATCATACTAAGATTTGTCAGATAACTTTTAATTACATTAGCTGATTTTTATTTTACTAGATAATACTTTCTATTACCTTCTATGTATACAAAATGCTTTACGATACAAAAAGTAACATCTTTGTGCTATTATATCCTGAATTTAAATCTGGCTTTCTTCAGATATCCAGGCCACACCTAACTAGCTAATCTTCCAATAAAGATCAGTAAATTAACATCTAAGAATACTGGAGAGTAAAACAAGGATGGAAAAACACTACCCAGTAATTGTCAAGTTTGGTGAGCACTGATTCTATTACACAATTCTTCCCTGAGTATTCTTTGAGAGACTTTTGATCTGGAGTGGATTATTTACATGTAAATTTACTTTCACTATATACTATAAATATGTGTGCATACACATGAATCCTAAGCCTCATTGAAAAATGAAAAAACATGTCAGTTGAGGATTTAAATGCATTATTGTGTGGTAATCACTGATTACGTAATCTTACTAAAAATGGCTATGTACTAGAAAGAGGCTCATTTGTATATGGATTTGTTATAAAAGCTCTGCATCAAAAGTTTATGTTAGCAATTTTTTAAAATTTATTATTACATTATTTATTAATTGTCATATGCTCTTGTTAGATATAATTTTATATAATATTAAAAAACATGACATTTATAATTTAATTTTTTTATTTAAAATTCTGGAATGTTCTCAGTGCATTAGTATCCTATTCATGGTTATTAAATTATAACACTTCAAATTTTGTAATACGTAAAAAGTCAATTATATATTTATTTAAATGTTATTGACTCTTTGATCATTTCATGAGTAGAATCCTAATAATATATGTTGAAAATAAATTAGATTTATTAAATAAATCTGCTGTAGTATTATATATATATATTAATGACAAAGAATCAGTTTATTATATATATTCTAATATTTTCATGGATAAATGATGAATTCATAGCATTATTCCTGGGAGCTCAGTAGTAAAAATGTAATAGCTAAATAGTTGAAGTTTCAATACAATAATAAGTACTTTCCTCAGAGAAAGAAGAAGCTCTGAGGAAAGTACTTGTTACTGTGCTAAAATGTCAGCTATTTACTTATTATATTTTTACTACATGGAAACTCCCGGAAATAATACTATGAATTCATATATATATATATACGTGTAATAATATTCAAGGCTAAATGGGTTTATAAGTAATTATTAAACACCAGTCTACACTTAGACAATTCTAATATCAATAATAATCAACAAATTCAAGCTGTTGTCAAGGCAACCTCCTTACAGGAAGTTGCCTTGACAACAGTTTGAATTTGTTGATTGTTATTGATTTGGGGATTGTCTAAGTGTTGATTGGTTTTTAATGATATATATAAAAAGAGATTTGTTTTTATTATATATCTTAGTCATATCTATATATAAATAAAATGAAATCAGTCAGAATCTACAATCTGTTGCCAAGGTACTTTTTTTTATTTATATATAAAAAGATGATCCTTGACAGCATATTGAAGATTCATAATGTTGAAAAGCATAGGCTGCTTTCATGAGATTTTACATTTATAAATCCATGTAGTTCTGAATAAAATCATCTTTAATATATGTATATATATTAAAAGTTAAAGTACTAATATTAACAAAATAAATTAAATATTTGTCTTTACTTTAAATAAAGATACAAACCTATCATTATCAAGAAAAACAACTACTTCAAATCTTAGCAGGATTTCAATACATAAATCAAAAAGATCACTGTTACATCCAAAGAGATATTTGGCCTTTTCTATATTCATAACTCCACTGTTTACATGAATGTTATTTTCCTTAAAAAAAAAAATCATACTAATTCTTATCTTTATTTTACAATTAATTTGTAATTAGCTATACATTTTAAAACAGATAACTAAATTATATGTTTTAAATAAGAAATAAAATATTTTTTCAAGTGTGAAAGATGAAATATGCAAAACTAATAAATGTAATGCTCTTTACAATCAAAAACACACCTATAATTGCATTCTGGATGAACAGAAATTATAATCAATTTTATTTTTGGCACTGATGAATTTAGATATTTAAAATGAGCATACATTAGTATGAAAGTTTAATGATGTAAACAAGCGAAGTAAAATCGTTATTGCAGGCTATGAAACAAGTTGCAATAAAAGTTTTTGCTTTGACATGCTTATTTGTGCTATTTTATAATTATTCTGGATAATTTAATGGAAAAACACATTAAATATATAAGTATGTACAAATGAATGAAAATTTGATGAAATCCTATACAAATGATATCACATGTTAATTATATGAGTATTAATTTTTATTTGTTGTCTATAGTGGTAAACATGCAGTATATTGGATTTATAAAGTTAACTTTTATAAATGTATTAATTAACGTCACACAACCATATATTCATTTGAAATCATATAACTACAGATACAACTTTGTTTGTTTAAGTATATATATAAAAGTTCCATGGTAAAAATAATAAATATATCTTAATTAATCTGTAGTGTTTTCGATTATGTAACAATTCTTATCAACTGTAAAATAATATGGAAGTTTCATATGATGTGATTTTCCATGAGCTGTGTATCTAAGTATTTGCTGCTTGTCTATTTATTATATTATTTTTGAATTTTTTTATCAATATTGCTTCCATAATTTTTCTCTTTTTACGATTTCTTTCTTCCATTAATATTTTGTATCATTTACATTAAAAGTAAATTTAAAATTACAAGAGTTTTCATGGTCAAAGAATATTGAAATGAACAATCCATTACTTATTTCAATAAAAAAAAATGTTTCTAAGCAAAACAATATGCAAATTTTTTTTTTTTTTTAAAAAAAAAAAAAGAACTAAAATAAAAATTCAAGAAGAAACTAAATTTTGGATATAAAAATTCAGTTTTTCTTTTTTTTTAATGAGCAAAAATACTATTTCATTTAAATCTCAGGATTTTACCATCTCTCATGAATAAAAAGGAAGAACACTACTAACAGCTAGATCTGATCTGGAACGCTTTTTTTTTCTTCATATGTCATAGCATCGGCCGGGACGCGAACCCACAACCGTCTGCAACCAACTACTTGCTTGCAAGACGGCTACGATGACCTCTCGGCTAACAACGCTTTTGAATCATATTTTGAATAACTCCAACTGAAATAGAAGAATTAACACTTGTTTAAAAGACAGCTAGAAATTACAAGAATATATTAAATATCGCCATAAATGGACGTGTAATATTCGTCAGAAAAAAAGTAAACGACAATTATTTTGTTTTGGTAAATCTTATTTAAAGAGTGATTTGTACTTTATTTTAAATAATTTGAATTTGTAAACAAATCTTATTACTTGGATATTATTTTAAAAGAAACTGTCAATTAAAAAAAAAAAGAATTTGTAACTTCTCTTTATTTGTTAAAATTATTTTTTTAAAAAATAATAATAATTATTATATATTACATATGCATGTTAAACTTTTGAATTTTATATAAGTTATTAATAAGAAAGACAAAAAAAAAAAAGGTAATCATGTAAATGCAATGCACCCATATAAATTGTCTAAGTCAAATAACCATAGTTAATGACGTAATTATTTCCATTAGTCTCATTTATAGTTAAACTTATATTTGATTAGTGAAAATTGAAGTTTATGTAGATGGATTTATATATGCACAGTTGTTTGTTCAGTGTTTAATAGTTTACATACATTCACATCCATATGGGAGAATACAATTCTATCAGTTTAATGAGTTAGGGATTGATCTCAGAATGAGTTATTCCAGTATAAATTGTAGTTGCATTAAATTACATTGAGGACAAAAGGCAAATCCATATAATTATTGTATAGAAAATTTATTCAATTAGGGTTAGGACCAAAATAACTATCCCTTTTAGTTATATTAATATATAAGTGGTTATGTTTAGGATTAGGATCCAAAAAAAAATCATTCCTTATGAATATTGTAATAAAGATAGCATTGATGTCTATACCATATAAAACATATGTATGTATAGTACTAGACGACATGTAAATCAAATGAATTCATACATGCGTAGAATTATATTTAAGTTTATTGAAGACATGCTTAAAAGTACAGTGAATGTGACTTTATCTATGAACATATTGAAACTTTGATGTATAAAGATTAAAGAATTTCGTTAAAGAAATAAATTGCATATCAATTAATGTCCATACTTTGTAAGTAAATTATGGTTGTATGATTTGTTAATTTCATTAAAGAAAATAAATTGTAAATTAATTAATAAGTACATCTAGTAAATAAACTATTATTGCATGATGTTACTTTGTTTATATAAGATTGCTTCTACCATCATTCATCAAGAATAAATTATGTTCTCACGATTTAGCATGGCATTACAAATGGGGCTGTGTAATGGTTATATTATTATATTAAATAAAATATTGATTTCAATATACATTAACTTATTTCCTGGTGCATAAAGCTAGGTGGTACCCATGTAATTTATGTAAATAAATAAATAGAGAAAATATAAAATTATGAAATATGGTCTGACCATTACAATATATATATACGGTACCTACTGAAATTTGATATGTATTTCAGTATATGGATGTCAGTCATAATTTTTTTTTATCTTTCTTATTTAATTTTTGGATGTTGTATATGTTAACTTATGAAATATTGAACTGTGTTGTTATGACAACAATAACATTAATATAAAATTGTTTATTATTGATTGTATTGTAAAATTGTAAATTGACTTTATTCATTTTAAAGGAAAATGAATATGTAAATAAGAAGCATATCATTTGGATAAAATTATTATTTTTTGTTATATGTTTCATTTTTGTTACTGCATTTACAATAATAAATTATAGACAATACAAATAAATGTTTAATATTTCAAATATATTTATTATTTTTATTTGTAATATATTATACTGAGAAAATATGTATAAAATATATTTCCATGTACTATATTTAAAATGTAGTGTAAATTGTTTAATTTACCATTAAAATGAAAAATAGTATTTGTATTTTATTATATGCAATAATTGTGAAATGATTTTTTTGTCATTATTATGTAATAGGTTTTTAATTTATTTATGGAATGATACTGGAAATCACTTAAAGGATGAATATGAGGATTGCTATAGTTACACTGATGTAAAAAAAAATCTTATAAATAGCACTAAATAATTTGAAATCATTCTCTCTTGTTTTTGCTTTAAATGAAGCCTATATAAATTTGTTTAAATGATTTTTTAATTTATTTTTTTAAAGTATAGAGTTGACTGTACAAAATGGAGGGTAAGAATCAACATTGTCTACTGGATAGCATATTGAGAAAATTTAATGGGAAAACGACAATTTATTATAAAAAAAATCATCAAAATTGCTTCATTACATCATGAACCATCAGAATATTTTTATCTTTTATAATGAATGTTACCTGTATTTTAAAGATGGAATACAAATGTCAGAAGATGTACAAGAGTCATATTTGCCTGCCTGCATAATTTTATTAGATTGGTTGATCAAATTTTTCTAAGATATGAATCAGTTTAATTTCCTATCATATCATCCTAGATAAAGTGAGCAACTATTTATTTGCAATATTTTAAAAATATTTGTTCATGAAAGGATATCTCTTCATATCATGATGAATATAAACTAATACTTATGAAATGTGTAACGTGATATAAACCAAATAATTATTTGAAAGAATAATTTTGATATATACATAAAACGTCGGAATTGGTAAAATGTACTTTGGATTAAAAGTTTTCACGAATATATTATATCTTCTCTAGAATAATACTATTGGTTTTTAGTTTGAAATAGACATCAGAGCTGTGATGTCATTTTGGAAATACAGTGTTTAAAAATTCATTCAGATCATTTGTTTACATTCGTCATTATTATTGATATACATATATTTTTGTTTCTCTTTATTTAAAAATGTAAGGTACTTATTGATAAATAATATATAATTTTAAATTAATTAGTAATTTATTTACATAGCAAAATATAAGTTACATTTTCCTAAATTTTAACTTATATCTGGTGACATAATAATTGGGTATTTTAATATTTAAAAATATTCATTTTTTGTTATTTATTGATTTTAAATTAACTTCAGGTATATTACTTATATTAGAAGTTCAAAAAGAATTTACCACAATTCTCTTAAATTTATATTAATAACATTCATCTTTGTAAACATATATATTAAAAGTATATATATAATATAAAATATATCAGAAGATTTATATATTAAACTCTCTTATATCTTGGAAAGTATAAACATCCTGTAACATATTTTGTGTTCATCATCATCATCATCAAACATTATCAATCCACTGCAGGATGAAGGTCTCTCCAAGTTCAATCCATCTTCTCCGATCTTTAGTTTCTCTTCTTTCACACCACCCCTGCACACTTTATTTCATCCATCCATCTCACATGTGGTCTCTTTCTGAATCTTTTACAATCTCTTGGAATCCAGTTTAAGATTTCAATTGTCCATATATTATCATCTCTTCTAGCAATATATCCAGCCCAACTCCACTTCAGTCTTTTAATTTTTCAATGAGACCAGTAACACCTGTTTGTTTTCTTACCCATATATATCATTTTCAATCTCTTCTTGTTACTCCCAACATGCATCTCTCCATACTTCTTTGAGTGGTCTGAAGTCTCTGTATTGCTCTTCTATTAAGTGTCCAAGTCTCAGATCCATAAGTAAGAACTGGTAAAACACATTTATTAAAAACCTTCCTTTTCAAATACATAGGCATATTTCCTTTTAGTATCAAGTTTTTCTACAAAAAGCACTCCAACCAAGTTTAATTCTATAATTAAGTTCATCCAGTATGTTTACATCTGTTAACTTCTTCTAACTCATCATAATCAATCTTTATTTTCATATTTTGAAAAAATTCATTAAACATTACTTTAGTCTTTCATCTGATAATTCCTGCAACATTTCCTGCAATTCTAAAGCATTATTTGCAAAAACAACTACATCATCTGCAAAATCTAAATGACTTAAATAATCTCCATTTACTTTCACTTCTTTAAATTCCCATTTTAATCCACAAAATACTTCTTGCAGCACTGCTGTAAAATGTTTTGGAGATATGGAGTCACCCTGTCTAACATCCTTCTCAATGTTGACTTTCCCAGTATCATTATGTAATATAATTGTTGCTGTGGCATTTTTATAAATATTTATACTTTGATGACCCAATGCTTTAATCACTGAAGAAATGTTTATAGAATCAAATACTTTTTCATAATCTACAAATCCAAAGCATAATGGAAACTCATATTCATTTGTTCTTTCTATAACTTCTCTCAATACCTGGATATGATCTACTGTACTAAAACCACTTTTAAATCCAGCTTGTTCTCTTGGTTGGTGGAAATCCAATGTTCTCTGTAGACGAGTTGTAATTATCTTGGTAAAATTTTTGTATAAAACTGATAAAAGGCTGATAGGTTTGTAATTTCTAATATCTTCTTTATCACCTTTTTTAAATATTAATATTAATACTGCATTCTTCCAATCATCTGGTACATCTTTATCATTTAGACATTTGGTATATAACTTTGCTAAATTTTTTTTCTATTTCTTCACCTGCTTCTTTTAATATATCAATTATAATTCCATTTATTATCTGGAGCCTTTCCTTTCTTTATAAATTTAATTCATGTCTCACTTTTTCATTTAAAATTCTGGGCAATTCAGAAGATATAATAGATATAGGAGGTATTTGTTCTTTATTATTATGTAATTCTTGATAGAAGTCTTCTACCCATTTCATGATGTCATCTCTCTTTTTAGTAATAATTCCATCTTTTTTTCTTATTGCAGATATAAATTTCCTACCAATACCAAAATGTTGTTTTATACTCTTGAGACTTTTATTCTCTTCTACAGCTTTCCTTGCTAGTTCACAGTTAAACTTTCTTATATCATTTTCAACTCTTTTCTACACCATTTTACAAATTTTAAAATATTCAATCCTTTTTAATGCATAATTTTTGTATATCTTCATATTCCTTTTTTTCTTCATAAATTCTCTAGTCTCAGTAGAAATTTTATTGGTCAATTGCTGCTTTTTCTACCAGCTATCTTTGTTGCAGTTTTTAAAAGTGTATCAGTTATTTTCATATTAATTTCATTCAAATCTGAATCATGTTCAAAATCTACTAATACTTGAAACCGATTTGTAAGTTCTAATTTAAATTCATTAGAATGTTTCTGAAGATTAGGAATATCAACTGTAAATATTGTTTTTCTTAATAATTTTTGTCTCTCTAGTTTTGCATTAACATGTATCTTACATCTTACTAATTGATGATCACTTCCTGTGTTAAATTTATTAAGAACATTACAATCTTGAAATATGTATTTTCTGTTAGTCAAAATATAATCCAATTCTGCTGTACCTTCATTTGGATGCTTCCATGTCCATTTTCTTTTAACATTTTTCTCAAAAAAAAAATCATAATATAAAGTTTTTCTTTTTCTGCAAACTCCACAAGTCTATGTCCTCTCTCATTTCTATTACCATAACCAAAATTACCTACAGCACTTTCATCTTTCATTTGTTTACCAATTCTAGCATTAAAGTCTCCCATAACAATTTTAAAATGTTGTTTACTCTGATCAAAAGCCTTTTGTACATCCATATAAAAATCTTCTACTATTTCATCACTATGAGAACTTGTTGGGGCATAAACCTGAATTATCTGCATTTGGTATCTGCTATTAAGTTGTATAACTAATCTTGCCACTCTGTCCAATACACCATTAATCTCCACAATGTTGTTTTTCCACTTTTTATTTATAATGAATTCTACTCCACTTGTATTTCCAATATTTGTGCCTTTATAGTAGAGTACATGTCTACTTTCTCACCTTTTTTCTAACTTTACTAAGTCCAATAATGTTTGCTTTTAATATAAGACAGTTCTTCTAATTCTTGCAATCTTCCTTCACTTTAAAGTGGTTTGCAGTGATAAGTACTTAAATAAAAAGTCATCATCAAATGGCAGCCTGGGTCCCCAATCAGGGAATTCTTAGCACCCTCCACCTTCAGCCACCAACTGCTGCCTTGGTTGGTGACTTTACAGCCTCCTGGGAATAAGGGCTATAATTTATTTTTGTCTGACATGATTGTATATATCTATTGGAAAAATCTTATCATTTACACATACATTCATTCTATCTTATCATGCAACTGAGAAGAAAGACCATGGTATTTCTTGATCTTACACTCAGAGGTAAAAAGCCAATAAACTCACCACACTGGCTAATGCATGTTGGTGAGTAGCCCATCCATGTTTGTATTCTATATGAATAATCACATAGTAATAACAGCTGCAACAACAAGAACGTATGGAGTGGACATTAGGAATTTGTCCTGCTTGGTTCTTTTAAAACCTCCAAGAGGAATCAAGTGTCTCCTTTCAATTAATAGCAAACTCCTTTCTGCAGTCTATTTTGTGTTACATACACATATATGTTTCATAGTTGGTATTAAATAATTAGATATTAATAAGCAATCATATATTTAAATATGGAATTAATGTTGATTGATGATTTATTGTACATGCAATTAGATTGTAGGTGTATATATCAATTGTTTACAATCTATTCATCATATATACATATATATTTTATTATATAATTGATATTCATTTATTAATAAATTTTAATTTAACTTAAATCACATAGCCTTGTCTGATTATTGTTCAATTGTGCAATATGAATTCATTAATTAATAACACAAATGAGACAAGATAAACTAATTATATCATAAAAATTTATTTGAAATAACTTTATCACATAATCCAGAAATCAAATTCCAGGAGTAGTAAATAAGTATGGTTATATTTTTCTTTTGTATTAAATTTTATAGTTATATCTGACTAGATATAAACTTTTATGATAATCATAATTCATAATCAAATATTTGCATGTTTTATCTAAATTATTATTGATTGGATAGGTGCTGTATTGAGTTCATAGTTGGTCAATAAGATCTTAATCTTATTCAATTATGCAGATGATAGTAATATATTTAGTTCTATTATAAGTCAAAATGATTTACTTTAATTACATTTAAATTTTAGTTGATGTGAATCATGAATCCAATTAAATATTAAATTTTATTATTCATACTTGATTATAATAAATGCTAATATTTTTTTTATGTTTTGATTGTTATAAGTTTTAATAATTTAGTTATAGGAAATTTAAAATAAATTGATATGATTACTTAATTGTTCTTAAATAAATATCCAATAGAAATCTATTGTTTCTTTTATATACTGGTATAACTGGATATTATAGGTTCAAGATTATCTTATAGGTTTATTGATATTACATCATTATTAAGTATTTTATCTTGTTATAAATAGCATCTTTAGTAATAGTAAATTAATGTATGAGCATATCATGGCTGAGTCAGTACTATTTATCATTTTATTAAACTTGGATTTAAAATTAATTATTGGGTCATATATTTATTTAGATATTATGAATATTGTAAATTAAAGCTCCTATCTCAATCATTTATGAAATTTCAGTCTAAGTTTATTTTATTATAAGCAATGTTTGATCTGTTAAGTATATTAGAATTTAGTTATTGAATGATTTATTATTTTTATTTGATTATAAGTAAGGTTAGTATTTAGGGTATCTGAAATGATAATTTTGTTTGTTTTTCAATGTATTCTAAGTGCTGTTTGAATTCATGATGCTATAATAAAGATTATTATAATTCTTTTGGTACAGTTAACAATTAAATATGTGATTAGATAAAGAATTATTTTAAGTACTGAATAATTATTTATTAATTGGTATTCATTTAACTTTGTTTATTTTATTCATTCTATTATGAAGGATACTATTATTCACAGGGCATTATAAAATTAGTGCTATTTTTCTTTGATTTATATTTTATTTAGTTACAAATGATGTCTAACTTCAACACTCATTTTTATTCTGTGGCATAGGATGACCAATGACTGGGCTATATTTCATTCATGCTATAACATAGATTAGCATATGCACATATTTATTTTGTTATAAATGGTACCACAATTTGTAGAGCATAATTAAACAGAATCACTCTATCATGGCATTATCACATCCAATCTATTACAAATAATTCTCAAATCTGTGGGGCACTAAAAAATAAGTATACCATCATTTTTTTACAAATGGCATCCTAAATTTAAGGATGATAAAAATTATTTCATCATCATCTTTTCATGTCAATTATAAAATGCTATCAAAACATGTAGGGCAATTTTTTATCCTATTACAATACAGATATATATTATTATAAACACAAGACAAAATAATATGTAAATGTGTTGAAGATAAAGCCAAGTGTTATACAAACTACATTAAAATCTCACAAAAACTCATATGTCTAACTTAATCAAACAAAATAAATTTCACTTTACCTGAAGTAAGAGTATTTTGTTTGCTAACAGACTTATGAGTTTCTTCTTGACTTTGATATATTTGTGTGTAGCAGTTTGATCTTTGCCAACAAATAATTTTATATATATATATATATTAACTTACCCTCACTGTGATAATTTTTGCTAATAAATTACATAACCAAGCTGGCTGAATAAAATAATAATTGGAACATATGTTTGATGCTGCATCTCCATAATAAAGTAAAACTCCTGACTCTTGTAAAGTGTTTACAGCTATATTAAAACATTTAAAAAAAAAAATGTAAATATTAAAAATATTAAGTCTATGTATACTTAATATAAAGTATACTTAATCTAAAGTGAATACTTTTAGATTAAAATTATAAAAAAATTCAATTTTTTAATATATATTTCAATGTCAGAGAAAACAGGAGAATATGAAGTTTTAGCCCTGGTCTGATATTCACTCAGAAAGATTAAACTGGAATATATATATATATGTGTGTGTGTGTTAAATAGTTTTTGATAGAAGATGAATCTATCGCAAATATGGTCTCAATACCTACTCATGTAGTCCTTAACCAATCGTGATGAGTTGCTTTAAAGTTATTTAGATACTGATCAATATTAGATAATAAATTGCTTTATAATTATCCATTTACTGATCAATATTAGATGATTGAGCTAAATATGGGCCAACTACCAGAACAAATTCCTGCCCAATCCAGATTTGAATTTCAAATAATGTCAAAATACCATATGATAATTATATTCTACAAAATATATGTAATCTAATAGTAAGCAAAATAAGTAAATAAATTTATAAAAGTCTCTATTTTTATGCATTTTGTATGCACATAATTCTTTATTAGTGTATTTTAAATTTTTAACCATTATTCCTTAATTAATAAAAAAGGTAGCTAAACTGGGGAAGTCTTGGTAAAAGCCTATAGTGATATTGAGTTATTTCATGTCAACTATGCAGATTTATTTTTTTATTTATTATAAAATAAAAACCTGAGATAAAACATATGTTAAATAATGTAGTATAAAATCTGAAAATTAAAACAACACACTGAATATTGTTAAAAGTGACAACAACCAATAGTTTAAATATTTAACATCTAATAATGTTTACATAATAATTTCTCTATATATCTAATTTATATTCATTTAAAGATATTCTGTGTTAATGAATTTAGAGCTTAAGTAAGCTTATTTATGCCCATAAATGGTTATTTATTTACATCTTTTATATAAAATTCAGTTCTTAATAATAGTTCTTCCTTGTTTTTCTTGTGCCTATTGTTTGTTAAGTTATTGATTTTATTCCAATTAAATGTACTCATTATATCATGCATCTGATTCCACATTCAATGTGTTGTGATATGACTACTCCTTTATCGAAGTCAGAAATCTCTCAGTCATTATGCCCAAAAAAACCTGTTATCCACCTTACTTTTCCTTTCCATTCCTTACCCCAAGTTTTTCACATATTCCGCTCTAACCTGCTCCATCCTATTTCCACATCATCGTCTTTGTCAACTCCCTGGACTTTATATCTAGACCCCCCATCTATATCTTTTTCCAAACCAAGATACCTACTTTCTATATAATCACTTAGTTTGTATTTATTTTCCCACAACTTCATTATTTGTATCCTTACTGCTTGTAAGCATTTACATTCAATTAGCAAATGCGTAATATTTTCCATGCCTTCTTTACATAACTTGCCAACTAAATCACCAAAATTCCTCCATTTATATGTATATTTCCTTATTGCTAATGATCTTGTTTGAGCCTTAAACAGTAAACTACTTTCCTTGATATTATTGTAAATTAACTCACAGCTAATATTCTTTTACTTTTATATATTTAGATTGTTTTAACTCTCCATAATAGTCCTACATCTCTCCAATTCCCTATTGTTTATTAATACATCTATTTTCTAGCCTATTCTTTGCTACTATAACACTCAACAATCCCCATAACACAATCATCTCACCTTTTGTACAAATATACTATATTAGTCTTGATCTAAATCTGTTGGATACCATACTATCTTTCTCACTTATCTTGTTGCATTTCTGTTACTCATAACCCAATTAAATACTATTTTGGCTATTCTCTTATTATTCATAAATTGCAATATACCAAACATTTTCATTTTGCTTTTTGCATCTCTCATATAAAACTTGATCAATCCATATTTCTTAGAACTGCCTCCTTTGCCATACACGCATCTGCATCTAATGCATGTCTTCCTATTTCTCTTTGTACTTTTTCTAAATAATCTAACAGTCCTTTACTAGCACATAACACATTGTTATTATCCTGTTACTGTCACTCCTTGCTATATCATATTTATTATAAGAAAACGCTGTTAATTTTGTTATCAGTCCTTTTCTTTGCTTATTTATCAATTTTTTTCTCTCATTCAGCCAAACAATTTCTCTGATTACTTAAGACAATTCCCAAATAGTTATACCTATTTATCATATTTAACTTTCATATCCCACAAGAAAAATTCTTTCTCTTCTGTTTCCACAGTATTTATCACCATTACTTTTGATTTTTTTCCCATTAAATTTAATCCCCATCTTTTAACCCACCTTTGCACATGTCTTCAGCATAACTTCAATATCTTTCCTACTTTCTGCACACAAGAAGATAATATCAGCAAATAAAAGATAATATATATATATCCCCTTGCCATCGATTAATGGTATCTCTACTCCTCTTTCTAGTCTTTCTATTGCTCTTTCCATTTCTCTCAAATATTGCAAAAACAAAATAGATAATGTAGGGCATCCTTATCTTAGTCCCACTCCATTTTTTAACTCTGATGCTGAATTTCCTAATTGATACATATAGTAATTATTTTCATACAATCTCTTAAGAAGAGCCACTGAAGCTCCATTCATTCCCAAGGTTACTAAACCTACCTATCATATGCCTTCTTTATATCTAACTGCCTATCCATATTCCTACTCATATCTATGAGTTGTGTGACTACAAATAAACTATCTTCTATACACCTATCCATTCCACCTTACCTTCCTTTTCTATTTCCTACCCTATGTTTTTTCCATATTTTTCTCTATTCTGCTCCATTCCATTTCCATAACTTTATCTTTATCCACTCTATGGCTTTTATATCTAAATCCCCCTTATCTTTTTCCAAACCCAGCATAAAAATGAAGATCCCACTTTCTGTAAAATCCGTTTGTTTATATTTATTCTCCCACAATTTCATTATTTGTACTCTTTCTTCTTGTAAGCATTTACATTCAATTAATAAATGCCTAATATTTTCCATGCCTTCCTTACATAACTTGCAACTAAATCCATACCAATGCATAACCAACGATCCATAACTAATCCATAATTAATACATAACCAATGATCAGCCCTTTTTTTGATTTTAACTCTCTAAAGAAATCCAGCTACTTATTGATAAAGTTTTTAGTTACACAATAATCTTTTTAATTTAAAATTAATTATTTGACATGCAAATATATATATTTCTCTTTTATAATAATAGCCATCAGACAATTTAGATTCAATACCGACCTATTTCTTTTATTTAAACTACCATATTTTAAAAAATCTTCTTAACCAGAGTTTATGAACATGTTATAAATATTCTAGAAAATTATGTTTACTTTTAAATATATATTTAAAAAATACTTTTTCCCATATAAATGTGCTAAAAAATAAATAATTTTCTTGATATTATGCGAAGAAAATAAAAGTATATGGTGCTCACATTTAAAAATATTCTTAAGACTATTTTTGAATATGCCTACCTACATACTTTTAATTTAGTTGCATAATATCAAGAATACTTATGTTTTCTATTTTTCTTCTATTTTTTAATACATTCATGTAAATAAAAGCATTTCTTTAAATTTTTTATTCTAATTTTTTACTTTTTAGTTTTACAATATTTTTAAAGCTATTTTGTTATGCTGAAGTAATTTTAAATACTTCAATTTAATAAACTCCTTTTGTTCATTTAAGTAAAATTGATAAAAATGAGTATAATTTAAAGCATCAAAAATCTTCCCATAGTCCATAAAGGTGGCATCTTTTTCACTCTAGCTTAGCTGGACATTGTCTAAACCATATACCACAGTTAATAATACTGCAATGACATTAAAAATGTTATGAAATCTCAAAAGATGTACCCCTCCCCTCTTCATAATTGTCTAAGCAGAGAGAACTATAAGGTAAGTTGATTTTATTAAAACATCATTGTTACAATTACCTTTTTTTTTCTGAAGTTTATTCTTAATTATCATTTTGCTTAGAAAACTGTAACTTTGTTATATAGAATAGTAAATAGTATTCTGTCTTTTTGATTTTTTAAAAATTTATTTACTATTAATTTTTTCTTTAATCGTAATGCTATTAAATGACAGTACTATAAAATTTAAATGTTTTATTATTTTTTTTCTAAAATTATTTGCAAACTCTAAAAATATATTATCATCCAAATAATATGTATGCAAAGTTTCAATTAGATTGAAAATTGAGTTACAAAGTAATAGACAGATAGACAAAAAATAGTAAGTTAAATAATAGCATGTAAAATTGCAACAAAGTTGGCATGAAATGAAAGATAAATAAATTTCTATAGCAACATTTTTTTATTATTATAAATGCTTATAAATATTCATTCTAATAATATTGTTTTGATTATTATGATGCAAATAAATGGGGGAAAAAGATTGATTTGAAATGCTTTGATGACAATGATTTTTAATAATATGATGAGTTAAGATGAGAGAGAGAAGTTTTGATCTCTAGATAAACTTTTTTCATTCAAAGCACAACTAATCAAAATAAATTTGTCATCATTGAAAAATGCATAGATCACAATTGTTCAGAAAAATTGAAAAAAGAGGATGGTTAATAAAAGAGTAAAAAAGCATCCACCATGATATTCTTGAATCTTTGAATTGGTAATATCTTCTCAAATTATTGACAAATAATTTTACTGCTATAATTACATTTAAAATTATGATTGTCTTAGAAGTCAAAATATTTTAAATTTAATATCAGTTCTTTATTTTTAAAACAGTTACTCCGGACTATCTGACATATTCACTTTATATGGGGTTATTCTTATATGAAAGGACAGATATACAGGTTAAACACAGTAAAATGTAAGCAATAAAAAAATTGGCCACTAGAAGTTAATACACATAAAACTTTATTAATTGCCAAAGAAAAAGCCATTTTAAATACTATTATTAGTAATCATATGATCAGCTGCATCAAAGCTCAAGTGATATTCAAGGGCCAAAGAGATAGGATTAACACAACAATTTAATTCACTTGATAAACTGATTAACTATTTTCAAGTGGGAATTGTTCTCTGAAAACTTTTACTATTGCAGTAGAGCCCAGAGATTATTTTCTGGCTATTTATCCAATGTACAAAAAGAAAGTTTTAGATAAATAATTATATTATCAATTGAGTTTTTATATGCGATTTGTGTTATTCAAGATAACAATTTGAAAGTCTTAACAAACTAAAATTTTTAATCAATTTACTTATATAGATTTCAAATTAATTATACATTTTAATAATCTCAGCTATAAACTAATTCGCTATTAGACTTTCCCAAAGACAGAAGAATTATTTCATAATAAATTTAATTTATGCAACATAGAATAGACAAAGGATATGATAATTATGCAAATTTTCCAATATATTTGCTATTTTTTTATACTTAAAATTAAGTTATTAATAAAATATTATTATTAGTTATCTAGTTATCATTGTGAATGAATATAAATGTAATCAAAAAATGTCATGTGATAGAATATTTATTGCACTAACTTAAATGCGCAATCTTACCTGCTGCTAAATTTTCTTCCTTTAGATTTTCCATATGCAATGTACCTACAAGTTCCTTAAAACTTTCACTATCCAAAAAAGGATTTTTTTTTTGCAGTTCACAATATCTAGCCTTCTCTTTAATTGCATGTTGAAGTTTAATATAACTACTAGGAATCTAAAATAAAAAAAATTATAATTTGATTTAAAATGGCATACATAACTCTTTACATGGTAAATTATGTTCAGATAGAGTGATGCAAAATGTCAAATTTTAGATGAAGTCAAAAATCTGTTATAGACCATAAACCCAAAGACCTGTTAATGATGTTAAGTAATCTCTACCATTGAAATCATTATATAATAACACAGCCTCATCTATTTTTTAGTCCTAATATTAAATCAATTACACAGCAATGAATCCTTTTTTTTCTTATCTCATTTTAATAAAAACTATTTTGTTAGTTTCAGTATTGTATCCTCATATCTTTTATAACGGTCGAGAAAATGATAAAGTCTTACCGTATCTGCCATACAGGGTGCCACCAGGCTATTTGAACCTGGAAAATTTATAGAATAGGCAGATACGCGCTGTTAAGATCTAACTTTTACATATCTATTTTATTCCGACCATCATACCATGCCACTAGCTCATGGAGATGCAGAGATTTAATATAAAACTTGCTTAAAAGAAATATATTAATATTTTTTTTAAAAAAATGAAATAAGCCACTGCCAGTAATTAACACACAAACATTTATTAACGCACATATAAATAAAATTGAGGAATAAAATTTATTATTTTAGATTGGTTATTAATTTTTAAATTTAAATTTTTATTTTAAACAATCCACACAGATGAATTTAATAATATTTTATTAGAGTGTCGAGTATGAATAAACTTCATAGATTGCATTTGAAAGAAAATATTCTATCCCTTATTTAACCTTAGGCCAAAAGTTCACATTCAAACCAACGCCAATCTATCTGATATATATCGATGTATTCAATGCAGCATGAATACGATGGCACAATACCATACTGTCAGGAATGCACATCTGAACAGCATGGTTATAGAAGACATTGACTCTCATCCAGTACAGGAATGGTACATATGTCTGGTGAGAAGAACAATAATAAAAAACTCCATAGGAAGGGACTGCATTTTCCATCTTACTATCCCATTCCATAGGCTAAAGGGGTGATCCAAGGAGCAGGGAATACAGTCTGCTTCTGATGGTTGGTGAGAAATGGGACTTATTTTGCCCAAGTGCAGCATATAATATGATCCTGCATGTAGCAAATCTCATGCTACATTTACTAATTACACCAAATATATCCAATTGATTAACCCAATTTAACTACGAAACAAATAACCTAAGATTAACCCTCCCTTAATTAATTAATATAACTTTACAAATCTATGCAGCCATTCATGCCTGACTTAAATTTAACATTTATATCAATTTAGTCAATAAATATTAAAAAAAAATGGAAATGATTCAATTAGCAAACTCAAATATATAAAATTAAACATTATTAATTGATTTTGAAATCTTAAAAGTCAGGTAAAAGTTCATTTTAAAAATTAGGTTTAGTTGATTATTAAAAGCTTGTCAAATCTTGGTGAAAGTTTTTAATTACTTTTAAATTTTACAGTTCATATCTTACAGTAGAAGAGTCCCATTTCTTGGTGCCATTTCCTGTGAAGTCTTTATTGGAAGACCAGTCTGTTGTTCTGAAGGTGGCCTTAGCTGGTTCAATCCTGGTACTATTTTATTGCAGACCCCATATGATTCGGTTAGTACTATTCATAATTCATCAGTCATTTCATTTGAAATAAGAGGGTGAAAAGTGCGTCTTATCACCAATCTAAAAAAAAATCAAGCTGGAACTGTCTTAATTTGAATATTTTTTCTTTTTATACAAATCATCCGGATTCACTGAACATGGTTTCCTGTTCCATATTTTCATTAAGGTCCGAGCATTGGTCGCTGCTTCTATTAGACATCTATTTTTTTTGTTCTCTTATCTCTGACTTTTTTATATAAGAGCCCCAAGGGCTAGTTTGCTTTTCGATAATTAATAACACAATCATTTCCATTTACTGAGATTACATATGAATCTTTTTCATTTATGTTACTTTTTACTAAAAATATTTTATACTTAGATCTTTACCTTTTTTTATAAAAAAAAGTACATTCAAATACTTTTTTTTATTTAAAAAAAAATACTTTTAAAGTTTTGCATCTGTGTGAATATATATATGTTTAACAACTCTTTAATTTTAGCTTTTAGTTTTTATTTATGAACTTAAGCTTTTACTTTAATTTTAAATTAATGTAATGGCATATTGTATACTGTTACACTTTATTCTTGCCATAAGAAACATAAAAAGTTTATATCCCTTTTTTCTTTGTGTTTTTTTTAAAATCCTTTTTCAATACCAATACTCTCTTTCATCTTCTCATAAATCATATCTATTTTTGTCTTCCTTCTCCCCGATAGCCCTTACACAGCTCTCATACTTTGTACATTTTTATTATTTAAATAAATCAACAATATATCTTTATATAATAGCAATAATAAATATAATAACAATCTTATACATAAAAGGTATTTTTGGCAAATATTAATTCTTGTCCTTTTCAATGTACTTCAACTAATTTACAGTTACAATGTGATGCATTATGGTTTCTCCTTTATCAAAATCAGGAATTTCTAGGCCTTTCCCAGGGAAACCTCTTAGCCACCTTACCTTTCTTTCCATTCCCCACACTAAGTTTTTCCCATATTATTCTCTATCCTATTATATTCAATTTCCACAGCATTATCTTTATCCACTCTATGGCCTTTATATTTAGATCCCCTTTTTCTTTTTCCAAACCCAGCATAAAAACCAAGAATCCACTTTATGCATAATCACTTTGTTTATATTTATTTTTCCACAACATCATTACTTTTATCCTTACATTCAATTAACAGATGTGTAATATTTTTCATGTCTAACTTTCAGGCTAAATCACCCACATTGTATATGTGTATTGTTGCCAGCAATCCTGTTTATGCCTTAAACAGTAAACTACTTTCCTTGCTATTATTACAAATTAACTCACACCCAATATATTGTTTACTTCTATATATTTTAAACTCTTTTTACTCTCCATACCAGTTGTCCATCTCTCTAATTTTCTATTTTTTATTAATGCATCTATTCTTCTATCTCATTCTCTGCTATTACAATACTCAATAATTCTCCTAGTACAACCATCCCAACATTTGTATAAGTATACTGACATAAAGTCTTTATCCAAATCTTCTGCATACTATACTACTTTTCTCACCCATTTTGTTGCCTGTCCTTTACTTATAACCCAATTAAATATTATTTTGCTATTCTCTTACTATCCATAAATTCCAATCTACTGAATATTTTCATTTTGCTTTTTTCATCTCTTATATAAACATTTGACCATCCCATTTCTCCTTGAATTACCTCCTTTGCTATCCAAACATCTGCATATCATGCAGGTCTTTCTACTCTTTGTACTTTTTCTAAGTAATCTATCATCCCTTTACTAACACATAATACATTGTTACCATAAGTTAACCCTACTACTGCCACTCCCTTCCATGCAATTCTCATTACATCATATTTATTATATGAAGACACTGTTAATTTCTTTATCAGTTCCTTTCTTTTCTTTGCTTCATTTATCAATTTTTTCTCCCATTCGTCCAAGAAATTTCTCTTATTACTAAAGACTATTCCCAATTGGTTATACCTATTCACCACATTTAACTTTACCTCCCCAGGTAAAAATTCTTTCTCTTCTCTTTCCCCAGTATTTATCATCAGTACTTTTAATTTTTCTTCACTAAATTTAATCTCCATCTCTTCACCTACCCTTGTGCATATATCTTCAGCACAACTTCCATATCTTCCTTACTTTCTGTGCATAAGATATCCATAAAGTTAGACCCATTAAGGTATATATTCCTTTGCCACCTATTAATGGTATCTCTACCCCTCTTCCTAGTCTTTTTATTGGTCTCTCCATTTCTCTCAAATATAACAAAAACAAAATAGATGACATTATGTAAAATTAACTATAACTTATTAAAACCATACAAAATTTTTAAGGCATAAAAAAAAACCTGTGTAAATGTATATTACATAACCTTCCATGATCACCATTTCTTATGCTTGCTCAAGCTGTTAAAACAGGCAACTCTCCATACAGTAGTGACACTCAGTGCAAAACAGAGTAATCAAGGATGCCAGAAGGCTTGTACATAAAATCCCTATCTAGTGTCTACTCATCCAATATCCCCAGACTAGTTTCTGGCTTGTGGCCTTCATCAGTGAGGAGCCTTGGATCTGAGAGCACTGCACCTAGATCTTAGGATCTAATGCAACTTTCCAGCAGCCACCTTTTATCTCTACATAACTACAAAACTATAAGAATAAAATTGAAAACACAAATATTTTCAATCTAAACTCAATAGCTTATATAGTCATATGGGTCTGAACTCAGTTCAGCAGCCATACATTTTGGTGTCTTTGGTTTTTTTATAACCATAGCCACCACTCTTCTATTAGGCAGGATTGGTATTAAATCTTTAGACATCACATGATCACTATCTCCCATGCTTGCTCATAACTGTTGTTAAAAAAGGCAAAACTCTCTCCATACAGTATTGCCACTCAAAGCAAGACAGAGTAATCAATGGATGTCAAAAGACTTGTGCATAAAATCCCTATTTAGTGCCTACTCATCCAATATCCCTAAACTAGTTTCTGGCTTGTGGCCTTTGTCAGTGAGGAGCCTTGCCTCTGAGAGCACTGCACCTAGATCTTAGGATCTAATGCAACCCTCCAGCAGCCACTTTTTTCTTTACATAACTATAAAACTATGGGAATAAAATAGAAAACATAAATATTTTCAATCTAAGCTCAATAGGTTATATAGTCATATGGGTCTGAACTAAGTTCAGCACCCATACATTTTGGTGGATAACCCACCACCTTCCTATTAGCAGGATTCATATTAAACCTTTAAACATCACATGATCACTATCTCCCATGCTTGCTCATAACTATTGTTAAAAAAGGGAAAACTCTCTCCATACAGTAGTTCAGACCCATATGACTATATAAGCTATTGAGCTTAGATTGAAAATATTTGTGTGTTTTCAAATTTTACTCCCATAGCTTTGTAGTTATGTAGAGATAAAAGGTGGCTGCTGCATTAGATTCTAAGATCTAGGTGCAGTGCTCACAGATCCAAGGCTCCTCACTGATGAAGGCCACAAGCCAGAAACTAGTTTGGGGATATTGGATGAGTAGGCACTAGACAGGGATTTTATGCACATGCCTTCTGGCATCCATTGATTACTCTGTCTTGCTTTGAGTGGCACTAGTGTATGGAGAGAGTTTTGCCTATTTTAACAACAGTTATGAGCAAGCATGCGAGATAGTGATCATGTGATGTTTAAACAATTAATGTTTATACAGTTTAGGCAAATTATTATTCATTTTGCCTTCATTAATGTCTATAGTCTTTATAACACAATCCTCGAAGAGCTTTTCTTGAGGCATTCAAAATAATAGAACGAGGTAGTCTGCTAAAGTCTTAATCGACTTGTTGGCTTACAGGAGCCAAGATCATGGGAATGAAATCCTCCAATGATGATCTTCACTATTCTTCAACTTGTAGACACAATGCCAATAGCAGCTATCACAAAAAAAGTATACCATTCTTTTTCTTTAACTTTTTATATCCTACCTCTTCTTTTATTTTATCTTCTTTTCTGGAGTAATTAGGTTTAGTGTTTGTTATTGTAGAAATAAATTTCTCTTAGGAATTTATTTCCATATAAGGTAAGTTTTAAGCTCTATACAATTAATTAATATATACATGTCTCTCTATTATTTTTAAACTTTGTTTGATTTGAACATTTCTTTTATTGATTTATTTAGCAACATTCTTAATTTTATAAGATATTAATTACATATTTTGCAATACTGGTGAATTTTTTTTTACATGTTTTACTAATCTGTTTTTCCTTGGATCTGAATTGTTACGGATTAAAAACTTATAATTGATTCATAATATTATCCAAATACATAATAGTT
The DNA here is from genome assembly GCA_028023455.1 of Epiperipatus broadwayi. Taxonomy (NCBI): domain Eukaryota; kingdom Metazoa; phylum Onychophora; class Udeonychophora; order Euonychophora; family Peripatidae; genus Epiperipatus; species Epiperipatus broadwayi. Next base: position 968,129 of record JAQFVV010006277.1, on the reverse strand, counting down.
CAAATCCAAGAAAAAAAAAATTAGTAAAAAACATAATTTTTAAAAAATATACTATTGTGCACATTTCTTCCCTTAAGTAAATGTAATATAAATCCTTATGTATAGTATGTACAATATAATTAAATTAACACATACATTTTTAATTTTCAATATATATATATTGTGACCTTCTGGTTTGGCACCAGAAATAGTCATTATAGTAGTGTGGTAGTATATCAGTAATATCTGATATTATCCTCTTTTAAAAAAAAAAATGAAATAACGTGAAATTTTTAAAAATTTTTATTTTGACTTAAAACTATAATTAAAAGTAAGTGTAGGTATAATTAAAAAGATTTCTTAAATGTTTAGTATCTTATTTTAGGGCAGTGGTCTTCAACCACCGGTCCGCGGCCCAGTACCGGTCTGTAAAAGTTTTTTGCTGGTCCATGCCAGACTGGCAAGAAAGTTTTTAATAACAAAATAATAAGATTTTAAACTTTTTAATTAATATAAACAATTTTTATTTATTTTTTCATCGCACTTTTACCTGATTAAAAAAAAAGAAACAGAACAAAATCTAATCAATCATACATAAATTAATTTGTTTTTCTAGTTATCACAGATGTGTATGAGGGGGGGGATAGAATTAAATTTTTATTACTTTTCTAAAAAAATTCAAAATTAAAAAAAAAAAAGGGTTTTTATTATACAAACTCCATATATATATAACTTCATCTAATGCTAAGCTGTTTACATCTTTAAGAAAATTTATCTATAGACTTTTGCTGGTCCACGAAACCTTATCCGTATTTTTGCCGGTCCACGAAACCTTATCCTTATTTTTACCGGTCTGCAGGTGTTAAAAGGTTGAAGACCACTGTTTTAGGGTATAATCAATGATAGAATAGGGGGGGTAGTTTATTATATGCATAATCAGTACAGTTTAAGTTGATGCTTACTTGTTTTATTTGTTCATAAAGCAGTATTCAGATTTGTTAGAATGATTTTCTAGTTCATTTGTTTTATAAATTTTAATTTATAGCATGAACAGTAAAATATGTTTCACTCATCATCATTCACATTGTAATTTCAGTTTTATTTGTTCATATAGCATATTACTACTGAATGTTCATACATTATCCAACTTCATTTTTCATTATTATGTTTCATTAAACCATTAAATATCCCACATCACATTCAAATATTTAATTTTTTAAATAACAATATTAAAAAAAAACTAGCTTAATTACATTTTAAATAAATCAATGGATTATGGACTGGTAGATTATTTAATGACAAATACTGTAAAATATTTTATTTATTAAAACAACTGTCATCAGTTTTATTCTACTGCTTTAAAAATAATTAATTATTAGTTCAATATTTTTTTTTTCATTTATTTAAAAGACGAAATAATTTTTTTTATCTCTCTGTTTTTTTATTTTTACTTTCACAAGTTTTTGCATATATTAAGTAAGTTTGCAGGGGGAGGAGCAGACTGGCAGTCTTTTTCTGGTGATGTCAAAAATATCGTAAACGATTGGAAGAGAAAAATGTGATGTAGTTGTTATTAAAAAAATCTATAAAAAGGAATACTTAAAACTTTTAAGAGGGCAATTATTATTACTTTAATAGGGCAATCATTAAAAAACTTTAAGAGGGCAATTATAATTAACTAAGGACAATTACAACTAAGTTTTATTTAACAAAGTTTAATAGTGCAATTATTTTCCTCTTCCAAAGTTCGAGTTGAAAATTTAAATATAGTATTTGTTTACGAAATGTGTACTTAAAACCACTAAAAGATATGTCAATTTTGCTCTCAGCTGATTGTTTGAATTTTCCCACCATTATGCTAAAGTTATATTATATTATTCAAGATAAATTGTTATTATTTAAGAAAATGGGAATGCATGATAGGACTGTAAAATTATTTTATTTAAATTTAAACTTAACAGGAAAGAATAGAAGAATGTTTTTTTATTTTCTAACAATTAATTTCTTAAGTTTTTATCATATCATGAATGGAATAACTGCAACATGCACTGTTTATATGTGGAAAAGGTGTGAACTTATATTGAACATTTCCAGAACTTTATTAATAGACAGGGTATGAGCACTGTCCATCCAATTGAAAATCTTTATTAAATAAATTTCATGCTAAGTATAAAAGAAAATTTAAAATATACACAAGAATTGTGTAATTTTTTTTTGTTGTCATATTTATTGGAATAGTAGATATTTATTTCTACCTTTATCTATTGAAGAAAATAAAGATTAAATGTGCAAATAAGTGGACTATTGATATTTACATGTTTGCCTAAAATTAATGAGAGAAATAAATTGTGAGATAAATAAATTTATATGTCTTCATCTTATTAAATGCCTTTTAAATTCTATGAATGAAATATTACTTTATACATTGTAAAATGTGCATTGCCTAATTAATGTTTCCTAATACCTAGCTCAACAGGAATTCATAGCTAACCGCTAGAACATTGAATCTGTTATTTAGATTAAAAGTAACATTTTTTTTTTATCTGCAGAAATGCGCCATTTTTGTGTGTCAATATTTATCTTTGTGCATTATAATTATCATCCTCCTTGTATTTATTTGGAGACATGACAAGAAAAGTCATGTAAAACTATTTATAAACTTTTCGTTTTGTTTGGAAGGAAGGAAAAAAAAGAAGAGAACTTGATTTTATTTAATAGTGTTTAGATAAGTAGTATTAGTTACAATATGTTTATTATGTATTATTATATTTTGTTCTACTAGAACTTCTCAGTAAATGTATGATAATGGAAAATTATACAAGGTATTTTTTTTTTATTATTTTAATATGAATTTTGGATCGTGTGTTAGTAACACACGCGTATGATAAAATGAATGGAAGAATCCATTTATAGTTCAATAGGGGTGAATAATTATTTTAAAAAAAAGTTCATTATATTAAATGTTACCGTATATATATTTTTTTATAAATTAGAAAACCATTATTTTCAATAATTATTTCAGCAATAATATACAATTTTTATTATTTATCTAGGTTCAATTTTACTACAGATTTGTGCCAATATCAATCCATTTAAAAAAATTATTTTGTCTTGCTTTGTCCACAGTAATTATTATTTTATTCTCCAACCATTCTTAGAACATTACCAGGTCCTAAATATTGTCAGATATGAGATATTTATTCTTTATTAATTCTAGCAGTAATAATTAATATTTTAATAGTAATTCTTTGCTTACTGTGATTTTAAATGGTCTGTATATCATTATGCTTATACGTGTATGTGTCCATTATTAAACTTATTTATAATTATATGTAATTGCAAGTAAAAATGATTTTAAATCAATCGGATTCAGAGGAAAAGGGAATGATCAATCATTTTGAAGGATTAGAAAGTTATTTAAGTGAGAATTATTATTTCTTTGTTTTTCCTGAATGAAAAGTATTTTGTGGCTATATGCTATAAAGTTCACAATGTTTTATAGTATATTTTATGGGATTGAGTCAGTGTATTTGTTATTTGAATATTTAATGTGGGTAGTTTGCCCAGTGTAGTGTAGTGTATGGGATAGAATAATCCTTTTCTTTTCCAGGTATGGTAGTATTTTGATAGGAGTGGATTGAATCTTCCTTTTATATTTGACATGATGAATTAAATGTGTATGAAGCTAGATATGTTATCTCCCTGATTTTCATTTGGTGATGAGTTATTCCACCAGTTATTTAGTCTTAAAAATAGACTTGGGAGTTATTGTTGTGTTTATCTGATTTGGATTATAGAAATCTTTTATGATATGTTATCTCCCTGATTTTCATTTGGTGATGAGTTATTCCACCAGTTATTTAGTCTTAAAAATAGACTTGGGAGTTATTGTTGTATTTATCTGATTTGAATTATAGAAATCTTTTATCCCATGTGTATATTGGATGTTTTCCAGCTTATGCTATAGCCAAGTGTTTGATAGTTTATGGATAAAAAAGAAGAATAAAAGGAGAGTATAGTATCTTATAAAACAGCTGTATTGTAGTTAATAAATAAAGATTGATTGGTCTTTGCTTTCATCTGTATTATGATTATATTGAAATATCATAAGCAAACTGATTAGATTGATTAACATTAATTATTTATTGTCTTTGACACACAGCATAATACAGATTCATGCACAAATTGTTAATTTTGAGATATAAAAAAATTCATTATTAATGTATAACTTTACTTATCATGTTAAAACATTTTGTAGTAATCATTTAGGCTTCATCTCATTGATTTTTATCATTTAATCATAATTTGCATAAATAATCAAGCAAAGATAGGACATAGTTAATGAATACAATGATTTACTTTATTCTGGCAAAGCAGAACCTAGTTATTCAATAGAATACTTTACTTCAAAATTACAAAGAAAAATACATTTAATTAATAGAAGTATTTATTTTCTTTGGTAAGATAGTCCAATATTATTCCTAGTTTTCAATCCGCTTATTTTAATTTTAGTTAAAATACATTTAAAGTAAAATGCAAAATCTTAATTTTATTCAGTGTAATTTGAATATTAATCCATGTTGTTGTCATAAATTTTAATTGGTAAATGAGTGTTATCCAGCAAAATGCTGAATATAAGATAATTTGGTAATCAGTTACTAGAAGTGTAAGGTCATATTTTTTTTCATTTTGTATAAGTCTATCAGAAATCACTGATAGCTAAAAAGCCATTTCTTTTATAGTAAATGATATGGATTTATTTTGCTCATTTAATGTTAAAAATAAAAATGTTTTACCAAACTATCAGAATGCTCTGATAAATGAAATGTAGTAGATGTAAAAAGTTAAGAGATTATGTTGTATTATTTATCCTTGTGTAAACTATAACTAATGATACTAAATCCCTTTGAATTGTGTTCATGCCAATGAAAGAAAAAGTAAATGTTTATTTAACTATTTTTCTATTTGATCAATAAATATTTTGTTATTTAAATTTGTATTTGGAGTTTCTTCTCTAGCATTCATTCGTGTTCTACACTTCCACACATGCTTACACATTTATTTTATTTAATGTGATATAATTGCATTTTATTTAATTACAATAAATCTCTAGATATGATGATATTGATTTCCTTGATTCAAACACTATATGAGATGCCAATTATCTACTGATCGTTTTAAAAGGGTTTTGTTATTTAATAATTGTTTAGATGATGAATTGAAATCAAAATGTGCCAGATTTCTTTCATTATCTAACTGCAAGTATTTAATTAGGGTATTGTTTGGTTTGTAATATTATTTTCATAGTGTTAAGTAATAATATTGAGATATAGAAGTGTTAGATCAAGCCATACCATAAGTTAATTCCCCGAGATCTTCAATATATAATTTAGACTAATTAATAAATTCATTTAACCATATTAGATTAGTGAGTAATTAAAATTTTAGTAATGATAGGTTTAGATTGAGTTTAGATCTAGTGAGTTATATATTACAATTTCTAAAATATTTTATTTTAGTTATTAGTTTAATTGTATAATATGGTAGAGGTTGTTCAGTGCATATGGATGATGGGAGGAGGTGAAATATAGAGTATAATTAGTTAATTTTAGCTGGTAGAATTTTACCAATTTAATTTTTGTTTAGCATAGAACTTGATAGACGTTTACTATTAGTTATAATATTTTCTCCCACATCTAATGTACATTGTACACCTCATACACCTCTGTATCCCTCAACTGAGTTAGTTTTAGGTGAAAACTTTAATTAAGAGCCTTATGAATAGATTTAGGATAAAGTTAGATTGATAATTTATTCTATGATCCATAGAATTGGTGCCCCGGGTAATTGTTAGTGTTGGTGATAGGTGTGAGGAGTTACAATATATATATTTGTTCAGAATGCATACATTCTATATACAAACCTATATATGTATATTATTTTAATTAATTCATATTTTCATATGTATATACATATGTACACACATTTATATATATAATATTTGAAGTATATGACATGAAATATAATCAATTCAAATATTTTTTATCTAAAAATATCACAATTGAAAAGTGGATTATTCCATAAAAAAAATTTCAATCTATTTTGAAAGAATTTTTTTTTACAAACTTTGTAACAAAATTGAAATAAATTTGAATTTTTCCAAACTTGCCTAGTTTCTAGCAATATAAGTGTGTTTAACCACCCTCTATTAGTTCATTATTTAAAGAAGATGTAAAATGTTTTTATGTATTAGTCAAATTCTGAATTGTATATTATTGCAATAGCTATATAATATATCAGTTATACAGTTAATTAGATATACAATCGTACCTTTTCTTTTTCCAGTTTCTGAAAACAAGTTTTATAAATTGATTCATGAAGATTCTTGATGCCTTCTTTAGTTTTGCAGGATACTTCATGAATAGCCAGAATTTGGGGATATTGATCAGGATTTTCATTAAATATACTTTCAAGTAAAATTTTAATACTTTGAATTTCATTTGATCGATTATTATTTGAAATTACATCCACAAAAGTTAATACAATTATTATACTTGACTTAGGAGCCCGGGCCTGAAAAAAATATCAAAATAATTTTAAATTAGTATATGTATATAAATAGCATAAAATTATTTTAATTCAGATTATTTAATTTATTTGACGTTTACCAAAAATAATTAAAGAATTAAGTCAACAAATATTTTTTTATATTCAACTTGCTGTATTTACAGCATTATGGACTAAAAATTATTATTAATAGATTCAATAGTTACCATACTTAATATTTTCTTGTATATAAAAAAGTATGCAATAGCTTATAAGCTTTATCGATAAATGCTGCCAGAGAAAGCATTTAAAAATCTCTATCTAGAAATTATCAATATTCTCAAACCAGTTTCATGCTATTGAAATATCCTAGCACCTCACTGAGGATTGTCAATAGCATGAAACTGGTCTGAGGATATGGATAATTTTTAATAGAGATTTTTAAATGCTTTCTCTTGTGGCATTTATTGATAAAGCTTGTTAGAGCTATTGCATTATCTTTATTTAGTTCTATAATTACAAGGTATTAAATTAAGCCGCATTTAAAACATTTATATGAAGATTGTAGTCAAAACAAATCTGTATTAGCTAGGAAGCCAGAAATTTGTGAGTATTCAATACAAAAAAACAAAAATGCAGCACCTGATATATTAAAATCAATAGTAGCAATTCTCTTCATACAGTGATGCCACCTAATGCAAGGTATAGTATGGAAAGAGTTGCTACTATTTTAATAGCATATGCAAGGAAAAGAAATGCTGGTCATATACAATGTTTTAATGGTTTAAGTAAAGATCAGTTAATGCAGCTATTCAAGAGAAAATAGGAAAGCTATCATTCTTAATGAGAGAAATTAAAACCATTGCAAAACTTTTGAAAATGTAAATAAAAAGACTGTATGTTAGAAATATAAGTGCAATGGATAAGAAATTGATAGGTAATAAATTACTTATATTAATTTTGCAAAAACTGATTGATAGCATAGAAAAATGCATGATTTGGTGCAGTGCTAAAATGGTGGATTCTGGTATTGCCCCATTTCCAGTACTTGAAATTCACATGAACTCTCAAACAATAAAGCCATTTCGTTATTATTATTATTATTACTTTCTGTGAGTGATGGATAAAAGATAAATTAATCAGACAAAAGAATGTGTAGTTATAAAAGTTTAAAGCTGTGTAAGAATAAAGAGTATACAAATTATAAAATTATGCATAACAACAACAAAAGAGAGAGCTTATTATTGTTTAAGGTTAGAGAATTCTAAATTTAGATTACCTGGAGGTAAAAGAAAATACATCATTTTATTGTAGATGCAGAATATTGAAAAAGAAACAAAATCAATTGTACAAAGATTGGAGAAGATAAATATTAAAAAGTTTAAGAAATTTATTTTTTTGTTTATGTTTAAGCTTTTGAGAAAAGATCAGAATATAATGACACAGTATCAAAACTGACCAAAACTAAGAATGATGTACATATGCACCAGTACATCATCAAAACATAAAGAGTATTATTTCTGGCATTATTAATTATGTGTTTGCAAATTTAACAAAATGTACAAATATGTGTAGTGTGAATAATACTGAATACACTGGAAAAGTTCGTAAATAAATGCTTTTGTTTTGCCTTTTTAAAATTTTGCAGTCTTGATTCTGGATACATTCTGGCATATACATATGTTTATGTGAAATAAGCAAGAGCAGTCTCTTTTTCTATTCTATCGCCATCTACTATAAGATCAAATAATCGATGGTTCTCAGTTGAAATTGCAAATTGACAATGGATGGCAACTAATGGATTTATGATACTGTGGTAGGTTGAAATAATCGAGTTATGTTTAGATGCAAACAAAATATACATGTGTTTTGAATAGAATAAAGGATTTATCATTTTATTATTTCTTATATATTACTATTAGTTTCCTTTCTATATTTAATACAGAAGTATTTATTTGCAAAATGTCATATGCATATTAAGTAGTTAAGAACTCTTTTAAAATGCACTTTTGTTATCTGAAAAATATTTTTGGCAAAAGACAGTTTTAAAAAATTACTTAACAATCATCAATAATGCCTTTGCTTTTCATCCAACCTTTACAAAAAGACATTTTTATTTATCAGCTTTTAAATTTTGAAAGAAGAACGATAAATATTTTAAATATTTTTCAAATAATGTAGCACCCATCATTAAACATACAAGTGATATTTATGTATTAGACTTGCTGCCCATGTTTGTGCTGGCAAAATACTGTATCTTTCTCCAGCAGGGTGGTGGAGTGCTTGTGACAGCAGAATGCCATATTAAGAAGTCAAATTCAGTTGTGACTTTTCAATATGGCATTCTGTCATCACAATACCACTAAAGAAAGATACGTCATTATGCCATAGCAAACATGGGCACCAGTTAAAATATGTAAGTACCCATATAGCTGCAGACAAATAAAGAATATAAAAATTCTTAAATTGCCGTTTTTATAAAAATAAAAACAGGTCTTGTATCTGCTATCCCAATGTCTATTGCTATATTTTCTAATTATCTTATTATGATAATTGTATTGATTCAATTTATAAATATTTTATTAGCTGGCATTCATATTCAATTGCTATTTTAAATAACTTAATGACATATATTTATTTTTATTGCTAAAAATTATATTTCTAATCTTTAAAATAAAAATTAGTGATTAATGGTGAGGTTGTTTAAAAGCAGCACTAATGAAGTGATGCTTGTAAATTGAATCAATTATCAGCAGCAATATCAAACACAAATGCATATAGCCATTTCAATTTCAAGATAAAAAAGAAGAAGATGCATTATAATGCATTAGAGATGAGTTTTGCAATGACAATAGGAACTAATCTATAAAACATAAATACATTCACGCGTAGAACATGCTCATCCATTATTCTGTTTACTTGATGCTTTAGGATGCTATCTTTCAATTTCTGCAGTAAACTTTTTTCTGACATACTTCAACAATATGTTTAAATATTGCATTCTGATGTATTTTACTCTCTGCCATATCTTCCAATGAAAGAACTCACACTTGCACTTCTTTAGATTGAGACAATGTTTATAATGAAAACAGACGTACATGAAAATCATCCTCAAGTTCACCTTATCTTTTTTAGGAAGTCTTGTACTGTTTATTCATTTTACATGTCCAATCCAATACAAATCTAATTTTGCAATAAGTTTAGAAAAGTTGATGACCATATTGATTGATCTGATGATCTTTCTATTGTATTTTTAAAATGTAGTGGAGCATATTATAAATAAAAATGATATAATGTCTTTAAAATTAATACAACATGCTTCAACATATAAAGGCAAAACTATAAAATTATAAATTTTAATATTGGCTAAGCGCTTTCAGAGCCTGTTTACTGTATATTCATACCCTTAAAATGTATTCAATTCATTGTATGCAAATTTATGTAAAACGACCCAGACCATCCATTTTTTTGAAATCGCAAAGCACATCTTATCTATTTATAGCATTTGTGTCACTAGTGATGAAGTGAGCCTCCTTAATCCCCCGTTTGGCATAATTTCTCTCAATAAACACAATCTCAGATCTAGAGGGTTTAAATACATGATTGACCACCTTTTGATGATCAACAAATATAGATTTGCCTTCATTTTTGTTTAGCAATCTATTATATGCTTACTTATGTTTCCACGATCTGTTACTGATTATGGCCCAAGTTTCACCGTAATATATTACACTGCATCCTGCTTGAGGGCATAAAATCTTGTATACCACCTGTGCCATTGATTCTAAGTTTATTTCAACCTTAGTGGTATTAATTATTCTGTTGCTGTTTGGCGGAGTTCTAAATTCTTCTTTAAATTTATTATGTAATTTTTTTTAACAAAGTTTTTAGCCACGATGGGATGTAGGGTAGACATAGGTGTTGTGTTATGTTATGTTGATATATTGCCCCGTGTCTCATTGCCATACAATAAATTAGGTAAAACAATAGGTCTATAAATAAATAAACACTGAATTTAAAGTCATACTCTAATCACTTAGATTATTTTGCCAAAGATTTGCCTAGTTTGTTAGAATATCTCAAATTCATTATTACATATAAAAAGATCACTGTTTTGATCTTTATGCTAATACTGAAATTGGTTGAGGCAGCGCCATCTGAAAAAAAGAGGAAAATAAATACCACTCAAATACCATGTTATAAACTAAACTGTGTGTTATTAATAATAGTTGAACATATTGGAAAAGTATAAATAAAATTTTAATTTTTCTAAAAAATTTAACAAAAAAGCAATAATGATTTCTTACTTCAACATTTAGAAGCCAAGACTTAAAACTTTTAAGATATTCTCGAATAGTGTTGATTTGCCATACTAACAAGTACAGTGCACTCTTAGTGAAAAAACATTGGTGGGTGACATAATAGTCCTTATGTCCTCCCATATCCCAAACTGAGAGATTGATTTCAGGAAGCTAAATAAACAGAAGTATCATATTTAAACATCATTAGCCAATAATTAATTGTTTTGCATTAATAACTAATTATTAATTGATTTATATATCACTAACTTTAGTTGTTCTCTCATTTATCACACAAATCCTTCCCCTAAACATTACATGATCACCATTTCTTATTCTTGCTCATAACTGTTGTTAAAACAGGCAAAACTGCCATACAGTAGTGCCACAAACTAGAAACTAGTCTGGGGATATTGGATAAGTAGGCACTAGATGGGGATTTTATGCACAAACTTTCTTGCATCCATTGATTACTCTGACTTGCACTGAATGGCACTACTGTATGGAGAGTTTTGTCTGTTTTAAATACTCCCCCTCCCATTTTACTAATAATATCCATAGATAAGAGCACTAATGAAGTTATAAAGTAAATTTTTTGCCTGCATTCTGAAAGACAAGGATTTTTATAAAATTCAACAAAATTAATAAATAAACTATTTATTGTTAATCAAGTGCCCATTCTCTTGTTTCAGAATATTTAAAATACTATGACACATATTTCATAACTAGAATGCGGTGATAGCATTTGATTTAACTACTAGTATTCCCTATATGAGGGTAATAGTTAGTTTGATGTTTTATATGACATATCATTGAGACAAAGTATCTCATGACAAATATTTAACAGAAGATAAAATCATAAACTAAAGCACAGAACTTTAAATGTTTAGGCAAAAATAAAGATATAATTAATTTAGATTAAAAAGTCAATTTATATACATTTAAACACACAATAATTATATTTTAAAAAAAAAAAATGAAATAAAATAATTATCCAACATTTATCTTATTTAATGTTAAATTAGTTACAGGTAAAAAACAAAAATATCTGGATAGTGTAATATCTGAGTCTAAACAAAGAATAAATTTTCTATTTAATTTTAATTTTCAGTCTTTAAATCTGTAACATTTCTACAATAACATAACAACACACTTATATCTTCAGATAAATTTTATATATATATATTGTAACGGGCACATACGCCATTACATTATTTTTTTATTAAACATGAAAAAAGAAAAGTTCGCAAATAAAAACTTCTTTGTTTTAAGAATTAAAAATTGAAATTAAATATCATCTAAACTCTAATATATATATATAAAATCGCACAGATGAGAAATTAAAAAAAGAAACTTTATTAAAAAAAAAGAAAAAGTTTTAAAACTAAATTTTCAACGAAAACTTAAAAAGATTTAGAGATAAAAATATATCTTTAAGTTTGGAAAACAAATTAATTAATGTTATTGAAAAATGGAAATGATTATTTTAATTAGTCCAAGTGAACTAGCCCATGGGCATGTCAAAATGTATAAGCAACGGTCAGATAGGAGAAAACAATAGAAACTAATAGCAAATAAAAAGAAATCCCTCAGGAATCGGACCTCAATGAAAGGGTCATCATCATCATGACGTAATGTTGAGTTAATCCGCAAAATTAATATAAAAGGAAAGGTTTGGAAATAAAAAATGTAATTATTATTAAGAGAGGACAGATATGTGTTAAGTCGGAGAGGTGTGCTAGAGTTGAAGGAGAAGGGATTGGAAAGACACACTCTTCAATCCCTTCAGTTTTGCTTTAAAAAAAAAGGAAAGAGAAATGACATCGTTTTCTACATTGAGGACCATCTAAAGTAAACGACCTCCAGATGAATCAATAAAATGGCCAACAGAATACCAATCCCTGGAATTCATGTTCAAATGGCAAGCAACAGATAAAGATGAACTTTTTTTAAAACCGTAAGAACTTTATGAACAATTTTCAAAATACTAAGAACTCTAAAATATAAACTTTCCCAGTATTTAATTAATAGAAATAGAATCCCATCTGACTAACTTAATTTATTAATAAGTAATTTTATTTGATGTATTTCTTTTTTAAAATCATTTCCATTTTTTTTTTGTTCTTTTAAGTTTTTATTATGATTTTTGTTTTTCGTTAAACTAAATTGTATAAATGATTTAAATGCACTAAATTTAAGTTAGGTATAGATGCTTGCATGGATTCGTTATCGGTTAATTATGTTTTTGGTTTTCATATTTGATCAAAATATATAGACATTCGGTAAATAATGATACCTTACGGTGAGTATCTAAAATGTATTTATTCAATGTCTTTTAAGTTATTGGTGTCAATGCAGCATCTTATGATGAATGCCATTGGTTTCTTATAAATTTTCCTCTGCAATTCCATCAATGACTTTATATTTTGATCATTTATGTTTATTTTGAAATGTTTTTAACCATGTAATCTATGTAACTGATCTATACTCAACATTATAAAACAAACTTTTATAAATCCATCTGTGCGAACTTATAAAAATTAAAATGTAAATTAAAATCTAAAATCAAAGTTAAAAATGTAAGTTAAATTTTAAAATGTAAAATTATACTAAAATAATTTTAAATCTTATATATGTTTAAATAAATGTTTGTGTGTTATTACTGGCAGTGGCTTCTATTATTTTTTAATATTGAAATATTCTTAGATAAGAATTTATAAAATATAAATCTCTGCTGTTCCACTGAGCTAGTGGCATTGGGCTGACAGTCGTGATCTCAACTTACGTATCTGCCTACTATATAAATTTTCTAGGTTCAATTGGCCTAGATGGCGCCCTTGTAGTGCAGATGCGGTAAGATTTCACTTTCACTTTCTTTCGGACCGTTATAATATATATATTCTAATATTTTCCCGGATAAATGATGATTTCATATTATTATTATTTTCAGGATATTCCATATAGTAAAATAGCTGATGTTTCAGTACAATAACAAATACCTTCCTCAGAGCATCCTCTTTCTCAAATCATAGGAATGCATGTGAGATTTAAAATCGTTTTTATCTTTTTCTTTCTCCTTATATTTAAATTCTATTGGTTGAGAAGTTTTAAAATTTATTTTGTCTTCCAATAGCTTTTTCCAAATGTTGTTAATTTTCTTTAATTCACACCTTCCATTTATGCTCTTGGGTCTTTTAAAAAATTCTATGGCTTCTCTTAGCAATCTCTGGACATATTGTTCAATTTTTGTTAGAATATTTGTTTTATCAAAATTGATATCATGAGTAGTTAATTTTATATGGGAATAAATAGCTGATGAATTGGATTTTTCTCTGACTGCCAGAATGTGTTCTTCCTTTCTAGCATTTATTCTATGATTAGTCTGTCCAATATATGTATGTGAATAGACCCTACATGGATTTTTATATATATCAAGACATTCCAAAGAAATTTTATCTTTAGGAAGTGGAAATATTTCATTAATTTTTTTAAAAGTAATGTAAACTGTGTGAATATTATTATTCTTTAGAATGTTTACCAATTTTATCAGTTACTCCTTTTATATATGGCAAATTGTCTTAATTTCTGATGTATCAAAATCTTTTTTCTTTTTATATGTATAAGCCCTATTAAATAATAATGCTGTAATTAAAACCATTATCAAAAAACATTTTTTTTAGTAGCAGAAATATCCTGGAGAAAATGGCTATCATCAGAAAGTCTCTTCCTTCTATCTAACAATGTCTTTGCCGCTGAAAATAATTATGCAGGATGGTGATGAGAAGAAAAATGTAGATACCTCCCAGTGTATGTTGATTTTTTATATATACCATGGGATAAAAAAACCATCTTCTCTTCTTTTAATTAAAACATCTAAAAAAGGTAATTAGTTATTTTCTATTTCCATAGTAAATTTGATATTTTCTCCAGGATATTTCTGCTACTAAAAAAATGCTTCTTGATAATGGTTTTAATTACAGCATTATTAATAGGGTTTATACATATAAAAAGAAAAAAGATTTTGAAGACAATTTTCCATATATAAAAGGAGTAATTGATAAAATTGGTAAACATTCTAAAGAATAATAATATTCACACAGTTTACACTACTTTTAAAAAAATTAATGAAATATTTCCACTTCCTAAAGATAAAATTTCTTTGGAGTGTCATGGTGTATATGAAATTCCATGTAGTCTGTTCACATACATATATTGGACAGACTAATCATAGAATAAATATTAGAAAGAAAGAACAATTCTGGCAGTCAGAAAAAAATTCAATTCATCAGCTATTTATTCTCATATAAAATTAACTATTCATGATATCAATTTTGATAAAACAAAAATTCTAGCAAAAATTGAACAATATGACCAAAGATTGCTAAGAGAAGCTATAGAAATTTTTAAAAGGCCCAAGAGCTTAGACGAAATGTGTGAATTAAAGAAGATTAACAACATTTGGAAGAAGCTATTGGAAAACAAAATACATTTTAAAACTTCTCAACCAATAGAATTTAAATATGAGGAGAAAGAAAAAGATAAAAACGATTTTAAATCTCACACGCATTCCTATGATTTAAGAAAGAGGATGCTCTGAAGAAGGTATTTGATATAGTGCTGAAACGTCAACTATTTAGCTATTTTACTACATGGATTATCCTGAAAATAATAATAATATGAAATCATATATATATACTCAAATTTTGGATAGACTGATTTTCTGTTATAGTGGATAGTTTCAATATGATGGGATTAATGGAACTATGTATATACAATGAAATAATGACTTATTTGTTCACAAGCCATCAAAAGTGAAGAAAAACTAAATTCCACCTTGAAAGAGATATATAGTGAAAGTTATTGAACTGCAAACAGATTCAGGTGTTTAATACATCAAGCTCAATTGAAGAGTTCAAATTTGTTCATGAAATGCATGAAAAGTAAGAGAGAGTGGTCTGACTATAGTGGGATTGATTGATATAAAAAATTAAATATTATATATAGAGCTCACAAATAAGCTCTTAACAAGCTTTGCAGAATATTCCCAACCCCAGACTGGTTTCTGCTACTGGCTTCCTCAGTGAGGTGCTAGGATATTCAAGCATTGTTAAGAGCTTATTTGTGAGCTCTACATATAACATTTGTAATACAAGCTTGTTAAATTAGGTCATGTGATATATGACATTATTTCTTTGTACAATTTAAATATATACATAGGTTTTCACTTTATGTCAATCTTATTTAGACAAAATATGCTTCATATAAACTGACACTACTTCTATGGATAGCTGCTTCTCAAAATTCAAACCTCAAATAATATTTTTACATTGAAATATCAAAAATATGAATTCAATATGTAGGTAAAACACAAAATATACTGGACATTGTATGATGTGTTTCTTTGTTGTTAGAAAAAATTAAATTTAGATATACGTGTGTATGCATAAACAATTAAATGAGTCAATTTTAAAAATTCTATCATATATATATATTGAAACAGTAAGGTCTGCTTTGCAGATCTTTGTTTCACCTTTTCTCACCTATTTCCTACCCTCATACCTTAGTTTGAACCCCAATCTATCATAGTGTGTCTGCAATACGCTTATATACCGAAAATCCCACCTAATTTTAAACCATGAGTACAATGCTTGTATTATATATATAACTCATTCCCAAATAAATAAAAGATTATAGATTATGTATATGTTCACATAATTTTGATTTATTAAAAGTAGGTTATATAAGTCGTAATTGCGCACACACTATGATATGACTTTTAAAACATATCAAATTTATAAATTGTTAAAGTTATTTTGTTTGAATCTATTTACAAAGATATATTACCGTCGTAATATATTTTGATTTAAAATAAAATTCATTTAGTAAATATTCGTTTAGTAAATAGATTCAAATATTGCAATTTAAAAGTAAAGTAATTTTCGTTTAATTTAATAAAAGTCATTCCAAATATTTCTGTTAAAATAAATGAGGGACAATAGTTTAATTAGTTAATGTTATATAAGTTTATCTAAAAACAGCAGATGTCCACTTAAGGTTTTCTTTAATTAGTAAAAGTAATTTTTAATTAAATCTAGTTTGTAATTCGAATGTCGACAGGGAAATTAACAAAAGAAATTAATTAATGTTGGAATTCCTTTAGACATTTGGATAGATTTAATTACAGCTGATAAGTCCGATATATTTTTGTAATGCTCCAGGGCAGTTCTATTGTTAATTTCTAATATAAAAAGGAGGGTTTTCTTTTGTTCTCCATTCTAATGTTTCTAAGAGAAATCATTCTGAGGTCTAATGTTTCCAACCAAAATTATTGTAGTAATTTGTAAATCTTGACATGACAGAGTAGAGCGCAAGAAGGCTATTTTTCTCCGGAATAGTCATATGCTGCCATAGACCATTGGAAGTTATCACACAAGGAACCCTGGAACTGCTGCCGCTGCCAAAAATATGAACATTTCCAGATTTTGCTGTTAAATTATATAAAAACCTGCCGACCATCAATCTACCCAAAATGCTTCTCCAGAGGTAACCCTAAATTAACCCAAGAGCTCTTGTGATAACTAACATGCTATAGCTATTTTAAATTGTTTTCTGATATTTCACATAACTTCATTATGTATTTCTTTAACGTGTTTAAATATACTCAACATTTTGCTCTCTATCCTTGGGTTAATATTTTCTATTGATTAAGCTTTCTGTTATTTTATTATGATAATGTGTCAGAATCGTCTTTGACCGAGTGAATTATTCCCTTTGATGAAAATAAGACGCCGCTATGAAGGCATATTTTAAATTTCTAAATAATTTTCCAATTTTATTATCTTGCAAATCACTCGTTCGAGGGCGATTCTTTTCTTTAATATATAATATAATCACATAGTTTAAAATCTACATGTTATTGATTTTAATCTAATATGAGAGTATGTGTGAGGTCAATGATTAAATGTGTCCCCTAATGCATGATTGCGTATATAAATCTATACTTACTTTTCAAACCCGCAAGCATGCATTTTCCTATTTTAATTACCATGTTCTACTTTAATTACAAAGTTCATCATTGACGTCGAGAATGTGCGGACCCTTTTAAATGAATTTCGGGGAATTTGATTGGGCATTTCTCTTAATCCAAGTAAAACCCATTCAGTATGTTTTATATACACTAGTCTCGTATTGCTGGTAAGTGAATTGGTTGTTGAGACCGCTTTGTTTTACTTTTCCAAGGATTCTTTAC
The DNA here is from genome assembly GCA_028023455.1 of Epiperipatus broadwayi. Classification (NCBI taxonomy): domain Eukaryota; kingdom Metazoa; phylum Onychophora; class Udeonychophora; order Euonychophora; family Peripatidae; genus Epiperipatus; species Epiperipatus broadwayi. Next base: position 950,057 of record JAQFVV010006277.1, on the reverse strand, counting down.
ACGGCCAAGTCCATTCTCTTTGCTTATTGCAGTTTCCAGGCAGAGTGTGTCCATAAATGACACACCTGGGAATTAAACGCAATCGTCACCCAGTCGCTAAGTTTCGGCTGTTCATAAAATACTTTCCTACGGGTTAGCGGCGAGATGCCCTCCGTAATCATTCCAAATATTCCATTATTGTTTTATTTTATATTTATTTTACAAAGCATCCGTGACTTAAACGTGTCACACCCTCCAACTTTAATAAATTCATTATCAGCAATACTGACCTCCCAATGTAACTTTATTATTATTATTATCGAATAAATGCTTTGATCACATTCCCATTTTGTTGCTTAGTAAGCTTTTGTCCGTGCTATTCTCGAAATCAATAAATATTTTAGAACACTTAATTTTCAAATATTTTCTTAGACTTGTATAATTGCTCAAAGCACCTCGCACATGTTCCTATCTCATCAAGCACATTATCGTAATGCTATTAACCCGAGGAATAGAATATATCACTTTGCTTTAAAACCTTTTTTCATTTATTAGAGTGTGATGCCAACAATTATTTAATAAGCGTCCCTGTCTCATATAAGCAGACAGTGGCATTATATATATAATTTATATGAATAAATTTTGTGAAATTATTTAAAACTAAATTTGATCTCTTATTTTATTTGATTCCTATCACTGTCTCGGTCTATATATATATATATATATTTTCTGCATTTCTTTTGTAAATCCATAGACGTTAATTAGCCACCCAAACTTCTTTTAGTATAGAGTCTTTTGTTTCTCCCTGACCACCAGGCACCGGTCAAAGGTTATACTAGTAGTGGCATCAGATGCATTATCACGTAGATGGTGCTGTGAAATTTGGACTTTAGATTCGAACTTAGTATATCTAGAAGGCAACCCCTCCTAGAATGTTCAGTTTCATGTGTGGGTTTGAATTCTGCAGTGTGTTAACGAGATAGACGATTCTGACTGTTACAATATATATATATTACAACAGTTCTTTAATTAATGGACCATTTTATTTGTATATATATTATATTTAATGTTTTCACAGTTACATGATGTAAACAAAGTAGTTTTTAACAAGTTAAATCATGTGTTATTTTTGCTTCCCAACATTTCAATGAAATAGCATCCACTATTGTCAAGGTTAACTTTTCAAAGAAAAACCGTTAGATCTCAAATAGTAACAAGATTGAGTGTGAGGTAGTTGAGCATTCAGAATATGTAAATTAACAAAATGTTTATTTTTTTCAATTTCATCATTAATTGTTTTCAAATTTATATTAAAAGAAAAAGATAAAATAAGTGATCTCCATAAGGCTGGAATAACGTTGTGCTTTGCCAGCTCTATTTAAAGCAGTTGGTGTTTTTAATATTTCAATCAATTCTCTCATGATTCTCAATTCATACTTTTCCAAATTAGGTATTATTTTATGTTTATCAAAATCAGGTTGTGAAGTAAAATCTGATGTATTTAACTTATGATTAAAAGTATTAATTCATCTATTAGATTGACATACATAGCTTTTCAAGAACTGTAAATATGGAATTTCATAAATTCTCTGGTATTCCAAAAGTACTCTGTCTTTAGGTTTATGGAAAAATCATCAGTTTTTTTGTTAGTCAAAAAAAGTCTTGATGTCAAAATAGTATCAATGCTATGTAATGCCTTATATATGATGTTTTTATATTTTTGTTACATATATTTCTTGAGTAAGATTATTTTCATCCATCAAACCAGAAGTGCTCATCAAAAGATTTTTTTGCTACAGAAAATATTTGCACAGGATGATGGCGAGAATTAAAATTAAGATATCTGTTTGTATGGGTGATTTTTTTGTAAATCAATATTGATAAGGAATTATCACTTCTAGAAAATAAAGCTAATTTGTTATTTTCAACTTCCATAGTAAATTTAATATTAGAATGCCAATCATTAAGGAAAACAAGAAAAGAGTTCAAAGCATCAATACTATCATATACATATCTAAGCCAGATAGAAGGTTTTTTAGTATCTGCATTTAATAGCTGACTTTCAAAATTATTCATGAACAGATCAGAAATTACAAGTGACAGTGGAGATCCCATAGAAAGACCTTTAATTTGTTTATACTAAAAATCAGGAAAATTTATTGTATTGAGCTATTATAGATAAAGCTTCTTTTTTAACAGAAATACTAGTAAACATAGAAGAAACATTAAAACTATCCAATAAATCAGTTTTAATTAGTTTTACATTTTTACTTTCAGAAATAAAATGAATTATTAATTCTGGATGGTATATCTATTAATGATTCTAAGCATTGGGCTAAATATTTAGCCAAAGCATGAGTAGGAGAACCTATAGCACAAAGGTACCTCAGGTTTATGAATTTTAGGCATACCATAGAATTTACAATATATTCATCAACTTTCCTCAAATGAAATATCCTTATTGGACAAAGTCCAGTTGAAAATATTATTTGCAATATAGTCTTCTTTAAAAAATATAGACTCACATAATGCTAATCTTATTATATTTGAGGTTTGTGCTGAATTAAAAATATGAAACCACCAAAAAGTAATTTAATTAAAGGAGAATTTGTTGTGCTTCATAATTTAAAAAAAAAGATGATTCTATTATAATTATTCCAGCAGAGAAAGGTAATTTGACTCTTGTGGTTATTTGTTTAGATTATAATAATAAAATTTTAAATTTATTACATGATGGCACTTACAAAAAGATTGTTAGAGATCCTCTGACATATTTAAAAAAAAAGTTTTATAAAATGTTCCAGTATAGATGAGGATATGAAAATTAAAATTTCTCCAAGAGGTTCTTCGTTATATCATAAATTTTATGGTTTGCCTAAAATTCATAAACCTGAGGTACCATTGCAGCCTATTGGATGTGCTACAAGTTCTCCCACCCATGCTTTGGCTAGATATTTAGCCCAATGCTTACAACCATTACCAGATAACATTCCATCCAGAACTAAGAATTCATTTTATTACTGTAATTAAAAAATGTAAAACTAACTAAAACATCTTTTGGTTAGTTTTGATGTTTCTTCTATGTTTACTAATATTCCTCTTGAATAAACTTTATCTATAATAGTTCAATACAATACTTTGTGATTTTCAAAAGTATAAACAAATTAAAGGACTTTCTATGGGATTTCCACTGTCATCTGTAATTGCTGATCTCTTTATAAAAACTTTTAAAAGTTAGGTATTAAATGCAGCTACTAAGACACCTTCTATTTGACTCAAATATGTGGATGATACAGTTGTTATATGATCTTGTGATATTAATGTTTTGAACTGTTTTCTTGTTTGTCTTAATAATTGGTATCCTAATATTAAGTTTAATATGGAAGTTGAAAATAACAAATCACTTTCTTTCCTAGATATTTTGAATAATGACTCCTTATCAATATTGGTTTACAGAAAATCCACCCACACAAACAGATATCTTAATTTTAATTCTCATCATCATCCTGTTCAAATATTTTCTGTAGCAATAAATCTTTTAATGAGAGCTTGTAGTTTAACAGATGAAGATCATCTTATTCAAGAACCTATTCTACTTTCTAATGGTTATAATAAAAACATCATATATAAGGCATTTTATAGCATTGATACTAAAAAGAAGAAAGAGGATAAAATTGATAATTCAATTAGTTATAGAGTGGGTTTACCTTATATTAAAGGACACACTGATAAAATGAGTAAGCTATCTAATTTTAACATCAAGACTACTTTTTACAATAACAAAAAAATTTGATTTTTTCTATAAATCTAAAGTCAGAATACTTTTGGAATACCAGGGGATTTATGAAATTCCATATTTACAGTGCTCAAAAAACTATGTAGATTAGTCTAATAGATAAATTAATGAACATAAAAATGCCTTTAATCAGAAGTTAAATATATCAGCTTTTACTTCACATTTTTTAGAAATTGATCACAAACCTGATTTTGATAAATATAAAATAATCCCCAATTTGGAAAAGTATGAATTGAGAGCCATGAGAGAGTTGGTTGAAATATTAAAAAGACCATCTAGTTTAAATAGAGCTGATGAAGAACAACATACTCCAGCCTTATGAAGTCCACTTATTTTATTTCTCTCTTTTAATATAAACTTGAAAACAATTAATAGCGAAACTGAAGAAAATAACATTTTGTTAATTCACATATTTTTAATGCTCAACTACTTTACACTCAATCTCATTCTTTACCTCACAATCTGGTTACCCTTTGAGATCTAACGGTTTTCTTTGAAAAGTTAACCTAGACAGCAGTGGATGTTATTTCCTTGAAACATTGAGAAGTAAGTAAAAATAACATATGGTTTAACCCAAAAACTAGTTTGTTTATATATACATAAGCACACATGTATATACATTTACAAACACACAGAGTAGTAAATAAATTACATAATTAAATAAATATAAATACATTCCTTTTTAAAAAAAAATACAAAGCATTATAGCATATTGTAAAATTTGAATTGTGTCAATTTATTGCAGATCATTTTAATTATTTATTTTCAGGTGATTATAGTGATTAAACTTACTTTATCCTTAGTATGAATGTGAGGAGTAGGAAACATTTTCCAATCTTCCACTTGGACCCCATTAGTAGAAGTTTTTGGTAATGCTGGTGAACCTTTTAGTAGTGCAATTAATGTACTTTTACCACATTTCTAAAATAAAATAAAATATGTACATATAGACTGATAGATCTATAGATATTAGATAGATAGAGAGATGGACAGATGGTTAGTTAATTAGCTAACCAGTCAGTTAATCAGATAGGCAAACATTTAACAAGGTATATATATATATAAAGAGATAGTCAGAGAAACAGCCAAACAGAAGAATTAGATAAGTAGATACCTCTGTATATATATATATATATATATATATATATATATATATATATATATATATATATATATATATACACACAGACAGACAGGCAGGTAGATAGGTTGTAGGCAGATCAATAGGTGCCTAGGCAGATAGATATGTGGTAGATAGGAAAGGGTAGTTAGGCAGAGAGTAGTTAGGTAGGTAAAGGGTAAATAAGGAGGTGGGTAGATGGATAGAGAGGCAGAGGGTAGGGAGGCAGCAGGGCAGGGAGACAGGTAAGTAGGTGGGTAGATGGTAGTAAGTAGGCGATAAGGAGATTGGGAGAGACAGATTGGAAGAGAGGGAGGTTAGGCAGAGGGTAGATGGGTGGATATGGTGGAGGGAGGGAGAGAGGTAGGTAGGCAGACAGACAGTTGTATAGGTAGAAAGGTGAGTAGATGGATAGGGAGGCAAGCAGGCAGAGACAGGTAGGTTGGGTGAGTGAGGTAGGAAAATGGAAGAAAATAGGAAGGCAGGTAGACAGGTAGATAGGTAGGTGGGTGGGTAGGTATAGTTGGGTATTGGATAAAGAGGCAGGCAGGCAGGTGAATAATTAGATAGGTAGGTGAGTAGATGAGTAGGGAGGCAAGCAGATAGGTAAATAGATAAATAGGTAGATAGGTGGATAGGTAGTCAGTGGGTATGGTGGTCAGGTGGATATGGTAGTAATGAGTAGGTGGGAAAACATGGAGAGAGACAAACAGATAGGCAGACAGATAGATTTAGATAAGTAGGTGGATAGATGGAGGGTGGATAGGGACAGATGCAATGAGGGAGAAAGAGCTAGGCAGACAGATAGATAGTCTAGTAGATAGATGAATAGTCTAGTAGATAGGTGAGTAGGTGGGTAGAGGATAGGGAGGGAGGCAGAGAAATAGATAGATAGGATTAAAACATATAAACCAGATATGCAATTTTAAAAAAATCTAAAAGTTTTATATAAAACATTTCCTAAAACAATGCAATTGATTCTGATGATTAGATTTTATTATTCCAAAACATAATTTCAGTAAAAAAATTGAAAAATCTAGTAATCATGTAATGCATTTTACTATGTGCTCAATTCATTGGAAGATATAAATTATATGCTACTATTGTAATCTTTTTTTTTTTTTATTTACTATGATTTATCTACTTGTAATCACAAATTAAACATGATGGTGAAAAACTTTTTTAAATACTGTATATAATCATCATGTTATGAAAAATTAATAATTTATCCATTATTGTTTATACAATTTTATGAGTGATCATAAAACATTAATCCAATGAATTCCCTCTAGACAAAAATGAGTGAAGATGGATGTCATTATTATATGGTGCAGACAAATTAAGCTAAACAAACAGTATTTAATTTGTCAAAGATTATGATATCTAAGGTGATCAAAGTTAAGTGATCTCTTTTTCATAAAATTATAATTTTTGTATTTGAATTCATAAATTTATGGATATATTTACCTATTTGACTCCTAACATTAGTCATTTCTAAATCAGGTGTCTCATCTTTTTACTCAGTTAGAAATCTGTTAGTCATATGATTGTTGTCTTTCAATTCAATACTACACTATTTTTTTTCAATGGCATTATACTGTTTTTTTTTTTACTAATTATTTTAGTTAGTATTATAATGTATTAAATTCTATCAGAGATACATGTATATATGTTATAATGTGTATTGTATAGAGTTCAAAATTATCTATGGATTAATATATTCCTTAGGAGGCTTGAAACCAACTATAATAAATGTAGGAGACTATTGTATATACTTTCTGAATTAACTTTGAATTTATTTAAGTGTCAAGACTATGCCTTAACTTCAACACATTAATCTCTTGAAACTTCAAATCATTAGATTGAATAACATAATAATGATGATCCTATTAAAAAAAGTGAATCCATGATGATTTTGACTGAGTAAATTTTAGGTATTTGTGGGAAATTGATTAACATATAACTGTCTTACATAACATGTTCTCTTTTCAAAGTATAATAACTACTCTTTCTTATTGCATTGCTAAAGGTATAATAATACTAAATCATCCATGCACTTCACTACTGTTACACAATGCTTTATTTACCACCCTCTTTTATAGTTTACAGTTTTGATTACCCTAGCAATCTTCATCAGAAATTTTATATCTCAGTAACTTCAACTGTTAAATTCAAATTTCTCTCTCTTTTTTTTAATTTAGCAGTTGAACTTAGTAGATATAAAAGTTCTGAAGAAGATTTCTGGAGCAATCAAGACTATAATCTGTAAAAGAGGATGCTAAATAAAGCATTGTGTAACAGTAGTAAAGTGCATAAATGATTTAGTATTATATGTTCACTTTTACAGGATTATTTTGACACTACTTCTTATGTAGTTACAATTTCAGACTTCAGTATTAATAGTTGAAGAGAATGTGAAGACTATGAAGTTTTTATAAAATAAATAGTCATTTCTAATATATGTTGAAGTACCATAAAGATGCATATCTTGTATCTAGTTAGAAGCCTAAAAGATGTAAATCAACATTTTGCACAGATGCTCTGAATCAGAGCTGTTGCTATTAAGTAAATTACTATTTTTTATGATGAAATTTTTTTCCCTAAAAACTTCTTGCAGAATGCAAGTTTTGTAAACGTCATTGGAATTTTGATTTATTAACAAAATATCAAAGAGTATTAATTCTAGATAATTATTTAGATATCATTTCATTGCACAGGGAGTGGAATATCTAAGTATGCTACAATTTCAGGTTCTAAGTCCATCAGGGTAATTCATGGAAATTTTTTGGATGACAAGTAAATGTAGGATTTTTCTTTTAAATAACTAATTCAAATATATTTAGTATTTATCAATAACCATCAGGATAAATCATGGAAATTTTTTAGATCATGAGTAGATTTAGGGTTTTTCTTTTGAAGAGCTAAATCAAATACATTTAGCATTTATCAGTATACATCACATGATCACTATCGTAAATGCTTACAGAAGCTGTTAAAACAGTGACAAACTTTCAATATAATAATGCCATCTAATGTAGGTCATAGTAACCAATAGATGCAAGAAGGTTTGTGCATAAAATCCCTATCTAGTATCCCCAGACTAGTTTCTACCTTGTGGCTTTCATAATGAGAGACCTGTACAAACCTTCTATCACCTATTGATTATTATGGTTGCACTAAATGACAATGGAAAATTTGTCACAGTTTATCAGTAAATAAATATCTAACAATTATTTATCGATAGGTAAAAATCCCTTGTTAATCTGATTTGGTCAGATTGGTGTCAATGATATATACCTACAAGAACTAAAGCACACTTGCTTTAATTATATACTACGTTTACATTATTAGAAGGGAAACATGAAAATGAAAATAATGCAAACAAGATTATTTACATTTTTCATCTTACTATGATAAACAAAAATATTTCCTTTTTTTCTATTTTAGTTCCATCAATTGTAAGCTTGAACAATCACACCTGATGATAATACACTTTATTAATTTCCATTTCCAGATTGGTTTTCGGCTTATAAATTTTGAATTTTAGGCTGTTAGCTTGAGAATAAAACAAGATTCAGTTTTAAATCCCAGGTCTTTCTTAATGAAAGTAGAAGTCAAAACTAGTCTAAAGATGAGAATCAATAAATTATTTCCATGAGAAAGTGTTAAAAATAAAACAATAAACTTATTTCAGTTATAGTGATCCTTGCAAAAAGAACTGATTATCATGATATAAGTTCACAGATTAGAAAATAAACAACAACATTATTTTCATAACTGATTTACATAAAAAAAAATCTTCATTAAGAGCCATTGAACTTAGAATTTAAATCTTTTTTTTGTCAGAAGTTTTATTGAATATTTATTAACTTAGGAGAAAATTGAAATAACTTTGTATTAGTCATATAGTAGTTTTAGCAATATTGTTAAGATCACAAGCAGTAAAAATATTGAATGGAAAACACAATGACTTTATGAACTTTAATAATATATATAAATTGAAGTCTTAAACTGGATTCCAGGAGATTATACAAGAAATTAGCTAATATGATGTGGGTAAAAAAGATTAGGAATAGTAAAAACTGAATTACACCTAAGAGAGATTTTTATTGTACAGTGTATTGATAATGGGCAAAAGTTATGATGATATATTATTAGCTCACATAAAACAAATTTGCATAAGAAGCAGTTCATAAATCTTTATATATATATGTGTGTGTGTGTGTGTGTATGTGTGTGTGTAATAAATGAATAAATTTTGATGTCTGCCAGTGCAGGTTTAAATTGTTTAATATTATTAATCACTATTTAAATAAACTGACTTTTCATATTAGATGTACTCCGGATACAATTTAACCTGAATAGATGTGCTAAAAATCCAAACATTAGTCAATCATATCTGAATAATGGTCATGGCTTTTTATATTGTTTCATTTGATATATTTTCAGTATGACCATATTATCACATAACCATACTTATTTGATTTCTTCAAATTTATCATGCAATATTAAATACTAATTTTACACAGAAGTGACAATTATAACATCATTTCAAAACTTACATTACATGGTAATTTCAATAAATGTGGCACTGAATATATTTGCAAGATAAGAGGAACAAAGTTTGCCACTCTCTAATGCAAATTTGAATTATTTAATATTGTTAATCATTATCTCTGACCTAATTAATGCTTGTCTAATTATATCATAAAAGATACATGAAAAAATTCCTATTATAATTTCAATGTTTTATATATATATTGAACTGGGTCTGTTTAATAGAGATTGAATAATTGGGTTTTAAACCTTATTTAATATATTTTAAATTTTATATTTTTAATATTACGTGAATGTATTGGTCCTTCAAGCAGAGGAGAGAATACCAGTGATAGCAGGGCCCTCAACGATACCTACAGTCAGATCGAGCTATGCAAAGCATGGCCCATCTTGGCTGCTAGATTCAAACCCCTGGCACTCAAAGCATTTTTTATTTGTTTTGAGGATCAATCTCAGAGGCCAGATAATCATGAGTTATATAATCAGCATGCTTTGGCCGACACACCCACAATCCAATGCTCGAAATATCCCACGATTAGCTCACACTCTGTCTCAGGATCCAGCATATTTACTTAACACATAAAATAGCTCTACATTAAATTATTCATGATGCAGTGACAAGAGAGAAAGAGAAAATAGACAAAATAACAATTAAGGCAGACATTAATATTTAATTATTAATGCACACATATATTTAATATAATATAAAATAATAAATTTTACATAAGAAAAATATGACTTTAAGCTATAGTTACAATAATAATCAAAAAATAATAATTCTTTACAACAGCTATATAATCAAATAATTTTATACATTAAAAAGCTTTTTTTCAGCATCTGCTTTGGTGCCCTTTTCAACTGTTACTAATCTATTTGACATTAATGAATCACCTGACATAAAACCATCCAGTGTCCAATAATGGAATTAAAACAAACAATAATAATATAAATAATTAAAACAAATCAAAACCCTCATATATAAATTCAATAGTTACAAAACAATTGATTATATCATAATAATATGTTAAACAATTATTAAATACATTTTTAAACAATTATTTATATCAATTTATATAATTTTCCATTCATTTTTAATCAACCAATTATTAACCAAATTTGTAGAAGTCTTATAAATATTTGTACAATTAGTCAAATTATTTTTAATATAATATGTTTCACATATTTGCCTTCTTTTTGGATCTTTGATGAAATTTAAATATTTAATACTTTTTGTAGCAACTATTCTATGGCCATATTTCAAGTAGTGAATATATAATGCAGACCTATCCTTTCTTCTTTTAATAGCATTGTTATGTTCTTTGGCTCTCACCTCTAATTGTTTTACAGTATGCCCAAAGTAAATCATTTTACAAATTTTGCTTGTAATTTTATACAATTCCTTTTTTGAACTGTAAATCATCCCTTAACTTATAATTATCTATTAAGTGATTAAGATTTTTACTATTTGACCAGCCAATATTTATATTCTCATCAATATAATTTTTATTATACCTTAAAATATTAAAAATCCTAGGATAATATGAAAGTTTAATCCATTTTTTACTTAAATCATTATTACCATTATCAATACCATCATTATTCTCAAAAATTTTATCATCTATAATAGATTTTTTTAGAAGTAAAAAATATATTGCTAATAGTTTTAGGATTATATCCATAATCTTTATATAATTTAATAAAAAACTGATTCTTTTGCAATTAACTACACTTTTATCTATATTGTATTTATCATTCCTATATTTAAAAATTTTAATTACTGCTAAGTTTTGTACCCATGCTTGTTGTGAATCTACATGAATAATTTTTCTTAATTTATGTTCTTTAATAAAATGTTTTAAAGTAATTTTCTTATCGTTATCTATATTAATTTTTATATCTAAATATTGAATCTTATCTTCAAATTCTACTTCAGTAAATTTAATTTTATATATATATATATTACTATTAAACTCATTATAAATATTATTCATTACTCTTTTATTACCAATAATTAAAATATCATCAACATATGTAGAATAATGTATTATTTCTTCACTAATTACTCTTTTTTAATTACAATATTTTCTAATTCATTTATAAATATTTATGATATTAAGCCACTAATTAATTGCATAACCCATAACCCATCCCTCATTTATATTCCAAAATTCATTATTATATTTAAAATATGAACTATTGTGTATTAATTTTAAATCCTCTTCAATAATATTTATTATGTTCATATCATTTATATACTTACTTAAATTTTTTTATTTCCTTTCCAATTTTGATATTAGTAAAGTTACAATAGTCCATTAATTAAAGTTCATTCATTTAAACTAAAGAGTCTAGACTGTGATCAGAATATATTTTAAAATATCTTTACCTAGGTTTTCATGACTGTCAGTTTCCAACCGGTTGGCTTTTTGAACTCCATCGATGGTCCCAGGACTTGTTTTCCATTCTTTGTGTTGACGATGGTAGAGAGAGTTGTGGCAGCATTTTCTTACAATCTAGGCATTGTTTCAGGCAATGGTTCAGGCAAGCACAGTTGATTTCTGAGGTCTTGGGACATGAAGCCCTGGTGGATGTTTCTATGGCTCATGCAGCCTCTCTCTTAATGCTGACCACAGCAGTAATGATTGGCTTACTATTGCGTTTACAATTTCCGAATATTGTGCATTCTTTAGAAAGAACCTGAACTCCGGACTACTAACAAATTGACTGGAATAACTTGATCACAAATTGCAGACCAGACTGTATATCACAAACCAGACTGAATAATAATAGAGAGAGTGATTTTATATATTTTTTCTCTACTATTATTTTAATTTCTTATCATTATTTTTTAATTTAGATCTTAACTTGAAATGTCTTTTAATCAATTTTGTATTTCTGGTTACCTCAATCCCTTGCTCAGATTCATCTAAACAATCTCGATAAGATAGTTTACAGTTTTTTAATTAATACAACTACTGATTTTCATTTTGTTATCAATCTGAAATCTTATAAACTAATTACATAATGAAAGTTTTACAAACATTTTATTTTTACTGACTAATTTTTAGCCCGATTTCACATTTGCGTATTTTATACATTATAAAAGGAGTTTTCTTTACAAAGAGAGAGACAAAAAAAATTTTTAAATCTACTTTCTAATTTTGTTTAAAAATTGTCCCCCCTCTTGCCAAGAAGTTTTATTTTAAAGAAAAATATGATGCAGTACTTTTAATTTTGCAAAATTTCATTTTTAAAAATCTTAAAACTAATCATAATAATTTTTAAAAAATAAATAAATTATGAAACATGTAAGTTGAATAGTGGTACAATATATTATATCAGACAGTCTTCACCTAATAATCTTCAATAGAGGGTGTCATTAGAACTCTAACCTAGAATATTTATAATTGATAGATCTGGATATTCATTAGAAGTGTGTACTACAGATCAATTATTGCTAATAAATTAGGGAGAATACAGATTATTTAGTAGTAAAATAAACAATTGGCAAGGCAGACAACAGTAAACAAATGCCAGACAAATCTAACAATTAATAACAATGTTTATTAATAATAGGAAAACAAAAAAAAAATTTAAATACTTTACATTGGTGGATGGTTTTGAATTGTAGTTATCTCAATCATCTATTAAAATTGAGTATAAACCTTTTTAAAGAAATAGTTAATGTACCCGTCAGTTGATTAATTATATTATCCTTTCCCTCAAATTAATTTTTAGTTCATTAAAATAATTGAGTGTTATGATAACAAAACTTATATACAGTATACTTGATTATTTCAGATTTATGCACATATCTTTGCAATAACATTAATTATGAATTAAACATTGACATATTTTATTATTAGATAAGCTCACACATGCTGATTTTACTAACAAAGCTCATATGAGGCAAGACCTAGGCCATGTGAAGAAACATACAATAAACAACAATAAAGAGATCCATAAGTAACTCATGTTAATTACTGAAATATACTGAAGACATGGGAATGAATACTTGGATCCAAGATATACATCAAAGTGACTAACAATTTCATATGGTAAACAAACACAGGTTAAAACAAAAAAATATAAAAATGAATATGGGTAGAAACTTTGTTGAATCCAATGCTAAATCAAAATCTGCCTATATATAATATTAAGTATAGAAATAAATAGAAGACCTAATATATTAATAAATTTCTCTGTAGTGTCTATAAAGGGATCATTTATATGCATGCACAAAAAGAAACAGAACAATCTTTTTTTCAGCCACATATGGTAAAAATAGCAAGAAAAACAACTTCCAATACCATAAACAATTTAACACATATAAAAATTATCATACAGACATCTAATAGAAATGTTCATGTTAAGGTTTAAGGTATTATTAATTAAGATGTATTTTTTTTAAAAAAAAAATTCCAGATTTTCTTTCTTTATAATTTATAAGAATTCTGTTCTTTTCTTTTTTTTTTTTTTTTTACAAAGTGCTGACAAAAATCTAAATGGTTTAAAACAATTACAAAATTGGAGGTGGGGAGGGAAGAATTTTGCTCTAGAATTTTTTTAATAACTTTCAGTTTAATAGATAAAAAATAATTCTAGAAAAACTAGTGTGTTTTATTAAATTTACTTATCAATTGCCAAATATATTAAAGGGATTAGCCAAACATATTCAAATGATTATCATATTATATAATACATTTACAATAGAATACAATTCAAAACAAAACAACCCTCCCCTTATAGGGGGGGCTTTTTTTTGTTACCCAACACAACAAACGGTGGCCGAAGGGTGGTGCAAAAAATCCCTTCTGGGTCCCCCCCCCTTCTCCCCCCCCCTGTTTTTTTTTTGTGGTGTCCTTCTTCAGTGGGGGGCGTTGGGTCTGGGGGCCCCCCCCCTCCAATTTTGGGATTTATACCCTCCCCCCCCCCCCCCTTTTTTCTATTTTTTTTCAACACCAATATGATGGAAATGAAAAAAAAAAAACTATTTTTATTTTCACCCCAAAACCAATATTCATATTTTTTGGAATGGATTTAACTCCCCTACTTTTCCTTTTTTTTTGGGTTTTTTCCTCTTCTCCCCCCCCCCCCCCCTCTCCTCTATTGGGTTGGTAGTAAATAACTAAACACCACATCACCTCCCCTTATTCTCCCCAAAAAATATTAAAAAACATTTCACAAAAAAAAAAAAAACAACACACTCCATTTCCTTCTTGCTTCTTTTTTTTGCAAACAATAGAAGACGGAGCGCGGAAATACGTCTCCACTCTTTCTCTTCTCTTCCCCCTTCCTCCTTTCTCCCCTGATGGGTTTTTTCTTTGTGGCTTTCTTCCGTGGGGGCCCTGGGATTTGAGTGCATTGATCCTTCTTTTTCACTCCCCTCCCTCCCCTCCCCTTCTTCCTTTTTTAAATTAAATACAAAAAAATATTGAGAAAAATATGAAAATATTTTTTAATTTCCAAATCCTATCTTTTCATTTTAGTGTGAAATTGAGTTTGTACCTAAATTTTGTGCTCATTTTTTCTTTTCTTTTTCTCTTTTTCCCCCACTATATTCATTACCATTCTAATTATCTCTATTTTAAATAAATTATGATAAATATATTCAACATTAACAAATACTACTATAATTTTTATAAAAAATATAAAAAAAAAAAACAATAATTCTTTTTTTTTTTATTTTTGTTCTTACATGACAACAAAAATGAAGTTATTGAATCGCTTGTGAATAGATTCTTTTTTTAGGCCCTCTCCTTCTTCTCTCCTTTGGTTTTTTTGGTTGCTTGGCCCTTGCTCTGGGGGGGGGGGGGGGGGTGTGGGATGAAACTTGTTCTTTGTGTCTTTTTTAATTTTTTGCGTTCCCCTTTTATCTCCTTATTTAAATTTTAAATAAAATTAAAATAAATTATAAAATTTAAAAAAATTTTAAAATAATTATATAAAATTAGTTTATTGTTTTTATTTATGTTTAGTGGTTTAATACCAATCCTGCCTAATAGGATAGTGGTGGCTATGGTTGTTGAAGGCCAAAGACACCAAAATGTATGGGTACTGAATTGAGTTCAGACCCATATGACTATATAAGCTATTGAGCTTGGATTGAAAATATTAATAGTGTTTTCAATTTCATTCTCATAGTTTTGTAGTTAAATAGAGTTAAAAGGTGGGTGCTGGAGGGTTGCATTAGATCCTAAGACCTAGGTGCAGTGCTCTCAGATCCAAGGCTCCTCACTGATGAAGGCCACAAGCCAGAAACTAGTCTGGGGATATTGGATGAGTAGGCACTAGATAGGGATTTTATGCACAAGCCTTCTGGCATCCATTGATTGCTCTTGTTAGCACAAGATGGCACTACTATATGGAGAGTGTTGTTTTGTTTTGAATTGTTTAATAACAATTATTGTGCTAGTATGAGATAGTGATCATGTGATGTTTAGTGGTTTAATACCAATCCTGCCTAATAGGATAGTGGTGGCTATGGTTGTTGAAGAGCCAAAGACACCAAAATGTATGGGTACTGAATTGAGTTCAGACCCATATGACTATATAAGCTATTGAGCTTGGATTGAAAATATTAATAGTGTTTTCAATTTCATTCTCATAGTTTTGTAGTTAAATAGAGTTAAAAGGTGGGTGCTGGAGGGTTGCATTAGATCCTAAGATCTAGGTGCAGTGCTCTCAGATCCAAGGCTCCTCACTGATGAAGGCCACAAGCCAGAAACTAGTCTGGGGATATTGGATGAGTAGGCACTAGATAGGGATTTTATGCACAAGCCTTCTGGCATCCATTGATTGCTCTTGTTAGCACAAGATGGCACTACTATATGGAGAGTGTTGTTTTGTTTTGAATTGTTTAATAACAATTATTGTGCTAGTATGAGATAGTGATCATGTGATGTTTAGTGGTTTAATACCAATCCTGCCTAATAGGATAGTGGTGGCTATGGTTGTTGAAGAGCCAAAGACACCAAAATGTATGGGTACTGAATTGAGTTCAGACCCATATGACTATATAAGCTATTGAGCTTGGATTGAAAATATTAATAGTGTTTTCAATTTCATTCTCATAGTTTTGTAGTTAAATAGAGTTAAAAGGTGGGTGCTGGAGGGTTGCATTAGATCCTAAGATCTAGGTGCAGTGCTCTCAGATCCAAGGCTCCTCACTGATGAAGGCCACAAGCCAGAAACTAGTCTGGGGATATTGGATGAGTAGGCACTAGATAGGGATTTTATGCACAAGCCTTCTGGCATCCATTGATTGCTCTTGTTAGCACAAGATGGCACTACTATATGGAGAGTGTTGTTTTGTTTTGAATTGTTTAATAACAATTATTGTGCTAGTATGAGATAGTGATCATGTGATGTTTAGTGGTTTAATACCAATCCTGCCTAATAGGATAGTGGTGGCTATGGTTGTTGAAGAGCCAAAGACACCAAAATGTATGGGTACTGAATTGAGTTCAGACCCATATGACTATATAAGCTATTGAGCTTGGATTGAAAATATTAATAGTGTTTTCAATTTCATTCTCATAGTTTTGTAGTTAAATAGAGTTAAAAGGTGGGTGCTGGAGGGTTGCATTAGATCCTAAGATCTAGGTGCAGTGCTCTCAGATCCAAGGCTCCTCACTGATGAAGGCCACAAGCCAGAAACTAGTCTGGGGATATTGGATGAGTAGGCACTAGATAGGGATTTTATGCACAAGCCTTCTGGCATCCATTGATTGCTCTTGTTAGCACAAGATGGCACTACTATATGGAGAGTGTTGTTTTGTTTTGAATTGTTTATAACAATTATTGTGCTTGTATGAGATAGTGATCATGTGATGTTTAGTACAATAGAATACAATAAATATAAACTTACATATCAATAAAATTGAATAAAAAATTATCATTTGCTGGCTTACTGATAGATCTATAGATTCTTCATGTAAAGATTTTTACCTTTCATCCATAGTGATTTGTGTATAGATGGCTATTACTTTTTGTACAGATTATATATAAATGTGTATGTACTCTTATCATGATATATTTTCCCAAGTCTTCTGGTTGTTTCATGGGTGATGAGAAGTGCATTGATATAATGGGCTGTAGGGTGACAGCAGTTGGCTGGTTCAGAAGATCAGTTAGCAGGCGAATTTAGCATATGTTGGCTATAGATTCATGTTGGAGTCAAGGGGACTTAGTTTTAATATGGTTACTGGTGTGAGTTCTGAATTTATTTTCAAGACAGACTCATATAACACTGTAGGATCAAAACAGAATCAAGTAGAGTAATTAGAAGTCTAATAAAATCAGAAGAATAATTAAATGTTTTAGTTGGTCTTATATAGACTAACTGCTCATTGTTCAATACACTCAGGAATTTAAAGAATCTCCCTAATCAGCAAACAAGTTATTAAAATATTTTTACTCAGATAAGCCATCATTTTAATTAATTATGAAATTCCAAATTATATTAATTAAAAATTTTCCAGATAACAATATTTAATAGAAATAAGACTATATTTTTGTTAAATTCTTAATTAAAATGAACTGATTAGAATTGATAAAGAATCTTTTACACATTAAGTATTGTTTTTGGACTATTAAAAAAATTTTTTTTACTAAAGGATAAAATGTTGCAAAGTTCACATTTTTAAAAAATAAAAACGGTTACATCATTATTGGGTGCATGTATTACATAAAAACCCATACTCAAATAATAATAAAAACACTTAAATTAAAATTAAGTTTGCTTAGCCAAATATAAATTAATATTGAGATGAGCAAAGTATTTCAATATATATAGTGTAAATTTAACAATTCTCATAAAATAACTATTATTATTTACATGCCACTAAAAACAGAAATAAATATAGAAAACTATCAATGATATGAAGAAAATGAAACTGGTTCTACTGACTTAAAAAAATTAAAGTTATTAAATGTATACTTATTTCTTGGATTATGTAAATATTATTACTCTTAAAATTTATTATATGTATAATTTTTAAAAATATTAATAAATTCATGAAATATATACTTAAAAAATCATGAATCATTGTATATTTGCAAATATATTTTTAATTTTGATGGTATTGAGATAATTATAATAGAATAAAATGATAAACAATATAACATAAAAGAAGCAACTTATATTAATAGAGAAATTTGTTAAACAGGGGATGAAAATAAAACTGTATAAAATTTCAGATGTCATATGATTTTTTTGATTTAGCAATAATAAGTCGATAATGATTATGATTATGCAATCAAAAATAGGATTACATAATAAATTTAAAAAACAAAAATGTTCATCAATAAATTCATATCCCTCCTATATATTCCTAATGTTCTCAAAGTATGAATAAAATTTGTTCAGAATCATACAGAATTAGCGATTGAACTCCACCCATTCTCAACGGTTGATCAATAATTTCAAGGATAGACTGCCCTCTGAACAGATTCCCCATACTGTGTATAAGATTCTATGCAATTAAACCAAATGCAGCTTTATGTATTTCAGAGAATTCTATGCTAGCTTCACAAGACTATCCTACCATCAACACTCACACAAAAGGGCCAAAAACAATCCAGACCACAAATCTATTTCTTAAGCATGAACACCAACTTGTCCATATATTTGAACCTATTGCAGCCAGCATTCGTATGTATAGAAAAAAATGATGCAAAATAAAAGAGATTTGGCATATCACCAACAATGGCAATGCCATTAATTAAAAGGAAACTTCCCCCTTTTTAAAAAGTGGAACATTTAAGCTTATGTGTACATAATATACATGGTACTGAAGCAGGAAATATTATAGCACATATTTCTGCTTCACCTAGTGCCAATGTCATCAGCACTAGTGTGGGTTTCAACCCAATCTTGTATATTAACTCACACCCATCTCATAATAGGCAGTAGTAGGTGTATCTTATAATCAATATTATATTCTTTTATCTGATTTATATTTCATTAATTTATATTTTATGATTAAAACTAATCTCTCTATAATAGTGATTTATTTTATAATATTCATAGCAATGTATATTTTGTTATTTATTTTATTAAATTGGCACTAAGAGTAAATAACTGAATCCTAGATATCTATAAAGTGTTACAAATATTTTAAATTCTTTCATTAAAGTTCATTTTTCCAATTAATCAGTTGGTAACATTTTATATTTATCTTTTGATAAATATAAATTAAAGGATCATTTATATAAACAATCTAATATTTATAAGATATATTTTGTAAATTTGTTATTTAAATTTTATATCAAATGTAAGTTTGAAAATCATCGTATGATTTATAGAATGTACCAAATTCCTAAAATTTTTGTGAATAAAATTTACATTTTCTTTAATCTAAATCTCAATTAAATAGGCTTTGGTAAAACGATGACTGATAAACTTAATTTAAAAATCATGCTTGATGCTGTTTTTTTTTTTAATTAGAAAATGAACCCTTGGGGCATGTATAATACAGGATTGTAGATTTCCTGCTCAGGCAGACACTGACCACAAAGAAAGTTATCAGAAAACGTCATGCACATTGGATCCTAATAGATAAGGCTGGGAGTATAAATAGTAAAAAATTTTGATAAGTGAGTACTGAAGGACAAATTACTGAAGAGAGTTGATTAGTGTTTATAGCTACATCATGCCTAAAGAATGACAGGGTGAAAAGATCAGCCGTTGCTTCTCTGAACTCTGTTTCCACCAGCTCATCA
The DNA here is from genome assembly GCA_028023455.1 of Epiperipatus broadwayi. NCBI lineage: Eukaryota > Metazoa > Onychophora > Udeonychophora > Euonychophora > Peripatidae > Epiperipatus > Epiperipatus broadwayi. The sequence continues at coordinate 929,880 of JAQFVV010006277.1, read as the reverse complement.
CAATGCCATTCCAGAGTTCTCAACATCCAGTCCATGGGACTGTACTGCATCAAGGAAGCCTACAGAGTGAAGACCTGAATTTGTAACTGCCTGTTTTCAGCCATGGAATGTCTACCGATTGGTTTTGAGGTAACATTCAAATTGCTGCAAGCCTCTGATTTTAGCTTACTTTATTTTTAAATCAATGTTAATTTGTAGCGGTGGTTGTAACTTATGCCCCATGTGACACAGAAATAGCACCTCTTACAGCCACATGGGGCATAAGTTACAACTACCATTGTATCTTATATATATATAAGGTTTATACAACTTAATTTTAAAATGCGTCTTAACTTTTTTCCATAAATTTAAAACTATCAATTTTATTAAAATTTTCAGATTATTTTGATGCAGCAAATCTAACTTAATTTTTTTTTAAATCTATAAGCCTATTGCTGGTAATGTTACCCACACAAAAATAATATTTCCTGCTCATTATAGTTCATTAATATAAATATGACTTTTGTATAAGCAAAGCAACCAATAATATATCAAGAGATTCATTATGGTTATTGACTTATGATTTTTTAAAATAAAAAAACATATAACATTAAAATGAGAGGGAATATCAACATATTCTACCAAAAATAATTTTCTTTTATCTTGTAGCTAGTCAAGCAATGCTATAATAGGGATATTCAGACAATCCCTGCTCAATTATTTTATTACACAATATATCCATTAATATTGGATAGATAATTTTTGTCAAAATCTATTACAACTATCTATTTAGCTATATATATATGTGTGTGTAAATTTTATAATTACATGTAAATATGTGTGTGTGTGTGTGTGTAAATTTTATAATTACATGTAAACTACTCATGGTTAATTTAAAAAATATATAAAAGCTATTTGATCTAAGTTGTAATTAATGTCAATATATCAAATGTAGTTTTTAATCTGATGTCAGCTTTATATAATAATACAAGCAGGTTGGCTTATGGTTCAAAACTTTACGGTTTTTGATTTTCAGGTTTGATAGTAAAAAAAAGTTTAAAATGGGTGCCTGATGCATAATTGCATTCATTCTAGATTTAAATGCAAAGTTCATTGATAAAGATAAAAGCTAGAAAATGATTTAAGGATTAAATTGCAATTAATATTATTTTGTAATCATTGATAATTTAAGCTGCTCTAAAGTAGAAAGCTGATCTTGTTTATAATTGTGATTGATTATGCTATCTAAATCAGTATTATTTTAGATCATTTTGACTTATGTTAAATACAAAAATATATTCAGTAAACATAAAAATGTGCGGAAATTACATGAATTTAAATTTTTTTTTCTAAAATTCGTATATATTTACAGTTTATATTACTTATATAAACTCAAAAACCAAAATTTGTATCTAATTTGAGAGATTACTGAAAGTTTCTATTATAATATTTGAATAACCAGGTAATAAGAAAAAAAAATAGCTGATAGTATCTTTAATAACTGTGTGTTAGGCATGTTTCTTGTGAATATTAAGTATAATTAATTCTATATAAAGATAATCTGAATATTATTAATTTATATCCATCTAAGTTTAATTGTAAACTGAGCAACACAAATCCAATCAATTTTCATAATTCTGTTTCTTACTTCTTTTCCAATAACCATCATTTTCATTTGATAATATGGAATTTCTTTCATTAGTTGACTTCTTAAATATGTGAGAATATTTTTACTTCGTGCTGCTAAATAACCTAAAAAAATATTCATTTATAAACATTAAAGAATTCTCTATAATTTTTATTTATTTGATCTTTATTATTTTAATTTTATTTAAATTATAAGCATTTTTTAAAATTATATTTTATTTAAAAATTTGCATTATACAATATAAACATTACAAGCATAAAGCTAAACTAGTCAATAAATAATTAAAATTACCCCAGATCCAAAACTCAACCAGACTAGCCAAGAAAAAATCAAATCAAAAACACAAACAAAGGTTTCACTGTTACAAGCAGACTTCTCAAGTATAAAGAACTACAAAAACACCACCATATTTATATTAAACATTACCTACAAATCCATTTACTTCCTATCTACCCTTAATAGGAGGACTATTCCTGGTATAGTGTATTTTATCCCTTGTTTTTGTAAGAAGGTTTACATAGATCAGAGTAGTTTGAATTTAAATGAAAGAATAAAGGTTCATAAAAGTAGGATTAAAAATAAATATCTTAGTTCTGCTTTGTACGTCCATGAAAAAGATACAGGTCACACTATTAATTTTGATGAAACTAAGGTTGTCTTCTTTGAGAGAAATGAAATAAAAACAATTAAAAAATCTTTATTATTGAAAATGTATTATTCTGAAGCAATTAACTTATTTAAAAATTCTTTTAATATTAAGGGTGATGGGAAGTAAATAAATTTGTGGATAATGTTCAATATAAATATGGTGTTGTTTTTGTAGTTCTTTACACTTGAGAAGTCTGCTTGTAGCAGTGAAATCTTTGGTTGTGTTTTTGATTTTATTTTTTCTTGGCTAGTCTGGTTGAGTTTTGGATTTGGGGTAATTTTAATTATTATACAATATGTATGTAATAGATTTGGTTTAATTTCTTTACTGAATTTTCCTTGAAAATAATGTGTTCACAAAAGTACATGTGAAGTAGACAGAAAGAAGAGGTGAAAAAGAAAAAGATATATAGTGATAAATTCCTTAGTAGGGTGAACAAATATACAATGGTCTTTTTATAAGAAAATATAGTTTTTAAAAGTGATAAACCTTTCTCGAGTAAACATTTTTATAACATTTTTCACAGTATAATTCTCATTTTCAAATCTAATAACAATTACTGATAATTAATTTATATAAAAAAAATAATTTATTAATTTATTGCTAAGGAGTTCATAAAAAATTTAAGCTCCAGAAAAAAGCTATGGACCTTAATTAAAACATTAAAATTTATGGAGAAGTTTTAAAAATTAAATACTAGAATAAATTCTGTTATGAGGTTGGTAAGCAATAGTAACCCACTATTGATGATGAACAAATGCTAAGCTTTAGTCATAGCACTCTCTAAACAAAGAAATTAATAAAGGTGAAAATGGGTTCCTACTTATTCAAGCTCAATATACTTAGGTCAATGCTAATATAATCTGACAAATATAAAGCTTGTAGAAAGCATGCAAATATTAAATCTATATCACTCTTAAGCTAAATAATAATTCAACTTAACAATATAAAAATAGGATTTTTTTTTCATTCATTAGCAACAAATTGACTTTAGTTTTTTATTTTACTGATCACAAGTTCAATAACAAAGAATAATTTGACTTAATGGTCTGAAATAAAAGATAGTCCTTCATTATCAAGAAAATATGTTTTATTTTGTAATTATCCTAATCTACATTAAAAAGGAGAAAAATCTTTTTTTTGCCATTCTCTGGCAGGAGAGAAAACTTTATTAACAGCAAAATTGTTAGTTTCAATCACTGGGGTTCATAAATGTCACATGATTTTCCTTTCCCTGAGCAATTTGTTATATGATTACTTTTTGCATTTTGAAATACTATTAAAAATATTATATTGAGCAATATATGCTTTATAAATATAATTTCAGTACAGAAACCCTCTGTAGATATGATCATTAAAAGAAGACATACCTTTCTTTATTCAGTAGTAATAAAGGTTTACAATTTTTTGATTCTTGCAGAAATCTTGTTAAGCAAAAGGTTATTGAATGGATAAAGCAGAAACCCATCTGAGTATATAATACAATATTCCATTGTAAGTTTGAACATTTCTGATAAGATATATTTTATAATAAATAAAAAGTTAGCATTTATTTTATACAAAAGTTTAAGTTTATAATTATAAATAACTAGCTATAACCCACAGCTTTGTTTGTATTAGTAGAATAAAAGAATATAATACAATATGTATCTGATACCACAGGTTGTATATTTATATATATAATAATACAAGAACTATCAACAGTAATATCACAAAAATATATTTTCTATGATAGTTATACTACTGAATTTGATCACCTTTTAGGATTTTAATTTAAATATATTTTTCATGTGATAAAGTAATTTTTAAAAATGATTAGGAAATTTTATTATCATGATATTTTAAATAACTAAACATCACTATGATTACCATTTCTTATGTTTGCTCATAACTGTTATTAAAACAGGCAAAACACTCCATACAGTAGTGCCACTCAGGCTTGCACTGAGTGGCACTACTGTATGGAGAGTTTTGCCTGTTTTAATATCATGATATTTTGTTCGCTCTCTGCTTACAAGTGAAAAATTAAATGTGGTACAAATGGAATTTAAATAAAAATATTATTTATGAAATCAAATTTATCAAAAACTATCATTTTCTCTATTTTTGTACAATGTATTTTAATATGCAAAAACAACATACATTGTACCAATTTAAAATTTTTTCCAACATCTGTAATCTTTTAATCAGTGATGCCCTCTTTTTGTATTTTTTATGAAATTATTCAAATGATTACACATTTTTAAAACAATTAAGTATCATAAAGCAAAAATTCATAGCCTAAATAATTATTCATACAAAAAAGAAAGAAAATCATGATTGGTACAATATTTGTTGAATTATTAAGTAACAAACAAACTTTCACATTTATACAGTAATTGGAAGGATAAGGGTTATAACAAAAATTTTATTTAACTAAATATTGATGTCTTTTCTAAAAACAATGCAATACTTTATCTTATAATAAATCAATCTCTGAATATTCATACATCTCTATATCAGAATATAAAATTTAGCTAAAAAAAATTTAACTCTAAAAATAAAAAAAAAAGGTGCATTAAATGATGATAACACATTCTGATAGTTTATAATTTTAAAAACATTATTATAAATGGCAATATTTAAAGTGCTTTTTTTTTTGCCATACTAAAAGAAGCACAATTTTACAAATATAATATTCAAGTGTGTGTGTGTATAAATATACATATGAATATAGTAAATATAAATTGAAAGTTTTTTAAAGTAAATAATTGAAATGTAGTCACTTAATGATGTGGACTCATTAAAGTTTCAATGACTGAATGAGAATTATTATATACTCTTACCTTTTTTTTTTGCTTAGTTAATAGGAGCTATGTGGGGCAAAAAAATTAGCATTTATACAAAATATGTGTTCATATTATAAATTTTATACTTTTACTAGATAAAATAAATTTAAAATTAATTTATTTAATACCTGTTTCACTGATGTAGTCTGGAATATTAGTCAAAACAAGATTGTCAAAATGCAGTAAACAGCCATTGAGGTTGCCAAGTTCCAAAGGAAATTCATGTAAATCATAATTGCTAATATATATATAATTGTAGTAAAGTTAATAAAGTATAATGGTGATAATATATTTTACAAAAACAATAATGTAAGACAGAAATATTTGTAGCTGATTTCTTAACCTTCTTCAACTGAAAATCATTTAAATTTAGCAGAAAAAAATCATCATCATGTTGTAACCCAAGATTCATGAATTTAATACATACATTGTCTATTAATTAAAGTTGTCTTATTTCTATTTATCAAAATTGATTTAATTTTCCTTTTATAAGAATTTCTCTCTTCACGAAGAATTTTAATATTTTCCAGAGAGAAATTGAAAATAAACTCACATACTTTTTTGGTGATCAAAAAAAACAAAACAGATATTACTATTAAATTGTTACTAATCTTATTTTTTTTGTACGTTTATGTAACAGTTGATGCCATTTTCATCTTGTTTCAAGATTACACTTTGATTTACCTATATAAAATTTGATATACAATGTTACCTTTTTGTTTAAAAGGTACCAACCTATTAACATTAGTTGGAATATTAAATAAAACATTTTATAAACCTCTATGTATTTTTAAAAAAATTTGGCTTGAGCATTTGACACATATGGAATAGATATCCATTTTTTATCATTAACTTTCTGATCTTTTAAATCAATCTTTTTTCAATAGCACCATATTTGAATTATGCTAATATATTGAATTCACTCTCTTTGTTATAACATGTCAATAAATGTATACTTATATACCATCAGAACTAAAAAATAGACGTATTCTACTTTTTTTGTTTATTAATGGGTAATTATTAATTTATGCATAGCTTACAAAAGATTACAGTTACTTCTGCTTCTATTTTATATATGATAACAATCAACCCTTAAGCTATCAACAATCTCAACCTGTTGTCAAGGCAACCTCCTTAAGCAATGAAGTGATACCACCTTTATCTATGGTCTGATATTTATATAGACAAGGAATATGAGATTAATAATACAAAGAAGTTTAAACAAACCTCATTCATCAGGCAAATATAAGCTGTTCTGAAAGCAGACTAATAAATAATCAATTATTTAAGCAGGTTGCCTTACCTACAGGTAGAGATTGATAGCTTAAGGGTTGATTGTTATCATCTACATTTATAAAACTATTAAAGCCTTGAGAAATTGGTTTAATGAATTTTGGATTGAACGGGTTTGGTGAATATACATTGAAGTCATCATTTGAGTGTATTAATATGCTTGATAAGGCAACTGTAGTTAATGGTTACAAGTTCCTATCTTTGGATGTAGTGGAATTGTATGGTTCAGTGGATCAATCTGCATCAATTGCAATTTTACATGATAGGCTGTTGGTCTATGAGATGCCACAGAAGATATCTTTTATTGTAGATATTTTGGGATGGATAAGTAATAATATTATTGCAGCACATAGTTATCAAGTATATAGAATAGAGAAAGGATGGCCTATGGGTCTTACCATGAGTGATGTTTTGAGCAGTTTGTTTGTTGACAGTATAAAACAGAATGTGAATTGAATCTCATATTATTAAAAAATGAAAACACCCTGTATTGCAGATATGTGATGATGTTTTGATATATTAGGAACCATATGTTATAAAACAAATTTTTGAAGGTTTGCAAAATCAGGATGAGTTAGTGTGGTCCATGGAAAATAGAAACAATGTGACTATCATATATCTGGATTTACAAATATCATATGTGGATGTTTCTATATAAAATAGTTGTGGGACATATGAATAATAGAGGATATATTCATCTAATGTCTAGTTCCTATAACATACAAGTTGGCTGGTTTTAGGTGCTTTTTATTTCATAATCAGAAACTTATGTTCAGATAAAGCATTTCATAAAGATAATATAAACAACAATTATATACAGGATTTGATACAAGTTGGATATAGTAAGCAAAGACTGTTGTATACTGTGTAAACCATTATAAAAGAAGCATGAATAATAAACAATGGACGTCATTGACTTATGTTCTTGGTATTAATAAATATATAATTAAATTTTTAAGACATGATTTCCAATTGGCATGGAGAACTCTTCCTAACCTTAATAGATTAATAAATAATTTTAAGGTAACAAGTGAAAAGGATAAAAGCAGTGTTGTGTATTCTATTGAATGCCCACAAATGGGTTGTAATGCAATGTATATTGGTGAAACTATGACAAATATTAAATATCATCTTCAACAACATAAACATATTTATAAAAAGACAATGAAGGATGATACAGTTTATTCAGCTTTCTATATTCATAAGAGCCATATATGTTGTCCATGGGACTTTAATACATTAATGTATGAAGCAAATGATAAAAAAATGTAAGATCAAGGAATCATATGCGATAAAGAATTCTATTTGTATTATTAATGTGAAGTTAACCAGTTTTCTGATTAGTTGTTTCTGGCTGATATAATAGAATATTGAAGTTTATCATTTAGTAGGATAATAATGTTTTATACAGCCTTGATAAGAACTCAAATAAGTTGAAAGCACTTGGAAATAATGTTTTGATTTACTTTATATTATTTTAAAATTTCTCTATTTTATACAATAGACATATTTTTATATTGTGATTTATATTTTATAATAAAGAATGTAGTAGTTTGATTATTTATTGTCTTAGTCAATTTCATATATGTTAAATTATGATTACATATATGTATATATCACCAAGAATGGAAATAAGTTCAATCCATTATGTTGCTTTCTCATATATTTAAATAAATCATACGATATAAAATATTTTTATATAACAGCAATAATTGTATATATATATACAATAATACTTTTTGACAAATATTGACTTTTGCCTATTTCATTGTGTTGGAATTATTTTATAATTTCAATCTACATTGCATACATAAAGACATCTACATCTTTTATATAAAATTAAGTAAAACCTATTACAATAAATAATAATACAATATGTGCAAGAAAAAGAAAAAAAAACTGTATAGATGTATACTATATAATTTTTCATTCATTTACCAGTTGCCAAGTAATACTTGGCTAATGATTAATAAATGACATAAAAAAGAGAGATAAATGTCACTATGAATGCAATGTTGATTGAAATTGTAAAATAACCCAATACATTGAAAATGGCAAAAATCAATATTTTCCAAAAAGAGCTTTTCTGTATTGTTGCTAATCCAATAATATATTATTAAACATTATTAAATTATCTATAGTAACAATACAAGAACTATATATCATTAATTTTGTTAATGATATACTATTATTGCTGTTAACATAGAGGCAAAACTTTCCTTCAATAGAACCACTCAGTGCAAATTAGAGTATTCAATGGATGCAAGAAGATTTGTGCATAAAATCCCTACTTAGTGTCTACTTGTGGCATTCATCAGTGAGGAACTTTGGATCTGAGAGCACTGCAGTAAATAGGGATTTTATGCACAAACCTTCTTGCATCTATTGATTACTCTGGCTTGCACTATTGTATGGAGAGTTTTCCTCTGTGTTATGTCATAAAATTTATGTATGTAAAATAACATCATAAAATGGGTGGAAGAATTCTCTAAAGAACTATGTAATAATAATAACATATCCCCTAAAATTTCTACATCTTCTGAATTGCCCAGGATTTTAAATGAAGAAGTGAATGCCTTGTTGATATTAGCAAAAAATTAAATTATTTTATCTTATAAAGTTAGCAAATTAAGTTGTACCTAATTGTGTCCAGACTTAAACTAAAAATATATGTAAATTCTTTTATTAAAAAAAATCTATTATGAGAGAGAGAGAAATTTTCATATTTTATTCTTTATTTTTATTGTAAAAGAAAAGTGTTGTTTTGTAAATAAAAATTGTTCTGTTCCCCCAATTCTTCAATTTTAATTTAATGAAAGTATATTTTGTTTTTAATATTATTAAACATCAAAAAAGTGCTTTTAATTTTGACAGTTGAAAAATATTTTAATAAAGAGGTAATTATTTATCAAATTTGCTATTTGCAAGTTCATTAGAGACAACTAATATTCCATAATCTTTTGTTTATTAATTTGTTTTTGAAATTGAGAAATATAAAAGTCAAATTAAACATTTGATTGTTCTAAAAGGAGTTTTATCTTTCAAAGAACTTTGTTATATATAAAAGTTTGGTTACATTTGTAGTTTTGTCCACATGATATTGAACAAAACGGTATTAAGAGATAACATTGGATTAATATTATAAACAGCATAAATCAGAGAATAAAGAAATTACAAAAAATAATATATATCATATAAATGAACATTTTTTATCACTGAATAATAGCCATATGGCTCACAATTTTCACATTAATTTACAAAGAAAATTGAAATTGTTTGTTTGATTTTTCATTATTTTTCATGATTTATATTCTTTCAGAGATTATTGCATATTGTTAAAGGCTCAGAATGCATGCACATTAAAGCTCAATATATTTGTTTTATATAATTTGTTTTAAGAAATAAATTATCAGAACATTGATAAATTCAGAGCTGGTGTTAAGCCAGTGATATTTGTGCTGTAACCTTTCAGGCTAGAAGGCAAAATATTTCATTAAAGATGATTAGCTAAAATATTTTGGATTATCTACCAACTATTCAGTTATATTACTTAAAAACATGAAGAAAGCTATTTTGATAAATAATAATTTCAAATCTCAAAGAAACTGAGCTGTCATAAATAATTTGAAAATCAACCTTATAACTATTTTTACAGAAAAAAAAAAAATAATAAAAAGTCTCTAGTTAACACAAATACTAAACAAATCACTTCTAAGAAAATTCTCTAGATTAATAACAAGCAAGAAGCTTCTTTTTAAAAATGTTGTGCTAAAAAAAAAAATACTGGAATTTAAAAAAAGAATTTTGATCTCTTTTTTTTTTTTAAAAAAAAAAACATTTTGTTTAATTATCAGTTATTATTAATATTGTTGAATATTGACAGAATAACTGGTAGAAAAAAGCTGCAATTTATCATTAAATTTTCTATTGAGACAAGACAATGTATGAAAAAAGAAAAGGAATATGAAAATATATAAAAATAATGTATTAACAAGAATTGAATAACTAGAGTTTTGTAAAATGGTTTGAAAAAGAGTCAATAAAAATAAATATAAATGTGAATTGGCAAGGAAAACTATTATTTTCTCAATTCATTATAACTTATAGTTCTAATTCACAGTTAATACATTTTGCTTTATGTTTGACAGATTTTTGTTGTCAGTCTAAACTACAATATGTCAGTGCTTTATTTGTTTTTATAATTTTAAATGTTAATGTAGTTTTGGTTTGATTATTTATGAAATAGAAAAAAAGTCTCAAAAGTGTAAAACAATATCTTGGTATTGGTTATTTCTACATTATGAAGAAAAAATATAACAATTACTAAAAGAGAGATGACATCATGAAATGTTTAAAAGAGTTCTATAAAGAATTATACAATAATAAATAACAAGAAAACAGAACATCTCCTTCAGTTATTATATCTTCTAAATTGACCAACATTTTAAATGAAGAAGAGAGACAATTAAATCTATAAAGAAGGGCAAGGCTTCAGGAAATGATGGAAATGGGATCGACATCTTAAAAAAAACAAATAAAGAAATACAAAAATTATTGGCCAAGTTATATACTAGATATCTAAATAATAAAAATGTTCCTGATCATTAGAAGAATACAATAGTAATATTGATATTTAAGAAATATAATACAGATCTATCAATCTAAATTATCAATTATATACAAAATTTTTATCACAATAATTATAATTCATCCAACCAAAAGAACAGACTTGATTCAAAAATGATTTTAATACAGTTGAATCCTATCCCAGTTTTGACAGAAGTTGCAAAAAGGACAATGAACATAAATTGCCATTATGTTTTGGATTTGCAGATTATGAAAAGGCATTTGATTTCACACATGTTTTCAATGTGATTACAGCATTGGTTATCAAGATATAAACCTGAAATATTGTCATATTTTGGAAAATATTTATCAAAATGAATTAGTAGTAATTAAATTGCATAATAATATGAACAAGATTAACACTGATTAGATTGTACAATAGGTAGTTTGATATCTCCAAAACTTTTTACAATAAGTTTTGCAAAAAGAATTTGTATATTAAAATAAGAGTTTAAGAAAATAAAAGTAAATAAAGAATGTCATCAAGATTTTGTAGATAATGTGATTATTTGTGAAAATAATGCTTCAGAACTTCAGGAAATATTACAAGGATTATCAAATAAAGATAGAAAAAAAGGATTAAAGATAAATACAAAAAAATGTTAAGTGTTCAATGAATTTTTTCAGAAGAAGAAAATAAAAATTGATAATCATGAAGTAGAAGAAATTAATAAATAAAAATACCTCAGACAACTTATTAATACAGATTAAACTTAATAGGTCATAGTAATCATAGAATTAAAATTGAATGAAATGCTTCCTGTAAAAATAATTTAGCATTAAAAGGAAATATACTTAAAGTGTTTTAATAGGAATGTTTTTAATATATTTATTTTACCAATTCTTACTTATAGATCTGAGATTTTGACACATGACAGATGACCAATGCAGAAACCTCAAAACATTCAATGAAATATGAAAAGATATATATTAGAAGTAAGTAGAAGAGACCAAAAAAACAATGTTTAAATGAGGAAACAAATAGATATTACTGCCATCCCTGAAAGAATTGAGAAGCTAAAATGGACCAAGGTTGAATATATTGCTAGAAGACAAAATAACCAAGAGATTATAAAAGACCTAGAAAGAAATCACATGGAAAACAGATTGATAAAATAATAACATTTGCTGGAGTGATGTGGAGAAGAGAGGTTATGAATCACAAAAACTATTAAATTTAGAGCCTTCTTCCTGCAGTGAATCATTGATGATTGAAAATGATGATGACAAATATATATATAGTGCTCAAATTATCATCTAATATTCTAAGCTTTAAATAGTATATATGAGGACTATAGGTAATTTTATAATGATCCATTTGTCACTAAATCAATCAATCAATCTATCCATCCATCCATCTATCTATATCTATCTATCTGTCTATCTATCTATTTCTCTGTACTGCTTTCATATTCATCCATCTATTTCATCCATTTATTTATCTATAGAAAGAATGGTACAGAATAAAAATGTAAATGCATAGAAAAGGAAATAGCATAAAATCTGATAAAAATAAAATTAAAAAAATGAAAATTTAAGTATATAGACATAATTACATCCTTTACAAAATAAATAACTAAAATAATACATATAAAATAAAATAGAAAATTTCACAAATATATAAGAAAACAATAAATGTATGAAGGCAATATTTACTTTGACAAATTTAGATCCAGTAGTTGTTCCATTTTGCAAATATCAGGTGGTACATGGTCCAAATAATTATTACTAAGATTTAAATTTTTTAATGAAGTCTGAAAAATCTCTGGAAAATGTATTTCTACATCTTTATGTGTTTTAAAAGTACCTCCTAGCTTCTGGAGTAGAGTAGGCCATTTACTAATTGAATTACTGAAAATACATATAATAATAAATTAAAATTCTATTTATATATTGAACTGGTATTTTCTGCCAGCTCATACTCATACATATATATATACACACATATTTTGTAAAAATAAAATATATACATTGTAATAAAACTTGTTTTATTAGAAATAAATAAACACGTACTTTTCTATCAGCTCATATATATATATACACACATATATATTTTGTTAAAATATAAATATCATTTTATAATACATAATTTTTAAGAAAAGAAATATAAATTAACACTTAATTTTAAAATGGAGTTATAAGAAGTTAAAATAAATTAGATCAAGATCTTACATTTTCGATAAAAGTTTGTCTTTTGTTTAGTCTTTAAAAAAAAAAAAAATTATTTAAGATAGAAGAGAAAAGAAAGCAATTAATTCTATTGTTGGGGCTTTGACAGTGAAAGTATTTTTATGCTATCTATTACGCTGATCAATTGGAATGTTTCTTTGGGGATTTTAAAATAAAATATGAAATAAAAGAAGGGAATATTAAAGGTGTGAACTGAGACTTTGAAAAAAAAACTATAAATTACGGACTTTCCTTTTATTTAAATTTAATTGGATTTCTGCCGAGGTCAATACCTAATGTATAAGTTTAAATTCGGCTCGGACTCGTCAATAGTAAAAATCGTAAAATTACATTAAAAAAAAAATAAAAAGAAAGTGCAAAGAGAAAATGTTGAGCGGTTAGATCTAACAGAACTTTCCCTTTTGGGAACCTCATCCTATTACCACCTGGAAAAGCCTTGTAAATGCCGGACATAGAGAGCTAGCCAAGGAGAACGGACCGGAAGAAGACCATGAACAAACCACGATGAATATAAAGTGAAATATTCCACCCACACAGGATCTACACTGATCGATCAAGGTAAATAAGACTTTTTTTTTATTATAATTTCAAGAGACATTTGCGTAATAGAATTTAAAAAAAGAAAGAAAAGACTTCACTTCAAATATCTCAAAGTTTCAGCAATAGAAAGGGAGGGATATGTAGTCTTTAAGTAGATGTATTTACTAATTCAAATTAATCAAACATTATATTGTGTTTTTTTTTTTATTATTTTTTTTTTTTGGGTTACTTTCTATTATTTAAACTTACCTTTAGTTTCTATGATTGTTGTTCTTATAATGTAGAGATATGAATAAGAAAAATTGTATACTCGATCTAAGGACAAGTAAAAATTTAAGATAATAAGATTTAACATTAGAAAGAGGAGGTTTGAATGCGTTTGTTTTTAACAAACACACTCTTATAGTAAGTCGCCCTTGAGTTCACTCATAGTTATATACCATGAAATTTGATGAAAATATTGTATAATTGGTAAAGTGACGGCGCATGTTCCTTCGAGAACGATACATGTTAATTCTTGATTAGAAAGAAAAAAATCGGGAGGGTTTGATTCGACAAGTATGAGGGAAGGGAATAACCAACAAATAGAATAAAGGTATAATAAATATTTCAACAATAGTGAAGTGTTGATTTGTTTTTTTTATTTTTGTTTATTATAATTAATCCTTATATTTCATTTTGTAATCTTTTGGTCCGTAAAAAGGAAATAATTTTAAGGTTTGCATTTGGTGATTGCCGTTCGTAAATAAATTAACCGTTATTATAGAAATTTTATAATACAGTCTAGGCAGAAATGCTTGGTGGCACCCTCGAACGGCCACCGTATGTTGCAATCTCATGAAATTTATGAGCGTAACAAAATGTTTTGTTACAGAGGATAGCAGCGGGTAAAATAACAAAGACCTAGCATATTAGTAAAACCATATAACAATTGATTAGGAATAAAGGACTTATAGATTTGATTTTTTTTAGACTATTATTATTATTTATTTATGAAGTTGAGCTGATATTTTAAGTCAGCTCATATATATATAAGCTCACATATTTATAATTTGTCATAAATATTTTTGAAGTTAAATAGTTTGTAAAATGAAAAAAAAATTAAATAACAAATGGTTTTGATTTAATGGAAAGGGTAAAAATTTTGAACTTTTATTTTGAAATAAACAAATAAAATTGAATATAATTTATTAAAAAAAAAAAAAATGTTAAAAGTGTTTAATTAAAAGGGAGAAAAATTCGAGAGATAAAAGGGTGGGGAAAAGAAAACAAAATTAGATTCTTGGTAGTAATTATACTCTATTGTTGAAACTTTCAGAAAGTAAAAATATTTGGTTAGTAATTGCTATTACGCTAATTAAAAAAAAAAAAAGATAAGAAAGAGTGGAGATAAGATCGCTTTTAGAGAGATCAGTTGACTTGACTTTAGAGACCAGCAAGGACAATAAAGAAAGCAGCTGTGTTTCGAACAATAAAAATTATTATTATTGAAATTTAATTTTTGCGGACTCTTGTCAAATGTATAGCGGCTAAAGTTATCACAACCTTCCCCTTTGGGGAATTGACCACCACTCCATCTGAATGAAGCTATCGAGAGAGTTATGGAATGGAAGAAACGGATATTGCTAGCCGGACAACCAAAGGAACACTCATGGAATTCGCATATACAAGGACAAAGGCATGACCAATGGAATGTAAAACCTATGAAAATCAGGCCACTCCGCTCTGATCGATCAGGGTAATTATAAACTTTCAATTAATGAGTAACTCTAAGTAAAGCGTAATAGAACTTTATCTTTAATTTAATTTTCATTTATTATGTTTATTACGAATGTTTCAACAATAGAGGGGGGGAAATAAATTTGTTTAATATTGTAATCTATTAATGTTGATTTTCGTTCAATATTTTTTGAAATATTGGAATAACTGTATTTTAAATTATTTAATATCTATTCGATCTAGAGAGTAACAACAGGGTGGGGGTATAAAAGTGCGTAGCCAAGTAACAGAGAACCTTG
This sequence comes from Epiperipatus broadwayi, assembly GCA_028023455.1. NCBI lineage: Eukaryota > Metazoa > Onychophora > Udeonychophora > Euonychophora > Peripatidae > Epiperipatus > Epiperipatus broadwayi. The sequence continues at coordinate 914,109 of JAQFVV010006277.1, read as the reverse complement.
GGGCGTTACTCGTTTGTTAGTAGAAAATAAGGAAAGAATTGAAAGTATAAGAAAACGAAAGACACTTATACGTTCATTGTAAGATTTTTGCAATTTATTTATTTACCAAAGAAAGTGGAGTTTAAAAATAAACTTCAGGAAAGATTAAAAATACTATAAGTCGTCTTATATACACGTCTGCTAGAATTCGCAGTATTAGTGTAGGCGCGAGTAAATCTATGGTAAATAGTTGGGAAGCATAATTAGAAAGTAAACAGAGGGAAAATCAGAAATTGTAAGTCAGTTCTTTCTGGATCGGATAGAATTATAAGGTTATTAATAATAAATAGTAGTAAAAGAAATTAAAAGTTTTTTTTTTGTCCAACGAATTCTTGAATTATTTATAATAATTAGTTAGTGTTCTTAAAGGAAAACCCCTGGGAGATTATAATCACAGTTTATAATCAGTGAATCGTCATTCAAAAATAAATAAAGACCAGGTTTATGTAAAGTTACGTGAACAGGTTCCAAGAGAGAAATCCTTGGTGGCGCCCTCAATGACGATTCTAATAACTAAAATTCAGTTAGTAGGGGAAGAAAGAAAGTTGTCATGTCACAGAGGAGTGAGGGGGGGAAAGTTAGAAAATGGCGCCTCCAACGTGTCGGGCTCGTTAACAAGAGAAACGCCCAGAGATTAGAGTTAAAAGAGAGAGTAAATTTTTTAGTAAGGGGGTGGATTTCAAATGGGATTACTGGGTCAGGACTCCATCGGGGGGAGTTAGTACTATAGGAAATAATTGAAAATATAACTCGAGTAAAAATGCAAGACGGAATGGAGATAATAATTTTCGAAGGGAAAAATGAGGAAACATTATTCGAACACATAGAAAGTTTAGAAGAGTGTTTTGATATATACAAAGTAGGAGAGAAGGTAAAAATAATCATAGCAAGTAGCTATCTGGAAGGCACAGCAAGAGAATGGTGGAGAACTATATATGAGAAGCCCGATAGTTTTAAACAGTACACTAAAGCTCTGATACGAAGATTTTGGAACATAGAAAGGCAAGAAAGATTACAAAGGGATGTAGAAATGGAAAAATATTCAAAAGAAAAGGGATGGGGTATAGACAATTTTTCTTGAGACAAATGACGAAGTTAAGAAGAGTAATTGAATATCCGATTCCAGAATGCCAGATTATGAATATAATAAGCAGAAATATGCCAAGAAATATACGGAATAGGTTAAAGACGTGCATACACGAAGGGTTAGAAGAAGTCTTGGAAGCACTAATGGATGAGGAAAACATGCAGCAACAAGAAGAGGGAGAAGAAACGCATCTCAAATTATTAAACGTTATTATAGAAGAAGAAGAAATTCAGACAATGGCGGAGCAAACGTGCCCTGTAATTGCAGTAAAATTACAGGGGATAGAAGTACAAGCTCTGTTGGACCCGGGAAGTCAGGTCTCCATAATCTCGAACAAAATTCTCAATCAAATCAGAAGTCAGAAGGGATCACTGCATACGTTACCATTAAAGAAATCGGAAATAACTATGGCAAATGGAAAAAAAGTCAAACTGGACCCCGTGCAAGTATATGAAGAAATACAAGTGGGAAAAAAAAATATAATACAACATTCGCTATTATCTATGCCAGGTTTAATAGAAGATATGATACTGGGGTCTGACTTTATATATCAAACAGGGACAAAAATCAATTTTAATGAAAAGGTAGTAATAATAAAAAATGAAAAAGTACCCTTTAGTGATCGTAATAAACTAAGCAATAGGATAACATGTGTGAGAGTAGATGATATTGATATGGAGATAGACGATAAAGTAAGCAAGTTAGAAAAGGATAATAGTGAAGGGAAAGACCAACTTAGAGAGATATTGCAGCGGCACAAACAAGTGTTTGCTACGAATCCTGGGATTATAAAGGGCTATATGCATCGTACCAAAGTAAAAACAGAGACTCACTTCCAGGGCAGGTCATACCCCATTCCAGTTAAATATAAAGGCGAAGTAGACAAACAAATACAACAGATGGAAAAATGGGGTATCATAAAAAAACAGCAATCCCCATATATAAATCCTCTGGTGATAGTAAAAAAAAAGACGGTTCAATGAGAGTGTGTTTAGATGCGCGTCAGTTAAACGCCATTACGATTCCTGATAGAGATGTGCCGCCGGGTATCACAGACTTACTATTGGAATTCCGAGAGAAAAAATATTTTTCGTCTTTCGATCTAACATCGAGTTATTGGCAGATGCCATTACATATAGAAGACCAAAAATACACCGCATTTAGATATGAGGGATATACATATGTGTTCCAGCGAGTGCCATTTGGGTTAGTTAACAGTGGGTCGGGGTTGCTTCGATGTTTGGACCAGGTGTTATCCAATAGGGTAAAACAACTTATTGTATATTATATGGATGACGTTGTTATAGCATCACAGTCACCTCAAGAACATTTGGAAAGTTTAAATATATTTTTTCAAGAATGCCAGCAGAAAAATATGACGATAAATCTAAAAAAAGTAATATATTGCAAAAAGAAATTTTGTTTTTAGGGCATCTCGTTTGTGCTCAAGGAGTGAGACCTCATCCTGATAAGATTGACGCTATAAGTCGTTTTCCTCAACCTAAGAATAAAAAACAAATTAGGTCATTCTTAGGCCTATGTGGTTTTTATCAGAGGTTTTACGAGAAATTTTCTGTAGACACGGAGGCACTTTTACAATTGCTTAGAAAAGAAAGCAGGTGGGAGTGGACTAAAAAACAAAGTGAGGCATTCAGCAAAATTAAAGAAAATTTTGAAAAAAACGTCATACTCGCATACCCGGATTTTAATAAACCTTTTATGCTCCAGACCGACAGCAGTAAAGTGGGGTTGGGGGCTGTATTATTTCAAGAGAATAAAGAAAAAAACCCACAAGTCTTGTATTTTTTAAGTAGAAATTTAAACTCTGCAGAAAGAAATTATACGACTACAGAAAGAGAAGCACTGGCCATCATATGGGCATTAAATAAACTTAAACATTTACTATTAGGATCCGAGATTATTATTATTACGGATCACAAGAGTCTAGAGTTTATAAATAAATGCTACTTAACAAACGATAGGCTTATAAGGTGGGCGTTATATTTACAAAGATTTAACTACCGAGTGGTTCATTGCTCAGGGAAGGAAAATATCATGCTGGACATATTGAGCCGAAATCCGGTACCGGATACAGGCCAAAATTTAACATTAGAGGGAGCACGGTTAACTCCACTTATAATAGATGCGGATATGTCGATGGAAAGGGACATGAAGAGGATAAAAAATTTTCAGTCATCCAATCCCACATGCAAAAAGATAATACAATGTTACAATGATATCGACCTACGCAAGCAAACTGACGCAAAAAAAAAAAATAATAATAGAATAAATCGGTATAAAATGATAAACGGAACGTTGATGTTTCAGGTCAAAGAAGGAACCGATTACTGGAGAATAGTCATACCCAAAAGCTTAAGAATGCGCTTAATAAATTATGTACATAGGACATATGAACACTATGGCGCACTTAAAGTGAATAAAATTTTACAGAGGTGGTATTATTGGCCAAATATGTATAGGTCGATTATTAATACCTTCAGATGTGCCATGGATGCAGACAAAATAAACCGGCGAATAAAAATTATGCGGGAATATTGACTCCTATTATAGCCCAAAACCCAAATGAATTGTTGGCCATCGATTTTTATGGCCCATTACCTTCGTTTCGTCGATATAAATATATCTTGGTGACGTTCGATGTGTTTTCGAAGCTGGTACGGGCTTATCCATTGCACAAAGCCGATACAAAAATTCTATTGCTGTGTTAAAGAAGAAACAATTCGTTCAGGTGGGAAGACCATGTGCAATTTTGAGTGACCATGGGACACCATTTATATCCAGGGAATGGAAAAGTTGGATAAAACAGGAAAACATACACCATATCTTAACCTCTATAAGAAATCCCCAATCTAACCCATGTGAAAGGGTTATGAAGGAATTGGGAAACTTATTTCGGGCACATTTGAAGGAAAATCATAAACATTGGGTGAAAGTACTTCCTCAAATAGTGAAAATTATTAATTGCACGTACCATGAGTCTACGGGGTTTGCCCCTGAACGATTACATTACGGCCATCTGGAACCTTCTCTTCTCAAGTGTCGTTTGCCCCCCGAGAATGAAACAGTAGACATAGTGAAGGATCGAAGTTGCACCAGAGAGAGATTAAAAAAAAAAAGCTGAACAGCGAAAGAAAAGAGGGAATAATAGTCCAGTACATTTTAAGATAGGAGATTGGGTTTATGTCAAAACCCAGCCTGTGAGTAAAATGAGCGAGAAGCAATATAAGAAATTTTTCCCTTTATTTGAAGGTCCGTACAAAATCATTCAAAAATGCGGTCCCAATGCATTCATGATTCTAGGAAAGAAAGGTAAGAAGGGAGCGTATAATGCAAGATCTTTAAAACCTTGTAAGGGGGAAGGGGACAAGTCACCGCGGGGCAATTAAAGTTTTTTTTAATTGTTTTTTTTATGACAAATGGGGCAATGAGCTGATATTTTAAGTCAACTCATATATATATAAGCTCACATATTTATAATTTGTCATAAATATTTTTGAAGTTAAATAGTTTGTAAAATGAAAAAAAAATTAAATAACAAATGGTTTTGATTTAATGGAAAGGGTAAAAAATTTGAACTTTTATTTTGAAATAAACAAATAAAATTGAATATAATTTATTAAAAAAAAAAAAATGTTAAAAGTGTTTAATTAAAAGGGAGAAAAATTCGAGAGATAAAAGGGTGGGGAAAAGAAAACAAAATTAGATTCTTGGTAGTAATTATACTCTATTGTTGAAACTTTCACAAAGTAAAAATATTTGGTTAGTAATTGCTATTACGCTAATTAAAAAAAAAAGATAAGAAAGAGTGGAGATAAGATCGCTTTTAGAGAGATCAGTTGACTTGACTTTAGAGACCAGCAAGGACAATAAAGAAAGCAGCTGTGTTTCGAACAATAAAAATTATTATTATTGAAATTTAATTTTTGCGGACTCTTGTCAAATGTATAGCGGCTAAAGTTATCACAACCTTCCCCTTTGGGGAATTGACCGCCACTCCATCTGAATGAAGCTATCGAGAGAGTTATGGAATGGAAGAAACGGATATTGCTAGCCGGACAACCAAAGGAACACTCATGGAATTCGCATATACAAGGACAAAGGCACGACCAATGGAATGTAAAACCTATGAAAATCAGGCCACTCCGCTCTGATCGATCAGGGTAATTATAAACTTTCAATTAATGAGAACTCTAAGTAAAGCGTAATAGAACTTTATCTTTAATTTAATTTTCATTTATTATGTTTATTACGAATGTTTCAACAATAGAGGGGGGGAAATAAATTTGTTTAATATTGTAATCTATTAATGTTGATTTTCGTTCAATATTTTTTGAAATATTGGAATAACTGTATTTTAAATTATTTAATATCTATTCGATCTAGAGAGTAACAACAGGGTGGGGGTATAAAAGTGCGTTGCCAAGTAACAGAGAATCTTGGGGCGTTACTCGTTTGTTAGTAGAAAATAAGGAAAGAATTGAAAATATAAGAAAACGAAAGACACTTATACGTTCATTGTAAGATTTTTGCAATTTATTTATTTACCAAAGAAAGTGGAGTTTAAAAATAAACTTCAGGAAAGATTAAAAATACTATAAGTCGTCTTATATACACGTCTGCTAGAATTCGCAGTATTAGTGTAGGCACGAGTAAATCTATGGTAAATATTTGGGAAGCATAATTAGAAAGTAAACAGAGGGAAAATCAGAAATTGTAAGTCAGTTCTTTCTGGATCGGATAGAATTATAAGGTTATTAATAATAAATAGTAGTAAAAGAAATTAAAAGTTTTTTTTTGTCCAACGAATTCTTGAATTATTTATAATAATTAGTTAGTGTTCTTAAAGGAAAACCCCTGGGAGATTATAATCACAGTTTATAATCAGTGAATCATCGTTCGAAAATAAATAAAGACCAGGTTTATGTAAAGTTACGTGACCAGGTTCCAAGAGAGAAATCCTTGGTGGCGCCCTCGATGACGATTCTAATAACTAAAATTCAGTTAGTAGGGGAAGAAAGAAAGTTGTCGTGTCACAAAGTTTTTCAATGTCTTTTTCTTTGTCAAATATATTGCATTTGATAAAGGGGCCAAAGAATTACATTTTAGTTATATAAGTTATTAATCAATATTAGAAAAAAAAAATTAAATTCGATTTTCTTGGTTCACTGATTCATTTTGTATATTGAATTTATATTGAACTGTGCATTTTTTTATTTTCCTTTAGTATCTTCTCTTACTTCATAAATTATGCTAACATTATCTGGGCAAAATATATGGCGAGTATCTATCTCATGGCCAAAATACAAAATAAACTAATGCTTCAGTACATCAAGTTAGCAATTTTTGGAATATCAATTTTATAAATAATAACATTCATTTGGATAAAATTCAATTATTAGATCTGTTTACTAAGTACAAAACTTTTGATACAAAAATGTTGAAAGAGTTCTCAAGTAAATAATAATAATTTTAAAGAAGAATCAATAAATCTTTTATTAAATAAAGCCTGCAAATTTTTTTTATTTAGAATCAATTCTTTCCATATTCTGTAACATACATGCACACAAGACTAATAACAAATAATTGACTTCAATGATGTGTGTGTGTGATTGTTAAATGCAAAGTGGTTGTAATGAAAAAAAAAATCATATTCATCCACTATATTTTAATAAAAATTTGAATATATTTATTTAAGTTATAGAACAATATTAAAAAAAAATAGTTTAAATCATAACCAAAAAATTAAAAATTGCTTATATGTAATAATTGTATTAATGTAAGACAGATTAAAATTTTTAATTAATGTAAGACAGATTAAGATTTTTAAAGAATTCTTATAGTGGCTTGAAAAATAATTTGAAAATTTATAGAAAGAATCTATAAAATTCTACATAGGTATTTTTTAAAAATAGACAATTAAACAAAAATAATCGTAATAAATTGAAGGTTTTAAGAAGATAAATTTGGAAGATTTTATTAACAATTGGTATATGGAATGATATAATGAAGAATGTATGGAAAGTGAGTGAAAAAATATGAGTACAAAAGTTAAATAAAAAATAATTAAAATGATATATAGAGAGAATATTTTTTAGAGGATGTGAAGACAAATTAATATAGAGATCAAAATAAGCATGTAAGAGCTTCTTCATTGGGAGGTAAAATAAAAAATGTTAATAAATATTTAAATGCTATTTTTAATAGGAATAATAAAATAATAATAACAGGGAACATATATATTAAGAGCAGGATTTTCAAAGATATCAAACGATTACAATAGTTAATGAACCATAGATAATACATATTCTTAATGAACACAATTATATAATACAGATGTTTTCAATATAATATATACTTTTATATTTATATTACTAAACAAATTAGTAATATACACATTTAAAAATAAAATTAAAAAAAAACAATCAATAAGTGTTTATAAATTAATAAGTCTAATTGCAATAATCTGCCTATTTTGTTTTTTATGTTATTCAAATAGACCTATTTAATTTATGATTGATGCTCTAATTAATTCACTTTCTAAATAGAAATGGGAAAGAAATCATTTAAGAACTAAAAATTAAGATTTTGAAAGTCATTTAAATTAAAAACTGCTAGTTGAAAAAGGAAGAAAAAACATTATACTAAATTGCTAAGATTTTAATCTATAAATAGGAAGATAGAATTTCCTTGAACAGATAATCTTAATTAAAAGAGAAAGCAAATGAAGAAAGTAAAAATTTAATGTATTTTTGATTATCTGTTTGATCCAATTTGATCATGAATTGATTGTGTATGAAAAGGGTCATTTTCATTTTTTCTTAAGTGTAATTGCTGAACAAACTGTGCTTGGTTGTTATATTTTGACTGCTGATAACATTGGAGAAAAGTATAATAATTGCTAGAAAATAAGTAACACCCATCGACCAACCCCCGCCAGGCAGGCAAATATGGATCATCAGACTCACAAGTCTTGTCAAACAGCACTGCCCAATAATGGACTCCACATTCAATTTTAAAATCTCATTATGGCAAGCATACACAATCCTCCATCCAATCTTACATTCCATAATCAACACACTTTACTATAACAATCAGAAACTGGTAACCAACTTTAAGAGATGGAGTCTAGAAGCCAAATACTTAGATTTCCTCATCAAGTACAATGTTAACGAACTACCTACAAATCACTTCCTCTTTTATAAACAAGGATACAACAACATTGACCCAACTTGCAACATATGCATGAATGGTGATGAGATATTGGATCACCTCTTCTCACAGTGTACTGGACTCCAAGTGGCCTGAGAAATCATACTCTCCAACACCAAGATAGATTTCAAACTGATCTCATCTCAGAAGGACAGTATCAAAACAAAAACCTATCCAATAATACGTCTATCAATATTTTTGAACTATGCCATTTGGGCTGTGCATTGTAAATTAATCATGGAACGACCACAACCTCCTATAATACAAGTTTTTTTTAAAAACAATGATAAAAATCCAGAAGAGAGATCAACTCCTGGCATCATTGAAAACATTTGAAGGCATCTGGAACTAACAATAATAAGAAGGGAGGGGAAAAAGGGAAAGCAATCAGCTAACAAATGTGAGAAGGTTGTAATGTTCATGCCAACTTGCATTTATAATATAACAACATAGACTCAACAGAATCCCAAACAGAAACAATAAGATAATCAAAGCAGCATTGTAAACCTATTATGTTTGGTTTGATATCACTGTACATATTAGAAATAATAAAATATTATTGAAACTAAATAAGTAGTGCAATTACAGTACAAAAGATGCAAAATATTCACTATTCAAACAGTAACTTTAATAATAAAGGGCTCCATTTTACTTTTAAGTGCCAGTTGTAATGATTCTTATCAGAAAATGTGAACCAACTACGTAAAATACCTTCATAGTTTGAGGTGAAAATGGAAATATTTTAAAAGAATGTGTTAAAAAAAGAAAAGAAAACCTTTAAAAATAAGTGCTACACTATCCATCCCATGATGACAGTCAGATCTACAGACAAATTATTTTTTTCTATTTTCATTGGAAGTTAAATTATGAAGAATATATGCAGATAAAAGTAGTCAAGAAATTTTGATGCAACTCGATAAAATACTAGTCTTCAAGAAACAAGGAAATAACAGTATCTTAGTTATATCAAATCCCAGACTTTGACTATTATTTGCTTATGTACAACTCAATCATATGTGTACACATAAAAATGATAGATATTTAATACTACATATGTTTTTATTTCTTTTTGTTTAATTTCATAATTGAGCTCAGTAATTCATAAGCAATGCTTGAGTATAGATTTCTTTTTTGTACATACATTTTTGTGTGTGTTATTTTATATAGCATACAATAAATAAATAATTAGAAATAAAGTTATTAACGATGAAATATTTAGACAATAATTTATCCATTGTCCAGTCAAGAAAATGTTTATTTATCAGAAGTACATTCTCTTATTCTTCTCTTTCACTTTCTTTGCATATCAACACTTCTTTCATATACACTTCAATGCAAACAAATTTTCTTAAAAACTTCTTCATTTTCCTTACAGTTTTGACTGTCCAGCAGTCTTCATCAGAGCTCTAAGCAAGCAGAGAAGAAGCTTAAAGCTCTGATGAAGGCTGCTGGACAGTCGAAACTGTAAGGAAAATAAAGAAGTTTTTAAGAAAATTTGTTTGCATTGAAGTGTATATGAAAGAAGTGTTATAAGCAATATGTAAAATGTTTACTTATTTATTTGAGATTTAAATTTTATTTATTTTATTAAATTACTCTAATGTTTTTCTTCCTTATGCTACAGTATTCCAAAATATATTTAAATATTCCATAGTATAAATTATAAATTTAATGTGTGTCCTTTTTAATATTAGCAAGCAATGGATATTGAAGGGGTTTGATTTATCATGTGATATATTGGGATGACATAATGTCCATTATGGTTGGTGCTCATTAATAAACAAATTCATCTTTATCATGTTCACCATAGTCTAAATACCAGAGAATTGAAATTTATGGCTGCCTGGTAAATTCAAAATAATTATATCAATTTGATTACATTAGGTCCTTCAAAATAAAACTAGATAAAGTAATAACTCTATTTCCATTACAATATACATTTGCTGAATTGAAATGTGCTTTAAAAAAAATCATAAGCATGAACTTTTATATAATAAATTATGATACTCTGCAGACAGATTTAAATCTTTATTTGTAGAACATTCATTTATTTATAATGGAAGTTTTTGTCTTGACAACATTTTTATTTTGCACGAGAAAATGATTTGAAGAAAGGAAAAATCAAAGAGGTATATTTTATAAATATGGCTGATAATTTATTAAATAAACAATATAATTATGTTAGTAAATAAAATATACATAAGTTATAGAAAGTCAGACATTAACATGAAACAGTAATATTAGGTGACTTTAATGATCTTTTAATTAAAATTTTAACTGTAAAAGTATGTCAGTCAATCTACTGGAAGCTGGTTATAGCTATTATTTTTTATATACAGATATTTTGAATATTGTAGAGTATATTCCAGATGTTTTTTTTTTGTTTTTATACATATACAAATCCAAACATTTAAGTGCTTTTTGTCAACTCATTATACTAATAAGAAATTAGACATTATTTATAATAACTACTTCTGAATTTTATTCTATAACAATACAAGTTCACAGGGCTGGGTTAAAAAAAATCTCTTTATCAACTTTGGGAAACTCTTACATAATATAAAATAAAAATCATATAAAACTTAAATCTCATTTATATTTAGCAGATTTTATTGGATTTATTTAGATAAAATATACTTAGTTTTTTTTTTAATAATCAATCAGCATAGGTATAATTACATCTACTATTCATGACATAAAAAAGTAGTTTGATGTATTAAATTACATATTAGATTATATTTTCTAAATATATACAACTTTTAGCATATTTAAAAGTACATATTTGTACATAATCATACATAACAGGTATTATTTTTTATATCATATACATATATTTTTTAATATAACACATACCAATATAATAAACTTTTTATATATCTAATAATTTTATAGATATTATTTTGATATTTATTTGTATATTATTGATTATTTAAATTTATTTATTAACTTTTTTTACTGTATGATAATTTAATTGTCCTAAATATTTTTTTATTTTTTTAAATAAAATATATATTAATACATTGTACAGGCTTAAACCTGCATTTATATATATAATATATTCGGGATTCGAACTCAGACTTTCACACGACCCATTACTCTCAGTGCCATCTCATATTGCCGACACACCTGATCACACACAGTGTGATACAGTGTGATATATATATATATATTTTTCCAATTTCAATATTATTTCATGAAGTAATCACAAAGTAATTACAATCAATTAAAAGTTCCAAATAAGAAAAATCTTGGGTGGGGAACTTACAATAAAACAATTAACAAAAACAAAACAAAACAAAAAAAACTATCATGAATAATGTAAAAAATAAAATATGCAGTTTAAGAAACAAATATAAAATAGAAATATCAACAGAATTAACATAGACTATGCAATCAATAACACATAAGAAATATTATTCAAATCTATTGAACATATCAATAAATATATTAAATAATTTAGGACCAAATGGACATATTGTCTTCAACTAAATTCCATGAAAAAATTTGATAACACCAAATGAAGTCCAAGAAAAACAAGTATTGAGTTCTATTCAAGGATACAGAAAAAGTTTTCTAAAATAAATAAGAATAAAATAAAGAATAAAAATAGAATATATATGTATAGGAGTTTTTAATTAATAAATGTAGAATGTAAAAAAGAGTATAAAAATTATATAATATTTAAAAGGTAATAAATAGATGATAATTATAAGATGTATATATAGAATGTAAATTATATGTTCATGTATATTTATATATTTGTATTATGTTGTAGTTCTGAAGAAGATTTCTGGGGCAATCGAAACTGTAAACTGTAAAAAAGTGTGGTAAATAAAGCATTGTGTAATAGTGGTAAAGTACATGGATGATTTAATATTATATGATAAAAAGTTTTCTAAAATAATAATAAATAATCAAATAGTTTATTGCTATATCATATAATATTTAAACAACAAAAATGATGACAGAACTGAAATGTAATCCATGAATTTTCAGTTTTCAAATCTGCCACTAGGTATTTTAAAAATGAAGATTATTTTTAAAACAATTTGGAAGCACAAAGACATATAAAAAAATTTAAAGAAGATTTAAATTTATCATTTGTCATATATAAATAAGAAATAGAAAATGTAAAATATCTACCTATTAATGGAATACAGGAATTTTAGAAAGGATGAACAAGTGATGAAATTAATGAATACAGAAAATTCTTTTTTCAGTGGTTCACAACATATACTTTTTGTACATTTTGTATATGTCAATATTATGGGTGTTCTTGAAGATGCTGATTTGATTTATTTCAATTATTCTTTAAACAATAAAAAAAAATATTTTTTTTATCATGCAAGCCAAAGTTGATTATTTATCTTTAGCAAATGCAATCATCACTTTAACACTAACAAGTATCATGTGACCACTTCTAACATGATGTCTTTTATAAGCAATTTTTTAAATTCTATTCCAAAGCTATCTATTGTAATATTGAGAAATCAATAGATATTAATCAGTAGTGTCAATAAAACCATACTTATATGCAGATTATAATACAGAAACATGTCTGGTGATATTACCTACTGATTACTCATATTCTCAATAAATAATTCTAGAGTGAATAGAAGTGTTCATTTTTAAGAGTCTTGATCTTAAAACATTAATTCAACAATTTTGGATAAGACTGTTCCAAATTATTTTACCCCTTTTAAATCCTGTCAGATCCAACTTTTTTTTTTTTACAAGCTTATAATTTTGATATGAACTTCCTATATATTCTTAACTAGAGAATAAAGCAAAGATAAAAACTTCCCTTTTTCAATTTGACAAGTCTCATGTCTAATATCTTCTTCACTGTTCTTTTTTGAGGGGAAGAAGCTAATAGGAAGCTTTTGCTTTGCATTGATTTCATTTCTATTAGAATATTTGTAAATAAATGGTAGGTGTATTTTGATATATATATATATGATTGTTAAGATTTTAAATCATTATTTATTGGAAAATAACAAAGCATTTTTCTCTCACTACACATATATGGAAATGGATATAGAGTCTTCAAATGTTTTAGAGGTTTGAATGCTAAAATGGCAGTCTGAACTTTATATACAAATTCATAATTGTGACTAGAAAATTTTAAAATAAACTCTAAGCAGATTTTGGTATTCTTTAATATGAATATAAGCATATTATTTATTTATTTATGTTTTGCAAATTGCAGAATTCATTTTAGAATTTTGTTTAGTATTTATTATTTTATTGTTTTTATATATATATATTGTAATGGGATGGGGGGGTAGGTGAGAGAGTGGTAAGAAATGGAAATAAACTGGGGTGATGGAAAATCATCATCACTCCCAATTCATCAATATTTCAAATAATTTCCATAGTGTATATATATATGAGTAATATTTAAAGATATAAGAGCACAAAATCAAAATCTCTGTGAGAACATTAATCATCAAACAGCATTATAAATAAGTCAAAATAAGTATAATTCAAGAGAAATAACCATCCATCATCATCATTGATGGGAATAAACAAATCAGTACAATAAATCAACAGTCAATCTCATGACTGGATTGGAAATGGGTCTTCTGTAGACTATGCTAACTATTGAGCCTTTGCCAGCTTGGGAAATTATATAAACATAACTTGGATGCACCAGTTTAGTGCCCATCCATTAAAATACACAATAATCAGAAATCAAAACGATAATGCTGGGACATTTAAAACATGCTGATCATCATCAATGCTTGTGCCACTTGTACTGGCCAACTATAAACTTAAATTTTAATAAGGCTAAGCTAAAATAAAAGATAGTGCATGGGCTTTAAAGAGTATCTTCTTTTGCACCAACCAGGATGATGATTAATCATCTCTGGATGCTCAAAGCACTAAACACATCCCCATTTATCCATGTCCGAAATCTAGCTCAGAGAACATGGGCTCTATTACGTATGTAAACAAGAGATGATGGAATACAATTTTAACAATTAAATACAAGTTTATTAATAACAAAAAAATAAGTGATTACGGTCTTATAAGGGTTCTAATTTTAAAAGATTCACAATAATAAGGTCACCACACTATAATTTACCAGATTACTACAAAATTCAAGTTATCACATTAATTGTATTATTTTTTAATGGGTATCTATAAACGCATTTATATATCTGTACACAGATGTGCGTTTTATAATACATGATGAAGACATTTCAATTAAACATCAAATAATTATTACATTTGTTATTTACATAATTACTAATCATAATCCAATTTTTTACATTAATTTACAAAACTACAATTCATGTTATTGCTATGGTTTACATATATACATGCACAGATGTATGATTTATAATATACAATTAATATTCAATAAATGAACTGACATTTAATGTAAAAAAATATTAAAATTTTACATATATGAGTGTGCGTGTATATACACACACTGACTTTTATCTATTTCAATTTGTTATAATAATATTATATTTTTTCATAATCAATTCATCTGGAAAACACATAAATTTCACCTCTATGCGTGTGTATAAACAATATATATATATTATAATGATCGAAATGAAAGTGAAGATCGAATCTAACCGCAAAAACAATATCTGCAACTACCAGGGCGCCATCTAGGCATTTGAGCCTAGAAAAATTTATAAAGTAGGCAGATACGCGCTGTTAAGATTCCACTTTATTTAAATATTCCGACCGTTAGCCCAAGTCACTAGCTCAGCGGAGATGCAGAGATAAAAATCTATATCTTAAATATAAAAGACTAAAAGCCACTGCCAGAAATTAACACATAAAAATATTTATTTACGCACATATAAAATAATATTTAAATTTTGAGGAATAAATTTAACGTTTATATTTTTATATTGATCTTTAATTCTAAATTTAAGTAGATTGCAAATAATGAGTTTACTATTTATTTAGAGGGTCGAGTATGAATAGACTACATAGGTCTGCATTTGAAAAGAAAATATTCTTCCCTGATTTAACCTTAGGCAACAAATTTCGCAATCAACTGGCGCCAATCCATCTGATACATTCATGTATTCAATGTAGCATGATACGACAACACAAAATACTATACTGTCAGGAAACGTACATCTGAACAATAAGTAGAAATAGAGAAGACATTGACTCTCCACCAACAGGAATGTGACATCTGTTGGCAAGTAGAACAATAAACAAAAAACTCCATAGGAATGGACTGCGGTCTTCTGCCGACTTACAAACCCATCCATAGGCAAACAGAGGGTGTGTGGCGTATATCTATAATCCTGCCCATAGCGGACCTCATACTACATCTACTAATTACACAAATATATCCAATCCATTGAACCAATTCAACTACGAAATGAATAACCTAAGATTACCCTCCCTTAATATAACTTTACAAAACTATATAGCCATTCACGCCCGACTTAAATTTAACATTTAAATACGTTCGCACAAATGCATTTTATAAAATTTGTTTTAAAATGTTGAGTACAGATCAGCTGCACAGATTCCATGGTCAAAAACATTCCAAATTAAACACAACCGATCAAAATACAAAGTCATCGATAAACGTCACTTGCATAGGGAATATACAAATCCCATTAGCATTCATCGTAAGATGCTTGCAGTGATATCGTTGACACATATTCTAATCGAATGTGAAAACCACAACATTATCAACCGCTAACGAATCTATGCAACGTCTATACCCAACCTAAATTTCATCATTTAAAATTTAAACAATAAACAATTTATACAATAAGAAAGAAAAAAAAATGGAAATGATTTTTATCAATCGGAAAACATATAAAATTAAACATTATTAATTTAATTTTAAACTTAAAAGTCAGATAGAAGTTCATAAACTTGAACGAAAGTTCTTAGTTATTTTTAAATTTAGAGTTCATGTCAATATAGCTTACAGTAGAAGAGTCCAGGTTCCCATTGGCAATTCCCATGGCGTCTCCATTGGAAGAAAATGTTCTGGAGGTAGCATTAGCTGGTTCCATTCTGGTATCACAGTCTTTTCATTTTATTTTTTTTAAAACAAAAAAAAATGAGAGAGAACGGCAAGTGCGTCTTACCGTTTTCATCAAATCAAGTCCGAAAAAACTGTATTTCCCTTTTTATATTATCCACATGGATTCAATCAACAAAATGTCACTAATCCATCACTTTCGTTAGGGTCCGAGCCAAGGCCTAGTGCTTCCATTGGTCAAGCTAATTTCTCTTTCTTCTCTTATCTAACTTTTCATCTGACTTTTTAATTAAACAGCTTTTAGATAATTAATAAACAATCATTTCCATTTACAGATTACAGGAATTAATTAATACCTGTTTTTATTTTAACTTACGTTATTTTTTTATTAAAATATTTTTATATTTCAATCTTGTATTTTTTTATTTAAAAAAATACGTTCAAATACTTTTTTTTCTTGTTTATGAAAAAAATATTTTTAAAGTTTAGCATCCGTGCGAATATATATATGTTTAACAAACATTTTAATTTTAGCGTTTAGTTTTTTCCTTTTATTTGCGAACTTTTAAGTTTTTATTTTAAATAAATGTAACGGCATATTTATATATCGTTACATATCAGTAAACTTCCTCAAAAAACAAAAACATTAAAAAAAAAAAAAGAATTTACTTAGTGTTAGTAATTACGTTACACAAATTTGTTATATATGAAATTTCAAAAGGACAAAACTTTTTTTTTTTAAAAAAGACAAAACAGTAATTACAAATATAATGATAAAAAAAAAAAGTTGACTGATGATTCCTTACTATCAGCTAAATTTCTGCCCCCTCCCTTCCAAGTTCCATTTCTCCTACCTTTAACAGCTGACAGAATTGACTGTGTGTCTGTCAATTCCATCACCTCCAACTCCCTACTACTACATATAGTCACATCGTAATAATCAATAATCAATCACTGATTAATAATTTCCAAATTTTCCTTTTATACGTATTCGAAGGATTGACTTGGCATTATGTCATCGATGTGATGATCCTTTCGCTGAGGTCCGATTTCCCGATGGATTTCTTTCATTGGCTATTTGTTTCTATTGTTCCCCTATCTGACCGATGTTTGTTTTTACATTTAAATGCCCAAGGCTGGTTTACATTTGACTAATTAAATTTATCATTTCCATTTCTGATTAATTAACCTGTTTTCCAAATCAAAGATATATTTAAAGATAAATTTAAAGATATAATTTTATTTCCAAATCTTTTTAAAATTTAGTTTTAAAATACTTTTTCTTTAATAAAGTTTTATTTTAATAATTTTTCATTATCTGTGTGATTTAATATATAAGAGTTTAAGATGATATTTAATTTCAATTTTTAATTCTTAAAGAAAATTTTTAAATGCGAACTTTTTAATTTACTTTCATGTTTAATAAATAAATAAAAAAACAATGTAACGAATGTCTGTGCTCGTTACAATATATATATAATTTAAAATTAATTTCAATTTATAAGTTCTCAAAAGTATAGTCAATTTTTGACAGGTATTTGTTGATTAATTATCAACATTTTTAAATTAAATTATTGAATCATCGATTCTTTACTTTTTTTAATATAAATTTTTCTTAAAATAATGTCCGAGAGAATTATTGTTCAAAAATGTCTCTTTTGCCTTTAAAATCAGATGGTCAATGAATTATTCTTGATTCTTAATTATAATTCAAGCAAAACCACTTTATATTCTTTTAAAATACATAGATTTTTAACCGACTTAAAATTAATATTGTTCTATATATGTCTATTTTTATATGACTTATTTTAAAATAACTCACCAGCTATATATACATTTATCTGTGCTTTTCTGCATATATCTGATGCAGCATACGCGTAATTAACTCTTCAGCAAGCTAGAAGATTTTTTTCTTGGTGAGTTTGGTTTTTAGTGACTGTCATAATCAGGAAAAATGTAATCCATATAAAATGTTGGTCTTTCTTTCAGTCTAGGATTGTTGCAGTCAAGCAGCTGTTTTGATTTAATAAATTTTAGACAAGCAACTATCCTCTCTGTTTAAGGCTATGAATTACAGCACAAAGAAGTGGGTCATTTTCTTCAAGTGAATTCAAACTCCTGAGAAGGAAATATTAGTAGCTTCTAAATCCAATGTCCTGCCTTCAGCTGTATCAATCCATGGTAGCTATTCTACCAACTCTCTGCTACAGCCAACAACATATTGCTCTTTTCAAAATCATTATCTAAAACTGTTCTCTTCAAAAATCACTCTCCAGACTAACTGATATATTTTTCAATCAGTCTTTTATAAACTTGGTTAGGTCAGGTGACAAAAACACAGTGGCTGTTTTCAATCTCTCTAATCCATTTGAAAACAAGCTGGAATTTCTATCAAAGTGTGATTTTCATGTTTTTACTTTAATCTTTGGAATTTGGCCAAAGGTGTGATAATTCTTTAGAATTTTTAATCTACAAAGATTTTTAACAACATAGTAGAAATGCAAATAAGCATTAATTAAAAAAGATATTTTATACAAGTATTAATTAAAAGATTTTAAAAAATAAATTATGCTTTTTTTTTTGTTAATTTCAAAATCAGAATTACAAATATTATTTATCAGACATTTTTTAAAATACTTATTTCACAATGAAATTTTACTTTAAACCTAGAGTTATTTGACCCTTTGCTTATTATTATTTTATTTTAGGAAATATAAAAAAAATATCTACAAAAATTTATTCTGTGTTTATTTCTACTTTTCCTTTATTTTAGATATATATGTAAGCCAACTGATTACAATATATATATATATCAGTGATAGAAAGAATAAGAATAGTAATAATATTAGTAATAGTAGTGTAATGGTAGTACTAATGATAAGTAACATAAATATAAATTTATTTCTTTACTAAATATAGATACATAAATGTGTGAATTTCTACTTGATACAAACTCTTCAAGACCAGAACGGAATGTTGCACTTGTGGCTAAAGAGCTGCCAAGATTTAAAATTGATATATTTGCTCTTAAAAAAACTCATCTCCCAAAGCAAAGAAGTTTATTAGAGCAGATGAATTGATATGTTTTTTTTTCAAAGGCAGCTCACGCAGTAAAAGAAGAATGCATGGTATTGGATTTGCTGCAAAATCTAATTTAGTATCCTCTATTGTTGGAATTTCTTATTGTATCAATAAAAGATTAATGATCTTGAAACTAACCTAGCATAATGGTATTTGGGCTCATTTTATTGGTGCCAATACTCCAATCTTAGATTCAAAAAATTCAGAGAATAAAATCATTTATTTCTTGTAGGATAGCATTATTACAACAATACTATTGTAAGATTAAATTTTTCTTCTTGGAGACTTTCATTTGTTGGTACAAATAGTAGACTTTGGGTGAAAGTTATTGGAAATAATGCTATTGAAGATGTAAATTCAAATGGTTTGTTTTATTATTAAAATACAATGCATGGGTTAACTATCATCAACACTTTTTTTAGGCAGAAAAATCATTATAAAGGAAATTTAGATGCATCCACTCTCAAAACAATGGCATTTAATAGATTACATCATTATTATTAGAAGTCAGAATACAAGAAAAGTTCACATTACATGACCACTTACACATTCAGATTGTTGAATGGATCATATATTAGCACACCCCAAAATTAAAATGATAGTTGCATTAAAAATAAATATTATTCCAATCATTTTCACAAAAAAAAAAAGATCTTTATTATTTAAAATCTACTATGCATACTAAATTTCAACAATTATTAAATACTAAAATTGCTAATTTGTATCTTCAGGATTAGCATTTTATTGAAGCATGGAATTCTCTTAAAATGTGTATTATGGATACAAGTAATTTAATATATTCTTGGATTCACTAAAAAGAAGAATTGTGTT
This sequence comes from Epiperipatus broadwayi, assembly GCA_028023455.1. Lineage (NCBI taxonomy): Eukaryota > Metazoa > Onychophora > Udeonychophora > Euonychophora > Peripatidae > Epiperipatus > Epiperipatus broadwayi. The sequence continues at coordinate 893,860 of JAQFVV010006277.1, read as the reverse complement.
TTGTTTTTTGCCAATAATCAGATTATTAGTGATTTAATTAAAAAAAACATGGTACTCTTTGCTTGGGAAAATTAATAGATTAAATGTGGAACTTCATAATAAATATAAAGATCTGAAGATAAAAATTCAATGATTGATGATAAGGCTTATAAATGATTGGTAGTCAAAGCTGCAAAGTAATTACACACATTCACTGATCATGGTTACTCTAGATCTTTTTTAGTGCTTTGAAAGCAACATGTAAATCTGACAAATGGGATCACAATCCTATTAAATCCAGAAAGGCACATTCTTATATGATGATAATATTTTGAACAGTTGGAAAGAGTGTTTAATCATCCTTTGAATAATGATGAAAAGAAGTGAGATGATGACATATCCATTTTATTTACTCATTTAGAATTGGAAAAAACATATATAACTTAATGAAATCAAACCAGCTCTTTGTAATCTTAAAAAATGAAAAGGTTGCAGGCCCTGATGAAATACCTGGAGCAGTTTTAAAATATGGTGTTGATATGTTAACTTCAATAATATTGAAATTTTTTAAGAAATATCTAAATCCACGAAATTGTGACATCTGATCTTAGGAATACTTTTACTGTTCCAATTTTTTAAGATCAAAGGAAATAGACAAGATTGCAGTAATTATTTACCAAGTAATTTCAAGAATTTTGTTGAACAGATTACTTATCAGTTATAGACAAATGGTTACCAGAAATTTCATGTGGTTTTAGGGAATCAAAAAGCACTATAGATAAGAATTTTGTTGCCAGAAAAGTTAAAAGGGTTAGGAACAAAGAGATGATTTATATATAGTTTTTATTGATTTGGTCAAGATATTTGATTCAGTTAACAGGACAATTCTATGGCATTGTATGAAATTAGTTGAAGGTATTATTACTACAGGAAGAAAATATGAGGCATGTGAAATGAAAACTGGTATTAAATAAAGATGTGTATTTACTCCAATATTATTTTAAATTTTTATTAGAATGGTCTTTGGAATTGCTATAGATGGCTAAATCAGATAAGATTCAAAATATAATTCAGGTTTAATAGTGAAATTTTTAATTTGAATCATCTAAAAGCACAAATAAAAACTTCATCTTCTTAGATTCTGGATATTCAGTATGCTGATAATTATGCAGAATGTTCTTAATGTTTTAAATACAATTTATAAAAATCTTGATTTATTAATGAATATTTAATGCAATTCCACTATTTTTAAACTTTTCTTGGACATACATGTTGTATTATTTATATTGAATTATAAAAATGTTAAATATATCAACATAGTATGCTGAGCATGCTTTTGACTAACTCAAGATCTTTATTGACTCTCGCGAATATAAACTAATATAAATATCTTGGAAGTTTTGAAGTAAATAGGTGGACTTAGATGTTAGGATCCAGCATAGATTCCTATGTGCTGCTGCTTACTTTTAACAAGTTAAAAGATAAAATATTTCATCATAGGGAAATAACTACTGCAACTAAATTAGCTGTATGTAGAGAAATTATTTTAACTTGGACACCCTATTAGTTCAATATTTTAAAAACATTAAAAAAGTTTCATTGACGGATGCTACATAAAATTTTAAAAATACAATGGCAAAATCATAAAACCAACCAATATTTTCTTCCAGTTACTAAATGAGATACTATTGAGTTCACTATTGTGAAATCATACCTTTTCTGTATTGGACATGTAAAATGAATGAACAATGAAAGACTTCTTAAAAACATGTTTTGTGGTGAACTTGAACATGGGTTTCATAAAAATGGTCACTCTCATCCACATTATAAGAATTATCTCAAACACATAGAGGATAGAATATATTGGAGAGCTACAATTACACATAGTATCAAAGTATTTCAGAAATAAAAGTTTTCTGCTTGTGAAATATAAGTTAATGTTTTAATCAGTTATATATAATATATTTACAAATAATTACAATGATGTTTATTATACTATATGTCTGATGTGTTGACTCAGTATAGCATTTAGTTGCCTTGCAACTATTGAAGAAAAAAGATTTTAAGTGCTCTTCTATGTTTATCTAAAATTTTCAGTTATATCATGGTAGCTTGCCTCATATATATGTAAGGTGACACTTCCAGTAATTCTGTGACAGTTTTCCTTATGTCTAGTTATACTCCAGCAGCTTCCAGTTCTTGTGTGAACTTGCCTCACTACTTTAGTCATATAGTAGACAATGAGCATACTGCCATTTATCTCTAACAGTAATTTGTTATTATCTGCCTTTACCTCCAACTAAACTGTCTAATTACAGCTAGATTCCTATCCACAATGAAAGCAATCAAACTCACTGAGAATTATCACCCATTGATCTCTATTGGCTTGGTCTGTGGTGATGAATGCTCAATCTGATCAAAATATGATGAAATCTTGTTTAGTCCATGAGTTAAAGGTAAGTTGAGACATAACACTACTGAGGAAATGGAAAGACAACATTGTAAAATATCAGGTAAATAGAAGTATGGACCAGCATGTTCTATATGTGAATGTATTTATGGATCTCTGAATGGTTTGTATATTCATGGCAAAACTAATTTTTAATAGTATCTCTCTTTCCCCTTTCTTTTCTTTGGGGGGGGGGGGATTGGAATAGTCATAGTTATTACTGATTGCATGTTTATTAGATGTATAGTGTTCAATTAAACAGCCCTAAATAATATGAAACATTAATCAGTTAATCGGAGAGATTAACTCCTACTTCTTAAAGTGCCAATAACATTATTGCAATATTTACCAGTATCAAAGCTATTAAAAACAAATAAAATATTCATTTTCATGTTTCTGTAGATAGATTTTACTCCGATAGATAATACACTAATGAGATCAATACTAAGAAGTTTTATTTCTAGGATTAATATTATATACTCATATCCAAATATCTAATACATTTGTATAAACGCATTTATTTAATAAATGTTTTCATAAACATATTTGTATAAAATAAGTGATGGATATATATATAAGTAAGAGATTAATTATTTATACATAACGAAAATAAATTTGACAATCATTAAAACTTCATAACTGCTGCACAAGCATATAATTTTAGTATACTCTGAAAAATGCTTAAAAAATCAACATAATAATTTTCTATACATCTTGCAATAAACAATAATAAATTTTTATTATCTTTTTGATAATGAACTTGTAGATTGGAAGAAAATCTAATTAATAACCATTTTTTTATTAACTAAATAACCTTTCAATATATAATAACATTTCATGCAGATATCACAAGTAGTGCAAAATAAGAATATCACTGAACTACTTACATTTCTTCGCTATCACGGTTACTAAGTTCGTTATTAGACAGGTCCAAGTTTTCAAGGTAAATGTTTCTCCAATCACAATCTGGTAAAGTAGTGATATGATTATTGGATGCAATTAGTGTAACAAGCACTTCTAAGCAGCAGACTTCGTAAGGAAAATCAATAAACTGATTATTACTGATGTCTAAATAAGTAAGAGTCAAAGACCAGTGAAGACGAAGTTCAGGTAAACTAGTAAGCTTATTTTCGGATAAATTTAAAGTTTTCTTTATTAAAAAAAAAAGATCAAATTGTAAATATCTTAAATTATATATTTAAAATTCAAAAATTAAATTAAAATGGTAATTCCATTTCTCTATCCATGTCATCATTTGCCAATCTTATCAGCTTCTCTAACTTGTCAATTTTTCCACTTCGACAAAAGTTGGATGGAATAGAGAGGTAGAATTGTAAATAAACTAGTATTTGCAGTGTGGGTATATATATATATATATTCAATGGACCATTAGTAAGAATGGATTTCCATTCTTGCTATTAAAAGGTGTGAAGGTTGCCTTGACAGCAGTGAGAAATATTGATTACTATATTTTACTGTGAATGTTTAGGTGTTTACTGGTTGGAACTTAATTATATATATATAAGAAAAATAAACAAATTTAAATTATTAACTATAATTAAACAATAGTTAGTATTTGATGATAAACCTTTGCCATTCTCAATTGTTAAATTTTTAAAAAATTACTACATTATTTTACATATATAAATGCTGGATCATAATGTACAGAAAGAACTATACTGATCAAGTGCATATTTTTCATAACAATTTTTCACGTACTAGAATTTTAAAAGAGAAAATATGATTAAGTGAAGGAAAATTATTGAAGCAATATTTAGTAACCTCCAGAAACATTCATTTAATGCACTATTTTAGCAAAAATCAGTCATATAAGGTATCAATTGACTCACTTTTTTTATGGTTACACAAATAATTTGGTCTTGTGATAGTTTTTGAAATTAGCAATGAAAAATTGCAGAACTTTATCACTAAAAGTTATTGTTCCTTATTTAAAAATTAATACTCTCTCTCTCTATATATATATATATATGTTTTAAAACAAAAGTTTTCATATGTAACAGATTTAAAATATAACTTTCCTGAATTCAACTGTGCTTAATTAGCAGTTACAGTACACCAATATTATTGCTGCAGTACATTGTAATCATTTATGTAAGTAATATTACTTTTAAAATGTTGTAGAAGCATTATAGGCTACTGGTGGAATAAGATTAAAACAGAATTATTCCTAGGGAAATGTCTTCTACTTGCTCCAAATTTTTCTATCTACCTAAAACAGATACCATCCTCCAATCTATAGTGAACACTATATGATCTACTACTCATATTTTATTCAGATAAGTGGCAGATTTAATATAATCTAATACCATCTTCAAAATTATTTATAAAAAGCTCAACATATTCTATTTCTACATTAAAAAATTTAAAAACTGAAACCAATGATATTTTGGTTAACTTCAACATTGTTTTTTTTTCTTCTTATTTACAAAGATTTTGTTTGGTGAAGCTTTAAATATAGTAAAACAACATTGTTATTGGATGTATATTTAAATATTACAATGACAAATATTACTGGTACACTCAAGTCTACTTCTTCAGTGGTTTCCTGCTCTTTTACATTTTCCTCCACTAGTGCTAGAAGAGATTGACTTGCTACTGTCATCATTCTGTATATGGATACCAATTATAATAAGATTTTTTCTAACAACAAAATCTTATAAATGTGATACTCATTGGACTGTATCAACAAATGTAGATTAATCTGAATTACCTTTTATTTGAAAAAACAAAACTTAAAGCCAGTTAATCAAACTAACTGTTATTTTTATATCAAATTATTTGACTACTGCCATTCTCTTCACATTTTTTTTTTGATTGGATAGGCATTTAATCTTGTTCCACATCCCTATAGTATTTTTAAAATAACATTCATTTCTTAGAAACATCAACATAATATTACCATTAAGTTCATATGAATGAATTTAAATATATATATGACTGATTTTTACTATCATAATTTTGCTATTAGAGCTTTGGCTATATTAAATTGCTAAGCCTACTAATATATGGGATCTCTGAATTTAGTTCAGGCTCATATAGTTTCTTTGGTTAAAGAGCTGAATTTGAAGACATGTAGGTGTCTGAAGATTTGGATCTTTTTCTTAATATTTAAGAATTAGATAAATGCTTGGCTTGAGTTAATATTTTGAATCTTATGTCCTAGCTCCTCACTGATGAGAGCCATAGCTCGAAACCGGTCTGGCGATGGGGACCATCATAGATAAAAGCTTCATGTATTTTCTCTTGTAGCATTTATCATAAAAAATAAAATAATTAAGCTTGTTTAGAACTAGTAGCAGGCTCTTTATATATTATATTATATATATATAAAGCTAATCTGGGATAATGATGTAATTAAATTCTAACCAGTAACCACCTAAACAGTCACAGTAAAATATAGTAATCAATATTTCTCACTGCTGTCAAGGCAACCTTCACACTTTTTAATAGCAAGAATGGAAATCCATTTTTACTAATGGTCCATTGAATATATATGGACACTTAAAGCTTGCAACTTGACCATTAGTAAGAATGGATTTCCATTCTTGCTATTAAAAGGTGTGAAGGTTGCCTTGACAGCAGTGAGAAATATTGATTACCATATTTTACTGTGAATGTTTAGGTGGTTACTGGTTGGAATTTAATTACATCATTATCCCAGATTAGCTTTAGGCACTATTTCGCTTATTATTTCTAAATAATACATGGGCAATTTAAAAGTATTGCAGTTTGTAATGTTAATTGACTATTTATTAGTCTGCATTACAGTGACATGTTTATTTCATGTTTAAAGAGGTTTATTTAAACTTCATTGCATCAATATTTCATACTTTGTAGTCAAGTTGCAAGCTTTAAGTGTCCATATATATTCAATGGACCATTAGTAAGAATGGATTTCCATTTTTGCTAAATCCATTCTTGCTATTAAAAGGTGTGAAGGTTGCCTTGACAGCAGTGAGAAATATTGATTACTATATTTTACTGTGAATGTTTAGGTGTTTACTGGTTGGAATTTAATTATATATATATATAATATATTGCAATTTTATATATATATATTGCATTGCAATTATTGTCTCATTATATGTACAAACATTAAATGCAATAAATGTGTTTCAGTTTTTAAATTTTATAAGTTTGCATTAAGATGTCATTAAAAAGTTGCCTGATCACAGACACAGAACCCTTCCAATGTTAGGTTTTCAATAAAATCTCATTTATATTTTTCAAGGCTATGGTGTCCCAAAAAACTATTAGGTCTTGTATATCAAGACTGAGTGTGAATTAAAGTCTTTTTATTAGATATTTTATCAAGTAGTTGTCCAATCATAGTCAAAAAAGAATAAAAAAAAGGTTCTGTATTTTCCTTTTTTGTATGTATTTCATGGTTATCTTATTTTTTAAAAATACTGTTACAGAATGAGAGAGAAATAAAATAAAATGGTTCTGGGTTCTGATTTTTCTCATACTTGTTGAAATTTGTTGTCTTTTTAGAACTTCATCAGACTCTTTCACAATTTGTAAATCACATTTTTCCAAACTAGGAAATATTTTTAAGTTATGAAAATTAAATTTGTAGAATATAAAAACTGATGCAAATGACCTTTAACTGAAAACATTTTTATTCTTCCTAATTCTCACACTAATACAAAAACATGGAATTCATAGATGCTTTGATTTCTAAAAGTACTTTCTTTTTATGTTTATGAAAAAAAATCACCACGTTTTTTTTTATCAGTGTTGAAACAAAACAGTCAACTTCTGATTTTACTAGTAACACTTTAATGTAAGGTAGAATTAATCTACATTCAGATAAAAAAATTTAAATGTCAATATTTCTTTTTTCTCTTGCTATATAAAGCTTTCTAGAAAGTTGTATATTTAGAAAAGATTTTTATTATTTTCGATTTTCATAATAAAACTTTATATCAGGAGACCAGTCATTAAAAAAATATAAAAAGGAATACAAAGCACCAATTCTATGGACAAAATGTAAGATTTCTATTCAACATAGTCAATATTTGATTTTTTAAAAAAATTCATTAAAAAGTCAGAAATTATAGATATATTGAAGTCTTTTACTTATTTATATTTTGAAAATTATAAAAAAAAAATTTAAGGTACTCTTTAAATTTTTAATAATGGATATGTGTTGAATTTTTAATTCTAAGTGAAATGTTATCAGTCAATGGTTGCAAATACTGAGCTAAAAATCAAGCTAAAAAATGTGTCGGGGGAGCCTATAGCACAAATAATAGCATTCAATGATACTTCAGGGTTTTTTTTCAATTTGAGATAAACTATAAAATTAGAGATTAAACAAAACGTCACTTTTGACAGTGATTTAATTTTTATATCATCATCAAAAAAAACTGTAATAAACTAGTCCATTGAAATAAAAATATTTATATTTATTTATTTATTTCTCATTAACTAATATGAGGAAACATACAACCCTGTACAAGAGATGCTTCATAATCAATCTGAAAAAGATAAGTATGAGAGTGAGACACATATAAAAAAAACATGACAAGAAATTAGTGTTCTCACTACCTTTTCTTCAAACACATTACCACAGATATTGAAAAAAATGTAGAAAAAAGATTTCTAATATGCATTTTGATCAATAAGAAAAGATAGCAATAATAATAACTTTATGAGATAAAATTATAAATAATGATTAAAAAACAAAACTTTTATGCTGTTTTGTAAAAATTAATACATTATTGATTAATAAAGTTTAGTGACTATTTAGATGACCTTTAAAAATATATAATAATTTATAACATAATGAAGACTCATTTAATATTATTTGTGTTTTATTGGATATTTGTTGTTTGACATAAGAACTGGTTTAAAAATATAGCAATTGGAAATTAATTTAATAAACATATGCTGCAATAATGTGCATTTTCAATTTTATTTACATTTAATATAGTTTTCTTATGAACAACCTCAATTATTTAAATATTCACAACTACAAAAATCTGCAATCATCACTTTAAATCTTTTATTATCTATTTTAGTTCACATCTAAATTTCTAAGTATGCACATTTCTAAATATGCATATGTGGTGGAATTAGAGGGGGGGGTATTAACAATTTTTGTAATTAATTTTTATTTATAACATCTTCAATTATTTTTTTAATAAAATTTTAGCTCCTATACTGACATTAAAGCTAATTTTGATGAATGTTTTTGTCCAATAATATCTTGAACATAATTTTTAATTCCATTCAGTGCTGAAATAGGATTTTTCTGTACTTACATTAATAGAAGGCATCATCAAATTTAAACTGCAAATTAATATTTGTGAAAAAAGTTTTTCTTAAAAATGAGATTATAATTAATGTAAACAAACTAGATGTAAATAATGATCTGAAGAGACATCTTCTAGTAGAGGATCAATGGTAATAAGACAAAAAAATTGAGCAAAAATAGTTTATTTCAGTGCAAGACTTTTTCCATTTCCTTCCTCATTAAATTAGTTATGAAAAGGATAACACTAATTGTAGTTGAGGTCGATGAGTTTTTTTTTCTTGCTATTCTTTATCTAAAAATAAAAGGATATCCATTTAGTAACCATTAAGTAAATGGCTAGCTTCATATGATTATCTGAAAATATGCTAAACTTGACTATAAATTTACCACTTGTATCTGAACATAAATTATTCAACATAGCAATATATGTTAACTTTTAGATCATAAGAATTTTCATAGGTAATGAATATAATTATTAATAGTTATTCATTGATAAGTTTAGTTTCCTGTTTTATAATATTTAAATACAAATATAGTATATATACTTAAGCTAGATGTAATTAGAAGGGATTTTAACCAGATTTTCAAACTCCCTTTAGTCGTTCATTTCATTTTATACAGTTGATACATATAACCACATACATGTGGAAAAGATAAATGATCTCCAATATATGCATTTCATGCTGAACCCTCACCCATCAGTTGATTCAGATCATCATCTTCCACCCACATATTATAATCAGTGCTCAGTTTATATTAAGATAGCAAATGTTCAAACTTTAATGGACAGACTTCAATCTTTTCAACTTTCCAAATCATATCATTGAAAATCTGCTGATGATGGGATGTTCAAAACCCTTATTTGCCAATTTTATTATCATACCCATGTTGACCATAAGTCATTATGACCCTTCATATATAGGACCTTATGGCCATTTTAATATCCAGAAGAGATATGTACTTCTATTTAAATATTACAGATTCAGCTTTATTCTAACCACCCCTCTTCTGTATATTAAAATGGTCTTAATATCTTACATGCTATGACAACAAAATTGATAAACAAGAGCCTTGAACATCATATTTTCAATTATATGGATGGCTGAAGAGTTGGCGAGCAGAGAAGATTGAAGCCTATCCACTAAAGTTTGAAATTTGCTATAATTAATATAAACTGAACATTGAATATGTGGGAGATGATGATCCAGACCAACTGATGAGTGCTGGTTTAGCAAGAAATACACATTGGAGATCATTTATCTTTTTCACATAAATGTGGTTATATGTATTGGTTGTATAAGTTGGAATAAATGACTGAAGGAAAGTTTGAAAGTATGGGTTCAAATACCCTCTAATTTCCTGTTTTATGTAAAATAAATAATTTTTAAAAAATGCTTAAATCTATTTTTAGTTCTTACTTACCAAAGGACAAGCCCAGGAATCAATAAAATTCTCAATTTCATTGTTAACCAATTCGAGATCTTTTAAACTTTTAGTCTGACATATTTCTTGTGGTAAGTGAGTTAAACAATTATAAGACAAATTCAAATATTTTAATAAAGGACAATTCGTTTCCAAAATTTTGCATGTTTCTTGATTTTGTGAACTTGGTTCATCTTCTTTCAAATATGAAAAGAGAACATTTTCAAGAAAAATCTTCTGATTTAAAACTGTACTGATATGCAAATCTAAAAATTATTACACTAAAAATCTTAAAACAAAAATGAGAGAGAACAAAACTTTTTACATTGGAACACATAAATATTAAAAAAAAATTGTTTTCTTATTAACAAATTTGTACACACCCACATATATGTATAATTAGCCTCTTCATTCAGTATACTAAATGTTTTGTAATAGAAGAATTTCATTTAGAATTTTTCAGTCTATAGTTGTCCTTCACTTTAACTCAAACAACCAACACACATGACCACATACATGTGAAAAAGATAAATAATCATATGAATTTTTTGCAGAACCAGCACTCATCAGTTGGGACAGATTATAATCTCCCACACATATGTACAAACAGTGCTAAACTCATATTAAGATAGTAATTCCTTAAATTTTAATGGACAGGTTTCTATCTTCCCACTTATTCAACTGTCCACTTCATTGAAAAATCATTGATGGAAAGCTCAAAGATCTTGGTGGATTTGATATTGTACTTGTACCAACCTCTCATATTATCGTATGATTATGTATCCATATATTTATAGGTTAGAGATGTAATCTATTTCCAAGTCAATATGTAATTAGCCTATTCATTCAGAGTAATGAAGGTTTCTTGTATAAGTAAAGGGATTTGAATTTAGGATTTTTCAGTCTATATTTGCCTTTTAGTTCAGCTGAAACAACCGACACATGACCACATATACTGGTGAGTGCTGGTTCTGCATAAAATGCATATATTGGAAGTCATCTATCTTTTTTTACATGTATATGTTGTTTGTTTGAGATGGAGTAAAGGGTGAATATAGACTGAAAATCCTAAATTCAAATCCTCTAACTGGTGAATGCTGGTTCTGCCAAAAAGTATATATATAGAGGGTCATCTATCTTTTTTGCATGTATGTGGACATGTGGGACAGTTATTGAAATGGTGTGAAGGATGAATATAAACTGAAAATTCCTAAATTCAAATCCCTCATTTACTTATATAAGAAGCATTTAGTATACTGAATGAATAGTCTAAATATATATTGCTTTGGAAATAGGTTACAATCATAAGTTCAGCCCATTCCTCACTTATTAATATATGGATACATGATGGTCTAATAATATGAGGGGTTAGATTGACATATATCAAATCTACCAAGGTCTTTGAGTATTCCATCATTGATTTTTCAATAAAATTGCAGTTAAATAGTTGGAAAGATGAGAAGATTGTAGCCTATCCATTAAAGTTTAAGGAATTGCTTTGTGTGTGTATATATATATATATGTATATATATATATATATACACACTGCTTTATATGTATATATATATATATTGTATGTATATGACTCATTTCAAACCCACAGATATATTATTTAATTTTAAAAAAAAAATTTCTTTTATATATATAGATTTATGTGTGTATTTATTATTATATATAATTTATAAATACTTAATAAATAAGCAGTTGTAAAGAGAAAAGGTAATAATATTTAATATTGATTTTTTATATTTTCTTATTAAATAAGGTGTTGAAATTATTTAACTATATTTTTGTTAAATAAGGCAGATCAGAAAGAAAGTGTAAAATAAGGCGATCAGATTAGTAGATAAAAAGAAATGTGCATGTGCAAAAGAGTGTGAAAGAATAAGAATGTCTGTATAAACACCAAAACACTTTTACACCTATTTCTAATGACTATAGATTGCCAGCTTTATTGTTTGTGTTATCTGTGTCTAAGATTATTTTTATAAAGGGGGTGCTTTGATGTAATAAAACGTGATTATTAATTTTCTTGTAAAATCGCGATAGAACATCAACTTGTGAGGCTTTAATTTTTGTCTTGAGATAAGAGATTTGCAGGTGGTCATTTTCTTTGATTAAAATTCGCAATAAAAATGAATGAAACAATATTTAGAGGGCAGTTCAATTTTTGTTTGGGGAGAGTGATTTAACAATATGTAGTTTTAAAAGAAAGTCAGTCATTAATATTACTAAGATCAGTCAGTTTTTTTTTTTCACTATTTAGTGGGCAGTCAATTTTTTCAATGTTATTGAAGGAGAGATGTGGCAGTCAGTTCTTTTTTTAATGTTGGGAAAAAGAGAATGAGCAAATTGATTTTTTTTTCACTCTTTTTGGGAATTGAGGAAGAAAAAAAGACTCTTGTTTTAAAGTCAGTATAGACGAAGATGTGCGTATATATAAGCAATTCCCAGCAAGATTAAGATAAAGAAGGAAAAATGGAACAAAATTGAATTTATTGGAAGAAGTTATTAACAATTCTATGAAATGATATTAATATATTTTGCTGTGTATAATACAATGAATTTGCATTGCTAAAACCATTGTTTCTGCTTCCTGGAATAATACAGAATGGGTTAGCTCACTGATATGTCTAAGGACTCATATACCAGTCAAATAATAACCAACAAAATGATAGAGTTTGAAGCCAACCACACAAGCTATTTGAAATGCTTCTTTTCAGGCTCCTGGCCTATTTTAGGCTCATTACCTTTGGATGGAGGGAGAAGGGGAAAGAAGAGGAAAAGAAAAATGTATAAAGGCCTTATAACTAGGTTTGATTAAGCTATCAACCAAATTTTTGTTAGAATTTTCCTCATAGTCATCTAGAGTGTCTAAAATGATTTTTTTTTAAAAATGGGAGAGACAAGCAAATCCACCAGTTCATACTTATCTAAAAGTATTTGAAATAACTCTTTTTGAAATGGTAGAAGGAAGCCAGTCAACGAATTCAGCATTATCAAAAGTATCAACAATAAATAATTTTAAAATTGAAGAAATAAGCAAGTCAATTAATTCATGTTTATCTTAAAAGTATCTGCAAGAACTTTCTTTTTTTTAAATGGAGCAAAGACAAGCAGTCTGAAAATTCAAACTCGGGACATTTATAAGAAGTGAAAGTAATCGGGTAACTATGAACTTTCCTTAACAGATCTTTTATTATTGCTTATTAAAAGTAAACCTTAATTTATTGGTCAAAGCATTTTTTTTTCTTTTGATACAGAAACATTAAAGGCTTGTTTATCGATAGTTATTCTCAATATCACATAACATAACACAAACACAGTTTAAATCTTTAAACTTAAATTTTCATTATTTTTTTTATTATTTTTTTATATTATATATTGTAATATTGAAATGTTTTTTTTTATTGTTCTTCATTTGTTATGATAATGAGCAACCTATAAATATATGCATTTATAATGTTTTTTTTTTTTATCTTGTTGCATATTAAAATTGATATAATGTATTTTATTTTCTTTTGCTAAAAGGTTGCAAGAATATTTTTTTATATATGTAATTTATGTATTAATCTCTAATATAGGGGTATACATTTTAAACATATATGTTAACATTACCGAATGTGTGCATGTGTAACTGCTTATACAAACACGTCAAAAGAATAGGTTATACATAATTAGTTTAAATATGAGAAATTATAAAGCAAGGCTTACATATGAATGGAAGTGAAATAAAACACAAGTTACATATGAAATTTATTTTTATGATATAATAAGTTAGGAAAGTCTTAAGTAAGCATTCCATGAAATATATTTTTTTAAATGTCATTTTAAGCCAGCTTATTTTAAAATTATCCAAAATGACGAACTTGTATATAAAATTTTGTATTAGTTCTATATTGAATTAATGTAATAATAAGCCATTTATCTAATTAGTAAATTTGATTTTAAAGAAAGAAAGAGTAATAGTATTAATAAAATATAATTATATATCTTAATTGGTTTCCGAGTTCTTATTAAAAATATTGTTGTATTTTTCTTGTCTTAATTCTATTGTTTTAAATGATCATCATCATCATCACTCACAGATATTAAGAATCATCAGCATTCACAAATATTAAGAAAGCGCTCGCAAAATGTTAAGTAAACTAGAATGTTGATTTACCTTTAAGTATTTAGGGATTAAGCTTGATAATAACCAAATTTTAATAATTATAGTTCAATAAAAGAAAGCTAAAATTATGTTGCCCATGAGTTTTAATCATCCTCATCAAAGATGGATATCGTATTATTGATTAAAACACTGTTTCAAATAGTACTGTACATGAGTTATGATCGCCATCATCATTAATAAATTATAATCATTAAATCTAATGTTTAACATAATTAATATATTTAGTAAATAAGGATTTGTAGAAAGTTGAATATCATGCATAGAGATTCGTGATGATCAGTCATCATCACTAGTATTATTAAATCCTAGTTTTAACTATAAAAGTATTTTAGTAAATAAACATAAACTTATATAAATGCTAGTGAATGTAATAATTAAATCCCAGTTTGACATGGGATGATTTTAAAAAGTGCTTATGAGTTTATAAAGATAAATTTATTGTTGTGAGTTTATTAATAAGCTATGGCTGGTATCATCATCACTATTATTATCATTATTATTATATATCATCATTATTATCATCATCATTATTATCTTTATATTGTGATAAATAATCTAGTTAAATGGCCATCACGATGCTTGTTTAGAAGCCATTAATAGGATTATACTTGTCTGTTCATCAATATACGTAAAATGAGCTAGCAATGTCTATAAGAGTTTTGATCTATAATATAAATTTTGGTGATATGGGGATCTTATGATTTTATTGACATGAGATAAAATATAAGAGTGTCATTTTTTTTTCATTAGTCATCCAAGTCATGTGTGATAAAAATGTACCGGAATGAGTTTGAACTCAGTACACTCTAAACAGATATTTATCTAGATTTAAAACAATCTAGTGGCGCTCATGGGAAAACACATGTACTTAGCTAAACTGAATAAAGAGTGATTTAATCCCTTTCCAACTTCATAATATTAACTTTATATAATATGTTTTATAAGTTGTCATGAATAGCACCAGTGTGTGCATATGACCATGAATGGTCTTATATAGTTGGAAAGAAGAATAGGAAGGATTCTTTGTTAAAAGAACCTAGTATTGGAGATAAGCATAATGCACTCCAGGAATCTTACAGTGGGTAATTTTATTCAGATGCTATATTTAATATTATTTTATTTGATGACAATGGTCAGTATGTTTTAATTGTTCAAATGACTTCCCCAATATCTAAATATTCTAAATCTTTAATGATAATAGTTTTAATTTTCATTGTTGTTATTTTATATGGAGAAATGAGATAATTTATTTATTTCATTATTAGCGTAACAGAATTAATGTTTAGGATAGTTGCAAACGGGCTATAATGTTATATTTAATTAATTAGAAATAGACACCCAAATAGAGCATGATATGCATATGTTCTTATTTATATGTTAGCGTCATCCTTATTTAATTATAAATTGTATTTTAGCTAACACAGTAAATTCATTTCTCATTTAATTTACTCGGTTACAAATGATGAACCGCTAGAGCATATCATATATCCTGTTTAGTGTTTAGTTATTGAATTATAGCAACTATCATTTTATCACTCATCAATATATATATTTATAATCGGTTACAAAATAGCAGCCTTTTCATCATTACAATAATTTTGCTTACTATGACAAATGGCAGATTATAGGTATATGTTCTTAGTGGATCATTTTCTATCAATATATATTTTTTTCTGTTACAATATACATATATATATATATGTGTAAGAGATCATGATCTGATCCAATTGATAAGTGCTGGTTCTGCACAGAATATGTATATTGAGGGCATTTATATTTTTTACATGTATGTGATCATATGAGTTGATTGTTTGAGATGGAGTGAAGGATGAATATAGACTGAAAAATCCTTCTCTCCCTATATATATATATAATTCTTCTAGCATGACCATTCTTAATATCTTCATTTTTTTTTGTTGTTTAAAACACATTGAATAATATGATTTATAAAATATAATATGGCAAACCAGCAAGTCTCATCACAGCCAGAGTACATCAGATATATAAGAAATAATGTTTAAGATAAATAAATAAAAACATATAGATAAAAGAACCCACTAAATACCATTTTTTGTAATAAAATAGTTTGCTTCCCATTATATATAAATAAACACAAACACTTATAAGTTTAAAAGAGAAGTTATAAATAAATATAATAATAAGCTGAATGTTTTCGAGGATCCATGCCTCATAATCATATTTTTAAGAAAGCTATGATTATGAGGCATGGATCCTCGAAAACGTTCAGCTTATTATTATATTTATTTATAACTTCTCTCTTAAACTTTACTTATAAGTTTTTGTGTTTATTTAAGCACTATTTTATATTTTACTTACATAAGGAACTAATAGAGGTTATTTAAAAAATAGAAAAATGACAAATATGATTTTAGTTGAGAATATTCAGAAGAATAAAGGTAATAGAAAAGTAAAAGTTAGTAAAAGTGTAAAAGAAAGGGGAAAAGTATGCAGAGAATATAACAAAGAAAGTAAAAAAAAATGTTAATGTTAAATGGGAAAACTATTTTTTAAAAAAAAAAAGTTGGTTAAAACAAATAATTATAGAGAGTGAATGAAATTAAATAGTAAATTGTTGGAGGATATTAATAAAAGTAGAAGAGATGAAAATAACAAATTTGGGAAATATATTAAAAGAAGGAATATAGGAGAAAGAGAAATAGTATTACTAGATGATGAGGGAAAAAAGTGAAGTTCTATAGAAGAATTAGACACAATCTTAAATAACTCCTTTTTAAAACTTGTTTTTTTTATATGACTATAATGATGAAAAAGAAATCCAACGTTTTGACTATTTCATATAGTCTTTTTAAAGGTACACTTATCTTGAAAAAGACTATATGAAATAGTTGAAAGTTTTAAAAAAAAGGAGTTTTGTTTGTTTTATTTCTATATTGGACATTTATGAACTATTTTGGAAAGAAGAACTGTGGAATTGATATATTATATTTAATTATTTAATCTTAAATATGTAATGGATATAGAAAAGATGTTAGATGTGAAGGACAGAGTGATAACAAACATGAAAGCATATAGTAATGAAAATATTAGGTTTACAGAAAATGAATTGAATGAAGCAAGGAAGAAATTAAAAAGTGGAAAGGCATGAGTTTTAGATGGATGGGCAGCAGAGATGGTGATGAATTTAGGAAATAGGGCAAAATTAAATCTATTCTCATGTTTTAATAAGATGGCACAGAAGAGAGAATTTCCAGATAGCTGGAATAATACAAGAGTAAGGCTACTATTTAAAAGAAATGGTAAATATCATAGAAAGTTAAACAATTTTATAGACCAATGGTGGTAATGTCAGTGTTAAATAAAATTTTCACATATACGGTGCCTGGAAGGGTTGCAAAATGCATGGAAGAAAATAATATAGTGGCAGAAATGAAAAAGGTTTTCAATCAGATAGGCATATAGGAGTTTATATGTAGTTACACAACTTATGGATATGAGTAAGTATACAGATAGTTATATATGGTTTTTTATAGATATAGAGAAGGCATATAATAGAGTAAATAAAAATAGATTATGGATCAGTTTAGTAAATTTTGGAATAAATGGAGTTTTAGTGAATCTTAAGAGAGTTTATGAAAATAATTACTATACATATCAATTAGGAAATATAGAATCAGCTAAAGTTAAAAATGGATGGGACTAAGGCAAGGATGCCCTATGTCACTTATTTTATTTTTTGTTATATTTGAGGGAAATGGAGAGAGCAATAGAAAGAGGGATAGAGATAGCATTAATAGGTGGCAAGGGAGTATATACATTATCAAGTCTTTTATTTGCAGATATCTTCTTGTGCAGAGAAAGTTGGGAAGATATGGAATTTATGCTGAAGACAATGGGGATTAAATGTAGTGAATAGTAATGATGGATAAATGCTGAGGAAAGAGAAGAGAAATAAAAATTTTATTGGGGAATACAAAGTTAAATGTGGTTAATAGGCATAACTATTTGAGAATCAGCTTAAGTAATCAGAGAAATTGCTTGGATGAATGGGAGAGAAAAGAAAGGGAACTGATTTTAATAGTGTTTTCATATAATAAATATGCTATAGCTAGAATTGTATAGAAGGGAGTGGCAGGAGCAGGGATAACTTATGGTATGTGTTAGTAAAGAGGTGTTAGATTACTTAGAAAAAGTCAAAAGAGAAGTAGAAAGACATGCAATAGATGCAGATGTGTGGATAGCAAAGGAGGCAATTCAAGGATAAATAGGATGATCAAGTTTTTACACAAGAGATGCAAAAAACAAAATGAAAATGTTTGGCAGATTGCAATTTATGGATAATAAGAGAATAGCCAAAATAGTATTTAGTTGGATTATAAGTGAAGGACAGGCAAGGCAACAAGATGAGTGAGAAAGATAGTATGATATGCAAAAAATTTGGATAAAGAACTTATGTCAGCATACTTATACTTATACAAAAGGTAGAATGATTGTGTTAGGAGAATTGTTGAATGTTATAGTGACAAAAATAGGATAGAAGAATAGATGCATTATTAAAAAATAGGGATCGGAGAGAGGGAGAATTAGTATGGAGAGTAAAAAGAGTTCAAATATATATAGAAGTAAACAGAATATTGGGTGCAAATTAAGTTATAATAATAGCAAGAAAAGTAGTTTACTGTTTAAAGCTCAAACAGGATCTTTAGCAATAAGGGAATATACTTATAAATGGAAAAATATGGGTGACTTAATCGAAAGTTATGTAAGGAAGGCATAGAAAATATTAGGCATCTATTAATATGTTAAATGAATGTAAATGCCTGCAAGCAGAAAGGGTATAAATAATGAAATTGGGAGAATAAATACAAACAAAGTGATTACGCAGAAAGTGTGTTTTATTTTGGGTTTGGGAAAAATAAGGGGAATTTAGATATAAAGGCCATTTAGTTGACAAAGATTGTGTTGTAGAAATGGGATGGAGTGGAATAGAGAAGAATATGGGAAAAACTTAGGGTGGTGGATGGACAGGGAAGGTAAGTGGCTAAAAGGTTTCTCTGAAAAAGGAGAAGCCATAGTGCATCACATAACATCAACATTAAACAAAATACAAATCTAGTGAAAAATAGAAATACAAGGTTTTAACTAAGATTTTTTTTATTAATAATTATTTCCATCTCTGCTAATAATCTGATGAAAAGTTATCAACTATAAATAGTATAATCAGATTATTCTACAAATGGAAACATAATAAATGAAATTAATCATAGAAGTAAATGATGAAATCATTTAGATAGAAATAACTTAAAAGAAAATATAAACTATGTATTTGAAAAAGAAAGTTTTTAATATAGGTATTTTACCAGTACTTACTTATACTTGGACACTTATCAGAAGAACAATATAGAAACTTCAAACTATTTAACAAAGTATGGAGAGATGTGTGTTAAGAGTAATAAGAGATTGAAAACAAGATATGTAGGTGAGAGAACAAATTGGAATTACTGACATCATTGAAAGAATTAAGAGACTGAAATGGATATGGGATCAACAAATTGATAGAAGAGATGATAGTAGATTGGTAGTTGAAATCTAAAATTGGGATGCCAACAAATTTTTAAAAGACCTAGAAAAATACCACATGTGAGATGGATGGATGAAAATATGAAAAATTTGATAGTATAATATGAAGAAGAAAGATTAAAGATCTGAGAAACAGAATTAAACTTAGAGACATTCATTGTCTTTGCTAAAAGTCATCTGATGAGTGAATTAAAATTTAAGTGATCTATAAGATCAATATATATATATATTCAAGAGAAAAAATTATATTAAAAAACATTTTCTATTAAACAGTTCAATTTTGTTTGTTTTTATTAAAAAAATTTGTTTGAAAATACTGTACAATTGATATCTACAATTAGGCATAGTATCAAAATCTCTCTGAAAAAAACATTTTATTACATAAAAGCTAAAAGAAAGCATCGAAAAATAACAGAGCAGCATGTTCATGTGTGTGTTTTTTGCTTTCACATATTGATTTGTATATTTGTTTTGTCTTTTTATCCTTTTTTTTGGAATAGAAATGGCTGCACTCATTTGTCAAGAGTTGATGATGTTACTGAATTGTTTTGATCTACCTTTTTAGTGTGTATATTTTAATAACTACTTTAAAATATTTATCAGCATTCCTTTCAATTAAGTTAGTTAAAAACTTCTTTAATATTTTTGCTTCCCCCCTATAATTTATAATCTCTCATGTATTTTTTCTTTGCTCTTGGCATTTCTCCAGATGAAATAATGACATCTCATTTCACTTTGTACAGCTTCATTAGATAGAGATTGAGTTGTTACATTGTATTCTGATTTGCTGCCTAAGCTTAAAATTGGTCAATAAAAATAATATCACTATTTAAGTGGTAGGTTGAAAAAAAATAAAGACAATGTTATATGTTTTGAAAATAAAATTAATAAAATTTAAAAACATAAAAAATAAAAAACAAAAAAGTCAAATTGTTACCTTTATTATCAGCTATTTTTGTAATTTTATTTGAGGAAACATCTAATATTTTTAAAGAAGGGATTTGAAGAAGTTGAATTGGAAGTGAATCAAGATTGTTATAAGACATGTTCAAATGTTCTAAATAAAACTTGGTTTTCTCTATAGGTATCTCTTTGTGCAGAACTAAAGAAGATATTAAGGTCTGGCACGAAAAATTTTCAATTGTTTCTATATTATTATGAGACAGATCAATTTTTTTGAGTGTGGAATTATGAGAATTTATCCAGTGCTTAGGTAAAACTGTTAATCCTTTCCTACTCCAGTCTGCTTCCACATTCTGAAACAAAAATCCAATTAAAATTATATTCTGAGAGAATAACTTTTTTAAACTCATACAAAAATATTTGAAAATTTATGTATGTGTTTAAGCTTTACATATATATATATAAAAGATATATTTTGTGGATTCATACATGTTAAAAAATTTAAATATTGATATACCAACATTTCGACTTGATCACACAAGTCATCCACTGGGTGATAAAAGGTATAAAGATGGTTGTAGAGGCGCTATAATCACTGATTTGAGAAAAATGTTAAAGTTCCACCAATAGCAAAAACGTTAAATTAAAAATATTTTTTAAAAAAATCTTTCCAAATAGGAGGAAGTTTGCATGTATCATCTCTCTTATTGATACAATCTGGTCTTTTAAGTATTTCAATGGCTTCTAATTTTGCATTGGTAGAGATTATCACATCTGGATATGATCCTGGTACTAAAACAATCAATTTTATGACCTGAAACTATAGTATGGAGTGAGAGTGATGATGATGATGAGTGTTGTTTAACTGTATTAGGATGCTCATCTCTCCTAATATTGATGCAATGATTACTCATACCTATGTAAGAAGCTTTACAATTTTCACATGAGATTTGATAAACACCATGAGATTCAAAAGGGATTGAATCCTTAGGCTTGGCTATTATATTGCTGATCTTTTGATGAGTAGAAAATGTTGTATATGGAACACAAATCCTAATAGCTGATATCATCTTTTTGTTTCCTATTTTGTCTATTTTGGATTTGAAATAAGGCTTTTTTTTATAAATTTATAATTATAATTATTTGCTAATAAAACATTAATATGATTTATTTCTTCTTTCAGATGTGACTTATCTGAAAGCTTAATTGCTCTATTTAAAAGAGTTTTGGCTACAGAAACTATCTGAGTTGGGTGATGATGAGAATGAAAATGTAAATATCTATCCGTGTGTGTATTCTTTTTGTAAATTGAAAAAGATAAACTATTTGGTGTTCTGGTGTCTAGAACATCAAGAAAAGAGGATTTTCCATCATTCTCTGCCTCCATTGTAAATTTAATATGAGGATGCATATTATTTAAATGTAAGAAAAAATCATTTAATTTATTTTTTCCATGTTGACATATGACAAAAGTGTCATCTATGTATCTGAGCCAAATGAGAGGTGTTAAAGATGATGATTCTAAAGCATGAGTTTCTATGTTTTCCATGAATAAATCAGCTATTACTCCTGGAATAGGTGAGCCCATAGGAGTACCAAAAACTTGTCTGTAATGCTGTCCTTTGTATACAAAATATGTATTCAAGAGACAATGTTTAATCAAAGCAGTACTATGGTCTGGTAAATTGCAACATTGTGAAATTATATTTAAAGCTTCATCAATTGGAATGTTTGTAAATAAAGACAGGACATCAAAACTGACCAGAATGTCATTAGCATTAATTTAAAAAATTTTTAAAACAGAAATAAAATGAAGAGAATTTTTAATGTGTGATTTAATAGATGGGATTGTAGGTTTAATGAAATCCGATAAATATCTAGCTAAAATATGAGTTGGAGATCCTATTGCGCCTACTATTGGATGAAGAGGGGTATCTGGTTTGAGAATTTTTGGAAGTCCATAAAATTTTAGACAGACATGATTTTTCACGAGGCATTATTTTATTTTTTATCTCTGTTTCAATAGGCGATTTATTAATAATGGATTTTTTTTTTTTTTCCAAATATGTGTATGGTCTCTTGGAAAAAAACAACAAAGGCCATTATTAATAAATCGCCTATTGAACAGAGATAAAAAATAAAATAATCCCTCGTGAAAAATCATGTGTCTGTTCAAAATTTTATGGACTTCCAAAAATTCACAAACTAGATTTCCCTCTTCGTCCAATAGTAAGTGCAATAGGATCTCCAACTCATATTTTAGCTAGATATTTATCGGATTTCATTAAACCTACAATCCCATCTATTAAATCATACATTAAAAACACTTTTCATTTTATTTCTGTTTTAAAAAATTTTTAAATTAATGCTAGTGACATTCTGATCAGTTTTGATGTTGTGTCTTTGTTTACAAACATTCCAATTGATGAAGCTTTAAATATAATTTCACAACATTGCAATTTACCAGACCATATTATTGCTTTGATTAAACATTGTCTCTTGAATACATATTTTGTACACAATGGACAGCATTACAGACAAGTTTTTGGTGCTCCTATGGGCTCACCTATCTTAGGAGTAATAGCTGATTTATTCATGAAAAATATAGAAACTCGTGCTTTAAAAACATCATCTTTAAAACCTTTCATTTGGCTCAGATACATAGATGACACTTTTGTCATATGTCAACATGGAAAAAATAAATTGGATGATTTTTTTCTTACATTTAAATAATATGCATCATCATATTAAATTTACAATGGAGACAGAGTCTGATGGAAAACCCTCTTTTCTTGATGTTCTAGTCACCAGAACACCAAATAGTTTATCTTTTTTAATTTACAGAAAAAATACACACACGGACAGATATTTATATTTCCATTCTCATCATCACCCAACTCAGATAGTTTCTGTAGCCAAAATTCTTTTAAATAGAGCAATTAACCTTTCAGATAATTCACATCTGAAAGAAGAAATAAATCATATTAATAGTGTTTTATTAGAAAATACTTATAATTATAAATTTATATAAAAAAGCCTTATTTCAAGCCCAAAAAAGACAAAATAGGAAACAAAAAGATGATAAATCAGCTATTAGGATTTGTGTTCCATATGTAAAAGGAACTAAGTATTGGATGTATATTAAAATGCTATAATACAGATACAGCATTTTCTACTCATCAAAAAATCAGCAATATAATAACCAAGCCTAAGGATTCAATCCCTCTTGAATCTCATGGTGTTTATCAAATCTCATGTGAAAATTGTAGCTTCTTACATAGTATGATTAATCATCACATCAGTGTTAGAAGAGATGAGCATGCTAATGCAGTTAAACAACACTCATCATCATCAGCACTCACTCCATACTATAGATTCAGGTCATAAAATTGATTTTTCTAGTACCAGGATCATATCCAGATGTGATAATCTCTACCGGTGCAAAATTAAAGAAGTCATTGAGATACTTAAAAGGCCAGATTGTATCAATAAGCGAGATGATATGTGCGAACTTCCTCCTATTTGGAAAGATTTTTTAAAAAAACATTCTTAATTTGACATTTTTGCTATTGGTGGAACTTTAACATTTTTTTCAAATCAGTGATTGTAGCGCCCCTACAATCGTCTTTCTATCTTTTATCACTGAGTGGATGACATATGTAATCAAGTCGAAACGTCGGTATATCAATATTTAAATTTTTTAACATGAATGAACCCGCAAAATATGTCTTTTATACATGCAACCCATGAAAATCTTCATATCAACATATATATATATATTTACTTAAAATATTCTTTTTCAAAAATAATATAAAAAATAATATATTTACAAAGGAAGAGGAAAGGACTTTTATTCAATAATGAATAGATGATAGTTAAAAACAATGATGATGATGATTTATAAGATTTGATATGAAAGTGAGAATGAATTACAGAGTCAAACAAAAATTACATAAACAAGAAAATCAATAAGCATTTACAGAAATTGAAAATATATAATAAAGAGAGATGCTTTATTAAAGAAAGAAATCATAAAAAAGAATAAAATTGAAGAATACACTTGTACTTAATCAGCATAAAAATATTGTCACAAACAAATTAATACAAATTAAAACAATATAATTAAAAATTAAGTAATCATGTATAATGTTAAATTCTCATAAAAAATAGATTGACTTAATTAGTCATTGAATTACATAACAAAAAGTGTCTACATAATTTGCCATTGCTTGCCATTCTCTTAATACAATTTATTTTGGTATAAAATACAAATCAATTAAAGGAAAAACTAAACAGACTATAAATATCCCACTGTAGTTGCTTCACCAATTTTTCACAAAATAAACAGTGAAGGAAAATGCAGTTATCATCAGGATTGCAAATTAATGAATGATGAAGATTTATGCATTTTCTGTTTTAAAGCTTTTTGACCAAAATTTAATGATAATCTGCATTGATTAATACATTAGCAAACTCTCCATATCATAGTGCCACCTAGTGCAAACCTTAATAATTAACGGATGCTATAAGGTTTGTGCATAAAATCCCTATTTAATGCCTTCTCATCCAATATCCCCAGACTAATTTCTAATATAAAGCTTTCATAAGTGAAGAGCCTTGGATCTGATAACACTGTACCTAGATAGGGATTTTATGCATAAACTTTCTTGCATCCACTGATTGATAAGGCTTGCACTGGATGACGCTACTTTATGCAGAGTTCGCCACTGTATTGATAGCTTGGAGAAGCATAGGAAATGGTGAACATGTGATGTTATAGTGGTTTTATACTAATTTTTCCCATAGAATAAGGATGATTGTAGTTTTAAAAAAACAAAAACACCAAAATGTATAGATAGTGAACTGTGTTCAGATTTATATGACTATACAAGAAAACGAGTTTGGATTGAAAACATTATTGTGTTTTCATCTTGGGATCATTGCTTTATAGTTAACTAAATAGGTAAAATGCGGCTTCTCTGGAGGATTGCATTAGATTCTAAGATTTAGGTGCAATGCTTTTAGATCTAAGGCTTTTCACTGATGAGACTCACAAGCTAAAAACTAGTCTAGGGATATTGGATGAGTAGGCATTAAATAGAGATTTTATGTACAAATTTTCTTAAATTCATTGATTACTAAGGCTTGCTCTAAGTAGAACTACTGTATAAAGAGTTTGCTACTAGATTAATAGTTTATGTAAGCAGAGAAAATGGTGATCATGTGATGTTAATTTGCATTGGATGTTAGCTAACTGTATGAAAAATAAAATCCTAAGCATATTGAAAATTTTCACAGATATCATATGCTAGTCTTTAATCTGTTTTAAATGACTTCTTACAATATTATTTTAAAAACTTAATCTGCACCAAAATTGATATGTGCCTAATTATAGTTTTGTTTTTTTGTATTTATCATCAGTCAAATCCTCCCAATTAAAAAATCAATATTATACTTTGACATAATCTTTAATGTGAATGGGATCTGTCTCGTCTTAGAAATTAAGAATTGTCAATTGTATAAATATTTAAAAAATAACTAAAAGAAAACAAGATTTAATACTATAGAGAAAACTGAAAAAGAAACTAATGATGATGATGAACATAAACAGAGAACATCAGAAAAAAACTGGTGCATAAATATTTTCCTAAACATAAATTTCAGAAGAAAATAAGCAAACTTTTTCTCTTAAATCACATTTTCTGCATTAAACAGTAATTAACATATATCTGGAAATCATGCATAAGCACTGATGTGATGTGATGCAGTAATTTCTCCTTATACAGAGTCATGAATTTCTCAGCAATTATGTCTAGAGAAACCTATTAGTCACTTTGACTTCCCTTTCCATTCCCCACCCCAAAATTTTCCCATATTTTTCTCTAACCTGCTCCATCCCATCCTGCTCATCCCATTTCCACAACATTATCTTTGTCAACTCTATGGCCTTTATATCTAAAATCCCCTTATCTTTTACCAAACCCAGCATAAAAACCAATAAGCCACTTTTTGTATAATCACTTTGTTCATATTTATTCTTCCACAACTTCATTATTTGTATTCTTTCTGCTTTCAGACATTTACATTCAATTAATAGATGCCTAATATTTTCTAAGCCTTCCTTACACAACTTGCAGACTAAATCACCCATATTTTTTCATTTATGTGTATATTCCCTTGTTGCTGAGTGAAACAGTGTTTGATCTGATATCTAGTGAACAGTGACAACTCAGCTTACACAAAGCTATAACTGCAGATATATCATTGCACAATAATTCATATAATAAAAATATTCTACTTATATGTTATAAGTTTCTTTAATGAACTATATATGTAAACATTAAAAAGATCACAAACCTCATAATTAACAACTGGTTTAGAATGTAAATATTTATATATCATTTCTCCATAAGTTTCTGTAATTGATTTTGTAATAATGGCTCCTTTACTCAGTAAAAAATCAACTATTTTGTATTTTTCACCTATATAAAAGATAAAAAATATATATACTTACTAGAAAATAATAATCATTACATATTCTAATTATAATATATAGTAATCTAAGAAAAATAAATTGTTAGATATCAAAACAATACTCACAATATTATATTACCATAAACCAATATGATTAATAAGTTGAAAAATAAATGCAAAATACCATAAAAGTAATCACGTGTTTATAATGTGTAATAATAAGTTATCTGTTGTCAAAACATTGGTAGCCAAGAGGTCATCACAGCTACCTTGCAAGCAGTTGCTTGCAGACAGTTGTCGCGGGTTCGCTTCCCGGCCGATACTTTGACATATGGAAAAAAACATAATTGCATTTTTCCTAACTTATTTTCATGTTGAGATTTTAACATACATTAACAAATATCTAAACAATATGATGTTATAATGAAAACAATTATTTATCATTAATAAATTAAAGAGACATTGAAAATTTACTTAAAGGTTATTCAGAAAGTAAGAAAAGTTAAAAGCAAAGTGCAAAAAATCCATTTTTCATTGCTATTATATCTTAAATTATTTTTCTGCATAAATGCTATTACATGAAAAATAATTAGGAGATAAAGGAATGATCTTTAGATATAAGAATTAATTGTAAATAATTAAGTAGAACTACTGGACCAATTGAAGCTATATATATATAAAAAGGCTTCAGGTATTTTCTCTTGTAGCATTTATCATAAAAAATAAAATAAATAAGCTTGTTTAGAGCTATTAGCACGCTCTTTATATATTATATATTTGTAATACAAGCTATATAGGTCATGTGACATATGACTGATTTTTACTAATATATATATATATATATAATAACCACTTCAGCAATTATCATTATTAATGTTAGATATATAAAAAAACCTTATAGCTCAGTCTTATCGGATTTCTTTCTTTTATATAAGAAACCCAATAATACCAATCTGAATCATTTCATGTCTCATATATTATTACACCAATCTTAAATGAATTGTTTAACAATAAAACTATAATCATGAGATTTATTATCCAATCATCTGGTAAAATATTTTTTTTAACATTGAGCATATACCAAAAGCATATCCTCAATGGCATAGGAATATCACACAACTTTAATAAAAGTCTCCAATAAAATATCAATGATACTCTAATGACTAACAATAAAATAAGTAAATTATAATGAATATTAAAATTTCCCATGTTAAATTTATAATATAATATTCATCTACTTATTGAAATTATTATTATACCATTCATTTACTAACATTTCTTAATATATATATCTGATCACATTTCTTAAATAAATAAACATCTCAAGTAAATATTGTTTTGTAAATGTAGAGAGGGATTTTACTCATATCCATCTACAGTTAAAATAATTAAGAAATAAATATAATAATCACTTCCTCACCTTTAAATTAATTAACTAACTTTTCTTATAAATTGAATAAAAAAAATTAAGTATTATTAACCAACACTTATAATACAATTAATTACCATAATTAATTCCAAAATAATTTAATATTTCAATGGATTATGATTTAATTATTCCTATTCTTATATGGCATGTTAATTACTCAACTCTTCACTATAATCATTGAGAATGATGTAGAAAAGTTAAATTAATTGTTTTTAAATACAATATCAAATGCCTTGAATGATAATCATATTTTTCTTATCTATTATCTTATCTCAAATTATATGCAATAATTCCAAATATATTCAGTCACTACAATATATGCGTGGCAAAGATGATTAATAATGACTTGGAAACAAGAAATGAGATTATCAACACGTTATTAATTTAAAACAAACATTAACATTTATTACAGTAAGGTTACACAAATTTAAAATTTTTTAATACTATAGCAAAACTTTACAAAATAAAATTAACTAAGTAATTATTGCAAACTAAAATAATGCATACTTCAATCTGAAACAATTTACAAATAGGATATAATATATTACAATACTTTACCCCATTGTCATTAATATATTTCTTACTATTTTATATTAAATTATACATGAAGAAAAAATACAAGATGTATAATTCCCCAAATACAAATATTTCACAAATATATTCATTTACATTGTAACTCCTTTAACTTTTATATAATATTATTGTCTAATTACAATTCTATAACTTATATCTATTCTTTATTACTTTATTTCATTATAAAATAAGTGTTTGATTATTTTAGACATTCATTAAGATATGGCATTTTATTCATTACTACAAAAATAATATCAGGTATTCTTTCAATATTATATTATTTATACCTTATACTCTCATTTTGTATTTTGATCTCATATATCAAATAAAATATTCACAAAATATCTCTTCTTACATTTTTTAATATTCTATTTGTTTTATATTTTATCATTCTTGCAATAAATTAACTTATTCTTCTCAACATTTGAAAGCCTAGTTTACCAGTACTTATATCTTTAATTCATTAATACAATGTTTATATCAGTGCAACTTTTCATGATAAAAAGTGTTGGATGGCTATCTTATAAAATTATAAGAATGATATCATGGACTAAATGTAACTTAAGGCTATATATTATATTGTGTCTGCCTTAATTTTCTATTATGGCTACTATTTCAAACTCTTCAGATTTTAGAAATGTCACTATCCATCATATTATAAATATTTTAACTTATTCTATATTTTGTCATATTTGATCTGAATAAACACATCCACCACACTACAAAAATTCTAATAGATATACTTTCCCATATCATTAATTAAAAGTCTGACATTCCTTATGAAATACTTACATTGCATAAAATATAATACATTACTTCTCTCATAACATCTAAACTTATCACTAACTCATTACAATACTTTTAGCAAACCAAGAAGACTAAAACCAAACAAATAGTTTAATGATAGAATTTATCATAAATATAATAAATAATTTATCTTTAATTTGTAAAGGCATTAATCAAATACATCATTATGCAAACATACTAATATTAAAATAAAGGAATTCAATTCTTTGTTATATAATTTCATTAAAGTTTATATATTATATTTACCTTATTCCATGCTTAAAAATTAGATACCGATATCTTATAGTTTATTAAAATATTACCTTAATCATAATATTTTATGATTATCACCACTTACTCTCTTGTAAATATCACATCTGTCATGTTATAGAATTATAATCAATAAAAAAAAAAAATTTAATTTTTTTATACAAAAAATTTAAATACTTAAATTTAACATGACATATAACATAAATAATTTTAAATACTCAATACTATATTAATAGTGTAGTCAATTAAAATAAAACAATACAAACAGAAAGTTTTCTTTAATTCCTTGAAAATAATAAAAAGTGACAACACTTAGTTAGAGTATGATTTCCATGATGACAGCAATGACCAACTGTTGCTTGAAAGAAGAGAAATTTCTTCTCTCGTTTTCTCTCCCCTCCATGCTCTTCACCATTACTTATATCATATTTTGCAAATATACATAAAAATCCAAATTAGAATTACTTACCAACAATAATAGATTCTTGTAGTATAAGTTCATTCTTTCCTTCCATGTCATTTATATGATTACTTCCCAATTTATTAAATATATTTTGCTATTTTTTTAAAATCAGCTTCATTTCTTTCTTTACATTTCAAAACATATACTTGTAGAATTAGAAATTCTAATATTACTCCTTTGAATAATCAATATTTAAAATAGTTGATAAATTATAAATATCTAAATTATATTAAAGTCAGTATTAACTTTTCAATAAGACTTAATCTACATCATCTTCTTCTCTTATGCAATTATCATCTTAACAATGTCATAAATAAATTCATATATTTAAATATTAATAGTCTTAATGAATATAAATAATTATCTTTATCACTAATAAAGATAAGATTTGGTAAAAAGTATTTCCTATCATATGGCATATAGAAATTATTAAGAAATATTTTTCTTACACATTCCTTTCATTTTAAGCAGCAAGTAATATGCATGAATGAAGTTTTATTTCAATCATTATCACAAGTTTGTAGTAAGCATATGTAGATCACCAATGAGGACAGTTTATTTTTCACTTCATGATGAAATTTATTATCAACTTCTTAAAATTAATTCCATATATTTAGAATTATTATTTAACTTTACTACTAAAAATAATAATAAATTTACACTTAAATTTTAGGAAAAGAAAATATGTTTTCCTCCACCAGTGATTTCTTGATTTTTTTTTTATCATCTGCTCATCCCTATATATAAATAAAATTTTATAATATCTGATTGGTTAATTACCTTCAGATATCTAATTAATATGAATATTAATTATTGTCTACAATTTTAAAAATAAATTAAAACTAATATTATTAAATCAATGTTTGTTCATTTTAATAATGCAAAATTTAAATTATATTTTAATAAGAGGATAATCCTTATTTAAAATTAAATTTTAACATCTAAGTTTTATAATTTACACTGTTATTCTAGTTATTGATTTTATGAACTTTTATGACATTTATATTATTAAAAGTAACATTTATTATTTATATAATTAACAAATTGACTGTTTTAACAGAAAGTAATTTTCTTTATTATTGAATCAATGTGTGCACACATCTCATTCCCACTTATTTTATCATTAACCAAATAAGTTTAAAATAACAAATAACTAATAATTTTTAAATTTATTATTGATAACTATAAGAAATATTAATTTTAATCATCATAATTACTGATTAAAGATACTTTACATTATTGTAACTATCATTTTACTTTTTTTATTTTAAAGATAAATACAAGTTATAACTCGAAATGATAACTTATATAGATTATAACTATCTAAAGAAAGTTAATTCAAATCTATATAAATTAAAAAGTAGATTTTTTTATCAGTCATTACATAAAATTTTAAATTTTTTACTACAATTGACACATTCATACAGTAATATAACAAATAGAGAGGCTACAATGTATATATATATTGTAATGGTATACATATATGCCGAGATATCACTGTCAATAAAAAAAGTAAAAAGAATGATAAATAAGATCACTCTCAAGTAAAATTGTAAAAATATTAATAAAGACTTTAGTTAAACTAAAATATATAATTGCACTGATGGAAAACTATTGAATAATTATTTAAAAGTAAGTTAAAATCTAAAGGTAAAAGTTTGTTTTAAAAAATGTAAAAAAAAATAATAAAAACTGTTAATTAGTTTCTATTCAAAAATTGTTTAAATCTTAGTAGAAAGGAAATTATTTTTTTTATTTAAATGAAATGATTCAATAGCAAACAGGCCCTTGAGGGTTTTTGACCAATCAGTCAGATAAGTGATCAATTAAAAAATTCCTAATAATAAAATCTTATGTTCTCAATCAAAAAATAAACTGCCTAATAAACAATGTGAATGAACACATGGTCCACAGAAAAAATCCTCATCACCAATAAGATCAACTTTATGCCAGGCAAGATCGATCCTGGAATTTAATGATAAGGAATTCAAATGTTATAAAAGTGAAGAAAAGAAAACTTTGTTTGGTGAAGTGGAGATTTGTTCTTTGATATTACTCTTGTCATAATATAATTTAAGCATATTTACATGAATTGCAGACTCAGCTGAGGTGACCACTGGAATTATGGTTCCCCAAAAGCAGCAAACAATGGACTGGTCTTCCTGAAAACAACATTGATACTAAATGGACATTGGTTGGAGTTGTGCAATGCATCGTGGACTGCCAAGAGGGAATTCAAATAAACCTACAGCCATGGAAAGTATGAACTTTATCATCTAAAGAACTTTTCAAATGGTACCTAACTCATAGTCTCTTATCTGATTAAGCATAAATTTAAATTATTTGTTCTATTTTCTTTTAATATGTTTGCTATTATTATTATTTCCATTCTTGTAATTTCTTTTAAATTAATAATTTAAAAATGAGCGGAAATGGCTGCATAGATTAGAAAGATTATGTTAGTTTAAGTGAGTTAATTTTGGGCTATTTGTTTCATAGTCAAATGTTTGCTGGTGGAGGGATGTATGGGTGTTTTATGTCAATATAATCTGGGGAAGGTGCATTGGATTCTCATTCCCTTGTACCATGTTAGCATGTACTCAACTGAATGCATGGCCCAAAAGTGTAGCTATCACATTGCCAATGGTCATAGACATATTTTCTATGCCATTAATCTCCTTACGCTCTGGTTGTTGATAGTAAGATGACAAAGACTGCAACCCCCCATTATGGAGCATGTCTAATATATATTCCAAATGATTACCTTGCCAGATAGATGCACATTCCTGTACTGGACAAGGGTCATTCTTTTTTTAATATCATGCTACAGATGTACATCCCTGCCAGCATGGTTTTTTATGCTAACATCCTCATTTTGCATTGATCACATTGGTATATCAGTAAGCTGGTGTTGATTTTGATGCGAACTTGTAGCCTAGAGGTAAAAGAATGGAGTATATAAATATGTAATCTATGTAGCATATTTACATTTAACAAAATATTGAAATTGTATTAAATCTTAAATTCATCCAACTGTGCAAATGATGTATATCATTTAGTTTCCAGAATTTTTCTTTTAATGTGTGTGCATAATAATAAAATGTTTTTTGATTAATTGTGGCAGTAACTTATTTTTATATATTTTTATTAATATTTTTTCTTTAAAATTTAAGTTAAAGAATTTTTAAATAGTGATATTTTAACCTCAGTTTCTCCATGAGCTAATGGCTAAAGATCGGTCAATAAAATTTGAATCTTACCCATACATGTCTGCCTACTATATAAATTTTCTAGATTCTAATAGCTTAGTGGCACCCTAATATGACAGATAGGAAAGACTCTGCCAAACTGTTATAATATATATACATATATGATCACTAGATGGAGGTTTACCAATATCTCCATATAAGCTTTGTTTACATAAACGTTGAGAGAGATAGAATTAAATATCTCTTTCGTTCTCTCCACCTTCAGATCAGCTGATTTCAAGCTAATTGGCTATCATCAGTGAAGGGTAGGGACTAGAAACTAGATCTAAACACTAACTCTAAACTCAGCATTTATGAAGCATGTTTCTAGCAGCTTGCAAGTGTGAATTTTTCAGATACATAAATATCTTCAAATCCAGTTAAACAAACTAGACAGCTATATGGGTCTGAAGTTAGTTAAGTTTCACCATACAGAAACAGCCTCTGCAATATATATCATTGCAAAAACCTTCAAGGGTACATTTATGATAAACAAAACAAGTTATAAATTTCATTAATTTACTTACAGCTTGCATTTAATGATCACTAGATGGAGCTTTACCAATATCTCCGTACAAGCTTTGTTTACATAAATGCTGAGAGATAGAATTCAATATCTTTTGTTGTCTCCATTTCAGATCAGCTGATTTCAAGCTAATTGGCTATCATCTGAACTGACTTCAGACCCATATAGCTGTCTAGTTTGTATAACTGGATTTGAAGATATTTACGTATCTAAAAAATTCACGCTTGCAAGCTGATAAAAACATATTTCATAAATGCTGAGTTTAGAGTTACTGTTTAGATCTAGTTTCTAGTCCCTACCTTTCACTGATGATAGCCAATTAGCTTGAAATCAGTTGATCTGAAGATGGAGTCTATCTTTCTCAGTGTTTATGTAAACAAAGCTTGTATGGAGATATTGGAAAAATTCCATCTAGTCATCATTAAATGCAAGCTATAAGCAAGTTAATGAAATTTATAACTTGTTTTGTTTATCATAAATGTACCCTTGAAGGTTTTTGCAATGATATATATTGCAGAGGCTTTTACTATATGGTGAAACTGAACTGACCTCAGACCCATATAGCTGTCTAAAACTGGATTTGAAGATATTTACATATCTGAAAAATTCATGCTTGCAAGCTGATAGAAACATGTTTCATAAAAGCTGAGTTTAGAGTTAGTGTTTAGATCTAGTTTCTAGTCCTTACCCTTCACTGATGATAGAAGGTGGAGATAACGAAAGAGATATTGAATTCTATCTCTCTCAGAGTTTATGTAAACAAAGCTTGTATGGAGATATTGGTAAAGCTCCATCTAGTGATCATTAAATGCGAGCTAAAAGCAAGTTAACAAAATTATAACTTGTTTTGTTTATCATATATATATATATTGCCAAATTGTATTTAAATATTTTAAACTTTCAGTTTTTAAAAAAATAAAAAATTATTTTATTAAAAAACTATTAAAAGCTTATAAGAAGAGAATGCTGGCGTGTGTATGTGTGCAAAAAGTCAAAAACAATTACCTTAGATTTACAAAATCTTAAAAGATTGGATAAATAATTAAGTAATTTAAATTAAATCTATTTAACTTTCTTTAATACTAGATTTTTATAAATTTGTAAAGGCAGGCATCACAATAGATAGAAAGATTACAAGACAAAGGCACATTCATATGGATTATTGAACACTTATCTAATTAGTAAAAATTAAAATAATCATCTTAGATATTTAAAATATAATGTTTACAATATTAGACCTTATGGTAAAAAGTATTGACTGATGCTTAATTATCATAAGTAATGCAAGAAGACAAACGGTATTCAGAATTTGGACAATTTTTACTAATTAAATAAAAAGGATTAAATTTATATAAGCTGATCAAAATTATTATTAGCAAAAATATTTTTACTTAAAACTAATCTGGATGCCTTTTGTTAAAAAAAAAAAAAAGATTATAAATACCTATGTAAATGGGAAAACAACATTTATTGATGAAAATTTCTTCAAGCTTGTCAACAAGTTTTCACTCCACAAAGATATTATTAAGAAGTTCCTTAATCATTTGGCTACTAGGAGTCACGTATAACGATAACATGTGAGTAAAAACTTGTGTCTATTTTCCCCTTCACCATCCCAGGGGTGCAAGTGTTTGGAATCCTGAAGGAGTTTGTGAACTGCTATCCATCTGAAGTTCGCTGATCGATTATACTTATGTGCTGATGCTCCTGTAATAACCTATGTATTCAGCCTGTGGACATGTCATGCCTTCCTTCAAAAAATAAGTTGCCTAATTAATTATACCATTCTTGGTCGCATGCCAATCCAAAGAACCAACTTGTCTCCAAAATATTAACTAATAATATCCAAGAAAAGAATCATCCAGGACCAGGTGAATGTAAATTGCACTATGAAAGCTACATGTTATAATATCTACATTCTGCTCTTCATACCTTGCCATGTTCGTAAAATCCTTTATGAAGGTAAAAATATTGAACTTGCACCATGAGATCTCTTCAATCCAGAAAGGTCAGTAAAAGCTTATTTAATTTTGTTTGTATTGTAGCATCCATGGTATAATTAGGGTTCATGTGATATAATTCTCTTGTATTCGGTGACCAAATTACATTCGATATTAAATTTTTCATCAGAACATATCAGTGAATTTTATCGACACAATTATCTTTCTTGGTCATATGAACCCCTCTTCCACTTAATACTAGAATAATAAGGACAAGCAAGCTAGGTTTTAATTTGTTTGAAAGGCACCAGGACTTTGCATGAAAGTCCACTGACCCCCCCCCTCTTATTCTATTATCGTAAATTATTTGAAATGATCGGAGGATTGTGTTCTACAGTACAGCATCAGCAATTTATTTACTCAGGTATTAATGGCCGACTTTAAATAAATTTAAACTACTTGTAATTAACAATTAAATACTAATGTTAAGTTATATACAAATTTATTAATACACATGAAACATTATAATATCATTAAGAGAATAAATATCAGAGAAGTAAATTGTGGTTAAGAAATACTAATAAGAGTTGATTTTATTTATTAAAATTTAATAAGGCCTTTTAGCATATTTAGAGTTCAGAGGTGAGTGATCACTTTTAATTATAATAAAGTTTCTTACTGATAAGTTTTAAAGTTCTTGTATCATCTTATATATTTTGCCATGCATGGAATTATTCTGTGGGGACTGTCATTCAATATCTTTGTTGATTGTAGGTGGTCTAAGTCCAGTTATGAAATGGTTTCACTGGGGTATTTTGCAACTTTTAAGGGAGTGAACTTCTTCTACTCATGCATCTTAATACAATCTAACATATTAGTGAAAGTAAATTTTCCTTTTTGCCCCATAGATTATTTGACGATTAATTTTTTATCTCACTCTACTTTACTTTTGGAATGATGGTTCAGTAAGTAATTAAGTCATGATGCAAGATATGTTCTTTCTTTTTATAGTCCTTCCCCTTTTTTAGTCCTTGCACATCTCCAGTTAACACTTGCTAACTTATATAGTATTTGAAATAATTTTATCTTCAAAATCATACTTTTCCTCCTTCTTTCTTTGGTAGCCATCTTTAATTATTGAAGAAATGTTGTTACATGTCTTTTCTCTTTTGTTAGGTACACTAATTTCTTAGTAATATAATTGCTTAGTAATAAGAATTTTTCTTATTTTAATCAAAATAGATTTACATTCTCTTTTTTTTTATTCTCTTCCAAAAAAAAATGTGTAAAATAGTCATTTAGATATTTTAAAAGTAAATTCTACTTGAAAATTTAATAATTTAATTTCCAAATTGCCAATATGAGTTGTACTAACTCTAATATAGTACAATACCTCCATAGTCAATGTCAAGAATAAAATATGGTATTTACACTTTTTTTATTCTTCAATCTTAGTTTGATGCATCTGAGGTCTTTGGGATCTAAATCCATCCAATTTATCTCCTGAGACTATCTGTCAGGATAATTTGTTTCATATGGCATTAAAGCCCTTGCATTGAAAGTTCCCTTCTTTCCCTTTTCATTTGAGAGAGTAAATGCATTTTGACCATTCTCCCTAACTATTCAATGTGGTCCTTCATATAAATCCTGAATCTTTTTGCATATACCCTTCTGTTTTACTAATGGGATTTTTCCATAACCCTCCATCTACCCTTAGGATCTGCTGCATGTCTCTCTCTTTGATGTAGCCTTCCTCCGATCTGCCTTTGTTGATATATTCAGTGATGGCTGGCAACTTAACCTTGTAGAGCCTTGGCACAGGTTTATGTAACTGCAGCCAAATAGGCACAAACCCTGTGGACCCATTATTCATCCAATTGATGTAATTCACCCCCCTTGTAAACTGTTTCACCCACTCTTTATGGTTTGATGATGTCTACACATAAAAAGTTATCCCAATTCCCTCAACACCTGTTCATAGGGGTTCGACTGGGAGTTTCAGGTGGATGACAATACATGGTTGTACTCTCATTTTTATTATCCACTCCCTCCATTTATTAGCCATGAAAGGAGTTCCATGATCAGATAAAATTGCCTTTGGTTTGCCCACTTTGGAGAAGTGTTGCATTGTTAATATCCATATGGCGTTTTAGTTTTTTGTATTTGCCTGCGGCATATGATACACAGACACCCATTTTGAAAAAAACATCATATACCACTAATATATATTTCATCTTCTGGAACCTAGTTAGCAGCCTTTAGAAAATTAATAGCTATCAGATCATTTAGTTTTTTGGGGATTACAAGATTAACCATTCCTGCATATGATTTGTTGACAGTTCACACCCTTTCAACATTTTAGTTATTTGGTATCTCATGTTGAGCCAGTAAAACCAGGTTTTCAACAATCTTTGTCTTGTAGACCCCTCCCTAATGGCCATACAAACAGAGCATATTGAAGCAGATGATCTGATGCTCAGATCCTGCTTCACAGCCCTCATCCAATCTCCTACCACCTAACTGTATTCAAACCTACCTTTACGCACATATATACATAGCTAATAATATATATATTTCTTTTGGTTAGTATTATAACATAAATCACATTAACACGTATGTATGTTAATTTAAAAATATTTTATTTAATAATATTCTCATGTATATACGGGCGTAAATAATAAATATCTATATATTTCAGTGTAGGAGATTGCGAATAAATTAATAGTTATATTATATATATATGGTATTATATATGAAACATTATTTTTTCATATATAATTTTGTAGCCAGAAATGATGCAATCTTGTTAAGAAGTCTCTCGAAAAACAATTACCCAGAAGACCTCTTAGATTAAAGCAAAAGATTACGAATTGGTAATAATAAAATAAACCCATTAGTGGAAATTGTCCATGCTAGCTTGTTTTAAAATCATAAGATATATTTTAAAACAATCGTTCGAGAAACTGATAACAAACTTGCATTGTTTCAAACATCTTACTAGATAAGAGTATCCGGTCAAACTATTCCAGATGAAACTTAAGTGCTTAAACCGCCTCAGGTCCAGCAGTAGTTGCTAAGTTACAGCTTCAAAATAAAAGTATATATACTGCTGGATTTAAGCACAAAAAGGAGGAGACCATAAATAACTATGTTGCTATACATATTCCATGCCAGTTTTGATTCTCACTCAATGTGTCGTGAGTAGGAGAAATTTCACCTTTTCCCTCCGTTCTAATATGCTGTTCCCATGAACGAAGCTCTGCATCTCGTACCAATGAACTTTATGTATTTTCCAGTGAAAATGAAATGCTAATTCTCAAATAATAATGCTACCCTAGATCTAGTGAAACAATACCGATGGACTGACTCCTAGTGAAATCGCTCTTCTAAATAAGCAAGGTAAAAGAACTTTGACCGCTTATAATCCATAAATCCTGCCTTCTCTGTAATATTTAAATTTTAATCACCTATTTTAAATGTCTTCAAAATATGTATTCGTATAACTCTATATAACTAATCTATATTAAGCCTCCTATAAAATGTTTTTCCTTTTCTTTTATTTCCAAGCGGCAAATAATTTTCATTAAGATTTATGTATTTATATTTTAAAATAAATGCCAATAATATTCTAAAATTGCAAGCATATAATTCATTTTTGTTTCCCCACCCATCATTTACCGGGTAAATAATTTATAATTTGATCAAAACAAGTCTTATTCGGCTTGCCCAGGTGCTCACGATTTTAGATAAATAAACTAATTATATTTTTATGTTTACTGTAGAAAAACAGATTGGCATCTGTTTTTTTTTCACATTTTCCTTCCTAAATAATGCGCTATCTTTTATTCTTAAATTATATTATATATGTTAAAACCCAACTTAGCTATTACCACCACCCACTTATTTTGTAATAATTTATATATTTTCACAAGGGCATTTAGTAACCAAAATTGAGATTTATTAAATGTGTGGGAAGTAATGAATAATATTAAGTAACATAATGTAAGGGGGAGGGGGATCTTAAGATCTTAGTTTTATATTTTAGTATAATTATTATCCATGTTTGCTTGATGAAGCCATATCATTATGCCGGATATTTCATAATTTATGGGCAATAAATACATTTCGATAATCTTTAATTTTTAGATTTATATTATATCTTAAAGTGTTACATGCATAAAGGCCATTTCATTATATATATGTTCGTGCTTCTTTCTCACATGAGGCATTCGCGCAGTCGAGCCCCATCATCGTTCTCAATGTCCTTAAACCAGGCTGTAAAACCACCCTGGGGACATCCTTGGTCTTATGTGCATGCTTTATATGGGGATAGCTCTGGAAAATCCAGCCCGATAATGACATAGCCGACCGTCATTCATCTCAATACCGACCCTGCCTACGTTGCAGAGGAAATTGGTCAACTTCGTTCTTAAAGTTCATGAAGCACACCCCAGGATCCATAATTGGACCAACCCAATCAGCCACTCAGCCGCTATGCATGCACCACCTTTCAGTGTTTTATTAGTCACCCAGAAATAGTAATAAGCCGTAATGAGATGATTTCTTTAAACAGACATATTTCCATTAGTTTAATATACGTATTAATGCGATAGATTTAGTATCGTTTATATAATTATTCATTATCCACCCCGCACATTAATTATCTATAACTCCAATTAATCATAATATTGAATGTAACCAAATATAATATCTGCTTGTAAAATTATTATCGTTTTAAATTAAGTAAATGCTCTTTTCATCTCTGGGGGTGTAATAGTATTCTAGTAATGTATTCCAATAGCGCTAATTCATTAAATCACACATATATATTATTGGCATAGCCGCAAATCTTATGTTATCGTTAAATATGAATCAAACACATATATATAATACGTACAAGGCTCATGTCAGGTAAATAACCCGACATAATTTTGTTATTAATAAATCTTAAATATATATATCAAACTTGAACCATTGCTTTCTTTTAGTTTAAAATATTAAGTTATTGCTTATGCTAAATATGACTAGATGATCTCCGCTCAATACATAATTAATATGCTAGGTCACGAGCCTTCATTGCTCATAAAATATAGCTAGTTATTAAGTTAATCTATCATATCAGTTTAGCCTAGAGTCTTTTTGTGTCTCCGATGACCGATGCCGGCGGTGAGAAGTAAATTAATCGATGTCATCGGGATTGTTGCTCATAATGTTATAGATCTGGGAAATAGGCAAATAGGGCAGAGTTCATGAGTGTTCCTGACCTGTGTATCTTGCGCACGATTGGATTTGAGGTACTTTTGCCTAGATGCTAGATCTTGTTACTTGAACATACAAATCCGACCGGCACAGATTTTTTTCTTTTCTCCAGGTTTGGCGCGTCAACGTAGGGCTTCGAATACAGACACCCATATACCTGAGATAGTAGTAGATAGTGATAGATATAACATATGTTTTTAAAAAAAAAAAAAAAATTTTTTTTTGAAAAATTTTTTGAAAATTTTTTTTCGGACACCCAGCTTAAAATTTTTTTTGAATATTGGTACACACTCCCTGTGAGTCATTGTTAAGATAAATATAAATATTTTCTCTCAGTATATATATAAAAATATGTTTCAAGTAAATAGTATGTCATATACTCAATATTTTTTTTCCACAAAAGTTTAAAAAGTTTTTTCGTTTTCACGAACCGATAATATAAATTAGTGGCAGTGTTTTGTTTTCTTTCACATGTGTGATCTGAATAATGATAATGTTATATAATGTTTTATTCCTTGTCCGTAAATATTTATTACATGTATAATTCTCATGAGTTTTTTTAAAAAGAAGTAAAGAGAAGTAACAGCTTTTAAGGGGCTTTTACTTTCATATTAATTAAAGATAAAGAAGCGTTTTCCCAAATAATGTTTATAGTTTTCATATACATGTAAGATTCCAGTGATATAAAAGAGTGACAGCTTTTAAGGGGTTCTCATTTTTATAAAATAAAATGTGTTTTTTTTTTCAAAGAAGTGAATAAGATGTTGTATAATGTTTTTTTTTTTTGGTCATGAATGTGAAATTACATGCAGGATGCCTGTAAATAAAATAGTGGTAGCTTTTAAGGGGCCTCCACATTTATAATAAAAATAAAAGATATGTGTTCTAAATAGTGTTTTATATATTCTAACCTGGTCTTGTGCATCCTCACTTCAGAATAGTATATGATATAAAATAAAATGGGTTCTAGCTCAGTTAATAATTAATAAATAAAATATTCAGCATTAAAATTAAAATGTTTCACTAGCTCAAATTTAAAATACGAATAAGGTTCAGTTTATAAAAATAAATTAAATAAATATTTAATATTTTTATGAGACTTGAAGTGAAAATACAGGTGACAAGATAGATTACATTGAGCCAATATCCTACAGGATACTCCCTCAATGGCATAAGAACACTATCCCCCCTTATTACTAT
Source organism: Epiperipatus broadwayi (assembly GCA_028023455.1). Taxonomy (NCBI): domain Eukaryota; kingdom Metazoa; phylum Onychophora; class Udeonychophora; order Euonychophora; family Peripatidae; genus Epiperipatus; species Epiperipatus broadwayi. Next base: position 850,923 of record JAQFVV010006277.1, on the reverse strand, counting down.
TTCAAATAACAAACTCATAGTATTCTTATGACTTTAATAACTTCTACTCACTAAGATTAAACTAATAATTAAGTCTTAATCTTCTATTTGTAATAATCTAGCTCAATAAAAATCTCAGGTTCGTAAAGTTCATTCTAAGTTAATAAAAAATACGGTAGTAAAATATGAGAAGGGATTTTATGTCATAATCTACTACACTGAAACTAATAATAATAAATATTAATAATAATATTCTTCATTGTTTAACTACTACTGGATATCTTTTCTTTTATTATAATTTTATTACCATAATAAAATAATACAATAATTTTATATAATCTTTTATCTTCATGTAATGATATAATAAATACGTGGTAGCATATGATAATCTGATAGACAAAGGATGTGTGGCAACTGATAGCATATAATTCAGTATACTTCTGTGATAACTGATTTATGACCAATAAAATAATATAAAATTATGATTATTTAATTAAAAGAATACCAATAAATATTTAAATTCTTAAATAATTCTCTACTTATCTTTTTGTGCAAAATTATATATTTGCTTCAATTATTATGAATATATCGTGATTTCATGCAGTGAAGTGGAGAAATAAACAATCCAGACACAAAAATTTTGAAAAACAAATTTTAACAAAGTTTATTAACAACAACAAATAAAATAAACAATTTATGTACACTATTTACAATGGATATCCTTATTTTAATCTTACATTTTTATCTACCAAGTTATATAAAAAATAGTTTATAGTTTAGTTATATCTTTATTTATACTTAAGACAAAATAAAAAAAAATGTTACCATTTGGTTTCTCATTATGGTTAACTTATTATAAATATATTTACTTATTAATAGAATATTTTATCCTTAATATTATTAAACTATCTTATTTTTAAAAGAAACATTCATAGGAAAACATTCTACAGAAAAACAAAATTAACATTATAATGTGAAGCAGTAAATCTTAGCTTAAGATTGTGCTTCATGTTTCTACCTACTAACCCGTATTCAAACCCCTATATCCCATCCCGCTCCTTTTTGTTGTATATATATTTCATGTATATATTTGAGATACTCGCCTAAATTATAAAATTTAATGTTTCAATAACATGTTTTAAAATTATTATTAATTCTTTTTATTAATTATTAGTTCTTTTTATTAAAGTATTATAGATGCAGCTCAAATATATACATAGGAGCAAAACTTACTAACAAAATATTGATGTTTTTAAATATTTATTAATGTCATTTTTAGCTTTTTCTTTTAAATTGCTTGTTTTTCTATTAAACTATATATTTTTTTATAAAATCCAATATGGAAGATGCAAGTGTTATTAATTGTCTAAAAATAATTAGGGGTTGGAAGCACTATTGTTTTAATCTAGGGAAGGTATTTTTTTTATTAAAGTTTTACTTAAAATAAATGGGATTAAGTAGATTAAAGATTTACTTGTGTTAAAAACATGTTGTCAAATCTATTTCTAATCTGGAAATAGATTTGAATTTATTTTTGGACGTTATCTTACAATTGCATCTTCAAAAACAACTGATAAAAGAAAAAGTATAAAATGACTGAATTTTGAATCATAAGGGGATTAACTACTATTGAAAGAGATTAGCTACTCTAGTGAAATGATTGTTAACATCGCGGTGAAACTTAAAATGATGTAGTAGTAAATCCATCATTTCCTGACCCTTGTGGGTCGTTTTCCACTGCCATAATATTCTGCTACATTCAAGTGAAGTAAAGGCCCGATGGAGAACTTTAATAATGCTAATAGAAACTTGCTGTCATTAAGAAGAATTCATTTGGATCCTCAATTCGCCGTGCACATGCCATACTTTAAAATGGATTCTTAAAATTGCAAGGTAAATTTCCAAGCCGCCACCTAATAGTCAATTTAGTCTAAATAATCTATCAAGATCTCTTCTCATGTATTCTTTAACTTTTTTATATATATATCTGTGAATGTAATTTTGCTCTCAAATGATTTCTTTATATCTAATCCTATCTCATATGCTTTTAACCTTTCTTTAATTTTGGTGCGGTCAGATATTTATTACTTGATTTTATATATATATGTTTTATTATTATTATTATTATTATTGTTTTGCCAATCTCAAACAAACTGGTGAGCTTAATTTATAAAAATCTTTTCTGTCTTTTAAGTAAACTTTCATGAATCAAAGGTTATTAACGTCCCCTTAAAATATACATATATAATGCATTGTAAATTAATACGTTCGCCAGATTGTTTTATGAATCAACATTTTAGGTTCGTTTTAATATAAAAATTGATTTGTTTAACTCTGTAAATCCAGAACTTAAGCTAATTAACGCTTTGAAATCTTATAAAATATTATTTATTTAATTCTAAAATAAGGTGACTTAATTGTTTTACATATATATATATATATATAACTGCTAGTTTTTTTTTTATATACTCTTAAAATGTATGCTTAAAATATCAAATACCGTATTTATATATTTCAGTTATTGATTTATTTTAACTAGCAGAAGAAGGGATGGGGGGAAATCTTAATGTTTCTCTTACTAAATCAAATCTTAACGTGTATTTTATTAATTTGAAATCTAAATCTTAATGTTTCTTTTGCTATATAAAATCTTAACATATATTTTATTAAATGAAATATTCTCTCTATATATATATTATAATTGCATGGCGTATTATAGTATTCAAACAAGGGTCATTTATTTTTAAGGCAGTAAAACTTATATCATGTCGTTAGAGACATTCATTCGTACTGCGTTTCTGTCATATAGCCTATCTTCATTCTATATATACGTGCTTCTTAATCTGGGGGTTACGATGAGTTCGAACCCATAGATTTCTTCTCAAGTCTTCGTATAAAAATGCCTCTGGTGGTGATCCCGTAAGTTTGGCACACGCTATGCATATTCTTTCTTCATATCAAAAGCCTCTGGCGGTGATCCCATAAGTTTGGCACACGCTATGCATATACACTTCGTAGATAAAAGGCCTCTCGTGTCGGTTATACCAGCAAAAGTCTGGGCCACGCCATGCCTATCCACTTTTCTCTAAGCACTACCCAAGAAGGGAGTGTGAGATTTCATTTTTCATCCAGAAGCATGACCTTTTTCCTCTTAATTATTTTAGGCTATTATGTCAGCACCGCAAACTTCTTCGTATTATTATTATTATTTCTTTTGCTTCATGACCCAGTTTTAATGCTCTAATATTAAAATTAAGCTTTGCTTAAAAGATATATATATATATAAATGCCAATTACTTCTATTTATTAATTAAGTTTATTTCAATCATATACAATCTCACCGTCATGATATATATATCTATTTAAGAGTATCTATATGCCTTGGGAAAAATAAAGCGTTCGTCTTACTATTGTTTAAATAATTTTTCAATAAATATTTTTGTCATAGTTTCAAATATAATTTTTCAACTGTCTTTTGTTTATTTTCACGACCTCAATGGCGTGAAAATAATTTATATCATATGTATAATGAATTTCAGAACGCTCCCCTCAATCATATGTTAGTCACCATGTTTCTGAACCGTCAATCAAAGCGTTAATGGCAGTATTATCATAATTCTTTCTAATATTCGATTGGCATTTTAATATTGGACCCACCAAAGATGTGTGTTTATTTGTAATATATTATTTAGCTAATAAAGAGCATATGAGAAATAATAGCGTGAATGACACTATGTAATTATCTATCGCTTGCTCATTCACGCACATACTAATGTAGTTAATTTATAAATGTATAATAATAATTTGTCAGTATATTAAAATATATTTTATTGTCTAACTTATCTGAGTAGTTCGAATTCCTTCTTTTCTCCACTTCCAAAAGTAAAGCCTGCTTATATGTATTTTAATATAGTCATAGTTAAGAGATGTCTCATTGTCTTCTCCGCTCTCCTAGTCGGCCGGATTTAAAATTAATTCTCATGTGCCATCACTATTATGTTATTCATTAGGTGTTTGATCTGGAGCTTATGGAGTGGGTTCGAATCCAGGTTGGTCCCTGACCTAAATCTTGGGCTGGACTGGGTTTGAAATACATTTTGTGAGTTCCAGCTCATGTTAGATGGATAAACATGTTTTGACCAATACAAATGAGTATGGATTTCTCAAAATATTAAAAAAATTTTCATCTTGCAAAGTCAAAGATGTTACATAAAATATTCATCCAAAATTCAGTACTAGATTTTAGTGTTTTATCACACGATGTTTACTAATCATAATATATTCTTATTTAGCCTTACTTTAGTATGATGTAAGTGTAATAATCAATATATTCCTGTTATTCAATAAACAAAAAAAATATACTATGCATATTGTTTATATAATTTACATTGTACTATTGTATTTTAAAAATATGCAATACTTATTTTTCTCTTAAAAATAATAATAAAGCATTAAAAAAAAAAATTAACATTTCAAAGAAAACATCTTGTTTAGATACTCTATTTCAAAATTTATATTTCATTTCCGAAATAAATTCAAAATATATTCTATGATTCTTTCCTTTCCCTTAGGATTCATTGGACCTTCAATTTTAAGTTATAAAATTCTATTCCTTCTAAGCAAATAAACCAATCTTATACAAAAACGATAGCATAACCTAAGTTCTAAATTATTTACCATTTCTTTTCAAAATATCTTACTAAACGATGCAGTTACATGAAATAAAGATAGCGAAACAGATGTATAGAATTTAAGGAAGAAAGCTAGAGTATCACTCATAATATATCTCAAAACATGGCACAGTGCATTACAAGAAAGAGGAAGGACCTTTACCTGTCTAATAACCTCTAATACATGAACAATGTTAAAGCTATTTCTTCAGCTTTATTAGAACATCAAATATTTAAAGAAATATAAAAACACTGTCCAAATAAAATGTGTACCAGTCATAGGGCTTTGTTAACTATGCTGATATCCACATAAAGACTAAATATTATTCACATTCCTTATAACATCCTATTTCTTAAAACATCATCTTGGTTTCCTGTTCACTAAGTACTTTCAAGCCACTATCTCAACATTATTTCTCAAGATTTTCCACATCTTACATCGATAAATAACTATCTGCATTTACAAAACAATAAATAAAATTCACTGATAATTTTAAAACAATCTAGCTGTTCCATAAGAAAAGTCTGTCCACTTCATCATTCTGTATGCTTAATCATATATAATCTAATCAGACAATATTTGAATATCCTAACATGAAAATTTTAAAAGAATCACATAATTATTTGTTATTATGTTGGATTATATCACTAATATATTAAAAAAAAAATCAATGTATGCATATTTTCAAATCAATCCTATCTCATAATGTTTTTTAAAATGTTGTATGAAAATGCGTTACATATAATTAAAACTTTTACACTTCAGTCTTACTATCCATAGATGATCTAAAGAAAACAACAATATACATTATAAATTATTAATAGTCATTATTATTACCAAAATAACCTTTATCTGGTCATCATATTCAGTAGGCTTCTTCATCCACTAGATACCGATCATTGCAAACATAAAGAAATATACATTCATACACTTTATTTTAAAATATATTCTTATCTAAATTATTAGATTATTCCATTATAAAATTTATATATCATCAACAAATTAATGTTTTATGTTTTCCTAATCTTATAAAAAAAATTTAGATTTAAACTAGGTTAATAAAATAAAAGGAATCAAAACTATAATTACATATTTTCTTGACAATAGTTCCTGATAAGTCCAAAATGTTTATTTTTTTTCTAGAGTTTCCTAAATGTTCTCCTCCAAGTGCGTTAAAGTTTAAAAATAAAAATAAATATTAATCCATTTAGTAAAATTTATAGAAAATAATCCTTGGTTTTAGTATTTAGGACGATAATTATTAAATCATAATATTAATTAATCCCGTGAAATTTCTTCAATATTCTCTGCTCTGTGGCGTATCCGATGCATCACTCCATCTAGCTTAACTTTAAAATATTCGGTAAACTTTTTTACAATATTTCCATGGATCCATCTTTTATTCAACTATATGTTCACTTTTTTATATATAAGTTTCCTTCTTAATACATTTAAACTTTTGTTTGGTATTTTTTTTATATATCAGTTTTAAAAAAAAAAACTTCAAGTACTTTTAAACAAATCTTTTCTAAATACATTTTAAACAATTCTAAGACTGGAGGTTTTAATATCAAAAACGCTTCTGTAACATATTCTCCTGGGTTCTTTCTTTAATTCTTGAAAATATTTTTTTTTTAAAAATGTTACCTTCAGAAAGGATATAACATTTTACTCCTTTTGATATAATATTATATAAAACGATTCATAAGATATAATTGTCTTATTACTATTTTAAAAAATAAATCTTGGATAAACTTATCTAAATAATAATGCTTCCCTTTTAAACAGAAAATAACTTTGCACTGTATCAGTATAATATCCGTACTATGATTTTTATGCACTAGAATAGTTCTCCGGTGAAGCATTAATAAAGCTGTATCAAAATATTCCAAAAACATTTTTATATTATTAGAATTTATATCCATTTTATTCTACAGTATATCCATTTTTTCATTGCGAAGTTTAGGTCAAATTTCAGATAAAATAATCATGGCAAGTACTTTAAAAATTAGAAAATCATTTTCAAGAAGTTCCCAAATATATTTTATTTTAAACTCTCTTTTGCAAAATACCTTTTAAATAATATCAATTAGTTTTTTTTTTTTTTTTTTGCAAATAAAACTATAAGAAAGTACTAAAAAAAATTGACTAAAATAAAAATTTTAAAGTACTATCTCTTTGATAGCTACTAATATACCTTTCTCTGGTTTCAATACATTTTTAATCTCCTCTGATACCCCCGTGCAATTCATATTTATAGTCTGTAAGAATACCTCATTTGATTGGTTGATTCTTACTTTTAGCTTGAGAACAAATTTACATATTTTTAGTTTTTTACAGAATTGAATTTCAAAATCACAAATTATGACGTAATTAACTTAAAATATTATTTAAAATACTACTTTTAATTCAATTATTATTTTATTAAAATTATTTAAACATTTAAAATAACTTTTAAAATAATTTTAATAACCTATTCCATCTTTAATATTCAATTTATCTATTTTTATTTAACAAAATATTTAATTTTTTTATTAACTGTATTCGTCTTTATTACATTATTTAAAACATTACATACGATAGTTAACTTAATATTTATTATTATTTGCTTTTATGATAGGCAATAATTCTATCCAATTCTATAATATAATCTTTTAAAATATTTTGAACTTTGTTATTAATTCAAACAAGCAGTGTGTGTGAAAGTATGCATTATACAAGTCACATGATAAATAACTTTGACAGACGATTTTTTAATCTATTTCTCTGCCCAGATTTATAAAATTGATACACTTATTATATTATATTTAATAATATAATTATAAAAATTTGGAAAAATAATGTAGAAAATATAGAATTAGATATAACCTTCACCATCACAAAACTAATTTTTAAAATATAAGATATTAATTTTGATTATTAAACATAGTTTATAAATTTAAATACTGTATAACATTTATTTATCTATACGTTTAAGACTATTAAAATTGAGCTTATTAAATATACTTTTAATATTTATAGCTGTGTTATTTAATATGGCCAGCTTTTACAACTATATGAAACAATATTTAAAGCTTTATTTAACTATTTTTTAAATGATTCGCTATAATTTTATATACTACATATTTTCTCTAGCTTCAAATTGTACTTTATATTATAATTGACAAACTATAATTAACATATTAAAATAACATATTCTAAAATTTAAAATTTTTAGTAATTGACTGAGATGGACTATTACTGACCTATAGAAAAGGGCACAATATATATAAAAAAAAATGTTCCATAAATGATTTTAATAACATAAAAGTATTTTCGAGTTTACAGTATGATAAAATAGTGTTAGCTTTTAAGGGGCCTCCACATTTATAATAAAAATAAAGTATGTGTTCTAAATAGTAGCGTTTATATATATAAAAGTTTCCATAAAGGATTTTAAATAACAAAGTATTTTCGAGTTTACAATGTAATAAAATAGTGATAGCTTTTAAGGGGCTTTCACATTTAAAATAGAAAGATGATAAAGAAGTGTGTGAGATATAGAATAATAATATTGAGATATATAAAAAAATTTCCGTTTTAATAAATATTTTATAAATAAATATAATATGCCCAAGTTTTGAAGTGTGTGCTAGATAAATAATAATAATATAATATTTTTTTTCATAAATGCTTTAAATAATGATGTTCTACATAATTTTTTATAAATGTTTCAAATAATAATAGTTCCAAATCTGAGAGAATTAAATTAGTGTCAGTTTTTAAGGGCTTTCGCATTCAAAGATAAAAAGATAGTAAAAGTAGTGTGTGCGCTAAATAATGATAATATATAATAATTTTTTCATAAATGTTTTAAATAATGACGTTAAATATAAAAAAAATTTCCTTGTTAATACATCTGTTAAATAAGTATTTTTAAATTTATAATATGTCCAAGTCTGAGAGTTAAATAAGTGACAGCTTTTAAAATGCTTTCACTGTTAAAAATGATAAAATAAAGATTCTAATAATCGCAAATGTGCAGATTTTTTTTTGAAATGTTTTTAATAATAATCATGCGTATATAACGGTCGTAAGTCAATGAAAGAAATAAAATAATGACAGTTTTTGTTACACTTTCAGTCTCTTATATATATAAATATGTGCTAAAGCCATAATAATGTTTTTTCTGTTAAAGCTGTAAAGGTATAACTATTTAAGTATAGATCTTAGAAAAGTATACAACCCAATAATAGCAGATCATCTGGTCAGAACATATAGCCCTATCCCTTTGGCTGGTGCCCGGTAGCAATACCACTATAAATTTGCCAATAGGTGATTGAGTTATTTGGAATAAAAAGAGTTTAAAAGCAATGATTCATAATAAAAGTTATATAGAGGTTTTTTTTCCCAAAATCCCAAAATATATGTATCAAGTGTACCAATGCAATCGTTAATCAATCATTTTGTTAAGATGTTTCAGGTGCTGAAGAAAAACTCCAAAAACAGACCACGAAAGAAGACATAAAGAAGGCCAGGTAGAAGTTATAATAATTTTTTATGATATACTTTGCATTAAAGAGCTAAATAGTAAATAATCAGTATAGATATATATGTTTCACAGTAAAAACTAGATCTAGAAATAATTAATATTAAGAAATAAAAGGACAGGATAGCAATCGTTATTTAAATAAATGTAAATTAAGTACAGGAGGGGAAGAGTGTAGAATGGGGGAGGAGAAGCTGGACGGATAGAACATGACGACATGGATATGCAATGGTAAATGATTTAGGACTATAATAATTTGTATATATTATACCATAGTTTTTTATATTTTATTTTATTAACCAAGCAGATTTTTTTGAAGACAGTGAAAAATTTTCCAGTAATATAGCAGAGAGGATATTCTATCATAAATAAAAGTCATAAATTTCTAATATAGCAGAGAAGTTAGGGTATTCTATCATAAATGAAAGTCATAAAAATTCCTAATATAGCAGAGAGGGTATTCTATCATAAATGAAAGTCATAAAATTTCTAATATAGCAGAGAGAGTTAGGATATTTAGTATAAAGGTTGAGTCAAAACAAGGTAGCGCTCTGACAGAGTAAAATAAAAATTTCCTTTAGATACATCGCCAATCCAAAGTTGTTCTTTAGTTACCTGGACATCAAGTAAAAGCTTTTTTTTTCTTTTTTTAAACATTTTTTCATTTTTTTCGGTAAGTTCAGGAAAATGAAGCAGATGATCTGATGCTCAGATCCTGCTTCACAGCCCACATCCAATCTCCTACCACCTAACTGTATTCAAACCCGCCTTTACGCACGTATATACATAGCTAATAATATATATATATTTCTTTTGGTTAGTATTATAACATAAATCACATTAACACGTATGTATTTTAATTTAAAAATATTTTATTTAATAATATTCTCATGTATATACGGGCGTAAATAATAAATATCTATATATTTCAGTGTAGGAGATTGCGAATAAATTAATAGTTATATTATATATATAAGGTATTATATATGAAACTTATTATTTTTTCATATATAATTTTGTAGCCAGAAATGATGCAATCTTGTTAAGAAGTCTCTCGAAAAACAATTACCCGGAAGACCCCTTAGATTAAAGTAAAAGATTACGAATTGGTAATAATAAAATAAACCCATTAGTGGAAATTGTCCATGCTAGCTTGTTTTAAAATCATAAGATATATTTTAAAACAATCGTTCGAGAAACTGATAACAAACTTGCATTGTTTCAAACATCTTACTAGATAAGAGTATCCGGTCAAACTATTCCAGATGAAACTTAAGTGCTTAAACCGCCTCAGGTCCAGCAGTAGTTGCTAAGTTACAGCTTCAAAATAAAAGTATATATACTGCTGGATTTGAATCCACAAAGGAGGAGACCATTAAATAACTATGTTGCTATACATATTCCACGCCAGTTTTGATTCTCACTCAATGTGTCGTGAGTAGGAGAAATTTTGCCTTTTCCCTCCGTTCTAATATGCTGTTCCCATGAACGAAGCTCTGCATCCCGTACCAATGAACTTTATGTATTTTTCCAGTGAAAATGAAATGCTAATTCTCAAATAATAATGCTACCCTAGATCTAGTGAAACAATACCGATGGACTGACTCCTAGTGAAATCGCTCTTCTAAATAAGCAAGGTAAAAGAACTTTGACCGCTTGCAATTCTTAAATCCTGCCTTCTCTGTAATATTTATATTTTAATCACCTATTTTAAATGTCTTCAAAATATGTATTCGTATAACTCTATATAACTAATCTATATTAAGCCTCCTATAAAATGTTTTTCCTTTTCTTTTATTTCCAAGCGGCAAATAATTTTCATTAAGATTTATGTATTTATATTTTAAAATAAATGCCAATAGTATTCTAAAATCGCAAGCATATAATTCATTTTCGTTTCCCCACCCATCATTTACCGGGTAAATAATTTATAATTTGATCAAAACAAGTCTTATTCGACTTGCCCAGGTGCTCGCGATTTTAGATAAATAAACTAATTATATTTTTATGTTTACTGTAGAAAAACAGATTGACATCTGTTTTTTTCACATTTTCCTTCCTAAATAATGCGCTATCTTTTATTCTTAAATTATATTATATATGTAAAACCCATCTTAGCTATTACCACCACCCACTTATTTTGTAATAATTTATATATTTTCACAAGGGCATTGATTAACCAAAATTGAGATTTATTAAATGTGTGGGAAGTAATGAATAATATTAAGTAACATAATGTAAGGGGGAGGGGGATCTTAAGATCTTAGTTTTATATTTAAGTATAATTATTATCCATGTTTGCTTAATGAAGCCATATCATTACGCCGAATATTTCATAATTTATGGGCAATAAATATGTTTAGATAATCTTTAATCTTTAGAGTTATATTTATATTATATTATTAAGCGTTACGTGCATAAAGGCCATTTCGTTTTATATATATGTTCGTGCTTCTTTCTCACATGGAGGTATTCGCGCAGTCGAGCCCCATCATCGTTCTCAATGTCCTTAAACCAGGCTGTAAAACCACCCTGGGGACATCCTTGGTCTTATGTGCATGCTTTATATGGGGATCGCTCTGGAAAATCCAGCCCGATAATGACATAGCCGACCGTCATTCATCTCAATACCGACCCTGCCTATGTTGCAGAGGAAATCGGTCAACTTCGTTCTTAAAATTCATGAAGCACACTCCAGGATCCATAATTGGACCAACCCAATCAGCCGCCATGCACGCACCGCCTTTCAGTGTCTTATTAGTCACCCAGAAATAGTCATAAGCCGTAATGAGATGATTTCTTTAAACAGACATATTTCCATTAGTTTAATATACGTATTAATGCGATAGATTTAGTATCGTTTATATAATTATTCATTATCCACCCCGCGCATTAATTATCTATAACTCCAATTAATAATAATATTGAATGTAACCAAATATAATATCTGCTTGTAAAATTATTATCGTTTTAAATTAAGTAAATGCTCTTTTCGTCTCTGGGGGTGTAATAGTATTCTAGTAATGTATTCCAATAGCGCTAATTCATTAAATCACACATATATATTATTGGCATAGCCGCAAATCTTATGTTATCGTTAAATATGAATCAAAAACATATATATATAATACTTACGAGGCTCATGTCAGGTAAATAACCCGACATAATTTTGTTATTAATAAATCTTAAATATATATATCAAACTCGAACCATTGCTTTCTTTTAGTTAAGTTAAAATATTAAGTTATTACTTATGCTAAATATGACTAGATGATCTCCGCTCAATACATAATTAATATGCTAGGTCACGAGCCTTCATTGCTCATAAAATATAGCTAGTTATTAAGTTAATCTATCATATCAGTTTAGCCTAGAGTCTTTTAGTGTCTCCGATGACCGATGCCGGCAGGTGAGAAGTAAATTAATCGATGTCATCGGGATTGTTGCTCATAATGTTATAGATCTGGGAAATAGGCAAATAGGGCAGAGTTCATGAGTGTTCCTGACCTGTGTATCTTGCGCACGATTGGATTCGAGGTACTTTTGCCTAGATGCTAGATCTTGTTACGTGAACATACAAATCCGACCGGCATTATCTTGCAGGATCTGGGTCACTATCATCCTCCATGTTCCCTCCTTTACATTTATCAAATACCACAAACAGTACCTTCTTTCACCCTTTTCAGAACATATTCTCTTTGCCCCATCTTTATTTTCTTCCCTCTCTAAACTATCTGTGATCACCTGATATCCAGGGTTATCACCTAGGTGGTCCAATTCATCTTCAATAGATGCAACAATTTCTGTGCTTAATGTCACTAGACTGATATCTTCCATCTGCAGGTGCCCTGTAGACTCTGAACCTGGATTTTCACTCAAAAAGTATGCCATCTCTGACCCTTTAAAATATTCTATAAAATAAATGAATTCTTGGAGAAAAAAGCTACCACAAATTAGTCTACTATTGGACAGATAACTCTGATTAATGAATTCTAGACTCTTGTCTTGTGATCAGTTCTGGCTACAACTTCTGACCCTATCAGAAATTTTTGAAATTTCTGGAACCCATACCATGTTCAACACTTCCTTTTCTCTTACAGAATAATTGACATCTGGTCCCTTTAATGGTCTGCTAATGAAGTATATTACCCTTGACTACCATATTCCTGCATTTGCAACAATGCTGCACCTAGTCCATATCCATTGCTGTCAACCTGTACTATAAAAGTTTTTTTTAAAATCAGGGTATATCAACATGACTTGGCTCAAAAATTTCTCTTTGAAGCCTTTGAATACTTCATTATGTTAGTCTGACCATTACCATAAAACGTTTTTCCGCAATAGCCACAGCAAAGCTTCCATGTCTGTCACATTGATTTATAAGAGTACTTTATATAGCTTCTCCTGCCAGTGCCTCAACATGCTTGTAATTTTGTTATAATTATTCTGAGAGAAGTAAAGTGTAGTATTTTGTAAAATTTATTATAAAAATTACATATTCCTAAGAAGGACTTAATCTGTCTCACTGACTTGGGGACAGGGAGGTCCCTGATGACTTATATTTTATTGGGATGAGGCTTAATCTTTGTTATGCTGATCAAGTGTCCTAAAAAACTGACTTCTGCCATGGCTATACAACTTTTTTGAAAATTAATGTGGATATCTTTGTCTTCGCATTTCTTGTAAAAAAAATATTTCCAAATGTCTTAAATGCTCTCTTGACTTTTTAGATGCAATTATGATATCATCCATATAAATTGTAACCAAACTCTTTATTTCAGGGGATAATACTCTGTCCAGGCACACCAACAATTATTGTCCCACTGTTCCTTAATCCAAATAGAATTCTGTTAAATTGATAAGCTAAGCCATTATATCTGAAAGCCATACATTGGCAGTCTGCTGGGTGTAGTTTAATCTGACAATAACTAGCCATCTGGTCTAATGTCGAAAAAATTTCTTTATCACAGAATCTGTTCAATAATTTCACTCATCGGTGGAGGCAGATTTTGGTCAGGCCAGGTGGTTCTATTTAGCTGTCTTGCTTCTAAGCATAACCTTACTGATTCATCCTTTTTCTTCATAACATGAGGTGATGATCCCTTCATTATAATTCCCCATTCTTCCATCTGTGACAATTGTTTTTTAACCTCTGTTCAATATTGATGAGGTACCAAATACGATTGTATAATTCCCCATTCTTCCATCTGTGACAATTGTTTTTTAACCTCTGTTCATTATTGATGAGGTACCAAATATGATCGTGCCTGATATGGTGTGTCATTGATAATCTTAATTTGATGTTCATATCCCTTAATTATGCCCAGACTATCTGAAAATTTTTCACTATACCTTTGTAATAATTCCTTCAGTGCCTTTTCCCATCCCCTTTTATCTGTTTCCTCCTCATTCCATCCTTACACTTGTACCCTCTCTCTCTGTCTTGCTTTGTATACTACATAACTTCTTTTGGCAGTCTCTTTTCTTTTGACTTAAACTATATTATCTCTGTTTTATCTGTGATACTGCCCTCTTTATAGTTAATCAAACTCCCTGTTTTAAGCATAAAATCTGACTCTAATATCACATCATGTATGAGTCCTTTCAATATCAACAGAACATATTATATATCTCTCTTTCCCACCCTTACTCATACACAAACTTGTTTTGTCTCTAATTGCACTTTTTTATTATTGGCCAATGTTACCAGGGTCTTTCTCACCATTAGAGTTTGAATATCATGGGTTTGTTGCATCATCTGTGCATATGCAGTTTTAGACATGACTGATATTAGACTACCAAAGCCAAACAATGCACACACTTCAATATTATTAATCCATATTGTAATTTTTGGGCATTCTTGGGATGCAAAATTTATGGTCTCATTATTCCATTCACAAATCAGATTGTCTACTCTTTTTCATTTCACCTTCTTGGGATGCAAAATTTATGGTCTCATTATTCCATTCACAAATCAGATTGTCTACTCTTTTCATTTCACCTGTCATAGCTTTAATATCTTTCTAATTCATATATTTTGGTTTTTATTTTATTAGTTATACTTCACCAATGCTTTTGCCATCGTCTTTCTCCCCCTGTTGTCACTTTCCCTTTTGAGCTACTTTATTTCCCATCTACATACGCGTTCTTTTTTTCTTTGAAATGCTTCTATTTCGAAAAAAAAAAAAATATTATTCTATTATTTTACTCTTATCTCAGGATGTAGTTATTGTTGAAGCCTTGAGTTTGGCCACCATTGTATGGTCCATGGTATAATTAGTGTTTATATGATTTAATTACCTCGTACTCGGTGACAAAATTGCATTCGATTTATTAAATTTTTCATCAGAACATTTCAATGAATTTTATCAATGCAATTTATCTTTCCTAGTAACACAAATTGCTCTTCCACTTAATGTAACTACTAGAATAATAGGGATAAGGAAGCCAGTTTTTAATTTGTTTGAAAGGCACCAGGACTTCGCATGAAAGTCCACTGATCCCCACCCCCTTTATTCTATCAACTATTCTTGTAAGTTATTTGAAATGAGTGGAAGATTGTATTTTATAGTATATCAGCAATTTATTTATTCAGGTATTAATGGTTGACTTTAATTAAATTTAAACTACTAGTAATTAACAACTAAATACTAATATAAGTTATACTCAAATTTATTAATACACAATGAAGCATTATAATATTATTAAGAGAATAAATATCAGAGAAGTAAATTGTGGTTAAGAAATACTAATAAGATTTGATTTTATTTATTAAAATTTAACATGGCCTTTTATCACAATTAGAGTTTGAGGGAGAGTGATCACTTTTAATTATTACTGGTAAGTTTTAAAGTTCTGGTATCATCTTATATATTTCCTCATACATGGAATTATCTTGTGGGGATTCATGATTCAATATCTTTGTTGATTGTAGGTGGTCTAAGTTCTGTTATGAGATGGCTTCACTTGGGGACTTGCAACTTTCAAGAGAGCAACACCGGCAAATGAACTTCTTCTACTCATGCCTCTTAATACAATCTAACATACTAGTGAGAGTAAGTTTTCTTTTTATTTCCATAGATTATCTGATGACTAAACTTTTATCTCACTCTGCTTTACTTTTGGAATGAAGGTTTAGTAAGTAAGTAATTAAGTAATGATGCAAGGTATGTTCTTTCTTTTTTTAGTCCTTCCCTTTTTTTAGTCTCTGCACATCTCCGGTTAACACCTGCTAACTTATACAATATTTGAAATAATTTTGTCTTCAAAATCATACTTTTTCTTCTCCTTTTTTGGTAGCCATCTTTAATTATCAAAGGAATGTTGTTGTGTGTATTTTCTCTTTTATTAGGTACACTAATTGCTTAATAATAAAAATTTATTTTCTTATTTTAACCAAAATAGATTTACATTCTCTCTCTCTCTTTTTATTCTTTTCCAAAAAAAAAAATGTATACAACACCTGTTAATTAAAATAATCACTTAGATATTTTAAAGAAAATTCTACTTGAAAATTTAATAATTTAATTTATAATTGCCAATGTGAGTTGTACTAATTCTAATATAGTACAGTATATTATATTTTATTTTAATATTATACATATATGTTAAACTAACAGTATGATGCTTCAATCTTCATTGGTCAATTGGCTCAAAGATTTTGTTTTTTTTTGTAATATAATCATTCATGCACTTCAATTAGATTTTTAAACAAAACTATTTTTAAAAACAATATTAAAAATAAAATTAATTATATTTTTCAACGGACAAATATATGTATATTATTTAATTTGTGTTAGCCTTGATAAGTTAAGATCAATTTTATTTTAAATATTTAATTAGAATTATATATCTCAATCACAGACCTCTTGAGCTATTGTATAATGTATTTCTTGGTATGTGTGAGTATGATCTTTGGATAGACTTTCAATTACCCAGGGATTATTGGAACTGTTTATTGATTTTTTTTAATGTATTTATATTGGATGAATCGATTAGGTCTTAATTTAGCCAAGTAAAGTGATCCATGACCGCTTGTGCAAAATTGTAATGTGGCTACTCATACTTGTTTTCTTTTAATAATCACTGCAATTTCCAGGCTTTAATATCTAATTATTAATTATTGCTCATTTCTTATTTAAATTGCATGGCTGGGTTTTTTTTTTATGTAATTAATTTGTATATTTGATCTGCAAGCAAATGATCATTCTTGCTTCATGGAAATGGATTGGCTGAGTGTTCTCTAGATATGGTCACACCAAGATGGACATATCCCTCATATTTGGATAATCTTTGCTTTTGTTATTAATATTATAATCAGTGCAGACAAATTTCCTGCTTGATAATGATATGTTCATTATCATTACTGGTTGTAGAAGCAAATGTTCTTTCTTCCTTTGACCCTCTGATTTGATGAAATTTCTGGGTATGGCCTCACCAAGGTGGGCATTACCAATCTCTTGTTTCATCATCAGATATACTTCTGTTTATGCATAACCTAGCACCACATTCAGTATTTTTTTAAATGTATTTTCTTAAAGCCTGAAATTACAGTGTCATCGGTCATAATTCTAAGTCAATGGTGGTCATCTATTAATAATTATAATTTTAATATATTTAAATAAACACTCCTATTTTCATCCTTCTTAATTAAAAAGCAATTAATAGTTCAATCATTGTAGAATGTCCATCCTGGAGGTTATAAAATCATGTGAAGACTTATAGACCTTTATTGTATGTAAGCTAGAGATAATTATGATGCTTAGTCACTAATTCGTTTTTTTAACCTCTAAGAAAGGCTATAGAATCTTAGGTTTAAATCTTGCCATATAAACTTTTCTTTTGCTTTATTCTATTTTTTTAATTTTTTATTGCATTTGTGTCTTATTTATCACAATTAGTATTTATTAGTTTTAAGTCTCTTGTATCTCCCTGACTTCAGTGGCATATAAAAAAGGCATATATATGCAAACTGTTCTGGGAATAATGACATTTGATTTTGTATTGTTTGTGGTACTTACATATAGACATGTGAGTTAGTGATCATTGCTTGGTTCTTAGGATTAGTTTTTGCTGACAATACAAAGCAAAGTGCAAAAAATTCATCTTTCATTGCCACTATTTCTTAAAATTATTTTTCTGTGATAAACGCTATTAATTGTAAATTAGTTATCATTGCTAGTAGGACTAGTGTTGGGGTTCATAACTAGGGGATAAAGAAATGACCTTCAAATATAAAAATTAATTGTAAATAATTAAGTAGTACTACTGGACAATATGGTGAAAGATGTGCCATTGAATTATAAATATTCCTAATATATCAGTTTTTTGTCTTCTCATTATGCTTTATTCTGACATACACTCTTTTTTTTTCGTTTTTTTTTTAACTTACATCACTTAGACTATATAAATTCTAATCTTCAGGAAAGTCATTAGTCAAAATTCTGTATCAACTATGACAAATTTTTTTTGTATCTTAGCAATCATTGATTTCAAATTTTATTTTTATCTGTCTATGTGAATGCAAATATTTATAAATATGTAAAGTATGCAAAATCTTGAGAAAGTAAATATTGTTTAAAAGATTTTTCATAAGGCATAATAATCAATAAGAAAATCATTTTGACACAAATTTCGGATGGAAATTTTAATCAACAGATGATTATATGTTTGAATAGCTATGTTTTGGAATAAATTGGTACAGCCATAAATGTGGAAATCTAGAAAATATAGTCTAAAAGTGACCTGTCATTTGCAAATTGGTCCATTTTCCAAAACATTATTCACTTAGTTGAAATATCAATAAAAGAAGATAATACTAATAGAGGTAAGTATTTCAATATTTTCTAATTGCATAAGCATATGAAATGGGAGAATTTTGTTTGATATAATGCTTAAAGTTATGAATACATAATAGTATATATAAAGAATAAAATGTCAATATTTAAGATTGATATATCTGTCATTAGAAAAACTCACTTTGCTGAGGAAGGAAGTCTAAATGATTAAGTCAATAGTTATAAGTTTGTTGAAAAGTAGTTCATTCACTGAAAGAAGATTGATTTAAAAATTGTTTTATGTACTGGAACTTGTGACCATTTTAGCAGTGCTTGTGATCCAGTTTTAGATTCAGAAAAATTCTAAGAAGCCTTTTATTCTTTATTGGATAGTATTATTAGATCAATATTATATAAGGGATTTTAACATAAACTTTCAAGTTCTCTTTATCTATCCACTCCATCTCATACATGAAAAACTTGAAGTATATAAATTATACTTGTATTCAATCAATTAATAGATCAATATTAATAACACAGATTTTTTCTTTCTGAAGATTTTAATATATGTGTTAATAAAAACAGCAATCTATGGTAAAGTTTATATAAATAATAGAATTGTTTTTATGAACTCAAATGGTATTTTATTATTAAATTTTGTCAATATATGGTTTGACAATCACAAATACTTTGTTTAGATAAAAGACTGCTTATAAACTAAAATATTCACACAGGAAAAATAATGTTGTCTTATGAATTAACTTATGATTTTGAGTCAGAAAGAAAAAAAAAATATAATAGCTACTGATTGATAGTAGACCATATTTGCACTCTCCAAAGTAATGCAAAAACAAAACAATGTCATAATTTTGTATAATAATTGCTGTGTATTCGAAATGCAAGCATTCTGAATACCAACAAACAAAATAATACATAATAAGAATAGCGAACAGTCTGTTATACTCGCAACCCAAATATATATAGTTTCCTTTGGTTAACTTCCCCTGATATGTAGTTGCATTTCTAGATGTCTCTTTTAATAACATATAATGCATTACAAATGTTTTCTTCCTTATAGTTCAACAATATTAATTTTGAGAGACAATGACTAATCTAATATCATGCTAATATTGGGTGGATCCAAGACAATATGTCTTTTTCAGATATTGTGCCACAATGTACAGATAATAGTAGAAGATAAAAAACATGTCATCTGCATTATAATCATTTTCTTAATAGTAAAGAAGCAAAACTCTCCATACAATAGTGCCATCATGTGCCAACCAGAGTAATCAATGGATGCCAGAAGCCTTGTGCATAAAATCCCATCTAGTGCCTACTCATCCAATATTCCCAGACTAGTTTTTGGCTTGTGGCCTTCATCAGTGAGGAGCCTTGGATCTGAGAGCACTACACCTAGATGTTAGGATCTAATGCAACCCTCCAGCAGCCACCTTTTCTCTCTACTTAACTACAAAACTATGAAAATGAAATTGAAAACACATTATTTTCAATCTAAGCTCAATAACACCAATCCTGCATAATAGGATAGTGGTGGCTATGGTTGTTAAAGAGCCAAAGACACCAAAATGTATGGTTGCTGAACTGGGTTCAGACCCATATGACTATATAAGCTATTAAGCTTAGAGTGAAAATATTGTTGTGTTTTCAATTTCCTTCTCATAGTTTTGTAGTTAAATAGAGATAAAAGTTTGGCTGCTGGAGGTTTGCATTAGATCCTAAGATCTAGGCGCAGTGCTCTCAGATCCAAGGTTCCTCACTGATAAAGGCCACAAGCCAGAAACTAGTCTGGGGATATTGGATGAGTAGGCACTAGATGGGGATTTTATGCACAAGCCTTCTGGCATCCATTGATTACTCTGGTTGGCAAAGGGTGGCACTACTGTATGAAAAGTTTTGCCTGTTTAATAAGTTATGTGCTAGCAGAAGAGATGGTGATCATGAGATGTTTAGTGATTTAATAGTAAAGAAAGTCTGACTTTGTTTAAGACTAAGCAGTTTTACACCACATCATGTACATGCGTATATGTAATACAATTTTTTTATAATATTATATTTAGGCTTTTAAATTGATACTACATGCATAAACACACATGCATCTTACCTGAAAGTGCTGCCAGAAGAGGAATTCTAAATTCTGGATCAGCAGAATCAGAAGATATTGATAAATTTAAATCAGTATCACAATATCCAACCCAATACTTCACTAAATCTAAGTGACCTCCAACACATGCATAGTATATAAGCAGTTGCTGTACCTCAGATTTATGAAAGACATCAAGCATTCCTGAAACAGGTGAAAATAACATAAACACATGTCAGAGATAAAATCTTAAAAACAAGTTGTTAGGACAGAATCACTATTACATAATATATATTAGTAAAAATAAATACAACTTTTAAATAGACTATCTTTCATGCAAAGACTTTTGCTATAATGTCTATTGAAAAACAAATGATGCAAAAACATTATTCAAGATATTTGTCCATTGTTAGATTGTCAGAGTTTTAGTTTTATATTTAAGAACATATGCCCATTTGTAAAAAAATTTGGCTAATACATATAACATCTACTTCTCATTCCAGACGATATATAAATAAACACTATTAGTTTTTAAAATAATAGATTTGAAACATTAATTTTCATAGGAACATAAATGATTTCCATAATGCATGGTAACTCTATGCATGCTATGCATAACATTGCTATGTGAATAATAGCATGATGCCTTGATTTTCCTAACAATGATTGACTTTTCAATTAAATTATCTCTTCAATAAGGAAAAATTAGTTGAAAAAAACTTCATCAAATTATTAATTTGAAAACTAAAAAGGTTATTATAATTTGAAAACTAAAAAGGTTATTAAATTTTTAAAAACTAAATAACCTCATGATGAGGATAAAAAAAATGATCTCAAGTTTGATAAAAAAAAAAAAAAGTTATATAGAATGTTATGCAAAATATGTGATGAAGATGAAACAATTGTAAAAGCAGTTTAAAGAATTCTTGTTCAAAATCAGAAATATATAATATTTTGGAAACTACTCAGATATCTAATCTTTTGCCAAACAATTTTTTTTTACAAAAACCTAAATATAAACCACAAAAGAGCATATCAGTCCCAAAAGACTTTGACAACATTGTTTAAAATATAACTTATTGGTTTTTCATCAATCTAAAATTAAAGCAATTCTTGATATATTGATCAGTCAAGCTTTGAGCAGTTATGAATCATTAGAAACATCAAGCTTTCTCTTCATATTTAAAGCTTAAAATAAAAATACCCAAAGAGTTAAACAATATGATCAATGTTAAATAATCTTAATAGCAAAACTTTTATCATAATTATGAAGTTCCTTCTAAATTAACAATGACTATCCTTTTAACTTAAAAAAGATTTTTTCCTAATTAAATTTAGAGTTTTCTTCTATCTTCATAGAAACCAATGATTAATAATTCTGATGAAAATATCCTTGAATTTACTGTAAGAGAAGCTTTAATAATATAAAAATACTCTTAAGAATTTCATAAAATAACTTCTAAAAAATTAAAAATATTTTTAAATAGTGATTCTATATTTTTATTAGTCAAATAAAAACTACAGACTAATCCAAACTTTATATACATAAAGTAAGATTTTATAAATACAACAACTATGTTATAAAATCATTTATAATTACTGAGGTTATTATTTTAAATGCATTCACAACGTGTAATATAAAGAAAAAGAATTAATTGCATATCAAACATCATCATCAGAAAACGTGTTCATACGGACAGATGTATGAAACTTTTTTCACCAAACTTTGTCTTCACACAATTCTTTAACATAAGACATTCTCCTTTTTATAATACAGATATTAATATATTTATTTTTGTTTATATTTTGACTCCAATGTATGTACTCAGGAAAAAATAAAAATGTTTTCATAGTCAATTAGCAGAACATTTACTTACAATAAGAAATGTCACACAATGTTTGTTTAAACTCTTTTGAACTCTTGGAAAGTCATTTTGCAATTGCCTTATAATGTTTAATGTGAGGTGGTGTAATATACACAAGATCTAAGATTCTTGAATCAATGCTCAATCTGTAACTTCTGGTGTTTAAAAGTCATATGATCTTCTAAGTAACAACAATTTTAGCAATTTGAAAGTAAGCTATAATTCCACATATATTTTTTATTGAACAGATAGCAATAATAATTATTTAAAAAGCTGCAAATTATTCTATTTTAGATTTAGCAGAGCAGCCATATTGCAGCTAAACTTATTACAGAAAAGTACTCTTGATGAATACATTATGATTATGAGACTCATAATCATAAAAACTAATATAAAATATAGTACATAATTTAAAATTCATTCTATAAAGATTAAACCAAATTATATATATATATATTGTGGCCAAGTCCCTTATATTAGGTCCAACATGGACTCTGGCTAGGTACTATTAACAGACTTACTATATCCCGACCATTTTCTTTAACTATAACAATTAGATAAGATTAGTATTTATCCCCAGTTACTTTGACATGAGTAAATATTTCTAAAATAAGATGTGTTTCAAATATAATCGATATGAGACTCGTTTACCTATAAACAGATCACATCCTCTTAACATTAAACAAATACAAAATATTTGTTCAATGGCATAAGAATACCCAGATACTCCTCCTTATTAAGTATCTACATACTCTCATGGCTAACAATAATATCCAACATTATATTATGTTTATAACTATTAAGTTTTAATTCAATCACTCATTAAATTACTCTGTTAGATAATTACAGATAAACTTTGATTCCTATTATTTTTAATAATTAATATTGGCAATAATCACAAGAATAACTTTATAATAAGGAGATCTCAGGATAATCATTGATTTATTAATTCTTCATACTACCTATGGGATATCAAGAGGGATTTTACAGATTTACATGGATAGTGTACAAATTAAGAAAGGCT
The DNA here is from genome assembly GCA_028023455.1 of Epiperipatus broadwayi. Classification (NCBI taxonomy): domain Eukaryota; kingdom Metazoa; phylum Onychophora; class Udeonychophora; order Euonychophora; family Peripatidae; genus Epiperipatus; species Epiperipatus broadwayi. The sequence continues at coordinate 826,976 of JAQFVV010006277.1, read as the reverse complement.
TATAATTTAAATTCATAATCAAGCTTTATATGTATTTTCTTTAATACTGAATATTAAAATAATATTATTAACTAAACTGTGATTAACACTAATAACTAATGTATCATTTAATTTTATATTAATAAATACACTTTAATAATTGGCAATGCCCTCAATGACCTATGGGATCAAGGCAGCATGGAACAAGTAAAAAATCTTTATTAAGAGATTTATGCTTATTAAACTGTTAGATTTGCTCTAAATTGAATTGACTTTTCATTTTAATTTTGACTGTACACTTTGAGTTGTGTGATGTGGTGAAAATGAGCCCAGAAAAGAAATGCAGCAATTAGAATTTGATAAAACTTTTAAAACAATTTTAATAATATTCATTACAAATGGTTACAATAAACATTACCATTAACATCTAATTTAAAATAACTTTTAATAAAATGATATACATATATTATTATAACAATAACAATAGCAAAATTCACCTTTGGAGTATTATAATTAAACAAAACTAATAATTTCCCATTATACGTTGAGATATTTATCCCTATGTATGTGAACTACATATCACACATTCAGTTTATTAAACAATCATTTTTTTTCCATTCATGATCAATTAGTTGAACCTCTACATAATAGTAGTACTTGATGATTAAGTAACAATACAAAAAATAAGTGAAAACATAGGGTCATAATTCTGGAGGTTGGTAAGCAAACAAAATTAATACTTTATCTTTTTACATAAGAACAAAACCATTGTTTTTAGTTTATCCATTCGCACATGTAAATACAACCTGCTCTCTGGATTGTGTATATATCATTTTAAATACCCTTTCATATTAAAATATTGAGCATATTTGTTTATTTAAATGATTAATAATCTTTAATCTCAACCCAATTATTAAATAACTATTAACATAACAACACTTGAATTAATTCGTTATTAAATGATTTAGTCCTGTCCCCCCCTATTCTACTAACAAATCATAGATTAAAAATATAAATACCAACATTAGAAAGAAGTTCTCTTTTAAACTCTCAACTAAAAGTATAACAACTTTAAATTTTCGTTGCGTGCTGGTTGTTCAGCATAAACTTATTATAACTTATTTTTTTCTGTACATTCAGCTTATCCTAAGATTCGCGTGAGGTATTTAAGTTATTGCAACAATAATCCTTCCTTTTATCGTTGTTTAGTAATGCAAAAAAAAAATTATTTATGGCTTGCTTTATTTATTCTAGATGACATATATTTCTATCTCTAGCATATGGCACTCTTAGAATTTCAATTAAAATATATGTGTCATGCAACATTTTTCAGCTAAAACTTTATAGCAACGGGCATTCCAGCCGGTATGGCTCAAAGTAAATACTTCTATAATTTATTGTAATTAGGATTTTATATATAGTTAGAATAATAATGAACACTTTTCAGTGATTACCGATTTAGTTCTATGGATTCTTGAATATATATACTTAACTTTTTCCCCAAGTTTTACAGTTCTTTTATGTATCCTTACTGAATATTGACGATGTTTATTTATTTCCTTTGGTTTATTACTGCAATTCATTTTCCCCACAGCACAGTTATTGTTACTTTTCAGTGAGTATATATGTTGATCCTATAGTATTTGGAATAATAATAATAATAATAGTGTACTCCAGAAGTAAAAATAAAAAGGCAGTTTTTAAAAATACAAGTAAAAAACGTTATGGGGGTTTTGATTAAAATACGGAAATAAGATAGATTGTTTTATATGATAACATTCATTAATTAAAATCTAAATCAAACATTCACTCATTAAAGTCTAAAATAAGGATTTATTAATTGAAGTAAAGTAACGATTTCTAATTAAAAACGAAATTACAATTAATTAATTAAAAGGACTGATAAGGATCAAGCGAAAGCAGAACAAAGGAGAAAAAGAAAGCGAAGCCGGGTAATTTTAAAACACAGAATATTTCCAGCTTGTTGTGTGACCGGAGTGGGAATCTTTATATAGAGAAAGGGATATACGAACAACGGAAGTATAACCCAGAACTAGCGGAGTCTGAAGGTTCCAAGATCCGTATAGGTAATTACAGATCTTCTCGATCTTATTATTATTTTTGTACGCCTAAAATGGCTAATTTTAGAATACGGAATAATTAAAATATTAATAGACTTTAAGAAGAGGTTTTGGCAAACCGGCCATCTTAGAATAGAACTGTTAGTGGGGAAATCAGACACGCGATTATGTATATAATTTCTTATATGTGTTATGAACTCAAAATTGTTATAAACTAAAATATAAATAAATTGCTGTATTCTATCTGTAGTAAAAATCTTTTTATTTATTTAATTTGTTACATGTGAATACAAAGCAAATTGGTGCAGTCGGTTGAAGGAACTTGTAGATAAGAAAATGGCGATTGGACAGGGGTCAATATCTGAATTTAATGTAGAAAATCCAGGGGAATGGCCATTATATAGAATTCAGTTGCAGAATTTTTTTAAGTTGAACAAAATTACAGACAATAGTAGAAAAGTGGCAGCTTTATTATGTTTGTCAGGGATGAGATTAATAGGAATAGTAAATAAGTTATTTGAGGAACCTATTTCGGACTCAGTCGAATATGAAGAAATAGTACAGAAAATAACAGATTATTTCAGCTCGCAACCATCTAAATTCATAGCAAGATTGGCATTGCGTAACAGAAGGCAAGCAAACGGTGAAAAAATAAAAGAGTATGACATAGCATTAAGGCAGTTGATAAAAGACTGTCAATATGGAAATTATGGTGACCAAGCTTTATTAGATCAGTTGCTTTGGGGAATGGCAGATGAAAGGTTAAGACAAAACCTATTAACAGAATCAGATTTGACTTATGAATTGGCGATCAAAAAGAGTAACGCTTTTGAAGCAGTTTTAGAACAGGCTGCAGCATTTAGAAATAAGACCAAAGTAGAAAATAGAGTGACTATATATAAAACGGAAAAGTTTTATGCGTACAACACTGAAGGCAGACAAAGAAAAAAATGACGTATGGAAATGTTATTGTTGTGGAAAAACAGGGCACGTAGCCAAGTCCTGTCAATGGCGGAAGGAAAATTGTTATAACTGTGGGAATAAAGGTCACTTAGCGAAGGTTTGTAAGAAACCAAAACAAAAAGAGAAACTAGATACAGAAAACCGAAGAGAAGTGAAGTACGAGCAAGTTAATAGCACATCGGACAATACATGGCAAGACAAAAGCCAGTATGTACTAACAGTTATAATAGGGAAGAAGGAAATAGTAATGGAAGTCGACAGTGGATCTGGTATTTCTTTAATTTCAGAAAAAATTTGGAAAGAAATACATATAAAAGACCAGTCGCTAGAAATAAAAAAGTCAAACATAAAAGGTATAACCGGGCAGTCAATAGAACTAGTGGGAGTGACTAAAGTCCCAGTTAGTTATGAAAAAAAGTGTGAATTACCGTTATATATTGTAAAAAATGAACTAACCCCGATAATCGGGAGAGAATGGTTTTGAGAATTAGGAATCTCAATAAATATAATTAAAAAAGTTACGGTGGAAAAAGAAATAATGTAAAAATATCCAGACTTATTTTTGGAAGAGTTAGGCTTGATTAAAACTAATCCAGTAGACGTAGAACTATTGGACAATGCTCGTCCAATAGTATGTAAACCTAGAAAGATTCCTTTTGCCCAGAGAGATAAAGTTGAGGAGAAATTGAAAAAACTAGTAAATAAAGGCATTCTAATGGCAGTAGAAGATGCAGAATGGGCTACGCCCATAGTTATAATAACGAAGCCTGATGGACAAATCAGAATGTGTGGGGATTATCATTGCACAGTTAATAAGTTTTTAAATAAAGGAGCGTATCCAGTTCTTAATGTGAGAGAAGTTTTGGCAAATTTAGCTAATGCAAAATATTTCGCGAAGCTTGATCTTAATTCGGCATTTCACCAGTTGAAAGTTACCGAAAATACAGCACGTATGTTGATGTTAACCACGCCTTTTGGGCTGTACAAATGCAATAGGCTTCCTTTTGGGATAACAACAGCACCGAACATTTTTCAGGCTAAATTAAACTTATTGTTGCAAGGATTAAAAGGAGTAATCCCATACTACGACGATATCATAATAACGGCAACGTCTAGTGAAACTTTAAGAGAAAAAATTGCCGACATATGTTTTAAACTAAATCAAGCAGGAGTGAAGTTGAATAAAGAAAAATGTGTGTGGATAACTCAGGAATTAGAATTTTTAGGCCATACTATAAGTGATAAAGGAAAAAGACCGCTGGAAAATAAAATCAGAGCAGTCAGGAATGCGGAAAAACCTAGAAATGTAAAACAACTTCAGGCATTTCTAGGACTCGTGAATTTTTTTGAACTATTCTTGAAAAATAAAGTGATGGTAGCGAAACCTATGTACGAGTTATTAAGAAAGAAAAAAAAATAGATCTGGACAGAAATACAAGATAAAGCATTTCATAAAATAAAAGAATTATTAACATCAGATATTCTATTAATGCATTTTGATAGTAACCTGGAGGTAAGGATTACTATGGATGCATCAGACTGGGGAGTGGGAGCGGTATTAGCCCATCCCATAGGAGATAAAGAACGGCCAGTGGCATTTGCATCCAGAGTTATGTCGAAAGCAGAGGTCAACTATAGTCAAATAGATAAAGAGGCGCTTGCAATCATTTTTGCAATAAAAAAATATCATCAATATGTGTTTGGTCGTAGTTTTGAAATTGTTACAGATCACAAACCATTATTGGTAATATTAAGTAACGATCGGGCTGCTCCAGAGCATTTAAGCCCGCGTATGCTGCGGTGGAGAAATATACTCGCTGCGTATGATTATAAACTAGTTTATAAAAAGGGGAAGGAAATACCACACGCTGATGCGTTATCACGTTTTCCAGATAGGAGGGAAAAAAGCAAAATGGAAATAGAAATAAATTACATAGATTATATGAACTCAGGCGTATTAAATTCTAACACGGTCAGAAAATGGACAGAGAATGAAAAAAGATACGAATGCCTGATTCAGTGGATTAAGAATGGCTGGCCTAAATCCAAACCGAATTACTTAGCCATGGGGTTTTGGACAAACAGGTTTAATCTTTCAGTTAGTAATAAGTGTATTATTATGGGTGATAGAGTAGTGATACCTCCAGAAGGGAGAAAAAACACATTAAAACTTATACATGAAGGGCATCCGGGCATAGTGCGAGCGAAAGCTTTGGCACGTAGCTATGTCTGGTGGCCTAAAATAAATGAAGATATTGAAAATTACATAAAGCGCTGTGATGCATGTCAAACTGAAGTGCAGTTGCCAAGTAAAATATTGTCGCAATGGAAGGAAGCAACTAAGCCATGGGAAAGAGTGCATATGGATCATGCAGGGCCAGTGAACAACAAGATGCTACTGATATTAGCTGATGCATTCTCAAAATGGATTGAGTGCCATATAGTAAGGAATACCAGTGCGGCTGAGACGATTAAATGTCTTAAGTCAACATGTTCAATTCATGGCCTGCCAGAAGTTATCATAACAGACAATGGAGCTGGATTTGCAAGCAATGAACTTAGACAGTTTTTTGATGCTGGGGGGATCCGTCACTTATATTCACCAGCATATCACCCGCAATCAAATGGATTGGCAGAGAATGCAGTTCGGCAAGTGAAAACGTTTCTGAAGAAAATGAACACTACTAATATTGATTTACAGGAAAAATTACAGGGATTTATGTTAACCCAGCATACTACTCCATCGACAATTATGGGAAAAACGCCAGCAGAATTGATGTTTGGACGGAAATTACGAATACAATTAGCAGTTCTGAAACCAACTGAAATGAAATATACACGAGATGTGCAATCGTATAAAAACTTTAAAATGGGAGAACCAGTCTGGGTTTGAGATGTCATACAGAAAACATGGATTAAAGGAACGATTGGACAAAATATATCGACACAAATATATGTAGTGGAAGGGGAAAATGGTAACAAATATAGAAGGCACATCAACCACTTAAGAAAACGAGAATTAGATCAAGTCCCACTGGAGTTTTGGCAGAATTTGAACAGCAACGAGACAGAGGAAAATGAAAGAAATATAGAAAAGAAATCAGAAAAACAATACGTAGGGGAGGAACACAAAGACATTATAACGGAAGAACTTCGACCAGAAGCACGGAAGAGCAAATCACCCAGGCCGCTTAGAATTAAAAGGAAACCGGAAAGGTTTAAAGATTATGTGTAAGTGACATTTATATTTCTGGAGTAAGGGGAGGAATTATAGTATTTGGAATAATAATAATAATAGTGTACTCCAGAAGTAAAAATAAAAAGGCAGTTTTTAAAAATACAAGTAAAAAACGTTATGGGGGTTTTGATTAAAATACGGAAATAAGATAGATTGTTTTATATGATAACATTCATTAATTAAAATCTAAATCAAACATTCACTAATTAAAGTCTAAAATAAGGATTTACTAATTGAAGTAAAGTAACAATTTCTAATTAAAAACGAAAGTACAATTAATTAATTAAAAGGACTGATAAGGATCAAGCGAAAGCAGAACAAAGGAGAAAAAGAAAGCGAAGCTGGGTAATTTTAAAACACAGAATATTTCCAGCTTGCTGTGTGACCGGAGTGGGAATCTTTATATAGAGAAAGGGATATACGAACAACAGAGGTATAACCCAGAACTAGCGGAGTCTGAAGGTTCCAAGATCCGTATAGGTAATTACAGATCTTCTCGATCTTATTATTATTTTTGTACGCCTAAAATGGCTAATTTTAGAATACGGAATAATTAAAATATTAATAGACTTTAAGAAGAGGTTTTAACAAACCGGCCATCTTAGAATAGAACTGTTAGTGGGGAAATCGGGGTGCGATTATGTATATAATTTCTTATATGTGTTATGAACTCAAAATTGTTATAAACTAAAATATAAATAAATTGCTGTATTTTATTTGTAGTAAAAATATTTTTATTTATTTAATTTGTTACATGTGAATACAAAGCAGATCCTCCATCTCCGATGATTGCTTCAATATTTATTAATTTTCAAGAGATTATTGGAAATTATTGATTATTGATCTGCCCAGTAGAAAACAATTAATTTACTCCATTAGTTTAAACATAAAAATGATAATTATCCAATATATCGATACAGCTACAATTCATTATTTTTCTGCTTACCAATAATATGATTTTAGGAATTTTTAATCCAACTTTTTTTCAAAAAATATTACAAGACAAGAAAGAGAAAAAAACCTAGTTACTTATTCTTTACGATCAAGAAGTCTCTTTTTTTTTGCCTTTCTTGAATTTCGTATTCCAAGATTGTTTGAAACTCTTTGATTGGCTAATATTTCCCACCTTTTTCTGTTTATAACAACATAGATTTACCTTCCAAGTTTTTTGGTTTATTATTTTAAAATGACCGATTTTTCGTTTTTTAAAAAAAATATTGAAATACAATATTTTTAGAAATTAAATAAAGATAGAATTTACTGTTTTAATTTTAAATCAGTATTTTGTAAAATTAAACCTTATTTATTTACTTTTAAATATAGCAAGATTTGAATATAAATAATTTATATTTTTAAAATCAAATGAGCACAAACAATAATTACTGGTTTCTGCTACGCATCATGTTTACAAAATTACAATTTAAACTTCACTGGTTTTAAAAACTAGATGATATTAATTGTCTATCCATCTGCATATATACGACTCTATAGGTTACTATTTATATGTATCTTTAGTTAAGATCATTTATAAATTTCCCTTAGCTAAAACCAAGTTCAAATCCTATGATCTAATAAGTCATTACTGTCTTCTTTTAATAAGTAAACATTATTGGATTTGTAAAATTTAAAATTATACACCAAAATCCTATTTTAGAATAGTCTGAGCTAATAAAAAGTGCACAATATATATATATTCGTATTTTTATGTTGGTCTATTTCCATCATCTAATATGTGTGTTGAATAGTCCAATATAAAAATACAACTAGAACACCATCGTCACAAACCTTCAGAAAAACATTAATATATATATATATCTTTATAGTTTTCAAATTGCATATACTCATGAAAACAATATATCTCATCAGTTGCAAAATAATGAGCATTTCTTTTAAAAACTTGCTCTTCAGTTTTGATGGCAAAGCATTTTTCAATTATCCTAACACATTTCCATGAGATATTCTTCTCCATTTTAAATAATGATGACTTTGTTAGAAAGATTAAAGACAATAATCATTGCAGCTAGAAAAAACTTTCTGACTTTTCATATCTGCTCGTAAAACTGCTGTGATCAGTATCAAAGATATTATTTGAAAAATTAAACAAATATAATGCAATTGCATGAGATTAGCACCCTATGTTCAAATTCTGATGGAAACAGCCTAAACTTTAATTTACTTGTCTTGATTACTAGAATATTATATAATAAATTTCTTACAATTTACAAAATGACTAACTTATTTGTTCATGAAACTGTTCTAATTTTCAGCACTAGCTCTGAATAACAAGTAAAGTTTTAAAAAATAGGCTAGACTTATGTTTTTTATTTTGTAATATGTAATGTATTATTTACAAGTATTCTATTCATTCATTTATTAGTTCTTCATTCTAAATACTAGTTATAACTTCAAATGAAAATACTTTATAGTCTTCAACTTTCTTCTTCTTACTTTAATTCACATAGTATGATCTACAAAGATAAAATGACATTTTCCTTTTAAAAACTTGCCAGGAACCTTAATCTCCGCTATTTCTATGGGTAGATTGAAGTGTCTCAGTATATAGTCCATCATTCAACATTTAAAAAACAACTAAAAATATATCATCAAGTGACTTTTTACTATTTCATACTCAAGTCAAATAAAGTCTCTATTATAATATATATAAAGTATAACCAAGAAATAATGCCAAAATCTAATATAGTAATTTGTGGGAGTGACTTTAACATTCTTATAATTTTTACCACTAACCTGCTCAATAAATCTTTAAAAATAACTCATTCAACTGAAATTGTTTATTTTTAAAACACATTCACTAATTTTTAAAGTTGCTATAAATTGTTGATAAATCTTTTCTACTTTTCTAGGCATCATTTTGAAAACAAAAAAGATCACATATTAACAATTATTCTGCCCATTTAGATAATTGATTATAAACCAAATGCAAAATGATAAATTCATGCAGATATTTTACATCAGAACAATTGTGCTTATCAAATCACCAAAAATTATTGCAATATTGTCTTACATCCACTTCCTTTTCTATGGACTAATATACAAATAATCAAAACTAAATAAGTAATAAAACTTGCACAAAACAATGTCCTCCATGAAATAAAATAAAATTATTTTTTTAATTTTTAAAACATTACCAACCACTCATGAACAAATGTAGTCATTCTACCTTTGAGAGAAAAAAAAGATTTAAAAAAAAGATAAAGAATAAAAAAAATAAAAAAGATAGAAATATGATTGCACAAACTTACAAAGAGATGGCAAATAGTATAAAAGACTTTCAAGATTAGACTCTATATTATTCCAAATAATTAGAAACAATAAGATAAAAAAAAGAATAAATAAATGAGATAAAGAGCAATAAAAAAGAAAGACACACATTAAATTGGAAATTTCACTCAACTGAGAATCAAACTAGAAAATTGTTTTTGGACTTCTCAGTACTACATTAAATCATATAGAACATATAAAGATACAATAGAGAATACAAAGACATATAAAATGAATGGTTTAATGAAATAGACTGTTGATATTGAGCTAATGAAAAGAGAAATTTGGGTAACATCATAATGCAAACAAAACTAAAGAATAAAGAATCAATAAAATACATATTTGGATTAAAGAAGAGAAAGATAAAAAGGTAGATAAAGTAATAAAATAATGAATATTATATTACAAGATGGAAAATAGTGTGAAATAGGAAGGGAGTGGTATGAAGAATATCAATCCAATCTATCTGTTGAAGAATAAATGATTCTTGGAAAAAGAAAAATCAGCATTACATCACATGATATACTTCAAAAATATAGATACTATAAATAGTAAATATGTATATTTTTTTTAGATAACTCCAATTCATATGTTTTAAAAATGTATGTCAAAGTGAAAGTTTTATGTATATTTAAAAAAAAGATATTATACTGGAAAGAGAGATGAAGTTGAGTAGATTTAAAAATCTTTAAGTGAAATTGAAAGTTTATATTTCATCTAAAGAGATTATTATTAATAATAAAATTATTATTAATAATAATAATTATTAATAATAATGATTAGTTTCAATAAAGTTTGACACTTGTAAATCAACCTACAATATATATCAGTGGGAGCTAATCCATAAGCTCTGTGATGTTGCAACATCTCTATAAAAAAAATTAATTATTCAATGTGTGCTTTGAAAATATCAACTCATTTACTATTTTGCATAATTATTATGTAAATATAATCATATATGTGTATGATCAAATACATATACAAATGTGTAAATGTAGATAAATGCAAAAAGTAAAACTATATAATTATATTAAAGAATTATTATTAAAGATTAAAATGGTCAAAGTAAAGTAGCCTGATAATTAGAAAGTAAAAGGCTATTTAAATGTAAAACCAATTAAAAAGATTAGTGATCAAAATAACTAATCCAATTAAAACAATTGTAGTTAAAAAGATTAATATTCGACTGAATCAGAGATTCATTCATTAATTACTACCAGACACCAGAATCAGAGATTCATTCATTAATTACTATCAGACACTTAAAAATAACTTTTCTCTGGTGTAAAACAAAAGATTTAAATTATCTGATCCAGGATATGGAAAAAATTACTTTATCAGCTGGATCTGAAGATGAATCAATTAGCAGCATAAGTGAACTTGAATTATAGAGTTCCTGAGAAAAAATAAAATAAACACTTGCTGTTTGGAACTCACTCAGGGCAGATGGACTTTTAATCAGCAGCATTAAACATCACTGCATGCACAGAGAGCTTGACTCTCATGATACGAAAGCAAACTAGGTACAATACAGTTTGTATTGATCTATATTATAATTTATGTATGCCTCCGAGCCTTATTATATATAAATTTTTATCTATGTAAATAGTTAAACCTCTGTTAATTATTATATATTAAATAATCTAAATATTAACTGTTATTAGTGTGGTTTGTACTTTGGGTCATTTATCTGCAGAACAGTAGTCTCATTCCAGACTTGCTATTAGTGGACATTGCAAATGACAGCTAGACACAGCAATTGATGCAGTCACAGTCTTGATTTGAATCATTAATCAATTAATTTTAAATGGTTAAATTTAGGTAAAGGAACAATTAGGCAATGCAAGTAGCAATCAGAGAGTTTGACATAGTTGGCCTCTGTACATTCAACATGTGGAAAAATACTTATTCATTAATATAGTTGAAGATAAGTATGATTGTTTCATTATTATGCTTTGCTGGGAAAGGAGTTATTGAGATAGCCAACAGGCTCACAGAACCTCCAACAACTGAAGATTGTTCATACAATCAGATTAAGGATTGTTTGTCAAGTTACTTTAATCCCCATCCCTCTAGGTATGTCTCTAGACTGCAATTCTGAGATCATTACCAAGGTAGGGATGAAAGCATAAAAGATTATGATAGTGCTCTTCATAAATTAGCAAAGAATTGCATCTATGAATCTTTCCTAGATGAAGCTCTTCTTGAACAGTTTCTGACTGGTATGTGTAATGATAGTTTATGACAACAATTATTAACCATTAGCAACTTAAATTATATGGAGGCTATAAAATATAAGACAGTTTATGAACTCATGTGAGGCAATCTTGAAAATTCACTGAGTTTAATTAAGAGTAATATGAAATTAAAAATAGATGTTTGTAAAACCTTTAAGAAAGAGTAATCTAAGAGTATTGATAATATGGCTAACAGTAAAAACCTGATTAAATATTTTTGCTTTGGGAAAAATAGCCACAAAGCCAGAAACTGTTTTCATAAAAGAGAATGCTGCAAAACTTGTAAAAAAAGAGAGCACATGGAAATAATGTGTAAAGAAAAACTTATCGATTCTAGCAAGGAAACTAATAGCTAAAAACGTTCTTGTCAGTGTCAGGCAAATGAACATCCCAATATTATAAAAATTTCTACTGATGATGACAAAATAATGTTAAAATTAAAACTGTGTGATTAGCCCATATCTATGAAGGTGGACAGTGGTAGCAGTGTATCATTAATATCAGTCTGCAACTGGACTACTGTAACCACTAAGAATAAAAAAATCCTTGAAATAGAATAAATTAAAGAGGGTCTGATAAGTAGAAATAATGGGGAAATGGTAGAGTTACCATTATATACAATTTATGCTCCAATCAACTCCCTAACTGGGTGTCAATGGTTTAGAAAATTGGGTATTAAACTAACATTTGTGGAAAAGGTTGAAATTAAAAAGGAAATGTGAGTCATATTTCTTAGCTTGTTTACTAGGAAACCAGGTATTATTAAAACAACCCCTGCACCATTAGAGGTAAGCACTGATGCACTACATATAATATGCAAACCATGTAAAGTTTTGTTTGTGCAAAAAGAGAAGGTCAAAAGGGAAATTATCAATTTAGTTAAGAAAGGAGTGTTATAACCCACTGAAAAATCTGATTGGGCTACACACTTGGTAATTATAACTAAACCCTATGGGATAATTCATTTGTGTAGTGATTACAGGGTATTGGTAAACAAGATGATTAGTAAAAATGTGTACCCAGTCCCTACTGCTAGGGAAATTTAATGTCATTTTCCATCAGATACCAGTTAATGAGCAGACAGTTAACATTAACCACTCACATAGGGTTACATAAATGTATAAGGCTCCCATTTGGGATAACTTTAGCCTCTAGTATCTTTCAATCAAAAATTGATACTCTCCTAAAATTGATTTGAGTTTCCCATATTTTGACAATGCTTTGATTACAGCTACTACTGAAAATGAACTTAAGAGTGTATCTACTTAAAGTCTGCAAAATCTAAATCAATTTGGGGCAAAATTCAATACTCAAAAGTCCTTATGGAAAGCAAGTGAAATTAAGTTCTTAGACCACATTATATCTAAAAATGGCACATCTCCTGCCTTTGAAAAAGCTAAAGTGGTAGCAAAAGTGCCAAGACCTAACAATGTGAAACAACTCCAAGCCTTCCTGGGTCTTGTTAATTGCTTCAAAAAATTTTTAGAAGGAAAGCCCATGTTCCCAGACACTTATATGATCTCAAAAAGAATCAGAAATAGAAATGGGAAGGAGAAAAAATATGTTTATGCTCAAAATTGCTGTTGATTTCAAAAAAATTACTGATACAAAACAACAAGTGAGTTAAATCCACCCCAACATAATAAAAAACAAAGAAGAATTTCAAATTACTTAAGTAACTATATATGTTCAGATATTAAAAATTAATATCTGAACTTAGAGGAATGTAATATTATATATTGTAACCAGTTGGATTACATAGCACACATAAATATAGTGTATGTGCATATATATATACACACACAAACATTACAAGCATAAAGCTAAACTAGTCAATATATAATTAAAATTACCCCAAATCCAAAATTCAACTAGACCAGCATAAAAATAATATTAAAACACAACCAAAGGTTTCACTGCTACAAGCAGACTTCTCAAGTGTAAAGAACTACAAAAACTATACAATATATATAATATTAACCATTACCCACAAATCCATTCACTTCCCATCCACCCTTAATATTAAAAGAACTCTTAAATAAGTTAATTGCTTCAGAATAATAAATTTTCAATAATAAAGATTCTTTAATTCTTCTTTTGATTTCATTTCTCTCAAAGAAGACAACCTTAGCTTCATCAAAATTAATAGTGTGGCCTGTATCTTTTTCATGGACATACAAAGCAGAACTAAGATATCTATTTTTAACTCTACTTTTATGAACCTTTATCCTTTCATTTAAACTCAAACTACTCTGACCTATGTAGACCTTCTTACAAAATAAACAAGGGATAAAATATACTACACCAGGAATAGTCTTTCTATCAAAAATTTCTTTTGTATTATTTAATAAATTATTCAATGTAACACCCCTTTTCCAAGCAATTTTCTTATTTCCAAACAATTTACTATTTCTACATACAATTTTATAAGAAGACAATTTAAATGGCAAAGAAATAAAATCATATTTTTCTTTATCCTTTACATCCTTACAAATATTACTATTAAATAAAATACTTTTAACAAATTTATCAGAGTAACCAACCCTCAGGTAATCTTTATAAAATTGACATTTCTGAAACAAAGCTACCCTACTAGAATTATTTAATTTATTATTCCTATGACAATAATTCCTTAAAGCAGCTACTTTATGAGATACAGACTGATAGCTATCAGGTTTAATTATAGATCTTAATTCTCTACTTTTAACTAAATGACTGCATAGTAAACAATTAGTTTCTACATTTCTAATCACCAAAAGATCTAAAAATTTTAACTTACCAAAATCTAACCCCCCTCCTTCTAACACAAATTTTATAGAAGGATCAAAACAATTAAACTCATTTACAAATTCCTTCAATTTATCATTCTCAACTACAAATAAACAATCATCAACATATCTGACAAATAACTTTACATATAAACAATTCTTTTTAATAATAATTTCCTCTTCCATATAATTAATATAAACTGAACATACTAAAGGAGAAATAATATAACCTATTATCCACCCTTCCTTAATCTTATAAAAATTACCTTTATAAGTAAAATACATAGAATCTTCCAATAACAAAAGCAAATCTTTAATTACCTTAATTTTATTTTTTGATAAAGAACTTTTCTTAATCAAAACAGACATAAGAACATCAATACTGCTTAACCTATTAACAGACTGATACATATTTTCAATATCTAAACTGCCAAATACCCAATTACTTTCCATTTTAAAATTATTAATCTTATCAAAAGCCTCAAAAGAAGAAGAAACTGTGTAATGACCAAAATCAACAAATTGTTTTAAAAAATTATTCAAGAATCTAGAAATACCCTCTACAACACTACCTGTAAAATCAAAAATAAATCTTAAAGGAAAACCATCTTTATGAGTTTTAATATTCACAAACATCTTAGCTGATATGAAATCATTTGGATAGCATTTTAAATAATCTACTCTATTAAAAAATTTTAAATTAACCATTTTCTTCATAATATCTATCAATTTTCTTTTAATCAAATTACCTGGATCTTTATCTAAAAACATATATTTACCATTATTTAATTCCCTATCCATTTTCTCTTTGAATTCATCTCCTTTCATAATGACAAACCTACCAGCTTTGTCTTCATGAGAAATGATTACATCATTAGCAATTAACCTATTCTTAAGATGTCTAACCTCAGCAGGATTAACCACAAATTTTTCTTTCCTTTTTAAACTTTTATTCAAAATCGATTGAATACCAACTTTCTGTTCATCACTCAAATTACTAGATTCAATAGATGAAATTGTATCAAAAACTATATTTTTTGAATGAAATGGAACAAAATTAGGGCCTTTACCAAGAATATCTAATTCTCTATCATTTAGCTTAATATCAGAAAGATTAACAACTCTATCATCAGAAGCATTACTCTCATACCCTTTATCACTACAATAAATTTTATTAACTTTCCCAAACAACCACTTTAATTTTCTTTCATATTTTTTACAATAGAAATTTGACCTATTCTGTCTAAATTGCCTCATAAAAAAATTCAAAATTGAATAATCAAAATCTTGCCTCCTGTCTAAATAATATCTATTTCTTTTATATACATAAATAAATTTGTAAAACTTTACAAAATTTTCTTTTAAAAAACTATTCAAAATATATGATTGTAACTTAAAAACCAAATTCCTATTTTGAAGCAACTTTTTATTTCTACTAAAATTAATAACACAACACCTAGGAAAAATACTAAATTCCCTACATTTTTTAAGAAAATAAATCTGCCATCTTAAAGACTCTATCCTATCACTCAGTCTAGACAAATTTTTAATCCTTCTAATATCATTCAATGGAAAATTATTAAAAACTAAACTCCACAAACCCATATTAATAAACCAATTACAAATACACTTATAAATTAAAACAAAATAAAACATACACACACTTCTATATATATAACTAAATAAACACAAGCATATACTCTTTCAACCAAACTCAAACAACAAACTTAATATACATAAATAAAATTCAAATATATCAAAAAAAATATCTTTACACTACATCAACAAAACTACTCTTAAATGCAAAGAAACTCATTAAAATATAAACATTACAAGCATAAAGCTAAACTAGTCAATATATAATTAAAATTACCCCAAATCCAAAATTCAACTAGACCAGCATAAAAATAATATTAAAACACAACCAAAGGTTTCACTGCTACAAGCAGACTTCTCAAGTGTAAAGCACTACAAAAACTATACAATATATATAATATTAACCATTACCCACAAATCCATTCACTTTCCATCCACCCTTAATATTAAAAGAACTCTTAAATAAGTTAATTGCTTCAGAATAATAAATTTTCAATAATAAAGATTCTTTAATTCTTCTTTTGATTTCATTTCTCTCAAAGAAGACAATCTTAGCTTCATCAAAATTAATAATGTGACCTGTATCTTTTTCATGGACATATATTTAAATTCTCTTCTTATAAAATTGTATGTAGAAATAGTAAATTGTTTGGAAATAAAAAAATTGCTTGGAAAAGGGGTGTTACATTGAATAATTTATTAAATAATACAAAAGAAATTTTTGATAAAAAGACTATTCCTGGTGTAGTATATTTTATCCCTTGTTCATTTTGTAAGAAGGTATACATAGGTCAGAGTAGTTTGAGTTTAAATGAAAGGATAAAGGTTCATAAAAGTAGAGTTAAAAATAGATATCTTAGTTCTGCTTTGTATGTCCATGAAAAAGATACAGGCCACACTATTAATTTTGATGAAGCTAAGGTTGTCTTCTTTGAGAGAAATGAAATCAAAAGAAGAATTAAAGAATCTTTATTATTGAAAATTTATTATTCTGAAGCAATTAACTTATTTAAGAGTTCTTTTAATATTAAGGGTGGATGGGAAGTGAATGGATTTGTGGGTAATGGTTAATATTATGTATATTGTATAGTTTTTGTAGTTCTTTACACTTGAGAAGTCTGCTTGTAGCAGTGAAACCTTTGGTTGTGTTTTAATATTATTTTTATGCTGGTCTAGTTGAATTTTGGATTTGGGGTAATTTTAATTATATATATATACATAAAATAAAGGAAAAGTAGAAATAAACACAGACAAAAATTATAGTTGATATTTTCTACATTCATTGAAATAAAAAAATTAAATAAATAATAACTCTGATTTAAAATATTGTTTTATAAATTAAACTTTTAAAAAGTCTGAATAAATATAAATATTGTATTATTATTATTATTATTATTATTATTATTATTATTATTATTATTATTATTATTATTATTCTGATTTTGAGATTTAAAAACAAGTATTGTATATTTGAAATTTTAATTAATTAAACAAAATCTCTATATATTAGAAATCCCCTAACTAAAAACATGTATATGTTTTTAAAGGGATTAGAGAGATAAAAATAAAAACTCTGTTTTCGATCAAGATGTTGTTATCACCTCAAACGATCTTTTAAAAGGGCTGATAACAAAATTAGTTCCAGTCAGGATAGTGATTTTTGAAGAGAACAGTCTGGATAATAGTTTTTTGTAAGAAGGGTCAGCTGAAAAGTTGGTTACAATATTTTGTTACAACTTGTTGAAGTTTGCAGCAGTTGGTTTTAGCTGACCATAGAGTTTGCAGAATAGATACCATAACCTGATGTAGCTGAAGGCAAGATAGTAGACTATTTTCCTTAGCAGGAGTTTGAATTCACATGGAGAAAATGACACACTTTTTATGCTGAAATTCATAGCCTTAAACTGGGAAAGAACAGTTGCTGGCCTGAAATCTATCAAATAAAGACAGCTGCTTTCCTGGAGCAATCCTAGACAGAAAGAAACCAACTTCAGACCAAGATTTTACATGAATTACGTACTTTTACCTGATGATGACAACAAGCCTAAAATTATATTTTTCTGCTGGACCAAAAACCAAGCTTACCAAGAGAAACCTTGAAGAAATTGGTATACTTATGCTGCTGTTTATCTATACATGCAGGGAACCACAGATAAACACATTTTGTGTATATACAGTGAGTTATTTTATCTTAATGTTTCTTAAAATGACTTTTAAAATTATAAATTAATAACTTAAAGTTAACACAAACAAGTAATTTTGCTTGAATTATAATTAAGAGTCAAGAATAATTCATTGACCATCTGGTTTTAAAAGCAAGAGATGTTTTTGAACAATAATCCTCTCGGACATTATTTTAAAAAAAGGTTATATTAAAAAAAAAGAAGTAAAGAATCAATGATTCAATAATTTAATTTAAAAAACATTGATAATTAATCAACAAATACCTGTAAAAAAATTGACTGTACCTTTTTTTTTAAAAAAAAAAAAAAGAGAGAACTTATAAACTGATAAAGAATTTTAAATTATATCTATATTTTGTTTATACACACGTATATGTGAGAAATTTGTGCATATTTTCCAAAGAATTTAATAATGAAAATATAATATTATTGCTGTTAAGTTAAAATGAGATGTAAACGTCAGTGCGCGTATACACAAGCATACTCATATATGTAATATTTTAATCATTTTTTGTTACTATTGAATATTAATTGTATATTATAAATCATGCATCTGTGCGCACATATATGTAAATCATTGTAAAAATTTGAATTTTAAATATTGTAAATTAATGTGATAACTTGAATTTTGTAGTAATATTGTAAATCAATGTAATAACTTTAGTTGTATATTTAATTGTATATTAGAAATCGTGTGTCCATGCACACATACATGTAAATCGATGTAATAATTTGAATATTGAATGATGATCACGTAAATCACAAATGTAATATTTTTATTGTACAAGACTTAATTTTAATGTATAGCCATATAGACCTTAATTTAAATTCATTTTTTATTGTTATTAATAAACTTATTTAATTGTTAAAAATTGTTTCCATCATCTCTTGTTCACATGCAGTAATAGAGCTTGTGTTCTCTGAGCTAGATTTGTGCACGGGATGAATATCCAAATGGGGATGTGTATTTAGTGCTTCAGGGCATCCAGAGATGATCAATCATCGTCTTGATTGGCACAAAAGAGGATACTCTTTAAAGCCCATGCACTATCTTTTATTTTAGTTTAGCCTTATTAGGAGTTAAGTTTATAGTTGGCTAGTACAAGTGGCCAGAGCATTGATGATGATCAGCATGTTTTAATACCCCAGCATTATTTAGATTTTCTGATTATTGTTTGATTCTTATGTATTCTGATGGATGAGCACTTAGCTTGTGCTTCCAAATTAATGTTTAAATAATTGGCCAAGCTAGCAAAGGCTCAATAGTTAGTCTGGTCTACAGAAGACCCCAATCCAGTCACCAGACTGACTGTTGATTTTATTCTGATTTATTGTATTAACTTGTTTATTCCCATCATTAATGATGATGAATGTATTTGAATTATACTTACTTTTACTTTATAATGCTGGTTGAATTTATAATTATGTTTTAGTTGCTCTTTTGAGTTATCTGGCTGATCTCTCAATGATCTCTCTAAGAGATCTCTTGAGCTCCATATCCTCTTAAATATATTTTATACTTATATACTATATTGTAAACTATTTCCTTTCACTTCCCTCCCCCCATTCCGTTACAATATGTGTATGCTCAAATACATATACAAATGCATAAATGTAGATAAATGCAAAAAGTAAAAATATATAATTACATTAAAAAATTATTATTAAAGATTAAAATGTATAAAGTAAATTAGCCAGGTGATTAGAAAATAAAAGGCTATTTAAATGTAAAAGCAATTACAAAGATTAGTGATGATCTAATCTAATTCAAATAATTGTAGTTAAAAAAAATTAATAGTGGAATGTATCAGAATTCCTGATTCATTCATTAATAACTACAGCAGAGATGTAAAAATAACTTTTTGCTGATGTAAAACAAAAGATTTAAATTCTCCAATCCACGATGTGTATAGTAAAAGTGAAATAATTACTTTATTAGCTGGATCTGAAAATGAACCAATCAGTAGCATAAGTCAACTTGAATTATAGAGTCCCTGAGAGAAAATAAAATGAACCCTTCCTGCTTGGAACACACTCAATGCAGATAGACTTTTTAATCAATGGTGCTGGATGTCACTACATGCATAGAGAGCTTATACTAGAGAGAGCTTTCCTTCTAAGGCATCAAAGCAAGCTAGAGACAATACGGGTTGTATTGATCTATATTATAATTTATGTATGCCTCTGGGCCTTATTATATATAATTTGTATGTATGTATGTAAATAGTTAAACCTCTGTTAATTATCGTATATTAAATACTCTAAATATTAACTGTTATTAGTGTGGTTTATACTTTGGGGGTGCCCTCTTAGATTCATCAGTCTGCAGAACAGTAGTCTAAATCCAGACCTTATTACTAGTGATCATTGTAATTGACAGCTAGACACTGCAATAACTAATTAAACTGTTATTAAAAATAATTGTTTTAAATGATGTTTGAGATTCTATTCAAAGATACTGTTAATTATAGCAGTGTCAGAAATGTCATATTCAGTGAATTTCAGCAAGTTCTTCCAAGATTCATTCATTCTTATCAATGCATAAAACTAGTATCATTGGAGCTGCTCACTACAGCAGCATCAGTAGTTATTTGAGAATGATATCTTTATCTAGTCTCATTTTTCTTCAAAATTTCTCTTCACAGTGAATAAATTTTTATCACTTTCATTTAGAATTAACAATAATATTCTGGGTTTTTTTTGCAATTAACATTTATATGTTAATTTCGAAATGTTAATTACAGAAAAAACCCCAGAATATTTTATTGCTCATTCTAAATGAAAGTGATAAAAAATTATTTATATGTTTATATATTTATTACCGAAAAATATAACAAAATATTAAAATGAATATTATTTTAAATATTTATCATGATAATTTTTACTGTTAAATATATATAAAAAATTATATTTGCCCAAATGATATTTATAAAAAAATTGAAATGCTGTGTCCAGTGAGCAGTAAGTAAATAATTGACAAAGGCAGAATTGAGATGGTAAGCTAATTGTATAATTTAATATTTACAAATGTACATAGCCTATTTAAGGCATACTGAAATAATAAAGGGTCATGGTGACTTGCATAAATAAACACTAGTCCTGCTTTTGAACTTACAGAGGAAGAAGACATCTGACTTACATTAATACGAGAACATAGAGACCAGGTTCTGGGGGTTTATATACCTTTCAAGACTTCTGGAGTCATTAGAAACATTACCAAATATGGCGTTTTTTACATACTCAGGGTATTTTTTGTTCACCTCACAATTTATGACATTTTTTTACGGTTCTCAGATCTTATAAGGCCAGCTATGCAACTCTATGACCTAACAATATTGCTACACATTTATAGTTACATTGCTACACATTTATTGTTACAGTTATATTTCACACAATAATTATTGTAGAAAGTTATTATTTTTATTCTACACAATTATTATACATTTATTGTTGCACACATATATATATTCCTTGCTTGACCTTAAACACTGCACTCCTCCCCTGGTTCTTCATCTAACATGTCTTTGAGATGAGCAGAAGGATTTCCGGTTATTTCTGGATGCTGGCTTTGTTGAGCAATGATGGTGATTTCAGTGTAACTATCTCATTTTTGGAAGAGACTCCAACCATTGACAATTCTTTTTCTTCAAGGTTGTAAATCTCTGGATTGGTTGATGCTGTAATTCTTGCTTCGATGTTGTTGCCAGTTGCTTCTTCACTGTTTATCTTATTTACGTCTGACAGATATCATCTTATCAGCTGGTGTTTTTGCTTCTGAAGTTTTATGCCCTCTTCAGTTAGAATTTCTGTCAGTTGATTTGCAATATTTCTTACGATGGTTGTTTTCTCCCAAGTCTTTTTTTATTTATTCAGTGACAAAACATTTTCACTTATTTTAAACTTTCTCCCTACCATTTCTGTCTCATTAATTCTTTGTCAGATAGGTAACAAGATTGACAATTTATTCCTTACTTTTTTTAATCAAAGTTCAGCTGGGGTTTTCCCAGTGGCATGTTGATGAAATGCTATTTTTAATGAGGCTTCATTAATATTTTCAGTTTTAACTGTGCTTAAGCTTTTTTTCATGTTTTGGACCACCTTCCTAGTGATTCCATTTGACTCAGAGTGATATGTTGGTGATTTTATATATTTTATCTTTTATTCATTAATAAAAATCTTTGACTTCTTCCAATCAGAAAGTAGTACCATTATCTGACACAAGGATCTCTGGTATTCCATGTGTAGTGAATATTTCTTTAAGTTTCTTGATAATTGCAGACAAACTAATATTTTTTTATAACTCGGTATTCAATCCAATGACTATATGAATCCACCCCTATTAAATAAAAATGTCCTTTCCATGGACTGGCATGGTCATGTGGATTCTTTCCCAAACTTTCTCCAGGGTATACCAAGAGATATATTTCTTTGATGGTTAATCAGTTGTGATTTGACACTCTTCACATTTTTTAATATACAGCTCAAGATCTCTATTTATTTCTTAGCTGCTTGCCAGGATTTTAGCTCTAACTATTCCCAGATTACCTTGATGTAATAATGTAAATACCCTTCCGTGACCATAGCTGGGTATAAGTACTTTGTCGTCCATCAATATACAACCTTCATTTATGAACAAACTCTTGTGTACTTTCCACAATCCTTTAAGTAGGGAGAACATCTAGTAGGCCATTTGCTCCCTATCCAATTTTTAAAAATTCTGTAGCCAGAGTTTGCATTAATCCTTTCTGCTATTATTCTACTATTAATAATATTTGAAGCTAGGTGATCAAGATAATTTACATAGGTTTCTATCCTAGGCAATTCAGCTCTACCTGGGAATCTAGATGTTTCCACATGCAATATATTGAACCGGGTCTACCGCAATTAATTTATTACATTAGGTTTGAATACTTTTATAATAATTTTAGGAATCTAAACTTTAGTAAGTTTAACATTTACTTTAATACTATGGGAGCAGAATGGCTCTCCAAGCAGAGGGAAGAATACCATTGAGAGCATAGCCATCAACAATACCCATGGCCAGATTGGGCTATGCAAAGCATAACGATTATATTTCCAGACCATGGCCCACCTTGACTGCTAGATTAAAACCCTTGTGATCCAAAGCATTTTATTTGTTTTCAGAATCAAATTCAGGCAATAGCCAATCATGTTATATAGTAGACATGCTTTGGATGATACACACACAATTCAGTGCTTGACATATCCCATGATTAGCTCAAAACTCTGTCTCAGGATCCAGCACATTTACTTAACACATGAAATAATTTTTCTCTTAAATTAATAGTGATGCAGTGACAAGAGAGGGAGAGAGAATAGACCAAATAATATTTAATCAAACATTAATATTTATTCAATCACACACATATCTAATATAACAATATAATATTGAAATTTACAAATATATATAGATATATATAAGTAATTATTCAGGCCAAATTATGATAATCCTTCATTAATTAAAGTTGATTTAAAATAAATATAAAGTGTCTATAGATCATTATTTAAAAGTATCTTTATGTAGGTTTTCATTTGTGTGAATTTTCCAACTGGTTGGCCTTTTGGTTCCATCAATGATTCCAGGGTTTGTCTTCATTTCTTTGGCTCAACAATGGAAGAGAAAGAGTATGCAGCATCAACTTCTTTAAAGCTTAGACATTCACTCTGGACATTGACTCCAAGCAAGTACAGTTGATTTTAGCAGAAGACATTGGAGCCTGAAGTTATCAAACACTCCTATGACTGTTTTGTGGCTTCCACATTAATGTTGACCACAGTAGTAATTGACTGGCTTACTACTGCTTTTACAATTTCCAAATATTTTACATTCTGTTTGAACTGAATAATAATAATCTGAACTGTTGGATTCTGACTGGACTCAAGAATGAAATGATCTAAAAGATTGCAGACATGGATAAATAACAATAGGCCATAGAGACTTTATATACTTTTTTCTCTCATTGTTTTTAATTCCTTATCATTATTTTTAATTCTGATCTTAACTTAAGTTTGTTTTATTTTAATTATTTTTACATTTGCTTTAATCTAATCTTTTGCTTAGATTAATCTACCTCATATTGATTGAATAGTTTATATATAGTTTTTAATTAATTCATTTATTAGTTACAATTCTTATCAGCCAGTCATCTTTTAACTAATTACATTTTCAAAAGTTTTCACTTTTACAAACTGATTATATTTTAACTATCTATATTTTCTTATTTATTCTTTGTAAAACAAAAAGAGGTTTCTTTAAAAAAAGGAGAGAGCTTTGAACTCTTTATTTCTTACTTTCTCTATTTACTTATTTTTACTTTATAAAAGGAGAGTTTTCTTTAAAGAGGAAAAAAGTTTTAAATCATTTTTTTAATTCTCCCTACCTGCTAGTTAACAGAGTTACATGATTTATAATATTTGTACAAAAAATATATAATTAGTTTAAAGATTTTAAAAAAGAATTTTTAAAGAAGTAGAAAGACTGCAGGAGCAGTGATTGGAGTAAAGCTTATTAAAAGAAATAAGTAAAAGTTTTAAAAAACAGAAATATAATTTAGAAAGAGTTTAAAGATTTTTTTTAAAGTACAGACCACCAAAAGACAAAGCACTGCATCATCTTATTTTAATATAAAAAAATCTAGTAGTTAAAAAGGTGAGTAGGGAAAAGGGAATAAATAAGTAAAATTTTTAAAAAAAGACTTAAAAACTATAGTTCTCTCTTTTCGTTTATGTAAATAAATAAAAATGAAATGTGAGTGTATACGTGAAATTCGGGTAAAATGTAAAAGGAAAGCATATAAATTTAAATTCACTCAGAGATTGCTTGGCTGATAAACAGAAAGAATAGGAACAATAACTATAAATGGAAACAATGGGAAATAATTTCAAACCATATCTTATCGAAAGGCTAGATTAATCTAAACAGGTATGCAGATTAAACAAACAATGGAAATATAATTAATAAAAAATTTTAATTAAATAGGAGTGATAAAAGAGACAATGAGAGGAAATCATATAAAAGGACTGAAAATCCATTCATCATCATTCAGATCTGATTTTGTTTTTTACATTTGATTCACGAGTCTCAATTAATACCATGCAATGATAAGCAGCCAATGAAGTATGAGGCCAGTCTCCAATCCTGGTCCTCCAGATTACCAGAAGTTCTCCATTTAGAAGTCATGCCCAGGAAATAATCTGAGCCATCAAGAATATCTATCTCAATAAATGAAGGAAGTCAGCCAAAAGCTGAAACCATTATGAATCCCCAAATCAAACCAGTTGGTAACTAATTCACACATGAAAGTGAGGAATTGTATTCCCGAAGTATAAAGTGCAAAACCCTAGGTAATTATGAACTTGCTTTATTTTCCATTCATAAACTGATATTGACTCTATTGAACATTAATAGCTGTAGCAATCTTTGAGTACCTCCTATAATTATTATGTAAAGTGAATTCTAGTATGTGTGTGTGTACATTTAATCTCTCATATTACATTTAGTTAAATATGCATAAAGCTTTCCTTGAGTAATCAGTATATATTTCCTAGTAAGTGCGCAGATGTATAGTTTAATTATATTCTTATTATCTTGTATTTATTATGCTAACAAGTTGTAATATTTCTTCTAATATTTTTTTTGTTTTTAAACATCACATTTTATTAATTAAAAGCATTGAAAATAGATTTGTTTGTTGGTTAATTATAGTTTGGTCATTTTTCTTACAAGGTATACTACCACTAGATAATTTTAAGTGACTTATTATAATTTACTGTCTTATAAATAAACAAAAGAGCTAGAAACAGGTTAAAACAAGTGCTAAATGTGTTTACCTACCATCCAGGCATGCTAATTATAGATTATGATTGGCTGGCTCCTGAGGCTTTACCTCAAAATAAATAAAAAATGCTTTGGATGGTTGGAAGGTTTGAAATTTAGCATCTGAGAAGTTCTATAGCCTGCAAATGTGGGTGCTATATTTCTGTTAGCTGTTGGTTATAGGTGCCATTGGTGATCTTCACCTTCTGTATTTGACTTCTCTGCTTGTCGGGCCGGTATGCTGTAATATTGAAAGCGCAGCTGGAGTAGATCGAGATTTATTTATTTTTTAATTTGTATTTTTTAATTTATATAATCAGAGTGATCTTTCTCCCACCTAGTTCCATATTTATAAAATAAAGGGATTAATTAATAAGAATAATTTAAAACATACAGCATATTTTAAAAATATATTTAATTAACACAATGAGTGATTTTATGCTATATATGTGTGTGTTATGGATATATTTACCTAAAATAATTATATTTTATGATCCCAATGGGAATTTTTTATGTTGCATATATTTTTGAAATAAAAACTTTTAAGTTCACAAATAAAAATAAATGTATTAAAAAAAACTAAACGCTAAAATTAAAATGTTTGTTAAACGTATATATATTCGCACAGATGCAAAACTTTAAAAATATTTTTTTTTATAAATAAAAAAAGGTATTTGAACGTACTTTTTTATAAAAAAATACAAGATTTAAATATAAAAATATTTTAATAAAGAAATAACGTAAGTAAAAATAAAAACAGGTATTAATTAATTCCTGTAATCTGTAAATGGAAATGATTGTTTATTAATTGAAAAGCAAGCTAGCCTTGGGGCTCTTGTGTAATTAAAAAGTCAGATGAAAATTAGATAAGAGAATAAAGAGAATTTAGCTTGACCAATGGAAGCACCAAGCCTCTCGGACCTTAACGAAAATTTGGATTAGTGACGTCTTTGTTCGTTCAATCTGAAGATTTACTATAAAAAGAAAAATATTGAGTTCCTGAGAGTTTTCCAGCTTGATTTGGTGAGACGAACGATAAGACGCACTTGTCGTTCTCTCTCACTTATTTTAAAAATGAAAAGACTGTGATACCAGAATGGAACCAGCTAATGCTACCTCCAGAATATCAGACCGGTCTTCCATGAAAGTCTTCGTGGGAATTGCCAACAGGAACCTGGACTCTTCTACCATAAGCAATTGAACTGAACGATTTTAAAATCTGAAGTAATTAAGAACTTTAAAGATTTGATCAGTTAATCTAAATTTTTTAAAAAAGAACTTTTCTCTGACTTATGTTTCAAATTAATTATAAATGTTTAATTTTTACATATTTGTTTGCTAAAAAAAAATCATTTCCATTTTATTATTTTTATTTGTATTAATATTTATTGTTTAAATTTTAAATGATGAAATTTAAGTTGGGTATGGACGTTGCATGGATTCGTTAGCGGTTAATTATGTTGTGGTTTTCATATTCGATTAGAATATATAGGTCATCGATGTCAATGCGGCATCTTATGATGAATGCTATTGGGTTTCTTGTATTCCCTCTGCAATTGACGTTATCGATGACTTTGTATTTTGATCGGTTATGTTTATTTTGGAATGTTTTTAACCATGGAATCTATGCAGCCGATCTATACTCAACATTATAAAACAAATTTTATAAAATTCATCTGTGCGAACGTATCTAAATGTTAAATTTAAGTCGGGCATGAATGGCTATATAGTTTTGTAAAGTTATATTAAGGGAGGGTAATCTTAGGTTATTCGTTTTGTAGTTGAATTAGGTCAATGGATTGGATATATTTGTGTAATTAGTAGATGTAGTATGAGTTTCGCTACGTGCAGAATCGCTGTATGCGCCGCACAAACCCTTTTGCCTATGGATGGGATTGTAAGTTGGCAAAAAGGACCGCTGTCCCTTCCTATGGAGTTTTTATTTTATTGTTCTTCTTGCCATACAGATGTAACATTCCTGTATTGGACAAGAGTCAATGTCTTCTCTAACTATACTGTTCAGATGTCCATTCCTGACAGTATAGTATATATGTGCTGTTGTATTTTCATGCTACATTGAATACATAAATGTATCAGATGGATTGATGCCGGTTTGACTGCGAACTTTTGGCCTAAGGTTAAATAAGGGATAGAATATTTTCTTTTCAAATGCAGATCTATGTAGTCTATTCATACTCGACCCTCTAAATAAAATATTAAACTCATTGCAATCTATTTAAATGTAAAATTAAAAGTTAATATAAAAATCTAAATGTTAAATCTATTCCTCAAAATTTAAAATGATTCAAAATTTATATGTGCGTAAATAAATGTTTGTTTGTTATTTACTGGCAGTGGCTTTTATTTTTTTATATATATACAAACTAAATAAGTTATTTCTTATCTCTGCATCTCCATGAGCTAGTGACAGTGGGCTAACGGTCTAAATATTTAAATAAAGTGGAATCTTAACAGCGCGTATCTGCCTACTTTATAAATTTTTCTAGGTTCAAATGCCTAGATGGCGCCCTTGTAGTGCATATTGCGGTTAGATTCGATCTTCACTTTCTTTTGGATCATAATAGTATTTTAAACTTCAGACACACACATATATATATATATAAAATAGAAAAGAAATAAATAATACTAATTGTTTATTAAATATTGACTATTATAAAGATATAATTAACAAGCATGTATTATGAATAATATGTATTTGAAGTCATAATTACATTTAATAAATATACATGAAGACTCTTTGAAATATAGTCATTAGTCCAAAACTAATATTTTGAAGTAAAAACCTTATAGAAAAAATATGCCTTTTAACACAAATAGTAATGATGATGAATGTTAGTCTAGAATCAGTGATTGGTATCCTTTTTAACATGAAGGGCCATCTTTTTTAAATATGACAACTTAAATAAAATTTAAAAAGCAGCAAGGAAAGCATCAATAATAAATGATAAAAAATAAGTATTTCTGAATGGTTGTGATTATAACTGACCATATGTTTTAATAATAAAATATAACAGAATCAATATATGTATAATGAACATTGACATTATCTTAAAAACATAAACGAAAACAAAAAATTACTTTGATTAGTTTTAATT
This sequence comes from Epiperipatus broadwayi, assembly GCA_028023455.1. Taxonomy (NCBI): domain Eukaryota; kingdom Metazoa; phylum Onychophora; class Udeonychophora; order Euonychophora; family Peripatidae; genus Epiperipatus; species Epiperipatus broadwayi. The sequence goes on along the minus strand of JAQFVV010006277.1, from coordinate 797,696 downwards.
TATTCACAAATTTCTATTATTTAAATATTCATCAAACAATGCAATTATTATTCTATAATAAGGTTGAATCCAAGGAGCTACATTGAAAAGCACATTTTTCTTTTCTTAGAGACATGAACATATTTATTTACAAATTTCAAGTAAAAATTAAAAATGGAATTTATGATTATCTTAATAAAAAGAGTTGTATGAAGCACAATGTCTCAGATTGCAGATGTTTGGCCTAGATGATTTTTGTAATATTTCATAATGATATCATAAAAAAAAAAAACATGAGGATATATATAAAGATTCAATATTAGTAGAAATCACATCAATGATTCTAAGGATAAAATTGTCTTATAGATTACAAATTTTAAAATGTATTAAGGAATTGATCATAAACTTTAAACTGAAAGAAAAAGAGTAAAATTATTAATTATAGGTAGACATAATATCATGCTGATAGCTATAAGTTATTGATCAAACAAAGGTTAAAAGTAATCCGAAAAATAATAAACTATTGCTCATCTTATATTATTAATTAACTTTGTAAACCAACTTAAGTTTAGATATTTTTATTATAAGTTATAGAATTGTTAGGTGAATTTTTGTAGTGTTATAAAATACAAAATAATTTAATTGGTTACCTTTTTTCTCATACTCTATCATTAATATCTCAACAATATTTATATGACCATACAATGTAGCACTGCATAATGGTGAATTATTTAGAAAAGATATATCAGTGCATGGAACTCCTAGTGTTATGAGCATGTGAACAATCTCTAAATTACCATAGCAACAAGCCACTGCTAAAGGAGTCCCCTAAGAAAAAAAAAGAAGCATAAATAAGTTAGATATGGATTATAGTCATTAATATGCATTTAAAAGTAGTTTGATTATTTGTTGTGTTCATAAAAACTATTTGATGTATGTTTGCTTCTACATTAAATTCTTTCTATCTAAAAGCAGATGAGGTCATTTACATTAGAGAATCATGAACAAAAAGATACCCGATTTCCATCAGTGATAATTTGCCATTGTTTACTATTACATTAATAAAAATTTTAGTGTCTCAATATTTGGAAATGTAATATAAATTTTACCAACTTTATTACTAATATTTTTTTTCTCTCTAACTATATTCTTATTAAATATTAGAAGACAAAATACTAATAAATCTTTTACATTCTTAAAATCCAGCAATAATTTAAAGATAATAAAAGACTAAAATCATTGTAGACCACAAACAATAGAAAATATAATATAAAATAAATTGGTCATAAACAAAATAAATTTTTAATATTGAAATATATATTGAGTAACATTAAATGTACATTTAAATTAATACTAAAATTTATGTTTATTAAAATTAGTGTGTAAAACTAGTTACATAATAAAGTAAAATAAATTAAAACATTAATTAAATAATGAAAAGGCACTAAAAAGTAAAACATGACTCTATAGGAATTCAACTGGCAATAATTAATTAACAATTGAATTCTAGAAGGATCTAATGTTTTAAAAATCTTAATAGATAATAAAAAGCTTCTACTGGATAAAGATAAAACAGATAGACTACTCAAGAAAACAAAGGAGAAAAGAAAACTATTTAGGCAGAGGAAAAAAGAAAGCAACATCTTCCCCCCCCCCAACTCATGAGTTCATGCAATTGGTTTGGAGACCGATGTGAAGCAGCGGGAGAAATCTACAGGGATTTGTTTTCAGATTCAGGATTTTGACTAAGGTATCCAAACTGACTATGGTTCAAACAGATTGCCCTGATCTCATTATGATTTACATGTACCTGAAGGATCCACAAAAGTAGACATTTTCCACGATGTTGGGTAAATAGAGACTTTAATTAAGTATTAAGTATGATTAAACATGAGACAAATACTTCCCAGAAAGTGTCTAAGGGAATGTGTATAAAGTAATTGAACTTACATGTATTCATATTTTATTATGTATAACATATACCAATGTGTATCTATATTATCAGAATTATAGTGTTCTGTGATTAAAATTAGTTTAGAAATTGATCCACACTGGGGTTAGTTACTTTACTTAAAAGGGTAAGAATTTAGAAACCACATTGCTAGTCTTATTTTAAAAAAAGTTAAGTTTAAGACACAAATATCTAATGTTTAATTAAAAGCACATTTTATAATATAATAAATGATGAAAAGTTGCTAGTCTGTGTATATATTCTTACTTATAAAGTTCAGGCTATACTTTATTTAAGGAGAAGTATGGCTAAAACTATATAGCTGTGGGACATTTAAAATATATTATAATAGGTTGGGGAATTGGGATGGACCTAGGGTGATAGAATACCATCAAGGATCTGATGAATTGTTTGTTTACTCTCAAGTAAAAAAAAATGTAAAATTTAATATCAAATGGATGAGCATGATAGATCACTCTGATATATCTCTGAGAGATCAGGCTGTTAACTCATTAGAGTATCTATAATTAACTATAAATTCACCAGCATTATAAATAAGTAATAATAATTCATCATCATGAATGACCAACAATCAAAATAAATCAAGCCAATGTGGTGACTAAATTTAAAATGGGTCTCCTGTAGACCAGGCCAAAATATTTAGCCTTTGCCAGCTTGGTACAATTATTTAAACATTAATTTGGATGCACAAACTAAGTGCTCATCCATCAGAAAACATAATGATCAAAAAAATGCTGGGATATTAAAACATACTGATCATCATCAATGCTCTAACCACTTAGTACCTTTAATGTACTAGGCAACTATAAACTTCTAATAGAGATTAAACTAAATAAAATGTAGTGAATGGACTTTAAAGAATATACTCTTAGCACCATACCAAAACAATCTCAACTGAATGCCATAAGCACTAATATACATCCCCTTTTATATATCAGACCGTTATGCATTGTAACAGTCTGACTGATGTTGTAAAAAAAGAGGGTGGCATCTGACTAGTCGGATCTAAGATCTTTGAGCAGGATGCTAGACACGATATGATAAAGTATATAATCTATGATTGCACTTATTTTTAACAAAGAAGCTTAATGTTCATTTATTAAATCCAGATGCAATTTGGATCAGTTTATTGATATCTCATTCTTTCAGTTCCATTATTGCTAGAATTCAAACCCAGGGAGAATTTGCTCTTGACTCTCTTAATAGGGATGCACCAATACCAGAAATTGACTAACTAAATTTCTATTTTATTATATAAGTATATTATACCTGTGTGTATATTTGAGACTGTAGATTAATGAATAAATACTAAGTTGATTTAATAAACTAGAGAGATCAAATTGATATTAATAAATTCATTAACATTTATGGAGAACAAGATAAAAATAAGTTCAATATGTTTTAACAATATATATATATAAAGAAGGATAATTATGGGTGTCAGCAATGGACTTCTATCGTATCAGTACTTTAACAAATTCAGATTACCATCACCATGGCCCTTAGATACATTTTTATGACACCACTTATCAAAAAATTCAAATAACAAAAGAAAGAAAAATAAGCTTGATTTAACATAACGCAAGCCTAAATAATTAATTTATAAATTTCCATTGAAGTATCTATTTACATGATAATCCATATCCAATGGTCTAAGTAAGAATTCATTATGAACCCCCTCCCAAATATGTGTAACTTATCATATGATAGCAAAAGCTATTCATAAAAAAGGGATTAGTCATTCATGCAGAAAAACAAAAGTAATGATTGTTGGTCAATATACAATGAGCAACAAACAAATTCTGTCTCAATAAGGTATATGTATTTAATGTAATAATAACAATAATAAAGTCTTACCTTATTATCATGTAGTCAATGGACAAATGTCAGTCACTATGGAGGGAAAAAGGTTAATCTAGATTTTATTTACAAAAGACATTTCAAATAAAATTAACTATCCCTTCCCTATTTTCCCTATTTTCAACTTCTATTTAAGATTGACTTTCATAAAAAGTCAAATCACACACACAAAAAAATTACATTTCCAAGTATGAGACAAAATAAAAAAAATATTTACAACAATAATTAAAGATTTAAAATATATAATTAAAATTTCATAATTTCTTTAAATCATTTGGATTGAAAATTGATGACTTAACAAAAGTCCTTTATATATATATATTGTACCAGTCGAAAAACCCACCTTCTAAACTGCAAGTCGGATCCAAACTCAGTCGGTTCAAACTGAATTCAAACCCAACTCACCAGCTCAGATTAATAGAAATCTATATCGACAGCACAGTGCTATGTGCCAAGAAACTAGCTCAATGGTTGGTGAGGATTAGAGACCCCTGATGAATCATATCGGATTAGAGACCCCTGATGAATCATATGTATATGTTTGGGTTGCCAACACAGACAGCGAGTATTAACATTAAAATAATTATGAAAGAATTAAGAACTAAGAAACCAAGTGTGTTTAGAAAATATTTAATAATAATAATTTGTTTTGTTTGAATTTTAAATGAAGATTAAATTAATTAATTCTAGTCCTTAAACAAAGTTTATAATTATAATACGAGTGGTGGTCCTTATTATATGCCAATGAATATTATGCAATATTTGAAAGTCTATGTCTATGCTCCCAACAAGAAATAAAAGGCAGATAAAGGTATTCATTAGTAAAACGAATTATTACTCTAATTTTATTACGACAGAATGTGAGATTTATTTTCACATTCGCAAATTCATTCATGAAGAGCAAGATACGTATTTTAGGGCATAACTTTAATCTTTATTGGAAAACTTATTTTGAGTTATAACGGAGAATTTGTTCGACTTTAATTGAAATCACTTCATCATGAATTACGAGCATCAGAGTGGGCTTTACTGGAACAGAGAGGTAATGGTGCTGACGAATTATGAGCTATAAAATGAAATTGAAAGATAATAGCTAGTCGATAATCGAAGTCCTATGGCGGCTTGCATCTGTTAAGTCTTATGCCCTTTGACTAATATGAACAGGAGAGGAAGTGCTTTCTTCCTTGATAATTTAAATAACCGAAATATGATCACCGACCAGCTTAACGGAGAGGAAGATTGCCCTACGTCAGCAACGTTCAAAGATGATGACTTGATAGTCATCGTTTGAATACTAAAACTCCTATAGAATGCTCTATGTGATGACTTGATCAAATTAATTAAAATCAAATGAGCTTTTAACGAAAACTATTTTAAAGTATTTGTAAAATCATATTAATTATGCCCCAATCATCGTGCCCTTCCTGAATCTTAATAGAAAATAACAAAGTTGAATTAAAATATATTTAATCCTTTATCGGCCCTTTTTGCAATAAAAACATTTTAAGATTATACATGAATAAATACATATTGGTGAATACAAAAAATATCTGGGGCATAGATTAAAAATGGAGCTAATAATTTATTATTAACCAATTATAAAAATAACACACATTTAATAATTTCTTTCGACTCAATAATTGATAGAACTGTAAATTTAGTTCTAATGGGCGAGAATTACTATTAGAATTAATATATTACTATTTGCACAAGGTAAAGGAAACAAAGGAGATCATCGAGTCAAAAGATTATTGGCATATAATTAAAATAAACGACATTAATAAAGCACACAAATATATATAAATAATATAATAAATGAACCGCCAAGCAAGAAAAGAGAAAGTTTAAAGACTAGAGGTTGAGAGAACTACGATATAAATTTACAGTAGCATGAATAAAAGGTTTTATAAAGATTGTTACATTAAGAATAAAAGAGCTCTAAAAGGGAGTATAAAGTAAAGTTTGAAACTGGCCAGAAAGCTTAAGGTTCATTATGGAAACATATTACCCATTCCTTCCGGGGCTGGTTCTTAGGTTACATGTCCGAGTTGGTAAAAAAATGTAGGCACACATTTAGTTGATTACTTGAACAGCATTTCAGTGGCTTTTCATAATTTTAGCAGCATGATTGGTCCGGAAAAGATTTAGCAGCTTCATTGAAGATTTCAGGGGACTTCAGGAACAGATAGCCAGATTCCTGACATTTAGCCCTTCACCATGATCGAAGCGCTATTTAAATTTATGATTTTGAAATGCAAAGAATTCACTGCACTTCTCTACAACAAAGATGGCTCTCCTTTTCCAAACTTTTCAGAGCTATATATACTACTGTATTTGATGCCTTCGGGCTAGTGCTTCTTTCATTATCAATGTTTTTAGATTTACTGGTTGTTTTTAGATACATTCCTTCAATAAGGCTTTCAAACTCATTAACTTGAATTCATTTTCTAATTGGAAAATGAATTCTTAAAATCAGAAAATGATTTTAATTAGGAAATCCTTATCTTTTTTTTCTAATTAATAAAACTTTAACTGCTGTTTTTGGAAAGGGAAAATCTGAAAGCTTATCGAAAGAATGTAGCTTTTAATCAATAAAACTTTAACAAATTATTTAAAATTAAAATCAAACATTCCCGACGCAATGAAACTTTTAAACAATTATATATATTTAAATATTTACAAATATATACGCACAATCCACGCAGTTATAATATATAAATTCATGAATAATTCTATCATGAATTTATTAATAGAATTGATCAATTTAAATCTGAAACTAATTAATTTTAATACGCATTTGTGAAAGAAGTTATTCTTTTCAGAAATTAGCGTGGATTGAACATATAAAGCTCCATTGCATCGGAAATTTAAGGTTAGTACTAGGGTTTGAAGTGGGCTTATGGCTAGATGTCATGAATCTAGAATCAAACTCAGATCCGACTGCTTCAATATATAGTTCATATCTTACAAAAGATTCTCTTTAAATTAAGTACAAGCTGTTTATTGGCATCTGTTCATTGAGCACTCAGAACAGTTCTATCTTGGCCCTCAGTCAGTTTTTCCACAGATCCATGAGTATGCATTTCATATATGACAAAAGATGTTTCTTCAGCATTTCAAGAATAGACAAAGGAAATTATCATGCTTCCATGGCAAGGGAAAACAATGATCCACCTATGACATCATCAATTTAGCAAGAAAATGTCATGTGGTGGTTAATTATAAATGTTTTTTTTTAAATTAGCTATAGTTGACATTATATAGGTTTCATGCACAATTGAAAACTATTTCAAAATTATATTTTGAATACTAGCAATCTTTAATATTCTTCGATTCATGTTCGACTAGAATGTTTATGAATATTTGATATAAAATAATGTTTAAAATGAGTTTTTGACTTTATGCATTCAAGTGAAATCCTTTATTCTTCTTTATTTAAATGTTTCTTTTACTTATCAAGGTGTTATATGAAAATTTTATGTCTGAAAATAATAGTTTTCTGGAATGACACATCCAATTTTTCTTATATTCTAAACAACATTTTTCTCTTTTTTTTTTTGATCTTGTCTTTTTTGTAGCTCATGAGTAATTCACAAAGATCATGCAAATAAAAAAAAAAGATTTTATTTTATTTCACATAATTCTCATTGTTTAGCATATTAACACTATTGACAATCGATTTAAAGAGACATAATAAATTATCATTTTATTCTCATACTTGTTTGCATAGTGGCTACTTTGACCTCTGTTCATTTCCAAAACTGATAAATGTCAGTCCATGTCATCATATTGTTTAGACTAGTGACACATAAGACAAAAGAGACAAATTCATTATAAGTTAATATATATATATTTGTATTAATTTTTTTTAAAGTATTCAATTTTGTGTGTTTTCATTATTAGAGATTTTTCTAATTATTTATATATGTGACAGGAGAAAAAAGACATTTTCTCACAAATTTTAACCTTTTGTCATTTCATAACCATATCAAGTTATGTTTTGAGATTGTAGATTAATGGATATACTGTGTATCAATTAAAATTTATTATTTCAGCTAAGTGTAAGTAAAGGAATGGGCACAATTGGCAATATGAGCAGTCATGAGTTGTTTGGCTCAAGCTTGTAAGCTGCCCCCACAGCCTGAATCTAGCTCAGAGAACATAAGATCTATAACTGTTACTGTGATCAAGAGATAGTACAACATATAAAATTCTAAACTTTAGACTTAAGTTCACTGGCATAATTTTAACAATGAAATACAAATTTCTTAACAATAAAAGAATGATATTAAGTTCTTTAGAATATGGCCATACATATATAACTCTTCTGATTTAATTAATATACAAAAAAACTATCACACACATATAAGCCTTCTAATTTTAATTAATATGCTAAAAACTATCACATTGTGATTTTCAATATGTCTTAATGGGTTTCCATAAAACACATATATATCTGCACACATATGTGTGGTATAATATAGATGAACATATTTGAAGTGTTATCTAACAATAAAAACCATGATTAAAATTTACATATATGTTTCAATCTCTATGGTCAAGTTGCAATCTTTAAGTGTCCATTTGTATTCATTGGACCATTAGTAAGAATGGATTTCCACTCTTATTATTACAAGAAAGGTTGCCTTGACAACAGTGAGGTATGTTTAGGTGATTACTGGTTTCTAATGATTACATATTATCCCATTTAGCTTTAAGGATTATTTCACTTATTATTTAAATAATACACGAGCAATTTAAAAGTATTACAGCTTGTAATGTTATAATTGACTATTTATTAGTCTTCATTATATGGACATATTTATTTCATGTTTAAAAAGGTTCATTTAAACTTCATTGTATCAATATTTCAATCTATGGTCAAGTTGCAATCTTTAAGTGTCCATGTGTATTCATTGGACCATTAATAAGAGTAGATTTCCATTCTTATTATTAAACAAAGAGGTTGCTTTGACAACAATGAGAAATATTGATTACTATCTATATTGGTATGTTTAGGTGGTTACTGGTTTCTAATGGTTACATATTATCCCATTTCGCAGTAAGGATTATTTCACTTATTTAAATAATACATGAGCAATTTAAAAGTATTGCAGTTTGTAATGTTATCATTGACTATTTATTAGTCTTCATTACATGGACATGTTTATTTCATGTTTAAAGAGGTTTATTTAAACTTCATTATATCAATCTCTGTGGTCAAGTTGCAATCTTTAAGTGTCCATATTGAAACAGTCGATTTTAGTTCAAGATCGAGTTTGACTGTTCTACCACAACCCACATTTCATCCTGCTCTTTTTTTGTCATATGTATATAAACTATATGTATATTTCTGAGAAGCATCTATAAAAGTTACAAATATAAATTTTAAATAAAAATTCTTTAATTATTTTGATATTAATGTCACTAGATGTGACTCAGATATATACGTATATTAACGGAGCTTTTATATATATAAAAGCGCAAACAAATATTGTAAATAATTTTGTATTTTTTTCTTTGATTATATCTTATTTATTTTGTAATTATTTTTCATTATAAAACTACATAAAAATTCAAGATGGAAGATGCAATCGCCGACTGTCCAAGAATAATTAAAGGGGTGGGAACATTACTTTGTTTCATGATTAAAAAGGAATTTTTAAATTAAAGTAAAATTTAAAACAAAGCTAATTGATTTAGTTAGCTGTTAACATTTTTATCAAATCTATTTCCAATCTGGAAATTGATTTGAATTTATTTTTGGACAGTTATCTTGCGATTGCATCTCCACTAACAATAGAGAAAATATTTCTGTAAATTAAAGATTAATTAAGAGTTAAGAAGTTTAATTAAAAACATTCTTTGAATAACTCAAAGTTTGTATAAATAGGGCTAAAAATCTATTGTGTCAGAGTTCGGTCAATAGTCGCTAACCGACTTCACATCTGTTTAATTTTGAGGGGCCTAAGCCACCTTCCCCTCCAGCTTCAGCCTGACTCTTCACCATGCAGAGATGTAACTCCTATTACTCAAGTGTGCCCATGCCATCAAAGAACCACTGAGGCCAAGAGACACATTAAATCAAAGAATGCCACCTGCCATAGAAGACTCGTGCCTACTTCATCCCATAGTCACGAGGTAACAAGTCTAAAGCCATTACAATTGTCTTACATGAATCCTAACTCTTTAAAATTAATGTTTTCTTTATGTTAAATCTCTTTTTAACTCGCTAATCGGCGAGCATGTTAAACTAATAATTATTTCCTTAGTATCAATTCTCTATAACCTAAACTAATCTTATTATAAAATATTTCATTCAACTCACGCTTATTTTTCTTATAATTTAGTGTGGTTACAATTTAATTTTAATGATATTTTTGTATTTTCACTTGATTTATATTTGTAAATGTCAATCAAACTTAGTCTTACGAACTTCTATATCCCACTGTGGAATAGAAAAGGGGGGGATTAATGAGTTCTTGTTAGTTATTTCTAAATAGCTCATAAGATTGAGTTTGTATTTTAAATAAATATATGCTTTTTAAAAAAATATTTGATCATAAATTTATACAAAATGTATAAATACTTTGCAATCTGGGGTGGATATTGGTGTCCATTAAATTTATTAATTTCTTTATTGATCATCATTACCAAAAAGGCTGGTGACTTAAATCTATTTTGTTATTCACACTTTTAAGTGCATGAATTTTAATTTTTTTTATATGTTAAACAAAATAGTATTGATTCAAGAAGGGGGAGCAATGCATGTTTCATTAATTATAGTTTTAACTTTTGATAAATGATTATCTTATATCGGGTCATTATTTTTAACATATCATTGCATATTTGTTAAACTACTTAAGGCTTTATTTCAGTATTTAAAACCAATGATTTCATATTTTATAATAGCATTGCTAGCATATGTCAAATTATTAATAAGCCACATAGGGCTTGATCTGATTCACCTGTACCTCATTCCCGGGATTCACAATCGTCTTCATTTGTCATTCTTCTCCATAAAGTACATATTTATATACTGCTTTGATTCACCTGTACCTCATTCCAGGGATTCGAAGCCTTCCAACCTTTTTTATTGTTCTCATTCATAACAGGGGTCTAAGTCTACTACCTGGAACAAGCCAGTTTGGGTAGTTGAAGCTCTGCATGGACTTACCATAAACCAGATCCATAGCAACTTCCTATCTAACTTTTCCATTAGGTACCACTCAGCCTGAAGCTGGTGTACCACCTTCAAATAGAATATTTTCTTGGCCAAATGTGCCACCCTCTCTCTCACTGACATAATGCTAGCACCGCAATTTCTTATAGTTAGTTTTCTAGCCTGTTTAGCAAAATAAATCGTAATGATATGTGATAATGAAACATTTTTCTCTTTGTAATATTTTTAGTTGGAGTTTAGATCCAACTTCTCATGAAGCTGCCCTCCCCTTTATTGAAATAAGCCATTCCCGTATTTATAGAGTTTCGCAATATTCTATCGTTAAATGTCGAAAATGTAAAATAAATAATGTTTTTAGTCTACCTACTGATCAAAGTGTATCCTTATTTTAATTGTTGTAAATAAAGTCTATGAATGAAAATAAACTTATGTATTAAATGCTAAGGGCATCCTACTAAAATTGTATAATCAGCGAAACTCTATTGTATCTTTTATATATATATTATTTTTAAATGTATAAGATGTCCACCAAAACACCCAGATAGATCTGTTTTGTAATATGAATTAAAATCCTATTTTTAAATATACGTTCAGTATTGTAACCGCTGCACTAAATTGATATTTGTTAAAATAAAAATAATTGTATCAAGTTTGTTAAATGTTTGTAATAAAAACAAAGTTTTAAAGGCGTGAAGTTGATTATATATATAAAACTCATCTTGAATTTTGTCAAAATATATATTTATATTTTTAAACTTAATCCAGTTGTTTGAATCTCCTTAATAATATTTATATTTATGTATGTTTTTAACTTATATCTTGGGTTCACTCAATCTCTCATCATCATCATCAGCTGAGTTCTCATGCAAAATGATGTAGCACTGGGCCCAAAAATAATTAATTTATATAGTATCACCATAGGTGTTGTCCATAGTGTTATAGATTTGGGGAATGAGCAAACAGGTTAGAATTCATGATTGCTCCTGACATGTGTATCTTGGGCATGATTGGATTTGGGGTATTTTGCTCAGATTCTAAATCTTGTTGGATGGATATACATTTTGACCGGTACAATATATATTCATTGAACCATTAGTAAGAGTGAATTTCCACTCTTATTATTAAAAAGAGAGAGGCTACTTTGACAACAGTGAGAAATATTGATTACTATCTATATTGATATGTTTAGGTGGTTATTGGTTTCTAATGGTTACATATTATCCCTTTTAGCTTTAAGCATTATTTCACTTATTATTTAAATTATATATATATATATATATATATATATATATATATATATATATATATATATATATATATATATATATATATATATTGTGACCCTCTGAATGGGCACAAAGAATTGAGATACTTTGTATCTACATTGAATAGTTGTATTGTATTAAAAAAATGAAATAGCCTTAGAATTTTAAAAATTTTGCTGGAGATTGTTTAAAGTCTTAGATATTGATTGCTTATGCATTTGATTAACCACTTTATAAGTATTTATTGTTATTATTATAATTAATGAAGTATTTAATGCAAGAAAGAGGGGTTGTTTATTATAGAAATTGGTATATTTTGGCAGGAATATGCAAAGTTATTTTATGTTAGTGTTTAGTATTGGTTTGAAAGGTTTCCTAATCCCTTATTCATTGATACCTATCCTTTTGTCCACATTAATAGCCATTTCAATTATATTTATCTAAGATAGTTTAATATTTATATTACAATGTATGTGCATGCATATATGACTCTGTATCATTTTCACTTCATTTTCATTTTTTGATAACATTAAACAATAGTACATTTACAATAAAAACATTTAAATTACAGTGATTATCTTTAATAATTTAACAAATATATATTTCTTTTCAAGGATTAATGGATATTTGGATAGGTGAATTATTTTATAAATTAAATAAATTATTCATCATTTTGTTTAACAGTTAATTAATAGTCATTTCTTTCAAGTTTGTAAAAGTTGTTTATTTTTATTATTTTTTTTGTCTTGATTTAATTGTAAAAATCAGAATGATTTTTTTTTTTAAGAAAAGATTTCTTGCATATGTAATTAGCTTAAGTACAAAAAGGTGGGAGTTGACCTTTTTGAAGGGAAATGACCTTTTTGATGGGGGGGAGATATCTATTTAACAGAGAGTTGAGATTAAAAATTGCTCATTATTGTTGATAATTGCAGCCAGTAAATTACTCTTCCCTGCTGTAACAAATATATATATTTTTTTGGAAGTCAAGTTAATTTAAAAAAAAAAGCTTTGGAGTAAACTTCTGGAAAATTTATAAGAAATTCATTATGTAAAGGTCTTCAATCGGAATGCAAGGCTAAAAATTTAAGAAGGTACATCGGTTTTTCATTTCTCTCATTAATTTTAAATGTTTGAATTAACCACCTTATACTTATTAATATTTTAAAATTAATATCGATAATGTTAAGCTTGCATTACTTCATTTAATTATCATTATGAATAAGAATAAAATGCATGAACTTTATAATTATCTAACTAATCTACGTGTGTCGTATAATATCTCTTGGAAATATGTGCAGAACAGTTTTACAGAATTTATTTTAATTTTTCACTATATTTTATTTCTTGCTTTTATAAAAGTTAAATATAAAATTTAAAGGATATGTGTATTTTAATGTATCATGCCATTCTTAAATTCATTATGGAAAAATGACAGTATTTATTTATTTGGTATTTCTAAAAATAATATGTTTTTTTAATGAAAGAAATAAAATGTGAATTACCCAAATAATCAAAGGATGCTACTCTTAAAATATGTACTTAAATCGGATGGAAGGACGAGAATACGGTTGTGTTTCTGTTCTCTTTGATAAAGATGCACTATAATAATAAAGTATTATTAATTGTGGAATTACTAATGAATCATGTTATATTATTTGGCAATATTTAAAAATAAACTATGCGTATACTAGATTAAAAATGTCAAATGCTATTTAAAAAATTTATTAAGAACAATTGCTTATTTAATTTAAAACTAGTACAGAGTGAATGAAATAATTCCTGTTCAACTGTAGCTAAAAATGTCTTATATTTCCGTCATAATAAAAAGAGAAATTGATTACTTATGTGTGAATTAGTAAGCTCAAATAGCTATGCTATGAACATTGGAGGTGCTGGATCATATTTAAGTTATGATTATATTTTTTTTGGTTATCCTACAGAAATTCATTTTATGTTCGAACTCAGTTTGGAATCTATCCCCATATCGTTTAATAAACTTGGAGGTGGACTTTGCAAGTGAACTTTTTATTTTAAGTCAAACAACAAATGACTTTTGTTTCTTTATTTTTTTTTATTACTTGTTATCATTAATGTATGTGATAGACAGATAGGTATATTTATTATTATGTTTTACTTATAATTTTGTGCTATTAGAAACTTCTAGAGCATCTCGGAAATGCGTATTCATGAGTAGTGGAGACGCTGGTAAAAATTGATTTTATACAAATATGTCTTATTTTTCTTTTACGAAGGTAAAGGAAATATTTTTTTTTATTATATCGTTAGAGAGAGGTTTATATTTATTTTATATATTTTATTATCTCAAAGTGAGAATTTTGGTTTTAAAATCAACAAACGTATAATTGAAATAGTTTGCTAAAGATGATAAAGAAAACTTGTTCGTAATAATTATAACTATTAAATTTTAAAAGTAACTTAAAGTTTATTCTGAATTAAAGGTTATACCTTAATGTAGTATTTAATTACCGCATTGCTCGCATAGTATATAACTTAAAATTATTTTTTTTTGTATATTCTTATTCACGTGTGTGTGTCTGTTTAGCACAATTATAACATTTGTTTAATAAAGTTCAGTTTGTGAATAAATTTATGTATAAATTTCGGATGTTGTCGTATTCTAAAGAATTGAACGGATTAGTAGGTTATCTGTGTGTATTTGTCTGCCAGCGTGTATATATAATGTTCGATATGTAGAAGAGCTTTGGGAATGGAAAGTAATCTGGATTGCATTCTAATATTTGCAGGAATAAAAGATTTTGCTTATTTAGTATATTTTAATAATCTTCATGAGTAGAGCCTAGTTTATATTATATGTATATTATGAAATGATAGTTTTGAAGTTAAGTGATTTTTTTTAGAGTCTTGGTGATGAGGAAAAAGTCCCCACCAATAGTGTATTTCAGAATTAGATGAATTATTGTAAAAGTGTTAAGTAAAGAGTTTATTAGCTCCTCATATGAATTTCCCTTGGCACGACTAGTCTGTATAATCATGAAAATACAGCTCTGTGTTGTTTAATATGTGGCCAGATAAATAGTTAAATTAATTCTTGATATAATATTAGTGTCTTATATTTTGTTGGATGGTTTACGACATTGTCCGAAATAAAATAATTGTTTAATGTTTCCTTAATGAATGGATAGAGTGTAGAAAAGATTGTTTTTCTATTATTATTGCTTGGATGCACACACACGTGTAATATGAATAATATCATGAATATAAAGGTATAAAGTTATTGAAATTAAAATGGGAAATAAATGTTTTGAAGCACATTATATTCATTTAAATAAAAGTATAGAGTTATTGAAATTTAAAAAAATGGGAAATAAATGTTTTGAAACATATTATATTCATTTAATACAGAATTATAAATCATCAAACCATCAGAATGAATATGATTTCAATGTTATGTGTGAAAGGTATATGTAATTAAAAAAATGGTTATTAGTTAGAAAAAGTTGCTTTGTTGATGGCCAAATATATTAGTTTGATTTATTTTATTAATCAATAGAAAATCCTCTCATAAATATTTATTGTGCCAACAATGTAATATATTATGTAGTTAATGATATGTTTAAATGAAATGCTTAAGTAAAGCAGGTATGCAAAGTTAGAAGATAAAGTTTTGTTGTTAATTTCTGATTTCAAAAAGGTATAAATAATGTAATATAATAGGGATAATCCCAAACTGATGTTCAAGGTTTGTTTAAGAATTTTAAATCATTAAGACAAGCAGTCTTATTGTAAATAATTACTTAAATTAAATTTTTAATATAATAAATGATTTGTTTATTTATTTAAAAAAAACTGTGTCTTGAGTTATTCTTGTATACATTCGGGTACTAATTTCCACATCTCCACATTTCATAGATCTATTATAAAATAGATATATTATTTTATAGTTATAATATCAAATTTGCTGGTGTCTGACAATCTTGTTTTCTTGATCCAAACATTATAAAGATCATTTGCCACTTGATAAACATATAAGGAAGGTTGCCAAGTTAGTATATTTGTTAGATGATGATGTGAGATTAAAATACCCTATTTCTGTCATTATCTTATTGCTAAACACAGTACAATATTTAGTCAATTTATTTTATTACATTTTATCATACTTTAGAATTATAACTTATGGGCCAATGTATTTTATTTAATTCAACTGTGTTTTTGAAGTTCCCTGAGATCGTATTGTTTATTCCTTGATTGGCATTAAGGTAGTTGTTTAGATTATGATATGCCAAGTCATAGAACTGTTTAGTAATATAATTATAGCAAGCTGATATATGTTATACTTGGATAAAGGAAGAAATTAGGTTAAAAGGAGATTTTAATAGATTGTACAAATAAACATAGTGTTTCTTTATCATGCAATTAATTAACAAAAAATATTTACATTATATTTAATGTTTTATCATATTTCTTCTTTCATTTATTTATAATCATATATCTTATGAACTTCCTATAGCCTCCCACTGAGCTGAGCTGAATGTAGACTTAGGTAAAGAGTCTCAGTAATAATTTTGTATAAGTTATGTCATGATATTGTTCTATTCATTAATAGAATTGGCGCCCGGGGCATTTTCTCATATAATGTATATGAGCGGTGTTGGGAGTGTAGGATATATATATATATATGCACATAAACATGTAGTACAATTTCTGGACATATTTGAATCATCATAAAATAATACAATGATTGAGAAAATACACATATATCTATGCTATTAGAAACTTCTAGAGCAAATGTAAAAATAAAAGATGATGAGAAAGCAAAATATTGGCAACTAATAGAAAGAACTCAGAGAGTAGAGGATGCTTCCATGTTAGCCCAATTGTGAAAAAACAAAGGGAAGAGGATGATAAAAAAAGAGCACAAGAAACTCAAATGCTGCTAACAAAAAAGAAAAAATCCATCAACAAAGAGAAGACGATAATTAAAAAAAAAGCAGAAAAAATTCAGATGCTTTAAAAAAAAAAAGAAATCAGCATAGTCAGATATGATTTACAGAGATGAAAGAAATTAATCAGCAAAGAAAAGACATGTTGTTAAGTAAAATAGAAGATTACAATCAAAAGATGTGGATAAAATAGAGGAAAGTGATCAAAAAGAGTAATAGACAATAAAATAATGGACCAGAGCAGAGAAGAAGCTGCCCAGAATATTATAAAATGCAAGAAGATAAAAAAAAGCAGAAAAAGAAAATTGTCAATGTTATTGATCAAATGCAGGATAGATATCAAGAGAAGGATAAAAAATTAAATCAAATAGTAAAGAGGGTAGATCAGTGAAATTTACAAATGAAGGAAGAGGTAAGAGAACAAGTGCGGACTCAAATATCAAACATTCACTAGGAAACTAAGAGAAATAAAAAAAATGTAAGAGGATCCAGTTAAAAAACATGTGAAAAAATTATTGCTTATCTGAAATTGATAGAGATCGATTGTGAAGAGTAGATCGATCATGAAAAGTTAAAGAAAATAAAAAAACTCCTCAAGTTTGAAGGAATTGGAAATGCTAAAAAAAGTTCAGATTAGATCAAATTTCATTAAAGGAAAAGAAATGGAAATCAAAACAGTGGATAAAGAAGATGCCAGGATGAACCCAGTTCCTCATAATGAGCACCTAATTTAATGAACCAATTCCTAAAGATAAAAATATTTAGGGGTCAAGCTTTGAAGCCATTATCAACTATTTAAATACCCTAGAAAAATATTTTACTTTAAACATGATTCCAAAAGAAAGTAAAATGGTGATAGCATGCAACTACTTATAGGGAGCACTACAAACATGGAAAGATTTCTTATTAACCAAGCCTAGTATTTTTGAAAGTTATAAAGAAGCATTTTTGACTAGTTATTGAACTGAAAAATATCAGAAGGGTTTAATGTACCATATCTTGCAGGAAAGATATAATCCTAAAGAGACATATACCACTTTCTTTGGATGGCAAGTGGCTAGATTGAGAGACCTTTAAATGAAGTCCAGATCATATAGATCATCAGAAAAAATATGCCTCTCAAGATTGAGCAAATGCTGATTGCTACCAATTGCTGATTCATTGAGCTGACAGCAGAACTTCTTAATACCCTCAGTTTAAACAATCTACCTACAGAATATTTTGGATACAAAGAGAGTAGTTATCCTGAAAGAAAGCCCATAAATTAGGATGGAAATAATGCATACACTGGATGTATGGAAGTGGATAATGCCTATAGATTCCATCTATATTGGAAAAATAAAAAAAGTGAAAGAGCATTGGGAATATAGGAAAGCCAGAAAAATTAAATGCTCACAAAATTATTTCAGGCCAGAAACCCAACAACTCTTGATAGATCATTAAATTAATATCCTTATCCAAGTACAAATATAGGTATGGGGTTGGAAAAAAGTACATCCAGAAAAAAAAGCTCAGCCTCAGAAAAGAACAATAATTTCAAATACACTAGAAGATACTCTAAATCCCAAGGATAAGAACACCACCACCATTTAAAATCTTCCAGAACATAGTGAACTGGATACTTTATTCGATTCAAGGGTTCTATCATGTAAATTAGAAAAAAAAAAACCAAGTTTTATATGTGCAATAACAAACATACTTATTTATTTTGAAATCTTATATTTTTAATTCTAAGTTGATTTTAGTATAAAATATTTTTTTATGATGCTTGTTTTCTTTTAAAATAATTAAAAGCAAACAAAGTTTAATTAGTGCTCTTATATGTATTTTATTTAAACTAAAAAAAAAGTTTAATGTTGATGTATTTTAAAGCTGAGATTTAGTTTTGTATTTTTTTTTATAAAAAAAATAAATCATTTTTGTAAGATTAAGCCCTGTAAGATATTGTTTTTCTAGTTAAGATTGCGCGGGAGACAAGGAAGGACATAAATAGCTGGGTAATTTATTTTTTTGTTTGATTAGAGAGGAGGATTCAAAGAGACTATTCTGTTCATTCAGTTTTTATTGCTAAGCTTCTTCTTATTGAGGATCGATCCAGATTTTAGCTGTAATTGAACTGTTGCATTGTGAAAGTGACTAAATTTTTTTTTGATATTGGTGCCACGGGAATCACCAAGTTGAATTTCCATTGACCGACAATAACTCTATTTGCCGCGATAATAGCAGTCATTCAGATGCCATGCCTGTAATATACGCCATGAAGAATCTCCACAACATGATGGGCTGAGCCTTTCCGAAGATGAACCTCTGGAGCTCCAAATTGTGACTTCCATCATGACCTAACTATCAAGTCCAGAGTGGATCCCGATAATGCCTCCAGACTTCTGAACCTGTAGTAAATGACATCCGTTGTAGAGGACTCTATAAACCGAGCTTCGTGTGAACAACAGAAATTAATATTATCTCGAGGTAACTTATCTTTCCATATCAAAATCAGGGCTAAATCTCTAATTAAGTCTCTCACAAATCTCTGCTTAATCTTAAAAAGAAATTATATTTACGATGTGTAATTTATCAATTTAAATATTAATGTATTTTTGTTTATTTTACATTACAATCTTAGTAGCAAGATTTTCAATCTTAAAATGTTGCTTGTTCGAGAGTGTAGGGCGAGTGATATTTTATATGCTTAATAATTTCTCTGTTTTCTGATTAACCCTTGTTAAATGCTCAGACCGACCTTAGTAGTTTCCTTTTATTTTTGTTTGTTTGTTTGCTTCGGTGTTAAACTGAATCAAACTTGGTTTTGGCTAGCGATTTCTAGGATATATGATTTATTTATTTTTGGTAGAGATTTATTTGCTATAATTCAGATTGCGTAATTCATGTTTCTTTCTTGTGTGAGACTAACCTTGGCTCATTTCAATGTACTTGTCCATGAGCGTTTTGCAGAATTATGACATTCTTGGTTCCAACATTTCTTTTCTGGACTAAGAAAAGCTCATCTGCGCTGTCCCGTTATTCTCCACAAACATCCATCTTACTAAATCTCTATAGGGAAAAGGGAATTGGTTGGGGGAACTGCTAGCAAGAAGATATAAGCCATTATTGTGTTATAGATAAGAAATGAACTTGTCTGCCTGGGTATTTAACATAGTTCTGCTCGCATACACTCAATGTTAAGATCTGCTAAGTAAAAGTATCAAGTTCCATGTTTATTTTGTTATTATGTTTAATAAATTTAAAAAGTTCTTATAAGTATTTTGGCTGATGTTTGTCTCAGTGTTTTCTCAATTGTTTAAACCACATTCATTAGCTTTTGCTCTCCCTGGGTTTAGTCTGGCACATTCATGTTCGTATATCCTGCCCACCCTTAAAATAAATGTCTAGTGATGTGATGTGATTTTCGGACTAGTGGCGCCCTCATAGTCAGGATATACGAAACAAAAATCTTTCGTCCGGCACATAGCTATAGTAATTTTAGCGCAACCAACGCGGGCCTTCGATTTTAAATCCCACGTGAGATTTTGTTCGGACAATTGAGGAATATTTCAGTGTTGGAGGCAAGATTCAGTAGGTAGGGATCAGTTTGTGCTAAATGATAGAAAGCAGTTTGAAGTAGGGGGGTTCATCTTTTCAATATGAATAATTAATATATATAGTTAATTAAACAGCATTCTTTAGAGTTATTACTGAACAGACGGGTCAGACAAAAAGATATTAAGAAGTTATATATTTATTTTGTTTCTTTGTTTATTAAAAAAAAAAAAATTAGCTGTTACGTTCATAAAAAAAAAAAGCAAGCAAAGAGTTTAGGTTCACGTTTAAAGAAAAAAGTAAACAGTTTAACTTTTGTGCTTTAAATATATATATAATAAATAGCAATTGAAGATTAAAAAAAAGAAATAAATTTCATAAATAGGCAGAAGTTGCGTTGGAAATTTAAATAAAGTTAGAGAAGAGGCTGAAGATAGACTAGCTAGCATCATGGCCGAAATAGATTGGCAAATAAAATCTTTTATGGCTGATATTTGGGAAAGCCCATTAGAGCATTTGGAGAGCCTGCAAGAGATGTTTCGATGTCATAATTGGCAGGAGACTGAACAAGTGGCAATTGCATGCCACTATTTACAAGGAATGGCTGAGGATTGGTGGCATATCTTAAAGATCAAGCCACAGACTTTTTGGGATTACAGATGCAAATTATTGCACACTTTATGGAGTGAAGAAAAGCAGTATCATATCTTCATCAATATATCACAAGAAAGATATATTAGGGATAATGGAGAAACTTACACCCAGTTTTTCTGCAGACAAGCAGCAAGGCTGAAGTCATTGATAGCTTTCTCTTTGTCTGAGAGGCTGATATGCCGAATTGTATTGGGCAATATGCCAAGGGATATACATCAGATCATGTTGTGTAGTAGCAACATTCACTTTGAAGAAATGATCAAACTGTTAAATGAAATTGAACATAATCAGGCCAAGAAGAAGTGGAGAAAAGAACAATGCAGGGCGATCAGATAATTTTGATAGAAAAAGGTCAAAAGAGTCAATTATCAGCTCCAATTAAAAAAAGTAAAGAAAGCCATAGGACTGTAGCTAATGTGATGGTGGATCAAGAAGAACCAGCATAGAATGGAGCTATGCAGACTTTCCCAATTGTCAGTATAAAGACTGGAGACATCATTACAGAAGCATTGGTTGATTCAGGAAGTCAAATGTCATTGCTCTCTAGTAAGTTTTATGTGAAAATAAAGAAAAAACAGCCACGTTTGTATACACTGCCAATAAAAAGAATGCAGGTGACACTGGCCAATGGCAAGAAGGCAAATATTGAAACCAAACAGGTGTGGTTACATTTGCATCTGGGTAACATAGAGTTAGACCATGTCTTTTTGATAATGCCTGGTCTCATACAAGATATTATAATTGGGACTGATTTTTTATACAGGCATAAATGTGTTTTGGATTATGACAAATGTTTATTTCTTTGCCAAGAAGTTTTGATGCCATTTGAAGGGCTAAAGAGTTATAAGCCACTTCAGGTACAGTGTGTTCAGCAAGTGAGGGATACCGTGGAAATGCAAAATAAAGTGTCACAATCCATGTTAAAAGGAACGGAAGAACAACACCCTCTAATGGAACTGTTGAGGGAGTTCTATTCAGTTTTTCCGAATAGGCCTAAGATCATTGAGGGGTATGTGCATCGCATTCAAGTTAAGGATGAAAGCCATTTCCAGAGTCGTTCATATCCCATTCCGTTTCAATATAAAGCTGAAGTAGATCTTCAAATACAGCAAATGATTGAATGGGGAGTTATTGAAAAGCACACATCTCCATATGTTAACCCATTAGTAGTGGTAAAGAAAAAAGATGGATCTGTCAGAATATGTTTGGATGCTCGGCGGTTAAATGCCATTACCCTTCCTGAAAGAAACATTCCACCTACAATAACAGAACTTCTCTCAAAATTTCAAGGGAAAACCATTTTTTCTACATTGGACTTGACATCCAGTTATTGGCAGATCCCTCTACATCCATTTGACTTCAAATATACTGCCTTCCGCTATGAAGGGCATACGTATGCGTTTAAGCGTATGCCTTTTGGATTATTCAATAGTGGTTCAGGACTTACTTCTAAAGTGTTTGGATCAAGTGTTATCAGACAAAATCAAGAGTCTGATTGTGATATATATGGATGACATAGTCATCGCATCTAAAAATATGGAAGAACATATGGAACACTTGAAAATGTTCTAAATGGAGTGTTACCAGAAAAACATTACCACCAATTTACAAAAAAGTTGCCTGGTCCAGGAGGAGGTTACATTTTTAGGCTTTTTAATTGGGAAAGAGGGTATTAAACCTCATCCCGAGAAACTAACAGTGATACAACATTTTCCCACACCCACTAATAGGTGTCAGGTACGGTCTTTTCTGGGATTATGCAATTTTTATCATAAATTCTATGAAAATTTTGCATTAGATGCTGCAAATTTGGTTCAGTTATTGACAAAAGACCAAAAATGGGTATGGGAGTACAAACAGGAGCAGGAATTTCAACACATTAAAAACAAGTTCTTTGGAACAGGTGGTTCTAGCCTACCCTGACTTTTCAAAAACTTTTTATGTTCAGACCGACAGCAGTGGGCAAGGGCTTGGAGTCGTGTTATTTCAAATTGACAAACAAAAACGTCACAGAGTGTTGTATTTTTGTAGCCACAAGCTAAAAGGGGCAGAAAATAATTACACAACGACAGAAAAGGAAGCTTTGGCCATTGTTTGGGCTTTCAGTAAATTCAAACAATTCCTGCTTGGGTCAGAGATTGTTGTAATTACGGATCATAAGAGCTTGGAATTTCTTAATAGCAGTTATTTATCGAATGATCAATTGATACATTGGAGTCTTACGCTACAGAAATTCCAATATAAAGTTCTATATTGTAAAGGAAAGAAAAATATTGTGGCGGATATTTTGAGTCACCATCCCATAGATCTGACCTCACATCATCTTGAGCCCAACAATCTAAGTATTGCAGCATTCACATTGACCATAGATGAGTCCATAGAGCAACAATTACTTAGGCTATCTGAAATACAGGAGACCAGCCCAGAGTATGCACAAATCATGACATATAAGAAAGGAATAGGAACTTCAGATCCCAGTGACACAGCAACATTGGAAAAATACGAAGCCTATAGAATAAAAGATGGTGTATTGCAATACAGAGTCACCTCAGAACAAGACTCATGGCGAATTCTTATACCCCAAACACTCAGGAACAAACTTATAGAGTATATACATTGCCTTTATGGACACTATGGACCACGTAAAGTAGAACATGTGCTCAGGGAAGTATTTTACTGGCCAAGTTTATATTCAAATGTTGTATCAGTTTTGGGAAAATGTCATGTGTGTTCACAAACTAAATATGTAAATAAGAGATTTACTGGGATCTTGCAGCCTATTTTAGCACACAACCCTAATGAAATGTTGGCCATAAATTTTTATGGGCCTTTACCTGCCTATAAACGATACCGATATTTAATCGTAATGTACGACATATTTTCTAAGTATGTAACTGCATATCCGTTAAGAAAGGCGGATATACAAAGTACTATCCGGATCTTACAGGAGCATCAGTTTCCTAAGATTGGTAGGCCCCAAATGATACTTACAGATCATGGGACACCCTTTAAATCTCACCACTGGAAAAAGTGGATTCAGCAACAGGGCATTCAGCATATATTAGCATCTATTCGTAATCCTCAATCGAATCCCTGTGAGAGAGTCATGAGGGAGTTAAACCATTTGTTTCGGCTTTATGTCAGCGAAAATCACCGTGGATGGGTGAATCAGATGGGAAACATCACTAACTACATAAATTGAACACAGAATGAATCTACAGGGTTTGCCCCCACCAGATTACATTTTGGACAGAATTATCCAATGCTGATAAAGGCTCCCTTGCCTGTAGATCGGGACAAAATTGATAAAGAAATGGATAAAAGAAAGGCTCGAATAAAGTTGAAACATATGGCTGAAGTACGCATAAAGCGAAGAAATGCACGACCATGTAGATTCGAGGTAGGGGACTTGGTTTTTGTACGAAAACCTCATGTCAGCAATCCAACCCAGCATCAATATAAGAAATTTTTCCCAGTATATGAGGGACCCTTCACTATACAAAAGAAAAATGGTCCGAATGCCTTTGTATTGGAAGATGAGTGTGGGGTTTATGGATCTTATAATGCACGAAGCCTTAGGCCAGCCACCTAAAAGATAGGAGGTACCCTTAAGGAATTGATCTCAGGGCAAATGTTCAGCCAGGAGGAGGGGATTTAAAAGTTTTAAATGTTGGGGTTTAAAGTTTAAAAAAAGAAAAAGAAATAGCAAATAGATGCTTTTATTTCTTTTTTTGTTGGCGTGAAGGGGCAGTTGAACTGGATACTTTATCCGATTCAAGGGTTCTATCATGTAAATTAGAAAAAAAACAAAACCAAGTTTTATATGTGCAATAACACACATACTTATTTATTTTGAAATCTTATATTTTTAATTCTAAGTTGATTTTAGTATAAAATATTTTTTTTTATGACGCTTGTTTTCTTTTAAAATAATTAAAAGCAAACAAAGTTTAATTAGTGCTCTTATATGTATTTTATTTAAACTAAAAAAAAAGTTTAATGTTGATGTATTTTAAAGCTGAGATTTAGTTTTGTATTTTTTTTTATAAAAAAAATAATAATCATTTTTGTAAGATTAAGCCCTGTAAGATATTGTTTTTCTAGTTAAGATTGTGCGGGAGATAAGGAAGGACATAAATAGTTGGGTAATTTATTTTTTTTTGTTTGATTAGAGAGGAGGATTCAAAGAGACTATTCTGTTCATTCAGTTTTTATTGCTCAGCTTCTTCTTATTGAGGATCGATCCAGATTTTAGCTGTTATTGAACTGTTGCATTGTGAAAGTGACTAAATTTTTTTTTGATATTGGTGCCACGAGAATCACCAAGTTGAATTTCCATTGACCAACAATAACTCTATTTGCCGCGATAATAGCAGTCATTCAGACACCATGCCTGTAATATACGCCATGAAGAACGAAGAATCTCCACAACATGATGGGCTGAGCCTTTCCAAAGATGAACCTCCGGAGCTCCAAATTGTGACTTCCATCATGACCTAACTGTCAAGTCCAGAGTGGATCCTGATAATGCCTCCAGACTTCTGAACCTGTAGTAAATGACATCCGTTGTAGAGGACTCTATAAACCGAGCTTTGTGTGAACAACAAAAATTAATATTATCTTGAGGTAACTTACCTTTCCATATCAAAATCAGGGCTAAATCTCTAATTAAGTTTCTCGCAAATCTCAGCTTAATCTTAAAAAGAAATTATATTTACGATGTGTAATTTATCAATTTAAATATTAATGTATTTTTGTTTATTTTACATTACAATCTTAGTAGCAAGATTTTCAATCTTAAAATGTTGCTTGTTCGAGAGTGTAGGGCGAGTGATATTTTATATGCTTAATAATTTCTCTGTTTTCTGATTAACCCTTGTTAAATGCTCAGACCGACCTTAGTAGTTTTCTTTTATTTTTGTTTGTTTGTTTGCTTCGGTGTTAAACTGAATCAAACTTGGTTTTGGCTAGCGATTTCTAGGATATATGATTTATTTATTTTTGGTAGAGATTTATTTGCTATAATTCAGATTGCGTAATTCATGTTTCTTTCTTGTGTAAGACTAACCTTGGCTCATTTCAATGTACTTGTCCATGAGCGTTTTGCAGAATTATAACATTCTTGGTTCCAACATTTCTTTTCTGGACTAAGAAAAGCTCGTCTGCGCTATCCCGTTATTCTCCACAAACATCCATCTTACTAAATCTCTATAGGGAAAAGGGAATTGGTTGGAGGAACCGCTAGCAAGAAGATATAAGCCATTATTGTGTTATAGATAAGAAATGAACTTGTCTGCCTGGGTATTTAACGTAGTTCTGTTCACATACACTCAATGTTAAGATCTGCTAAGTAAATGTATCAAGTTCCATGTTTATTTTGTTAATATGTTTAATAAATTTAAAAAGTTCTTATAAGTATTTTGGCTGATGTTTGTCTCAGTGTTTTCTCAATTGTCTGAACCACATTCATTAGCTTTTGCTCTCCCTGGGTTTAGTCTGGCACATTCATGTTCGTATATCCTGCCCACCCTTAAAATAAATGTCTAGTTCCAATTTTCGAACTAGTGGCGCCCTCATGGTCAGGATATACGAAACAAAAATCTTTCATCCGGCACAATAGGTAAAAAGTGACAATTAAAGGAGCAATGAGGGTGACTTACTTGGTAATGACCTTATATCAGTTTCAAAGAAAATACTAACTTATGAATGTATAAAAAAGATTTATTCACTGAATATGACCTTTGACTTCCCCAAAATAAATCAAATAATTCCAGCTTGCTATAAAAGAGTGCAAGAGTGACAAACCACAAATAGGTAATTAATAAATTGTGAAATAAGAAAATGGTCCAAAGACCATGATTCCAACAAAGAGCTAATAGTAATAAAATTGTGATTTGTAACACTTTAAGAACCATAACTTCCATGCATATTAAGAAGAGTGAGGTGTGTTATAAAACTCTAAATATATTTAATCTAAATAAGGTTAAAATGCTCAAGCCATTCTCTAGTGAAGAACAAAACAATGAAAAAATTGTTGGATGACTTGACCCGAGCAATAAAAGTGAAGCTCACCAACTATGTATAGATTAGAATACTTACCTGAACATCCCTATAATCTTAGACAGCACCAGTAATAAGATGACCCTTAAAATATGTAGTTGGAATCTCATTCCATTGTCTCATCATTTTAAAAGCATATTTAATTTTCTGTATGTTTCTTATAATAATAATGTGTATTTTATTTAATTTAATGTTTTTTCTTTCCAAATGATATGGAAATCTTAGACAATTTTCTTTAATATTTCTCAAACATTATTTTTTATATAATAAGATGAATACTTTAATAAATAGTAAACAATTAAAAAAGAGAGAAAAGTATAAAATTTAATAATTTCTTCTGTTGTTTACATGAAGGTTTGCAATGATGGTGTTTTAGTTACATTTTTATATTGGACTATTTCCATCATCTAATATGAGTATTTAATGTCTTTAGAAAAATTTAACTTTATTTAAATATTCAAAACACATTCAACTATTAATAATAGCACATCAAACAGATTAGTATATGCACAACGTTTTGAGAGGTATCAGTCTCCCCTCTTCTTCAGGTGTTGCTGGACTGACCAGTGGCAGTACCAGCATGGAATTTGAATTTGGATCTTTAGATTCTTGAGTATTGAATCTTAAGGTAACACTCTAACTAACTGAGCCATCCTGCCAAAGGCAACAGTCAGTAAAAATATCATATAATTATCTATAAAATTCCTCCTGATTTCACCACTCTTTTCCAAGAGCAAAGTTGATTAGTGGTTTCCATACATTATGTATAATCACATTAGGTTGACTTATGGGATTATTTGCCATTGTCATGTGAGCAGCTTCTTTAAATTTTCTTCTTTGTACCTTTTCTTCTGTATACAATATTTTTGTATTTTCTCAATTGAACATATGTTCATTGGCACATATATGGTCTGCTACCTTAGACACATCTGTTTTCTTTCTTCTGATCATCAGTTTGTATTTTTGCAAGCGCTTTTCAATATGATGACTGGTCTCACCTATATGTGTTCATCCACACTCACATGGTATTTCATATATGCAGTTTTTTCTTTTCAGAATTTCAAGTTTAGGCTTTGTAAATGTTAGAATTTATCCTAGTGTGGTATGGATCTGGAAAGCTATTTTGATGTTACACTGATTTCAGATTTTACATAATTTGTCTGCTATTTTCTGCAATACCAATAATTTTTTTTCTTTTGATGGTTTTTTTGTTGTTGTCTATTTAAAGTTTTCTTAATATCAGCTGATGGATAACCATTTTTCAAGAGTTTGTAATACATAGATTTTTTCATTTTCCAAATCACAGCTTTCTGAACAAACTTCTTTTGCTCTGTGCCATAGTGATAGTATAACTCCATGTTTTGTGTTTCTGGTATGATTGGATGTATAGGCTAGATATTTTTCTGTATGTGTGGGTTTTTGGTAAACTCTAATTTGATTCTGCCATGAGGGAGTCTTGTCACAAGAACATCTAAGAATGCCAATTTTTGTTCTTGATTTGATTCTATTGTGAATTTGATTTAAGGGAATATGGTGTTGATGTGTTTCCAGAAATTTTGTAGCAGTGTTTCATCATATGGCCATGCAACAATTGTATCATCCACATAGCAAAGCCAAACTTTAGGTGGATATTGAGTAGTTTTTTTATGGCCATGGTTTCAAGTTTTTCCATATAAGTATTGCTAATCAAGGGTGAGAATAGTGAGCTCATGTCCATTCCTTGATTTTTTTGAAAGAATTCTGTGTTATATTGAAAATAGATTCTTTTTATGTAGAATGATAATACTTCCATTATACAATAAAGAGGAAGCACTGTTCTGGTTTGTAAACTATTATCACCATTTAATCTTTTCCCTTACAATAGACAATGCCCCTTCACATGGTATATTTGTGAATAAACTTTCCACATCAAAGCTTACCAGTAAATCAGTTCTTTCACTTTTCATGTTCTTGATTAATTTTACAAAGTGACTAGCGTCTCTGAAAAAAGACTGGGTCTTATATGCCAAAGGATTTAGAACTTTGAGAAGAAATAAATCTTAACAAATTTTGGCAAGATGAATTTCTAGAATTGACAAAAGGTCTTAATGGAACATGATCTTTATGGATCATGTTCCATTAAGACCTTTTGTCAATTCTAGAAATAAGGATCATGTTCCATTAAAACCTTTTTTCAGTTCTAGAAATTCATTCTTGCCAAAATTTGTCAAGATTTATTTTCCAAGTCCCTAGTCCTTTGCCAGGAATTCTAGACACTTTGTAGAATTAATCAAGAACATAAAAATTGAAAGAACTGACTGACTGGTAAACTTTGATGTTGAAAGTTTATTCACAAATGTATTATGTGAAGAGAGTCTATTGTAAGGAAAAGATTAAATGGTGATAATAGTTTACAAACCAGAACAGCTCTTTCTATTGACAGGGTAATGGAATAATGGTCCAGATTCCCTTAAGGAATGTAGGTGAACACATCTAACTATAGACAGACTTAGGGTCTTCATATAAGATGCCTTGAATGATGTGATAAAAATTAAATCTATGATCACATCTATTTCAAGTAAGATAATTTAATATCTAAATATTGATACAATTTACACCAGTTCATCCAATCTTCACCTCTCTTGATTATTTTGTTATGCTCAGTATTCGAACTCAGGGTGGATTTTGCAATTAACTCTCTTCAGGGGTTTCATTAACATTCTGTAGTAATAATATTATTTAATACAATTTCAATCAATAGATTTTCAAAATTACTTTCAACTAAATTGTCATGATGTTAAGTTAGGATGATATATGTATATATTTGTATTTACTCTTATTTTATTATGAAAATAAAATAAATAATTTAAATAAATCAGAAACTTTTTTAAAATAAAAATAAAAAATTTAACAATATTTATTAACCGACAACAATTTAAATTTATCTTTATATATATCAACATTTATAATTATGAGCGCTTTTCCTACATCTCTACTATATTAATATATAAATTTAAAATGATACCTTCCCATATCCCCATAGTAGATATGTATTATAACACAAAGAATATTTAAAAGTTATAAAATTTTATAATTTCAAAAATTATAATAATACTAACTAGCTAAATTTAATTTAAACAATATAAGTATAAATGAAGATTTTTGTATTATTGAATCCTTTTGAGGGAATTCCATTTTTATAAGATCCCCCCATGTATGTGTGGTCTCTATCATTGAAAGAATAGACCATTCATTCAAGGATATTAATCACTTATACAAAGAATAAATAAACAAATATTACTAAATTAATTTAATAATAAACAAAAATTCTGTCTTGTCAACCTGCTTTCAATATAACACAGAATTATTTTAACAAAATCAAGGAATGACTATGGGTTCACCATTCTCACTCTTGATTAGGAATATTGATATGGAAGAACTTGGAACCACAGCCATAAAAACTACTCAATATCCACTTAAGGTTTGGCTTTGCTGTGTGGATAATACATTTGTTGTATGCCCACATGATGAAGCACTGCTACAAACTTTCTGGAAACACATCAACAACATATCCCTTCAATAATAGAATCAGAACAAAAACAAAAATTGGCACTTATATATTGTGACAAGACTCCATGGCAAAATCAAAACTACAGTTTATCAAAATTCCACACATACAGGAAAATACCTACCCTGTATATCCAATCATACCAGAAACACAAAGCATAGAGTTATACTATCACTATAGAACAGAGTAAAAGAAGTTTGTTAGAAACCAGTGACTTGGAAAATGAAAATATCTATATGCTGTTATTAAGAAAACACTAAATAGACAACGGAAAAAACTATCAAAAGAAAAAACAATTATTAGTACTGTAGTGTACCCATACATTCCAAAAAATAGCAGATAAATTATGGAAAATCTGCAAACAGTATAACATCACAATAGCTTTCCAGAGCCATACTACATCATAAAAAATTCTAGCTTCTACAAAGCCAAAATTTGAAATGCTGAAAAGAAAAAACTGCATCTATGAAATACCATGTGATGGTCAAAGTACATATATAGATGAGATCAGTCATCCAATTGAAAAGCACTTTCAAGAACACAGACTGATGATTAGAAGAGAAAAACAGGTGTCTAAGGTAGCAAACTATGTGTGTGCCAATGAACATATGTTTAATTGGGAAAATACAAAAATATTGGATAAAGAAGAAGAGATACAAAGAAGAAAATTTAAAGAAGTTGCTCACATGGCAATGACAAACAACCACATAAGCCAATCTAGGGTGACTATATATAATGTATGGAAATCCCTAATCAACTTTGCTCTTAGAAAAAAGTAGAGAAATCAGAAGGAACCTCATAGATAAGTATATGAGATTTCTACTGACTATTGCTTTTGGCAGGATGGCTCAGTTGGTTAATGTTACCTTAAAATTCAATTCTCAAGAATCTAAGGATCCAAGTTCAAATCCCATGCTAGTACAATCACTGATCAGGCCAGTAATACCTGAAGAAGAGGGAAGAATCATACCTCTCGGAACATTATGCATATACTAATCTATTTGATGTGCTATTACTAACAGTTAAATGTACTTGGAATATTTAAATAAAATTAATTTTTTTCTAAATACCATCAATACTCATATTAGATGATGGAAATAGTCCAATATAAAAATGCAATTTCTTTTGTTCTCTCTCTTCAATAATTTTTAACTATTTATCAGTTTTGATTTTGAAAAGTTTATTGAAACCTTTGATTTTACCTTTTGAAAGAAAATAAGAGATAAAGTTTTGTGTTTAACAGTATTTTTAAAAAGAACAAAAGAAAAATAAAAGATTTTAACTTTTTTTTAAAAAATTTCTATAATTGATTAGAGCTGATTTTTTTCTTTCCTTTCTCTTTATTTCTCTTCAGAAGAAAAGATAGTGTTTATCAAATCAGCCTAATTAATCTGATTATCTTGTTTTCATTTTTGTAAGAAAATTTTAATTTAAAAAAGCAATGCCAAAAATTGTGAGTCTAATTTGAATTTTTGATTTGTTGTCCAATGTCAATGTTGAAGGAGGAATAGCTAACCCATTATACTTGTAAAAATTGGCTTAATTGGTTATTATTAATTGTGTCATGTTGGAGACAGATTTGTGATTGGTTTGAAAACAGTGTTGTTTCAAAATTATTAAAAAATGTAAGTTAGTCAGAAAACCTATTGGTATTGTGAAGAAGTCAGTCTTAAACTAGCTGTTGAAGGGCATAGTAAGAGAAAAACTCTTGATCCAGCTGCTCAAGAAAGAAGTAGAAGTCTTATGTTGAAGTTTTAACCAAGCTGTTAGCATGCAATGATTTTATTTATAAAAATATTTTTTTTTTTTACAATGAAAACCATATGTTAAATTTAGCTGA
Source organism: Epiperipatus broadwayi (assembly GCA_028023455.1). NCBI lineage: Eukaryota > Metazoa > Onychophora > Udeonychophora > Euonychophora > Peripatidae > Epiperipatus > Epiperipatus broadwayi. The sequence goes on along the minus strand of JAQFVV010006277.1, from coordinate 764,874 downwards.
AAGCTAATATCATCTTTCTGAATGTAACTTGATTCACTGAAATAAAATGTAAATTAAAAGAAAAATATCCCTAAAGTAATCTGCAACCAAAACAAACCCAGACTTCAACCAAGAGCATGAGTCTCTATATATTAGTTACATCTGGAAAATTTTATCAGGGGTTTGCTGTTATTAACCTGGAAATTCTGCATACAAAAATAGGACAAATTAATCATGCACCTTATGTAGAAGCCTTCAAGAAGAAAAACTGAAAAAACTAGAAGTTATACCTGGAAAGGATTCCAAATAAGAATAAAACCATAGTTAAAGGTATTTTCTTTGTATTCACATTGTATTTCCATTTAAAGTTAAAAAAGGATTTTATTAAAAGCAATAATTTTACAAAAATAAGAATTGATAATTTTGAATAATTTCAGTAAATTAATATTTTCTTGTGAAATATGCTTTTTAATCTATTTAATTTTTCTCTTCAAAATTATGAAAGCTTTTTTAAAATATTTAATTTTGTGTTAATTTTTAATTATTTTTTTTTGAAATGTTTTTCTTTTCATTCATTTATTTTTTCCCCCAAAACTTAACAAAGGATTAATTAACTTCAGTTAAAAATTGTTATCTCTGATTTTGAAAATGTTGTTTTTCCAACTTTTATTTATTTAAAGAAATAACTTAATGAATTAAAAGTCAATTAATTTGAGGAATAGAAATCAACAAGTTAATTATAATTTTTATGAAACATTTTTTTAGTTAATAAAATGAATGTGTAAAATTTCATATTATTATGTTATTTAATTTTTATTTATTGTTAATAAGTTATTAAATATTGTTTAAAAAATATTTTTTAGCCTTAATTCATCCAGCTATTTGTTACATGAATTGGCAGTGTGTGACTTAATTTCAATACAGTTTAAGAGTTTAGGGACTTTTTAAATTATGTCAGCAAAACTTTTTAATTATAGCAAATTAAATCTATATATTATTTAAAATTATTTAGAATAAGCTGTTGTATTTATTTAGGTATCTTTTGCTCACTATAACAAATCATAAATTCTTGCTTCCTGAGCTAGATTGGCACATAATAGTTACTTATAGAAATTAATGGTTTATGTTAGTGTTTTTGACATCCATATTATAATCCCAGTTGGCATATAGGTATCACCTTTAAAGCCCATACACTACATTTTATTATATTTTGATCAAAAATTAAGCTTATAATTGGATAATAATTAATGGTACTATATGATCAGAGATTGATGATGATCAGTATGTTTCTGTATCCCAACATTATTTTTTGCTATATTTTGATGGATTAGCACTTAAGACTGTGCATCCAAATTATTGTTTGTATAATCTATGCTAAGTTTGGCAGTGGCTAGATAAGCAGTCTGTGTAGCTTGAAACTGGTTTAGAGATTTTAAATGCTTTTTCTTGCAGAATTTATTGATAAAGCTTGCTTAGTTATTAAAATGCTCATTATTTTATTTTATAACATAGAAACTTATGTTAAATCATGTGATCTATGAGTTGATTTTATTTACTATGATACTTTTGCTTTTAAATGTGCTAAGGCTGAAGAGTTTTCAGATCCATATAGCTATTTAAGTTAGATAGCTGGATTAGAAGACATATAGGTATCTGAAAATTTCACATTTTCTACTTAATATTTAAGTATCAGATGAGTGCTGGCTTTGAGTTGGTATTTTAGAGAGTGTCTGAAATATTGTAGCATCTCACTGAGAATAGCCAATAGCTTGAAACCAATTTGGGGATGTTTCTAGATAGAAATTTTAAATGCTTTCTCTTGCGGCATTTGTCGATAAAACTTGGTTAGATCCATTAGCATGCTCATTATTTTATTTTATAATGTACCATTTTTATTCCTAGTGGACTCATTTCAAATCCAGTGACAAGGCTGACCATTGATGTTATGATTTTTGACTGTTCTTTGCTCTGTGTTGATTGTATAATGTTGATGATCAATGATTATTATTTACCTGTAATGCTGGTATAACAATGTATGTTTATTTCTTGCTTATCTTTCATGCTCATTCATTTTATTCTGTACTTATTATATTAGATAATTTATAAAATGGAAGATGACAATTTCCCATCTCACAATTCAGATGAATATGTTGTGTACCATTACAAATGGCTATGTACTTATGGGATTATGAAACCCTTTGTCACTCTTTCTTTTCTCTATATCATTACAATATATATATATATTGTAATATTTCTGTTAAATGAACACAATAACATAGTGTGTGGGTGCACAAATACATATAATGCTGAAAGGAAAAGTAATAATAAACAGACAAAGATTGTGCAGATATTTTTCTACACTTCCTGGAATAAAATAATCATAGTAAAAAACTAAATAATTTTGACTTTAAAATAGAATTTTATTATAAAATAAACAGTTTAAAAAAGTGTAAATAAATATTAATATTGTATTCTGATTTTGAAATTAAAAATATGCATGTTAAACTGATCATTTTAAAAATTTATATTATATATTTTGAAATCTTTTAATTAATGCTTGTATACATTTCTCTATCTTTTTTTTGTTTTAAAAAAAAAACTTGCTAGATCATACTTTGATAAAATTCCAAAGAATTAAAGTGAAGTGAACTGATATCAACTTTTTCCAGTCAAGAGAGATAAGAAAAACAGTTTTTAATTCAGAAGTTTTTAATAAATGTGTTTTTGTCATCCCAGCTGACTAATATAAAAAGGGTTGATAAAAAGATTACAATAGTTTGGCTAGTAGTTTTTGTTGGCTAATAGTAGTTTTTGAAGAGAGTTGGCTAATAATATTTTAAGAAGAATTGGCAGAAAATAAAGGAATCATTAAAAAAAGTTTTTTGCATTAAAGTGTATATGAAGGGTTATTGTAAGCAAATATATATAAATAAAAAAGGTGTGTGAGCAAATGACTAGATTATTAAATTAATTGGAAAGCAAAACATTAAATGTTAATATAGGTTCAAAAAAGCTAATAACACTCTTGTATATATATTTGTATCCTAATCTCAGCTCTGAACAGGCAGAGATTAAGTGGAAAGAGAATTTGTCACTAAAAAATAATGATACTGACTGAGAAAAACACAAAAAAAATCTCAATTTCACAAATTAAATGGAATTCCCATGCTTTCTATGCCATTTTGGTGCACAAACATCATTTGACTTTTATTGATATAATTGGCCATAAGGTTAATTCACTTTTAGTAAAAGTTGAGCATGGTGGAAAAAATTTTTTTAAAAAAAATCAGTTTGGCTAATTGATTGGAACTCCTATATTGATCTTATCACTTCATTAATTAAATTTCACTTTACCTACCAAACAATTTACCATACAAAGGAAAAAAAATTAAATAAGTTATATATATATAAAATAAATATATTAATTTCCTTTATTAATTACATTAATTTGAATAAATAATTTAACTTAAATCAAAATTATGACATAATTTTGTAAACAGATTTTTATAATTACCTCTTTACTTTCTTTATTGAGATCCAATTCAATTTTAAAATAAGAAAGTAGTAAATGCAAAGGTGCTTTAGAGTTTTTACATTTGCAAGCTTCATGAAGAAGGCTTGGGTAATAGTCTTGAACAAAATATACGAGCTCCTCATGATGTTCCTGCAGAAGGTCACTTAATTCTTCAATTGATTCATTTTTAATTAGTCTGTATACTTCATTCAATTGTTTATTAATATCTAAAAAAAGAGATTATATAAAAAAATTACATAAATAATGATAAAATTTTGTAGTGCTGATAAATATGTAAAAATTACATCAATAAACATCCAAATACCTAATATCACGATGTTATGAATGATAATGAATACATTTTCATCTTTTGTTTAAGATCTTATATGGATAGTATATTAAAATAATGATAACTATAGTTCTATTAAACACCACTACTTTCTATGCTTGCTTATAACTGTTACCAAAACAAGTAAAATTCACTCTATGTATTGCCACATACAGCAAGCTAGAATAATCAATGGATCCATTGATTACTCTAGCTTGCTGTGTGTGGCAATACATAAAGTGAGTTTTGCCTGTTTTGATATAGTTCTATTATTATATATTTGACATGTATTAAAATGAATAAAAACTAACTCTGTTGTGTTAATCTAAATGCATGCCAATTAAACTAAAGCTTCAAGAATTTAATTTAGGTGAGAAGTTATGTATTTGGCATAAAATATATGAACAGCATATAAAGTTATATAAGGTAAAATAAGATAGCTATTGTTTCATATATAAGAAATCAAGATCAAAGTAAAAATATTTGAGAGATTACAATTATAAGAGGAAAAAAATTAGATGTTGAATACATGTCATTGCACTTAAAATTGGGATAAATATCCCATTAGAATATTAGTCATTCAATCATCAAAAATGAAAATAATGAAATCCAATATGCTGCTCTTCATATAAATTATAACAAATAATAATGAGCCAAAGAACATAACAATGCAATACTAGATGAGATGATAGATCTGCTTTATACATTCACTACTTAACATGTGGACATAAAGTTAGAAGCTACAAAAATTATTAAACCTTTAAATTACATTAAAGATTCAAAGAGAAGAGAAATATATGAAACAGATTACATTAAAAATAACTTAAATAATTGTATGAATATTTATAAAACTTCAATGAATTTAGTTAACAACTGGTCAATTGGAAATGAATGAAAAATTATATAAGGAAATGCATATAAAAATATATATTTTATTTGTTTTGCATATTGTTATATTATATAATCAATTTTTTGAAGTAATATTGGATCTCAATATGAAGGTTTTATTCTATTTTACTGTTTTATTTGGTTATTATTTTACTTATATATGCAACAATTGATTATTTTTTAGCAAAGGAGTGTTAGATTACTTAGAAAAAGTACAAAGAGAAGTAGGAAGACATGCATAAGAGAGAGATGTGTGAATGGCAAAGAAAGCAATTAAAGGAGAAATGGGGTGGTCAAGTTTTTATATGAGAGATGCAAAAAGCAAAATGAAAATGTTTGACAGATTGCAATTTATGGATAGTAAGAGAATAACTATAATAGTATTTAATTGGGTTATTAAAGTCTGGCAACAAAATGGGTGAAAAAGGTAGTATGGTATGCAGAAAATTTGGATAAAAACATTATATTAGTATACTTATACAAAGCATGGGATGATTGGAGGAGGATTGTTGAGTGTTATAGTGGCAAAGACAGATAGAAGAATAGATATATTAATAAAAAAAATAGGGAGCAGGAGAAATGGAGAGTAAAAAGAGCTTAAATATATATAGAAATAAACAGAATTTTGGATGTGAGTTAATTTATGATAATAGCAGGGAAAGTAGGTTACTATTTATGACTCGAACAGGATTGCAAGCAACAAGGATATATATATAAATGGGAAAATGTGGGTGATTTAATCTGCAGGTTGTGTAAAGAAGGCATGGAAAATATTAGATATTTGATAATAGAATTTAAATGCTTACAAGCAGAAAAGATACAAATAATGAAGTTATGAAAAAATAACAATAGACCAAGTAATTATATATAAAGTGGGTTATTAGTCTTTATGTTGGAATTGGAAAAAGATAAGCGGAATGTAGATATAAAGGCCATGAAGTGGACAAAGATGATGTTGTAGAAATGGGATAGAGCAGGATAGAGAAGAATATGTGAAAAACAGGGTGGGGAATAGAAAGAGAAGGTAAGGTGGCTAACAGATTTTTCTTGGACATAGTGGCTAAAATTCCTGACTTTGATAAAGGAAAAGCTATATCATATCACATCACATAACATATTGTTTTAATATCTTGCGTAAGCGTAGAAAATGGTGATGATGTGTTAATTATATTTTGTTAATGTAAATCATTTTTATGAAGAAAAGACTTGCACTAAAGAGATAATTACAATATTTAACAATCTTTCTGAGTGAATGCAATTAAAATTTCATATTACTTTATTTTACGATGAGAAGTCAATCATCATATTTTGGTTATTTTGTTATCCAAGGTAGTTTTTTAAAATTGCCATTACAAAAGAGCACATACAGTTTTGAAAGTTTAAGTTTTTGTCAGAGTTTATATCTGTAGTTTTGTATTGATAGTTTATCAACGTCTCTTCAGATGGTTATTAAACTGGCAATAAAAACATGACCCAGAGGCAAATGGCCTCTATCCACAATTCTACAATGATAACGAAATAAAAACCTATATAGAATTGTTCACTGACTTGTCTTGATCAAGCAATGAAGTGAATTCATCAGAAAAGTTTTCTCTCAAATACGTTAATTAGTTACATGGATAATTTTCTCAAGCTTTATTACAAACTGTATAATAACTTTATCTAGAATATATTTCAGCATAAATTAAGAGATAGGCAAAGATAGTATAAATTATATATTCATCAGAAGAGCTGCCTATGCATTAAATAACTTCAAAACAAACAAGATCTATATGTGATAATATGTTGGACTATTTCCATCATCTATTAGTAAATGTTGAATGCATAGAAAATTTTAAACTTTATTTAAACTTTTCAAGTACAAACAACTTGTTAGTAATAAAACACAAATAGACAACACAGGTTAGTAATTATACGTTTTGAGTAGTATTACTCTCCACTATTCTTCAGGTGTTACTGGCTTGAGTAGTGACAATATTCGCATAGTTGAACTTTCACTTTTAGATTCTCGAATATCAAATTTAAGACAAATGCTCTAATGAATTGATCTATCCTATCAAAGGCAACAGATAGTAGAAATTTCATATATTTATATGAGAGTTGGTTCAAATTCTCCTGAGTTCTTCAATTTTTTTTTTTCAAGAGTAATGTTAATTAGAGGCTTTTATTATTTTTTTTCTAAGAGCAGGTATTGCCACACTGGGTTGACTTATAGGATTATTTACCAGTGTCATATGAGCAGCTTCTTTGAATTTTCTCCTCTGCATCTTTTTCTCTCTATTCAATATTTTTGTATTTTCCCAATTAAACATATGGACATTAGAACAAAAAAAAAATTGAAGGACTCGGGAGGATTTGAACCAACCCTCATATATAAATATATGAAATTTTTACTATCTGTTGCCTTTGGAAGGATAGCTCAGTTGGCAACAGTGTTTGCCTTAAATTCAATATTTGAGAATCTAAAGATATAAGTTCGACTCTTGTGTGAATACTGTCACTGGTCAGATCAGCAACACCTGAAGAAGAATGGAGAATACTATTACTCTTGTGTAATTATTAACCTGCATTGTCTATTTGTGTGTTATTAGTAATAAGTTATTTGTCTTTGAAAAGTTTAAATAAAATTTAAAATTTTCTATACATTCAATATTTACTGAAGATGCATTGTAATAATCTTGATAAAGATGATACATAAAACAAATGCAAACCTGATACTTTTTTGATTTATAATATTTTCTTTATCACCTTACTTAAATATCAAAATTACTGCTGCATTCTTCCAATCATTATTATTTAAGCATTTGGTATATCATTTTGCCAATAATTTTTGCATTTTTTCACTTGTTTCTTTTAATATATCAATAATAATTACATTATTTCCTGAATATTTCTCCTTTTTATTGATTTAATTACAAAAACCACTTCTTTAATTAACATACTTCATAAATTAGAAGTTATACTAATTGTTATTTACTTTTTTATTTTTTATTCTTACTATACCAGATATAGCCAAACTTTGGAAAGACCATCATTTTTTTTAATTGGTTGCTTTAACAATTTTTTTTAGGATTTAATGTAAATTAAATAAAAGATTTTAATATTATATAAATAAATGTGAGAAATGTACCCAGACTGAAAGGCCATCATTTTGACATCAATTATATGCTAACCAAATCTAAATGTAAATATGGTATTATAGCATCTATTTTTCTCCTCACTAAATATCACAATTCAAACACGAATTTATATACTGTAATTATATTTTCTTCATGATTTAAATACTACCCCTATTCAGTTCTATACAGTAGTAGTTAAAAGCACATGTACTGATTTTTTTTCCAAGCATTTTTATTAATGGCAGAATTACATCAGTCACATAAAATATAGTTTATAAAAAATTATGGATTATTAAATATAAATGGTGGAATTACTTCCTTTGCAGAAAATACTTTAATATAAATTACAGTTTAGTTATGTATAGTTATTTAATTATAAAAAAAAACCCAAATTTTTTTTTTTCAATTTTTCAATTGGAATTTGACAATTTTTTTAATTGATTGCTTTAACAATTTTTTTTTTTGCTTTGCAGAATTACTTATTTTGAATAAAATGCTCTTAATCAAATTAAACCTCTAAATTGAAATTACAGTTTTAAAATATATCTATTATACTTGATATGTGAATTTGACAACATTATGGACAACTATTAATGGTGGAATTATTTCTTTCACATAGAATATTCTCCATAATTGTGAAAGGTAATATTTTATTTTTAATTGATTTTGAATTTGAAATGTGGATAGCATTGCAGACAAACATTCACATGGATCACTTGACATCCTTGTGGACAAACATTCATACATTCACCAATCAGACAAGAGAGAAAATATGACTTTTTTTCTTTGAAAGTCAGTTTATGATCTTATAAATTTTTATTTATACAGAAGTATTCTAAAGATCTTCAAATCATAGGTGGTCCTTATTGAATCAAGATTAATCCTATAAAAAATGAAGCAAAAAATACTAAAATAAATAAACATGATCTTTTTTTATCCCAAAGAAAGGGAAGTGAGGCATTTCATTTTCTGCATCCATTCTATCACTTAATATTAAATGATTTAATTATTTTAACTTGTAAAATTAGATGTCAAAGTATATATAATAGATAAAATAAATGATTATAGTAGAAAATACTTTTTGATGTAAATAGAGATGAAAAAAAATTTTTATTTAAAAAACATGATAACAATATCAATTTTATAAAAATGTTTGTTTTTGTTAAAAATTAAAGATTAATTTTGAAATTGTTTTTTAATTATATTTTTGTTTGCTTTTATTACAAATAATTTTAAAATTTGTTTACAAAAAAATTGCTTAAGTTCAAGTATGGAATGTAGCTTTCCAAAATAGACTTTATAAAAAGTACACATAAACTTGAAAATTTAGTTTTCCAATAGAATTTGCATAAGTAGTTTATCAGCATCATATCAGAGGATATATTATATCAGCAATAAGAAAACTATTGCAAATGAATTGTTACAATTCTATCACAATAAACACCAAAATGTATGGGTGCTGAACTGGGTTCAGACCCATATGACTATATAAGCTATTGAGCTTAGATTGAAAATATTGTGTTTTCAATTTTATTCTCATAGTTTTGTAGTTAAGTAGAGATAAAAGGTGGCTGCTGGAGGGTTGTATTAGATCCTAAGATCTAGGTGCAGTGCTCTCAGATCCAAAGCTCCTCACTGACGAAGGCCACAAGCCAGAAACTAGTCTGGGGATATTGGATGAGTAGGCACTAGATGGGGATTTTATGCATAAGCCTTTTGGCATCCATTGATTACTTTGGTTGGCACTGAGTGGCACTACTGTATGGAGAGTTTTGCCTGTTTTTATCACAATAACAAGTTAGAAGACTAGATTATATAATCCATTGATCTATCCTGATCAAATGAACAGAATACTCTTAGAGAATCTTATGTCATGCATATCTACTAGCTTCATAGATAGTATTATCAAGTTTCATTACAAAATACATAGAGACTTTATGGAGAATTTATTTCATCATAAATTAATAGCCAAAAAAAGTTAATATGAATTATATTTCTAGATGGTAAAAAAACTGTCTACAAATTAACAACTTTATGCTAAAAAGAATTCATAATTTCTGCATTGCTTAAAGGACTGTATTAAATCATATTATTTTTTTCACATGTTACACAAACATATATATGTATACACACACACAAACTAGAGTTATCTCAATTATAAAAAACTATTTATTTAGAGACAAAAGAAAGTCAACAAGTTAAATACAAAAGATTGTTTCAATAAATCACAGTCACATCTTTAAAGAATTGTCAGGAAATTAAAATTCTTTAAGTGTGTAAGGTAAAAAATAATGCCTTATTATTTTTTAATCTAAGTTTACTATTATTTAAATTCTATTTAATTTTACTCTTATTTTAATAATTTTCAAAGTTAAATCAAATATATTTAATGTTTGTGATACACTCAGGTTATTTTTTTATTTAAATAAAATCTTAATGTTTTAAGTTGTGTTCTCATTGTAAAGTAAATAAAGTAATTTAATAAATATGAATGTAAATTGGTTTACTAAGTTGAGTATAAAATTATTAAACTAACATATTTAAAACAGTATTGCAATTAGAAGCATATCTAATTAAAGCTTTTGCATATATAGATGTCTATATTTAGTCATATATATAAATTAAATATTGCCTAACATTATACTAGTAATTATAAATAAAATAGAAATTCATATAACATTAGAATTCTTCTATAAAAAAAAAAACATTTAATAGATTAATCCAGTTTTCATTCCTTATAAGAATTTTATTGAAATGTTTCTCTTTACAAAATCACATGCAACTCCAAAATGAATATTTTACAATCCCCTTTATATATATATACAAAACAATCTAAAAAATATATAAATTTAAATTATAACTCTATAAAGTTTCCAATAATCTTACAATCCTCATTTCCCTCTAGTTGTGTTGGATCTTTAACCATGTTTACACATTTGTTTAAATTTTCTTAAATATACAAAGTTTCATAACATTTTCTTTCCTCCTAATTTTTAACATATTTTATTATCTGAATATTTTTTACACAATTCATTTTATGTCCAGTATCCAAAAAATATATACATGGCCTTGATCTTATATCCTTTTGGTATATTGCCCTATCGTGCTTCTTATGTCTTTCAATGACAGTCTTTCCTGTCTGACCTATATATATCCTATTGCAAAATTCACAATTAATTTCATAAACTAACCTTATCCCCTTTTTTTTTTGCATTACAAATCCATTTCCTTAATGATTAACAATTTTTTCATCCTATTTTAATATCATCAGGTAACTTTGCTTTTATCAATATTTTATATAAATGTTCTAAATATGAAACTGAAGCCCACTTCCTATTTGTATACACATGTCTTAAACTATCTTTTGTATTATTATTTTTATTTCTATAATGCTCTAATCTAGAAATAATAATAATAATAATACAAAAGATAGTGTATACAAATAGGAAGTGAGTTTAAGTTCCATATTCAAAACATTTATATAAAACATTAATAAAAGTTACTTGATATTAAAATAGGATGAAAAAAAAGTAAATATTTAGGGAAATAATGCAAAAAAGATGGGTAATGTTAAAAATAGGGTAGGGTTAGTTTATAAAATTAATTGTGAATTTTTCTATATATATATATCAGACAGCAAAAACTGCCATTGAAAGATGTAAGAAGCATGATATGGCAATTAACAGAAAGGATATCAGATCAGACTCATATATACATTTTTTGGATACTGGACATAAAATGAATTGTGTAAAAAACATTCAGATAATAAAGTATATTAAAAATTACAGAGAAAGAAAATGTTATGAAACATTGTATATTCAAGAAAATTTAAACAAATGTGTAAACATGGTTAAAGGTCTAGCATAATTAGGGGAGAAATGATCATTCTTAGATTATTGAAAACTTTAGAGTTATAATTTAATTTTTTTTTAATGTTTTGTAAATATAGATATTACATATAAAAAAGGGAGGTGGTAATAAGTTTAATCATTTTTATGTACATGTATTTTAATAATTATGTTTATTGTAATGTAAATAATGTCCACTGGATAGAATTGCAGAAGAATAGCTGGTTGTGTGATTTTATAAAAAGAATCATCTTGATAAAGTTCCAGTAATTGGGTTGATTTATTAAATAATTTTTTTATTTGTAAAGAGTTGTCTGTTTCAATTGTATTTTAAATTGATTATTTTAAAATGTACCTATATTCATGTATATGTTATACACATATTAAAATGCTTATTGTTATATGATTCACAATTATCTGCAATATGATTTGAAACTAATTTTATGGATTTGGGAAACTTGGTGTATGTAACAAAAAAATATGATTGCTTTCATACATGCAAAGTATATATAGGTTAATTTATAATTATAGAGTCATATAAATAATGTATACAGTATTTTATAATTTTTTTAAACATGAATTATATGAGCAAAAAACATTATAAAAAAATCAAAACAAATTGGAAACTGCTACAAATTTGATAGATTACATTCGGATTAATGAATATGTAGATGTGTTAAAAGATTCATTGCAAAGTTTAAGGAAAACAGAATCTCTATATAATAAACCATGCAATAAACTTTAGAATATAATAACTGATTACACAATGTTTATGCTTATCGTGGCAGAAATTTTTTAAAAAAACTTTTTCACCAAACCAAGTGTTAAAAATATCATTCATCATATTTTTAACACTCATAACTCATAAAAGCAGAAATTAATTTGAAGATGATCTCAATGTATAGAATTTTGTGAATAAACATTTTTCTTCATCTTTGGTAAGTTTTAAATTGTGCTTTATGCAAAAAAGTGAAGCTTAGTATTATTAGAAAAGAATTATACAGCTGAGTGCTTTCAGAGAACTTTAGTCTCTATATTCATAGCCTATTTTGGGAGTGTTGACTTTCATTGAGATTTGAAATGAAGTTTAGCGGTAATTTATGCAAAATTTATTCAAAGTTTTCTTTCATAAAGACCATTTTCTGGAGATTGCATAAATTACCACTAAACTTCACTTAAAATCTCAATGTAAGCTGACACTCCCAAAATAGGCTATGAATATGGAGATTTAAGTTCTCTGAAAGCACTCAGCCATATAATTCTTTTTTAATAATACTAAGCTTCACTTTTTTGTGTAAAGCGCATTTTAAAAAATAGTAATGCCAAGAAAATTACAAATGTTAATTATTTGCATCTATGCATTATAAAATAATGTACTGCCATTATTTTCAAATCATTTATCATATGTTTGTTGAATAAATAAAATGTTGAAATTTATATTTGAGGGATAATAATAGATATATTGAAAAAGTTCTATGACTAAAAGCTTTTATTTTGCTATTTCCTATACCGATGATATCCGATTTACAACAAACCAGACTTTATAAGTTTACACCTTCTGCAAAAAATCTACTATTTATTATAATCTATAACTAGTTGGTTATAATGATTATATTTGGAGATCTAAGAATCCTTTCATAAGTTTCTAATAAGGATTGTGATCCTAAAAGTCTTTCATTTGGAAATGTTTTACTTAAAATATTCCAAAATCAATTTTTAGCATGACAAATTACTTTACCACATTATGTTTAATTTAATTATAATATTTAATAAACTTATTGACCCAACATATTTTGTGAACATAGCTTAGAAGTACTATTTATATTGTATATGAATTATGACACATATATATGCACCTCTCATATATTTAACAATCAACTATTACATATTTCATCCACATAGTTTAAAAACCTTTTCTTTCAAGCTAGAAGATTAATATTAATCAGTTGTTACATATATGCATAGTAGAGTTACTTTTTAAATTTACCATACCATTAAATTCTCCTAGAGCAATATAAAAAATCTACTATTCATATGTAAAAAAAGTCTTGTAAGAAAGAAACAAAGCTGGCCTAGTAAAGATTCAGTGCTGAAACTAAATATTATTTGAAAAATCCATCTAGATTTATAGATTTTGTCAAAAAGAACACTATACTATAAACTGTTTTTACAGGTAATTCAATCCAGTGCAAAAACAGAAAGACATTTTAGATTATAATATAGCTCAAACAGCTTTTGCATTAAACCTCTAAACATCACAGATCATTATTTCCTATGCTTACACAAACTGTTAAAGCAATAGCAAACTTTCTGCACAGTAGTGTCACCCAGTACAATCCATAGTAATCAATGGATGCAAGAAGATTTGTACAAAATCTCTATCTAGTGCCTACTTGTCCAATATCTCCAGACTAGTTTCTAGCTTGTAGCTTTCACAAAATGTATAGATACTGAACTGATTTCAGATCTGTATGACTATACAAGTGAATGAGCTTGGATTGAAAACATTATTGTGTTTTCATTTTGGACTCTTAGCTTTATAATCAAAAAGATAAAAAGTGGTTGCTGCAGGATTGCATCAAATTCTAAGATCTAGGTGCAGTGCTCTTAGATTCAAGGCTTCTTACTGATGAAAGCCACATGCTACAAGTCTAGGGATATTGAATAAGTAAGCACTATATAGGGATTTTAAGCACAAACCTCCTTGCATTGCACTGGGTGGCACTACTATCAAGATTTTACGACTGTTTTTGAGCATTTGCACTAATGAGCAATCTATCTAAAAATTCCAAATGTATTCATTAATAAATAAATAATTTTAACTGCCTTGTCAAAGCTGTCTTCATCACAAGATTGCCTGGATTGAAGAAAGCACCCCACAAAAACAAACATAGTTAGAACTATCTTAGAAAGCAGTAGAGTTTTTTTATTTATTTTATATTATGTAAATCAATAATTGTAATAAATATAATATCATTGAATTTAATTCAATATCTTCAGTATCAGTCTTCTTCATCTCAAACTCATATTTCAATAAAGTTACTTATCATTTTAATGTTAATATCTACGTAGTTGCACTACAACATATAAATACTAAGTATTTTTCACTATTACCAGTAACACTATATGCAACCAATTGAATGGATATGTAGAATATATTAATAATAAATTAAACCACTAAACATCACATATCACCATTTCTTATGCTCGCTCATAACTTTTATTAAAACAGGCAAAACTCTCCATACAATAGTGCCATTCAGTGCAAACCAGAGTAATCAATGGATGCCAGAAGGCTTGTGTATAAAATCAATCTTGCCTAATAGAATAGTGGTGGTTATTGTTATTAAAGAACCAAAGACATCAAAATGCATGGGTACTGAACTGAGTTCAGACCTATATGACTATATAAGCCAATGAGGTTAGATTGAAAATATTGTGTTTTCAATTTTATTCTCAAAGTTTTGTAATTAAGTAGAGATAAAAGGTGGCTGCTGGAGGGTTGCATTAGATCCTAAGATCTAAGTGCAGTGCTCTCAGATCCAAGGCTCCTCACTGACGAAGGCCACAAGCCAGAAACTAGTCTGGGGATATTGAATGAGTAGGCACTAGATAGGGATTTTATACACAAACCTTTTGGCATCCATTGATTATTCTGGCTTGCACTGAGTGGCACAACTGTATAGAGAGTTTTGCCTGTTTTAATAATAAATTAGACAAAACATTAATCAGATAATTGTATTGAATATAATTCAAGATAATGTTCTTTGAAAATAATTCAACAAAAAAAAGTAAAGATTAACTTGGAATTTGGAAATTAATGCAACCATGCTTTATGATTATACTAAGAAATACAATGGGAATTGAACATTTTCCAGATAATCAATTACTGATCAGTAAATAAAAATCTAACTATTCTTATCTAAAATGTAAAACAAAGTAAGAAAAATATAAAAACTGTCACCAATGAACAACTGATCTCGTATAATGATTTTCTATTCACTGTTCCTTTTATTGGGATGCTGAAAGCTTTCTCTTTGAGCGCATTATGTAAAGCAGTTTTACTTTTTTTATTTACATACACACATATATACAATTTTATGCATTTTATTTATTTAATTACAAATTTTATTTTAACCATAACATTTATAAAACAAATGTAAATATTTTGTTTTTATCAATTATCATATTTTTTGCTTACATTATTTACATTCTGAATTAAAAACAAAATGGCTACTTATATATAAAATAAATATTAAAATTTAAATTCTACCCACTTTTGCTTCTTCCCAAAGTTGTTTCTCCATCACTGTCTGGATCATCCATGATCGAGTCATTCATGACCGTTATCCTATTACTAGTCAAATACGATTAAAAATAGTTATAAATCCCGGATTATAAAAAATTGCAATTACTTATAAAATATATATTTATTGGTATAAAAACAGAAGATAAATACATTCTATTAATAAAATATATATTCTTTCTAAAATAAATAAATGACTACAGGCATTAAGAATTTTTTTTTTAACAAAAGTTTTTACTGCCGCCAAAGTTTCTTATCAGATGTATAACGTCACAACTTTCTAATAGTTTCTATTGTATTGATAGATAATTTTTAATAACATGTTTATCAATATTTAAGTAATAGCTTTTTATTTTATATTTTTAGATAAGTTTTAATAGCTCTTTAAACAGTAAAACCTTTGTCATATGATTAATTCAATCTTGATAAACATTTATCAGAAAACTTAAATATGGAACGTGTAAATGAAATTTCCTGGAAACACATTCAATAAAATTACTGATGAAAACGTTTAGATATTTAGTATAAGAATTAGTTGTTTTGTTTTTAAAAAAGGCGAATTAAAAAATCAAATAAGTATTTACTATAGTTATACTGCACATTAATATTTTCAATCAGTATCAGTCCACTAAAGGATGAAGTTTCTCCAAGTTTAATCCAATTTTTCTCATTCTTTTTCCAGCATATTTTATCCCATACATATCACATGTGGACTTTTTTGTGCCTCTAACAATTTATTGGGATACATTTGAGAATTTCAGTTATTTATTTATTATTGTGCCTCTAACAATTTATTGGGATACATTTGAGAATTTTAGTTATTTATTTATTTATTATCTCTTTTAGAAACTTAATTAATTCAGCTTAATTTCATCCACCTTATATTCCTCCATCACCACCCTGATCTTTGATTAACCGTAAGGAATCGAAAGTAAAAAAAGAGAAATATATCTTTATTTGTGTTTTTATTTTTAAAAACTTAGTATTTCATAATGAATATTTCAGAGATAATCAGTTTTTGTTTAAGTCTTTTGGGCAGCTAAATATTTATTTTTTTAAAAAGGCCTATTAATGGCATGAAATTTTTTCACTCTCTTGTCTATGAATATAAAATCGCTATACTGTAGAAAAGTTTCTCCTTTTTTTAATCAATACTCATTAAATGATTATGTTTGACTTTGATCGCTAGATGGCATTAGTTGATAATTAAAAATGGCGTCTACTCAAGATGATTGGTATATCTCTTTATTAGGATTAGCTGAAAATTTTAGAACTTCCACTCCGCCAAATATAAGACTTTGCATACATTGTCTGCAATCAATTTTTAATTTTAAACCTCCGCCTCGCATTGAAGCTAGGACGCATCTGCAATTAGGAAATATTTTGATGATACATACACACAATACCGATCTCGCAAGGACCCACCTGGAAAAAGCGGTAAGATGCTTACAAATATTTACTTTGTAAAGTCAGTGAAATATAATACTAATTTTTTATTTTTACTTGTCTAACTTTTCAGTGGCTGTTATCTCAGAATGTATCCTTTAATGTTTATACTTTTTGAAGTAAAAAGTGTTTGGAGCTATTTTAAAATACATCTAAAAGAGAACTCAATCATTTATTTTAAATGTGTTATAATTTATCAGTCTTGTTTAAACATTTTTCTTTGTAATTATGAAAATTTGTCATTGTATAATATTGCAAATTTAACACAACTGTCTAGCCAAAAATAATAAAAATATATTGACTATTTTCATGTGTAAATATTCATACAAAGGTATAAATGTTTATATAAACACCATGCATATACACATTATTTATATGATATATGTGCTTTGTAATTCTGAGAGCATTTATCCTACAATGCTTAGTATTGCAATATAAGTATGACCTTATAAATTTACATTTTATTAAAGGTCCACTATTTGCCATTATTAAATCACAATTCTGGAATTTCATATTTAGAGCTACTTAAACTATAATGAATCCTTGGTTTCAGATTTAATAAACTGGGAAACTCTTAAATATTATTAATAGAGACTTTTATATATTATCATATGTTGGGATATCTGAATATTCATGTATCAGTGCATTCTATGCAACTTTTGTTGAATACTTCGTGGTATGCTTCATATAGACTTCATTTATATGGCAAGAACTATGAATGAAGTTTTTGTAATATAAAAGATGAATATAATCCTATTTAATGCTATATATTAATGACATATCTGTTATGTATAACAATGTATTTAAGCTATGTTATTAATTGGGAATTTTTAGTTGTGTTTTTTATTATATTAGTAATTTATTCCTTTAACATGATCATCAGATCCCACAGTTTGATGATGTTAAATTTGAAGCCGCTTGCCTTCTTGCTGAACTACATGAAAAACAGGTAAAATGTTTTAATTATTTAATCTATCTAATTTTAAAGAAGTAATTAGAAGCAAAAATATTTGCTTAAAATCCTCAGACTTAGGAATAGAATATTGTTCTTGTATCTATCATGTATGTAAGACATAATTAAAAAGGTTTTATTTGAAGAATTAATATTTGATAATTGTTTATTGATGAGATGGCAGTGTTGAAATATGATTCATACTGTTACATTTAGTATGATTAGACATACTGCTGTTTTAATTTGATTTAGGCTATTGTGTCACTGTATTTGCTTTGTTCAAAATTCCCATCTTATTTGATTGAAGTTGTTACTATGTTTTCCCATTAGTGTCTGTATGTTTAAACCTAAATGGAGATATTGCTATATTTTAACATTTCTATGACAGTAAATAGCAATTGTTATTAATATTCATAGATTTTTTAAAAAAATAATAATAATTATTGTTGCTACTGCTGCGACAGCAATGGCATCTGTTAATTGTATTTATTGGAATTGCAATTTGTTTAAATTTGATTTTAGTTTTAATAAAATTCAAATTACTAAAAATCAAAAAAAAAAAAATGTAAATAACATAATGAAATATCTTAATTGAAGAGTAGATTATGTGATATCTTTTACACAAAACATCTAACATTTTGCACATGACATCTATGAAGAACTAGAGTAATTTTGCTTTTGGTTTCAGAAACTTTGAATCATGGTATATTATTCTTTATTTCTTGCTGATGTGAATTTTAATTATTTTCAGTTATTTTTTGTAGAAATAATAGATTTTTAGTTATTGATTACATAAAACAAAAACATATAATGGATGCTTCAGACATGTTACACAAACTTCTTGTTTAAAATATGAATCTAGTTAACTTACGTTTTTATAAATAATTTTAGTTTTGTAAATTTTTGAAGGAAGTTTTTTTGGGTTTTTAAAACTGCAACCCCCCTCCCTTCTCAGACCAAAAAAGAGAAAGATTTCATTTAAAAGCAGATAATCTAATTTTGGAAGGGTTTTTTAATCATAATTTTTATCATAGTATTGTATTGTTTTACTTGCATTATAAGATTTAAGAATGTTATATAATGAGCATGCTAATAGCTCTTAACAAGTTTTTTTGATATTCAGAAAGGCTCCTTAAGAGCTATTAGCTTGCTCATAATATAACATTTGTAGTACAAGCTTATTAAATGAAGTCACATGATATATAACTTTATTGCCTTGTAAAAATTTAAGAATGTATGTCTTTTATCCAAAGGCATATGTAATAATAACACTTGACTATCATTTATGGCAGTACAGTTTATTATAGATTTTAATATATAAAGCTTTTGTATCTACTTAATTTGGTTACAAACTTTAGCTTAAATACTGAAATCCTCAGATAATAGTTAATCCTAGATGTTTTTAACATGCACATATATATATTCAGTATAGACTTTTTTAATATGTATATACTTATGATATGATTTAATTAAAAGATTATACACTTTAAAACATTAATAATAATAATTAACAGAAAAAAAATAAAATAATGTACAGCATATATTTTTAACATGTATATGCAATGTGTATATATCACTGATACAATTTAATATAAAAATTATATTGAGACATCAACAAAAATACTGTTATTAATAAAAAAAATTGAATATTAATAACAGTTATAGCAAATTATAGAGAACACATTCTTATATACACACACACTGATATGAATATGTTAACTTGATCTTTAGAAAAATAAATAAATGAAACTTAACTATCCTTTATTCTTTTTATGATAAAAATTTGCATTTCATTATCATCATTAAAGTTATAATTAGTAAGTGAGGTTAAATTCATAAATTTTAAGCATACTTGTTTGTAAATAATCAGCACTACCATTGGTAGTGTTTTAGAGTTTATTTTCTTGGCTAGTCTGGTTGAATTATGAATGTGGGGTAATTTTGATTATTTATTGACTAGTTTAGCTTTATGCTTTTAATGTTGTTTGTTTGTAAATATATTGAAGCAGTCTTTTTTTTTTTTCTCATATGTCATAGCATCAGCCGGGAAGCTAACCTGCTAACTCGGGACAAAAGCAGCTGTCGCTGACCACCAATGCTTGACAAAGTCTTTTTTTTTTTTTATGATGTTTTGCAGTTTCACAGTTTGCACTATCAATTAAAATTTAAAAATTAGAATTCTGTTTTTATACAACAGCGATTTCTTGATTACAAATGGTACCACTATGATTGTAAATAATATCACTAAGATGTGAAAATTAAGAAAATGGTTAGTGCTATACTATAATAAGTAAGTCCATATGAAAATTATTAATTTATATTTTATTTTTCAAAGGATGGAGAATCTATGAATAAGATGAACTACCGTACATTTAAATTTTAATGAATCTTTTATATCATTAAGATATATAGGAATAAGATTTTTCTTTCTTTTCTCAATAGTATTTCGCTATGTTCATATCTTTATTACAAACTTTTTGATTTATGTTTTTAGTTTTCTTTAATGATTATCTTACTCGAGTTTATTTAAGATATTTAAAATAAGAATTCAAATTGTTTAATACTGTAGTTTTTCTTTTTTTTAAATGTTATTCTTTCAAAGTTGGAAGTGTCTTTTATTTTGCTCATTTTTTTAATTATTATTATATTTGATAGTATTTCGTGAGATATTTTAAAATTATAACAATAGTAACAAATGTCATTAAGTTTATCTCTTCCTTTAATATTTTATATAAATGCAATCTGTACATGCTGTATTTATATAACAATATTAATCTCCTTCTACAAACATTGATTTAGTAAGTGAAAACTACTATCAATCACATCTAAGCTGGAAAAATTAATGATTTTTAACCATATCTTTAACTACAAACCATTTTTAAAAATCTAATGTTCATTGTTTAATTGGCTGGAAGCAAAAATTGTGATTACTCTTTTATCTAATGGTCTGTTTTAAGTTTTTTATAAAGAGTTAATTAGGAAAAATTGAACTATTTTAAGGCATATTAATAATTTTTAATAGTCATTCATTAGACTAGAGATTATCCAATAATGAATAATATTTGTATAGTGTAATTTTCATTAGATAACTCTCATGTGAGTTAGGGACTGGTTTCTATCCATTTTTAACTCCTTATGGAGGCATGCAATTATGAACATATGACCAAAGACATGTGAAAAAGATTTTTGATTCCTATGATACATGATAAAGGTATGTACAAGAGATTGTGGTCTGGCCAACTGCTGACTTCTGGTTCTGCATGAAATATGCATCTTGGAGATCATAAATCATTTTCACATATTTTTGGTCATATGTTTATGATTACATCCCTTTACAAGATTTTAAAAGTGAATAGAAATTAGTCTCTATCTTACTACAAAAATATTATTCACTATTTTAAGGCAATTCTTTAAATAGGGAGAGTCTAATATTTTATTGGTCTTTAGAATTTGTCACTTTGTGATTCATTTGCAATAATCTTTTTGATTCTTATTCAAATGAAAAAGAATTTTGTTTTCTTCTATTACATATTTTATTTTTGAATTTATATCAATATTTTCAGAGATTAATTTGAATATCTGTCTTTGAATTTTATGACCATTTCTCACCAGGGATTAAATTTTTGTTGCTCTGAAGTCTTTTTTTATTATAATTTTATTTGTTTTTGTATCATATTAATATGAATAAATATGGTTTTATAAAAAAAAGCTATAAGTAAATATGTCTTAATGAATTTATATGGTTAATAAAGCTGTATTCATTACATGTAGAAAGAGATAATAGGAATATCTGTTTTTGTAAGATTTCTAATAGAAATATAATGTGGTTATTGAAGTGTCTTTACTGGTAATCTTTAGGTATAAAGTAAATTTGTTCTTGATACACAATTAGATATATCTTATCTGCAGCAGTCAATTTTATGGAAATTAAAAAGCCAATTAATATGACAAATATTAGAAAATAGAAGAAGGCTTAGTTAATGTATTCTATCAATTGTTAGAGAAAAATAATATTTTTAGATTAGCTCATATGATAAAATAACTTGAGTAAATTTGAAGTATCCCTACTTTCTAAAAGATATAGCCCGAAGCTCAGATTTATAGCAAAATTTCTTTTATGAATTAGGAAAGATCAACTTACAAAGAAGTTATGGAAATATTTTAAATTCTTAATTGAGATTTATGAAGAACATCTATAAAGCTTTTTGATTTAAATATTGAGAGCATTAATAATTTCAGATTCATAATATTAGATTAGAGATTTGAGGCAAACTCAGTGTGTATAGGAAAATGGTAATCTTTAAGGATAGGGATCAATTTAATTTCACTATTATTACAATATACCAAGAACCAGTTTTTATATTAATGGTCATTTAAACATATCTGAATAGATGATTTTAGTAAATATTCTTCTGTAAAGAAAGCAAGATAATAATAATAATTTTGAAGTTTATGATAACAAGATCTTTTTTATTATTATATAAAAACATGGTAAGAATGATGAAAGATAATAACACAGGCAAAACTCTCCATACTGTAGTGCCACTCAGTGCCAGCCAGAGTAATCAATGGATGCCAGAAGGTTTGTGCATAAAATCCTCATCTAGTGCTTACTCATCCAATATCTCCAGACTAGTTTCTGGCTTGTGGTCTTCGTCAGTAAGGAGCCTTGGATCTGAGAGCACTACATCTGGATCTTAGGATCTAATGCAACCCTCCAGCAGCTACCTTTTATTTCTACTTAACTACAAAGCAGTTATGTACATGCATAAGAAATGGTGATCATGTAATGAAAAGATAATACTTTGTTAAAAACTTTTCATAGCATAAGTAATTATAAATTATTAACAGTAAAAAGTTGAAAACACTCTCTGGGAAGTGTATTATGATTGACTATTATATAACTTATAATATGTTATTTTATAATGCCCAAAGTTTTTATATGTATGAAATCTATTTCTGCTTAGGTGAAGCCACTAGTAAGACTAATAGTCAGACACCTCTCTGAATAATGTGCACTACATCAGTTAAAGTTAAAATAATCCTAGCATTAATACATGTAAATATGCATCATATCTCTATCATTTGCTTCAGTTTATTCATGTAACTTATGAGCACATGAGTTAATAAGACTGCAGAATAAGATTTTCATTGGAAACACATTGCTTATTGTTTTATTGACTTTAAAATATTGATAGAAAAAGACATGCTTTTAAACTATTTTAAAACATTCATTACTTTTAATAGGATACATATGTATAAAATGCTTGTGATATTTTCTGTTTATTTAAGTAGAAAATGCATGAATAAATCCAATATTTATAACTTCAAAAAGAAAAAAAATGATTATCTTAACATTAATTATAAATATTTATGTTAATTTTTTATTTAAGTATTCTTTGATGTATTTTTATCTTTATAGATGTTTATATGAATGCATTTATTCTTAGACTCAAGCACAGTTAGCTAAACCTATATTAAGAAAAGCAATTGAAATATCACAGCAATCCGTTTATTGGCATTGTCGGTTGTTATTCCAGCTTGCAGTAAGTTAATCTCTTATTTTTTATATTTCTTTGATGATTCTTTTTTTTTATTCATTAATATTCCTTGCATTTTTTTCCATCAAAGTTACTTAGAAATTTAATAATGTCATTAATTTGTGTAGCAAATGCATGTGAATGAACGAGATTTTGTATCAGCCTGTCAGTTGCTTGGCATTGGTTCAGAATATGCACATGTTGCAGGCTCTCAATACACCAGGGTACTTTTTTTACTCACCAAAGGTATGGTAAGTATTATTTTTTTAATGCTGTTATTGTTGTTAAAGTGAGTTTTAGTTCACTACAGGATAGAAACATTTCCTAGGTTTTTTTCATTAGAGGTAAATACTAGTCTAATCTTCCATTAGATCAGATCTTAACTGCACTAAATGATTATTAATGACATATCCCTTTTTTTATGGAATTGAGCCTTGAATATCATTTTTTGATAATCTCTATTCAATGATAAAGATGCTACTTCTTATTATTACATTTTTGAAAGTGTTCATTCTCTACGGTGATGAATTATGCGTATGAGATGTGTTTGGTTTGAATGTCATTTTAATTGTCATTATTCTACTGCTAATCTAATTTTCATGAGTTTTATAATGAGCCCTTTATCTTAAATAATCATTCTAAAATTTCACTCCCTCCTCATCCACCTCCCCATCTTAATTTTATCAGTCAAGAATTGAATGTTGGAAGTTTTGCTCATCAATAAACTATATCACCAAAGCACTTAAAAACTAGATTGCCAAAAGTCATCTCCAATACCTAAATAATGGATATATTATCATTTATTTTTTTATTATCTTGATTGCTCATCTTTTTTATTATTTATAGTATGATTTAATTAATGATAGAATATGACTAATTACCAATATATAGTTTGATATTAGCATTATTTAGAAATCCTTCACAGGGTGAATTTTTCATAGAACAAAGTAGATGGTTTTTCCCCCAAAGTTTACTCTCATGCACAGGTATATGAGGGAAAAATAATAAATATGTTACAAATGGTTATAAAGTAAAATAGGATCTAATCCTAAAAAAAGATTTTTTTTCCAACAAAGACTCCATTTACATTGATGCACTTATCCCAGTATTCTATATAGCGGTTTTTCAAAAGTTATAACATGAAAGTCTTTTGACTATTGTCTCAAACATTTATGCATCTCTGTGACTTCTGAATATCTTTCAAAAGACTTACAATAAGCATGATATCACAAAACGTTCTTATTTACATCCAAATACACAACTGTTATTGAGACTGCAATCAAATTTAATTGTACAGTTAAGTATTGATATATAGCTGTAAGTTTTATTTTCAAATAAAAACTCTTACTAACTTTATCATGCATACCCACATTAATATGTGAAGTAGTTTGAACACATAGCATCAACATTAGATTCTATGAGCAAGTGATAATCCTTAATCATTATCACAATTTTGTTTCTAGGATTTTAATATTTAGAACTAATTTTTAATCGATTATTTATATCACTAAGACATCCGTTAAATACAAAAAATGAATAATTTTGGAGATGTGTCTAATGAGTATTAAGAAAGTGAATTTCAAATTTCATTAGACCTTAAGTCAAAATAAAACATTAGTGATCTCGGTTTGGGAATACATTACTGGTTCGTTGAGTTGATATTAATTTTAAAATACTTTGTTGTGTCTATAAGCATGAAATGTCAAATTTTACATACTTGAATTCTGGTGAGCTGTACCTAACACTTAAAATGAATATTTGATTTTTCTGTCATATGAAAGAAAATAAATTATTCATTGTTTATTCTAAATTTTGCAATACACTTTCAAGTATGAAATGTTATTAATTATCAAAATTTGAAGCTGTTGTGATAAATTGCATACAAAAAATGTCTTACTTTTAGAATTGTTTCTAATTAGATAAAATATTCAACTTGATTCTTCTCATTATTTGGAGTATTTAAATAAAAATAAAATATTGAAATGTAGAGTATGAAATCATTCTGATTAAAATATATAGAGAAAATATTTTTATGCATGAAAATATAATTTTAATTATGATGATTTTATGCTACTTTCAAAGATTTATTTTTCAATTTTAAAACTTTTTTTTTTTTTTGCCTAATTACTCCGAAAAGATGGATCAAGATGATTTTTTTTGTCAAATCTATCATAATGTCTTTAAACATTAATTATTACTAATTGTAAAGTTTAAAATGAAATATCAGATAATTTATATATTTTTACATGATAAAAATATTGTTAAAATATTTTTTTTATCCAGTGAATATTATAAAATATACATATAAGCTGTTATGTTAAGGCTAAAGTGTAGCACTTTCAGATTTATACTTTTGACAAATCTCCTAGACTGATTTTCTGATCAGTATTTAAATTCCTGATATACTTTAACTTATCCCCTAAAATGTTTATAGGGTTCTGATTGAAGCTTTGTGAAAATCTGTAAGAACATATACATGAATTTTCTCAAACCATTTAACTGCAATTTTTGTTTTATGATAGAATATATTGTCTTGCATACATACACTAATTTAGTTTTAATGTTATAGTATTGGCAGTACTATTTGTTTTAGGATGTTGTAGTCGTTCTCAAAATTAAACATTTTTATCTTCAAAGTTCAATGATCTGCATTCTCTTATCGGACTTCAGTGCATTTTGTCACAAAATATCTGTTGTTGTATGGTATTATGTTGGATTAGCTTTTTCAAAGCCCTGAAATTTATTTTAAAATGACTATAGAAATATAATATTTTCTCTTCAATAGTGAAAACCATTCATATTACAATCATGTTTTTTAGTCATTCCATAAATATCACTCATCTGACTAACCCAAATTAACCAGTATTTATTTTTTTCTAACAATAGCTAGACACCCATTTACCAATCATTATTGGATAATTCACTAGGTTGACTATGGGATAACTACTAAAAATACTATTAAGTGAAGTTTGGAAAACTAATGTATTTCAACTTAGTAATGACATGTGGAGAGTATGGAAACATATTGCTGATGATTTCAGAAATCTAAGTAATAAATATATTTTTGAAAAAAATGTATATGTAAAATAAATGGATGCAGTGTGGTATAGAAAAGAGAAGCCATGAATGGATATCGAGAGACCTTCATTGGATTGAAAATATTTGAAATTGATACTGATGAAAATATCCACATTTTAAAATAAAGAAATTGACACTTTTAAATAAAGTGTAGTAAAGAAAAAACTTTTTTAAATATTTAAAAATAGATTTTGATTTTAAAAAAAGGTGCAAAATAATCAGTAAATTTTTATTTCATTTAATAAAATTACATATAATAATAATAAATTTATAATACAAAAATAATTATATAAAATGTGTATGTACAATAGATATTATTTATAATATTGTTTTAAGATTTTCATCAGTATATGAATGTTTAAAGACATTGAAGTTTTATAACGAGAAGATAAGTAGTGTGTTATTTGTCAGAGATCTCTTTCTTGAATTAATGTAAAGTAAAATGAGAATTATGTTTAGATACTCTTCTATAAACAATATTGTTTGACAATGTTATTGCAGATCTTGGTTACAATGGGAGTAGATATGAAAGATTTATAATTATATTTTACCTTGTTATAACAACACTAGTGAATTTCTCAGTTGGGAAAGTCTTATTTTCATCCATGAAATGCATATTATTATTTGTTGGAGTTCTAATTTTTGGTAGATCATATTATAATTGGAGAAACATGCCAGAATTATTTTTACATTAATTGTTTAAGTTGGAAAATGTTGCTATGAGAAGACATTACATTAAGTAATTGGCCCCAGGTGAGCTAAAAAAATTTGCAAAAGAAGGATTAAAATTTGCATTTTTATGGAGGACTTTACATCAACAGCAAAAAAATATCTGAAGTAACTAGAATAAACAAGTTCATTATTGTCTATAGTGAAATATAACAATTCTTTTCAATTTTTAGAAATGTTTTTGAGGGACATTAGCAAACTTTTGATGATCAAATTTTTTGGATGTATCAATAACTGATTTGCTCTCAAACTGGTTTCATATTTTTGGAAATGTAATAGATTTTATCATTGAATTTTGAATTTTTGATTGTTGGTTAACTGATTTTTTTTTATTATTCTGTATGGTAGGGCTAAAAAACTTATTACTAGAACAAAAAAATGAAATAAATTGTCAGTTGTGATAATAATATTAAAATAAATAATAGATGGCAGTGTAATAAAGAGATTATACTTCAAATCTTATACCTTTTCAATGACTGATAAAATGATGGAGATTGAGAATAGCTTAATATCTTTCCCCTGCATGAATTGAGTTTAGCAATGAAAGTTATTTTATGACAAGATATAAACCTTTGAAATGATCATAAATGTTTGATGCATTTTGAGATAATTTAATGTGCTAACTATTACTGACTTTGGTAGTCTCACTCTTTTTTTTAAAATAGTTTTATCAAATCAAATGAGGTTGCTGATATAATTGAGCTTTGTAAAACTCATAAAAAGATTCAATTTCAGTATTGTTTATTAAAAATCCAGGTTAAAATTAGAAAGAGCCTTATTAGTTGTAGCATTTGTATTTTTTACTCCCCCCCCCCCCAAATAAATTAGAAGTATGCTGCTTTCATCAAAGTGCAATTAATGTTAATGAATATTCATTGTGATCATTAAAAATGGAAATTACTATTTAGTTATTATCATTAGTTACATGCCTTGTGGTAGTCCAGAAATCATGAATAATCTTTCTGTAAACTTTGCATTAGGGAAACTTCAGGATAGTCTTATATCTATTTACTAAAAGATCAAAATTAAGTTTTAATCAGAAATTTATGAAATTGAAAGATGCTTATACTAAAGACATTTAATAAGGTTGAAAATAAAGAGATCACAAATATTTTAAAAAGACAGCCTTGGATCTGAAAATATAAGTAGAATCTATTTTTAGACAGATTAATGTTATTTATATTATAGATTTTTTTTTTTTTTTAAAGTATTAATTATCAATAGTCATTATAAATCAATTGAGACTCCAAACAAGAGATATATTCACTCAAATCTTGATTACGTTTTTTATTTCTACCATTGTAAGTAAAAACCAGATTAACAAAGGCAAAACTCTCCATACAGTAGATCATGTGGTGCTTGGTGGTTTAAAAACCAGATTGTCATTAATTATTACTCATGGTTTATTATTGGTCACAACTTTATAAATCAGAGGCTATTAAATTTTATTTCTGATGCAGATAATAACAGTAATCATAGTTGCTCTCAAAATTATTGATAATATTAACATATAGGAAGAGAAAGTCCAGTAGAGCACATTGCTGGATTTGAAGAAAGAAATTTGTTTGTTACTTCACCTGGAATTAGTTTTTAAATTGCTTGAAATATTTTTTTTCATTAAATATTCGTAAAAAAGGTCTCAACTTGAAGTGTGTGTGTGCTAGGTGCTATATCTTGAATTAGTTGTAAATTTGATCTACTTAATTGCTTTTTATAGCTTTCATATTAGGCATTTTGTCTTTTGATATTTGAGGAATATATGAATGAGATATAGTCAACACATTGACAATGGATGGGAAGTATTTAGTATACCAATAATATTTTTCATAGTTAATTAACTATATAGTATTTTGCTCAAAGACTGAGAAAATAACCTATTGAAATTCATAGATTCTGAACTGTAGTTTCAGTTTAATATTTAACAAAATAGAAGGAATCTATCTAAAGTATTTCATATTTAATAGCTATTGTAATAATTTATAGTACTATTTGAATGTAAAAAAATTTGAAATGTATGTGCATATTGAAACCATATGTTTGTGAGAATCTCTTCTTTTTTTTTAATCTAGCTTTTGCTTGTGGACAAGAAAGTCAATGATGTTCATGCTGTGCTAACTCTTTCAGGCCAGCTTGTGGAATCAAACCAGGGCAGCATTCCACAGCAAGAATCCTTAAAAATATTTTTTTTAGTTCTTCAAGTTTGCCATTTTTTGATGGCCGGTCAGGTAAATAATACTCAAGATTGCATATACATTGATGAAAAATCTTTTAAAAAAATTCAAATGAAGTTAATAGATAGCAGAAAATATCTAGAAATTCTGTAAAAAAAAGAGAAGGAAGATCTTAAATTCTAACCATCTGCCATTTGATGAATCTGATATGCAGATAAAGTTAATTCTCAAATCTAATCCTTTTTCAAAGAATTAGAGACAATAAATGATAATATTGAAATCTATTAAATTTTTTTGGATAAGATAATTATTTACATATTAAGAATAACTTAGATTTTATAATTCAAAATATTCCTTACGAAATTATTTGCAAAAAAGTGTGTACATGTATATATGTATAATTTTAATATCTTAGTAATTGCACATATTTAAAAATCAAGGTTAATTTTAATTATAATGATAAATAAAAATGTAATTTTTTTTCTATCAATTTTATTATTATTCATAATCTTATTAGCATTTACTTCAATTTAGAATATGAAGTTTAGTGTATTTGGAATCAAAACCTTGGCAATGTTAACAGTATTTTGTTATAGTCAATTTTATTTGAGGAAAACAATCATATAATAATTTAAATCAAACAATTATTATAATGAAAAAAAGCAGTTGTAGATAAGATAGTTTTCATTTTGATTCTGGGTAAATGTCATTTGATTATTTTTTTACAATAAGATTTTTTTTTATGTTCCTAAATAAGTTATTAGCGACAAAAATCATAAATATATTTGATGAAAATTATGAAATTATTTTGTATATTTTTTTAAATTTATAATTAATTATAATATATTTCTGTATGTATATTATAATGACATATGGATATCAAGGGATAATATCATTAGATCAAAAGCAACATTAAGTAAGCAATAACAAGAATGATGCAAACAAATGTGACATGAATGAATACACCATTTGAACACCAAAAAATAAAGAATCAGCATTGAAGCCAATATAATTAATAAATGTGATAAACAAGTTAAGGCTCATCTTCATCAACTCATTCAAACTTGGGGTACAATATTATAAAAACAATCACCAATATTTCAGCTGCATGCACATACATAAATCCTAAAATAACTATAATAAATGTATACAAAATAATGAGATCATTGTATCAGTGCTGACCATCATGAATGTACTAGTTATTAATAAATTAGTTATAAAATCTATAAAGTGAGTAGTCTAAACATGATCTATTCTAGCATTAAATAACTTCACTGGAATAACTTATGATAAAAGAAAATTATTGATTAAAAATAAAAATCATTCTGATTTTGACTATTTATAAATATCAAATATTTTCACAGATTGAAAAAAAAAACCATTTAACATAGTTTAAATTATAATGTATAGAAATACATAAAGCATCAGAATTAAATAAATATTGTATTTTAACCAAATATAAATAAATTAAACTTATATACAATAAGTGCATATATATGTACATATTCTAATACAAAAACAATATTTTAAGTATTAATTTTAATTATCTGTACATTATAAACAAGTTTTTATTATTTCTTTTCTGAACACTTAAAATTGTAAATGAAAGTTTTTAGGATAAAGAAATTTTATTTTTATTTGAAAGTTCACTTTAAATTTATTTTCTCTTCTATTTTTATCTTTTTTTTGCACCCATTTTTAAAATCTAGTTAAGGCTGTGATATTTTCAAGCCAACAGTTAAAACTTGTCATGCAGGTTGAAACAAATAGTATATTGTCTAAGCTATTTTTTAAAAATGAGAACACACTTTTGAATACTATTCAAGCTATAGACTCATTTAACAGGTTGAGAGTAAGCAAAGGCATGCTGCTTTTTGTTTAAAAATAGTTTAGATAATGTACTGTTATTTCAGTCTGCACAACAAATTTTGATTGTTTATTACCTTGGAAATGTAGTGGCTTGTGAAAATTTATTTAGCTTTTAAAATGGAATCCCCATTTATTAAAGTGTTTCATCATTTATTAGTCTGAAGTATTAAAGTAATATTACTTGTGAGAGGGTCTTGATTTCTTATGAGAATTAAGAGAAGTTTATGATACTAAAATTCTTATACCTATACATGTTTATTGTTTTATTATAAACTCATTTAAGAGTTTGAGTACTAATTAAAACTACACCATCTTTTTGTTAAAAAAAAATAGCTTTGATGGTGTATTATTATTTCAGCTTGCGTAATAAGTTTTGGTTGATTGTTGTCTTGGAAACATTGTGGCTTGAAACTATAATTAGATTTTTAAGATGGAATTCTATTTATTAAAATGTACCTCTATATATATGCAATTATAGTATTTAATGTTCTGATTATTTATCAAGTGCACAGGAAGTCTGTAATTAGGAAGAGAAAGGCTTTAACCTTTTTCAAATGCATCTTAAACATTTGTACAATAGCCAAACGATTTAGTTTTTGAATGTAGAAAGATTTCTCACCTCAACACAAGATAGGTACCTTATAAAGATAAGAGCATATGTCTTATCTTTAACCTAAATTATTCTTTATATAGGCCAATCTGATGTATCTTGATTTGAAAGTGTGTATTCTCTTCATATTTAAATCCACTATTTCCTTTCACAAATTAACTTACACAAAATTTTGTGATTTACGACTTAATATTAATGGAAATATTTACATTCTGATTATTTATCAAGCACACAGGAAGTCTGTAATTAGAAAGAGAAAGCCTTAACATTTTTTACATGCATTTTAAACATTTGTATAATAGCCAAATGATGTAGTTTTTGATTATAGAGGGACCTCTCAAAACTTAACACATGATAGGGATTTTATAAAGATAAGAAGGGGCTTCTTATTTTTAACCTAAATTCTTGTTTATATAAGCCAATCTGAAGCATCTTTGTTTGGCTATTATACAAACATTTAAGGTGCCTGTGAAAAAGGTTAAAGCCTTTTTTTAATTATAGTATTTATGTGTTATTTCAAATTAAAAATAAACTATCTATGTGGAAAAATATTGCATCTCATCTGTGATTATTAATGATAGATGTAGTATAAAGTGGCATTTCAGAAATGATGGAGTCATGAATAAATAAATACATGAAAAATAAATGAAGTTTAATGTACGTCTTGAAAGCATGTTTTATAACAGCAAAGAGTTGTTATATTTTTTGACATTAAAGCAATTAAAAACCCTTAAGAATGAATGCAATTCTGCCATTGTTTTCCTTTAACTCTTAAATAGAATATGGAGTACATATTGTGTACAAAAATGCACTTACTGACTATAATAAATTGGATATTGTTCATATAACATATATTATTATTTGTATTGAAATATTTTTATTACATGATCACTTGCTTGGAAGATAAAAGTTTATTTGAGTACCAAAATGACAGACAAAGCACAATTGCTTTACTCAACTGTCTAGTTTACTGATTTTTTTTTTATGTAATTAAGATTGATATATGAATCCCTAGCTTTGGTGCTTCTATCTCTGGCCAACTATTCGATTGAATATTGATCTTAGAATAAAGATCAAGTATTTAGAACTCATCACAACTTTGTATAATTTGCAGTTTCTATAATAACTTTATAATCATTTTTCTATTTATATTTTTTGGAAATTTATATGTTTAGGAATATGTATTATTTGAATTATTAATTTATCACATGATTTTTCCAGTTTACATTTAATTAGCCCATGATTAATGTTTGCTATTTTACTGTAGAAGCCAAAACATAAGCATTGATTAAAGTCACTAAATACTAGAATCAATCAATCAGTTTTTTGATTGCCTCATGCTAAAAGTACTGTTTTGCATTGTACTATATCGAAAAAATATTATTAAAATAAATAATTGCTAATCTCATATCAGTTTTGTAAAGTTAGATGAGGAGATTGATTTCAAAATCATTAAGTATATGAAATTTTAAGCCAATAGATTGAATAACAGAATAAGCAAAAGATAGCAATGGATAGAAATAATGCAATCAGTGCTTCTTAGAAAAAGTCAATCGCCCAGAAAATAGATATGAGTATGGATTGCACCTCTATTTAGTGATCATTGATTTTATTCAAGCTTTTAGTGGTTTGGGAAATATGAATTGATAATTGATTAATTATATATTTAGAAATAAAAAATATTAGCGGATTTAATATTAAACCATTTGCACAGAGTTTTTGACACAATTTTATTTTGTCCATTACTAAAGATTTTTTTTTTTAGGTGAAGAGTGTTAAACCAATCTTAAAACAGCTGCAGCAGAGTATACAGACAATTACTTCTATGCACACAGATGAAGGTAAATGCATTGAAATCACTTTTAACGTTCGTTAATTGTAATCAAAGCTTGATGTAGATTTGTTATTGCAGAGCCATTACCAGCAAATGTTGTCGACCGGTTTCATTGGATGCCTAAAGAACACATGTGTGTTCTTGTTTATTTGGTAATTATATACTTTTTTCATTATTTGATGATTGAGCCATTTAATCTAAAGTAATGTTGACA
The DNA here is from genome assembly GCA_028023455.1 of Epiperipatus broadwayi. NCBI lineage: Eukaryota > Metazoa > Onychophora > Udeonychophora > Euonychophora > Peripatidae > Epiperipatus > Epiperipatus broadwayi. The sequence continues at coordinate 730,449 of JAQFVV010006277.1, read as the reverse complement.
TGATGATTGTTTCAGGTTACTGTAATGCACTCGATGCAAGCAGGTTACATGGATAAAGCTCAGAAATATACAGACAAAGCTCTTATGCAAATTGAAAAATTGAAAAGTTAGTATTCATTCTGGTTGTAAAGCTTTATTGATATTTACATTGGATTGGTATTGAGATCAACTTCATATAAAATTAATCATAAATAATTTAAGATTAAATAAAAAGTATTTAATCTTAATATGTTTATTATCAATTTTATTTAAAGTTGATCACTATTTTATTGAAAATTTAACATCTGAAATGATATATGTATATATATATTTAAATATTGACTTTTTATCATTATTATTTCAAGTTTTGCAATACATATAATTTATTTTTTTAAGTCTATAGATTTGAGTAATAGCTAAATAGTAATAGAAATATTATCATTTAGCATATTAATGAAAAACAAAAATGATATTATTGAAGATCTTAAACTTGAAAAAAATAATGATAATAAATATTATTAGAAACACTCAATCAGTTGAGGAATGTAGAAAAAAATAAAAAGTGTGGTTATTATTAGAGTCCTGGTCTTGAAAATAATAGTCTGCAAAAGCGAGGAAAAAGATTTAAAAAAAAAAAAGTTTTGTAGCATCAAAAACAAAGATAATAAAGATAAAACTTTTTTTTTTCCTGTCATAAAATATGAGTATGAAATATAAACATGAATATGATTTTGAATGATAGATAGAGAAAATATTATTTTGAGGTTATTTTTTTTTCCATATGTCATAGCATCGGCCAGGACGCGAACCCACAACCGTCTGCAACCAACTACTTGCTTGCAAGGCGCATATTGAATAAACAAGATTATTTTAAAACATTGAAATCCAAAGAATAAAAGGAAATTAGAGATTATGAAAGTGAATAATATTAGAATTATATTAGAATTTTGCAGATTATTCTAATTAGAAATAGAAGTACAGAAATTAGAAATAGAAAATGATGGTAGGTGATATAAAGAGAAAATAGTTGTCTGACAACTTCAACAATGGAATAAATCTCATAGAAATGGAAAAATGAACTGGATAGAAGAAAAAAAAAAAAGACTACAAATTCAAAAAACATAGAAAATTTTTTTAAATGTCATAGGAGGAGTTTGGAAATTATGAACAGGATAACATTGAAAGTGCTTAATTTAAATTATGGTGGTGATCAGTAGACAAGATTAAAATTCATTAAAAATAATATATGATAAAAATGATGATTATTGAAGATTTGAAAGAGGAAAAAATGGATTGAAAATATTCTAAAAGAATAATAGAGACTTTGTTGGAGTGGAATTGTAAAAGATGAAAGAGAAAGTAGAAGAAATTAATAAATCTCAGAAAGTTAAAATCTTTAATGAATAGAAGAAAGATTAGGGAAATGATGTGTGAAATGACTTTTTAATAGCTGAATTACAAGTGAAACAAACTCAGTACTTTTTTTAATTGAATAATAATTTGGATGACTTTTTTTGTTTTAAATTTCATTACAACATTTGTATTAAGTAGTTATGTCCACAAGATTTAAATTGTTAATATTATAAAAATTAAATAGTTAAATATTAGAATGTTATTTGATTAAGCATTACATTTAAAGTAAAAATTTATGAAGAAATTCTATAAACATAATTGCAATTAAATGTAGTGAATTCCACTCATTTTACTATTACAGTGTTAGATTCACACCCCATTCTAAATTCTTTTCAAATGATGTTGCTGGAACATATGATCATGTGTCGGCTTGTGATGGGAAACAAAACCATGGCTATTAAGGAAGTGAGTATTTCTATATTACTATAGTTTTAAACTTTTTGTCGGTGTTACTTTTGATTTACTTACTTTTTATTACAGATTACACAAGCCTGTCAAATCAGCCAGCAAGTCCCCAAATTATTTGCATCCCATCAAGCTCAGATTCATACACTTTTGGTAAGATATGAAAATTAAAAAGCCAAAATTTTAAAAATACATTTAATGACTTGTAACTCATGATTTAATAATTCATGCTACTTAGCAATTATATTAAACTTTATGAATAGATTTGGATTGCAAGAAACTTAAAAAGTGATTTATGGGAAAAGAAAACGTAATTTATTTGTTATATAGTATTATTTAAATATAAATTTTTTGTTATCCATATATTGTATTAATACATAGTCTTATTGGTTTCATTGTTTGCAATAACTATGATACCCTATTAACAATGAGTCTCATATTTGTCATAATGTTTCAGATTAGGTCTGTGGATGCCTTAGAACAAGATTAGCATGATTTTTGTTTGGAGATAAAACTTTGAATATCTTTAATATTTTGCTCTAATTCAATATATAGTATCTTACTGTTCTATTTTTAAAGAATCTTAGTAAATTTGATATCTTATATTCTAAAACAGCTTTTGCAATACATTGATTTACAGGGTGTCAATTTGTGAGAGAATAGGACCTTTCATATTTAGCGTTCACAGACTGATCAAAAGTGATAAATGTTTTATATGAAAGGTTAAACATTGTTGCGCATGCAAATTTAAATTTTGATTAAACTTGATGTCTTATATTCTAAAAAGTGTTTCCAATTCATTGTTCTATACTGATCCATTTTGCAAAAGAGTAAGAACTTCCATATTTAGCATTCACTGACTGATCAAAAGAGACAGTCAAATGTTGTACAGTAAGTTAAACATTGTGTATGCGAATTAAAACATTCATTTCTTGTTGTGTCATGATATCAATAATTAGCTGTGTTTTTTATGGTTGCACTATTACTAATAAATTGTTTTTTTGATTTTATATATATTTGTATACTTTTACAAAACTGGTTTCATCAAGATGTCATCTATATAAAAATAACTTCCTACTAAAAGTATCTCAGTAAGCTTATAATTTGCCTCACCCTGTGTGGTTCGGTACAATGGAAAATGGTAGACTGGAATTCAAGATCCATGGATCATAGCTCAGCTCTGTCATTCCTGGTAATTGAACTTTTTATGAATTTCTGAACAATAAACCATTAGATTATTTATTGGGATTTATTAAAGAGGAAAATGATAAAAATTATTACAATTTCTACTATCTGGGCAAAATTACAATGTCTTTTAAGTTACGATTTACTTAAGTAACATTTTTTATTTAATTTTGAGTTTACATACATTAAAAAAAAAATCATAAACACAATACAATAATAAATTAATATATATACATTTTTAAAATTAAAAAAATACAGACACACATTTAACAAATATCTGTAAATTTATAATTCTAAATGACATCAGCTTTTATTTCTTAATCAGTTTAATTTTTCCTAAAAGAAAAAATGTTTTTGCTTCATATAATTTATCTCAATTTGAAAATATTTTTGAGGACAGAAAGTTTGAAGGAGAATTTCAAAACTTATTTCTAAATCCAGTAACATGAAGTTTGCAGCAGTTTTTAAAAAATGGATTGCTGTGAGAAAAAAAAAAAATGTTAGAAAACTAATCTGAGTGTATTCGTGTGCATTATAGACTCAATATCTTATTTATATTTAACATTTTTAAATCTTTTATCAGCACACAAAAGCTGTAAGTTATGGGAGGTATATAGTGAGAGTGGGAGTAAGAAATATATTATTATTCTTAATCCACTAAAAATTGCCAATCATTAAAGGTTTGGAAACCAAGAATATGTATTAGATTAATGATATTAAAATAAATAAAGCATTTATTTATTCTCTTATTGTGAAAATTATTTAGGCAAATTGAAATTATGGTATTAAAAAAAATATGTAATGAATAATGTACAGACCATCAAACTCATAGCTGTAAAGGTATATTATTTTAAAGCCTAATAGCTTCTAAACATTTAATGCACATGTGGAAAATAATTAATATTGTAAAAAAATTGTAACATTGATCTAATTTTGTACTTTTATTGTAAATATGAAGATATAAAAAAAGGAAAAGTTCCAGATAATGATGGAATTATAATTGATATCTTAAAAGAAACAAATCCAAATATCTAAATGATAAAGATGCACCAGATGATTGGAAAAATGCAGTATTAATGTTATTTTTTTAAAAAGGTGATAAAGAAGCTATTAGAAATTACAGAACTATCAGTCTTTTATGATGTCTATACAAAATTTTTGCCATGCCAATTACAACTTATCTCCAGCAAACTTTCGATTTTAACCAATCAAAAGAACAAGATAGAGTTAAAAGTGAATTTAGTATAGTGAATTATATTCAAGTATTGAGAAAAGTTATAGAAAGAACCAATAATTGAGTTGCACTATGTTTTGGATTTATAGATTATGAAAAGGCATTTGATTCTATAAGCTTTTCTTCAGTGACACTAGGAAGATTAACATTGAGAAGGTTTATGACAGAGTGACTTCATATCACCAAAACTTTTGCAAGAAGTATTTTGTGGATTAAAATGGGAAACTAAGGCAATAAAAGTAAATGAAGATTAATTAAGTCATCTAGATTTTGCAGGTGAGGTAGTTGTTTTTGCAAATAATGCTTTAGAGCTTCAGGAATTGTTACACTAGTTATCAGATAAAAGTAAGAACATAGGACTAAAGGTAAATGTTAAAGAGACTAAAGTGATGTTCAGTGGATTTTCTTAAAAGAAGATAATAAAAATTGAAAATGATGAGTTAGAAGAAAGGGATGGCCAAACTTTTAGACTTTGGGCGCTACTTTTTTGTTGAAAGTGTACCTGAGGGCTACTACATTTTTTTTCAGGGCTTCGAACCGGAAACCGGGAAAAGCATTTTTGCCGAACGAAAAAAAAATAATGGTTCAAAGTCCTGTTTTTTTTTACAATGTATTTATGAATTGGTGTTACTTTTTTTGTAAGAGCTTTTTAGGTACTCGCAAATATTGGTGACATTTTTAGAAGATACTTAGGAACTGATGATTTTTTTTTTCTATGAGATACGAACTGTAGAAGATATTTTACTATGACTACTATTAAATTACCTCAGCTTCCTTTAGTATTATAATTTGGCCATGTCGCTTTATAAAATATTTATTAAATTACAGTTATTGAATTATCTATAAATAATTATTTTCTAGAGCTGGTCCTAAATTTTAAAAAAATTCAAGAAAATATAGAGGAAAAAAAAAAAGAAAATTAGTGTTTTAGAATTTTATTAAAATAAATTAGATGCAAATTTTACAAACAAAAAAAATTACAAAATAAAAATAAAATGTTTTTTTTTATTATTTTGATGACGCTTGGCATTGCATAGTTTCGGCAAGTTTGTCAAAATTTGGCTTGTATGTCAAAATTTGGCTCATATGAACTTAAACTAATTTTTAAATATGATTCCAAATGTAAATCTGGTAACTGTGACTTATGTTTAGTTTTTATTGCATTCATGCAGGAAAATGCTGATTTGTACGTATATGTTGAACCAAAAAATGCATTGAAATTATAGCAACTCTCCAAATATTTGGATATTTATCCTTGCTTATTATTGTCCAGAAGCTCTCATTTGAAGCCATTGACTTTAAGAGTATATCACATTTAATATTTACTATTTCTTTCACCAGGCCTGCTGAATCTGTATGTATAAATTCAGTTAATTTCATAGCAATACCTTCGATATTGATGTTAACATTAAATGGGTAAGACAAAAAAACTAGCAATATCTGCAAGTTTGTCAAATTCCACAAACCTTCCTTCAAATTCTTTTTATGAGGAGTATTGTATTTTCAACATATTTGTTGTAGATTAGATTCTTTCTATCTTTAGACTCGTCAGCCATATTTTTGAAATGTTTTAATTCACAACGCTTCAGTTGCATTACGAACATATTTAATTTTTGTTTGAATGACTTCAAAGTGCTTATCATAACTATTATTGTTTTATCTTTTCCTTGTAGTTCTACATTTAAGTTATTTAGTTTTTCTGTAATATCTCAGAAAAAGGTGAGGTCAAGAAGCCAATCTTTGTCATTCAGTTCTGAATATGAATCACCTTTAATTTCCAAAAATGATCTTATTTGTGGTAGAAGTTCTCTGAATCTGATTAAAAATTTTGCTCGACTTAACCACCTTATGTCAGTATGTAATAACAATTCATTATGTTTACTCTCATATTCCTTTAGCAAATCCCGGAATTGACGACGTAACAAGCTTTTTGATCAAAGAAACAATATAGAAAGATGTTGCAGAAACTGGCATATCAGTTAACACTTCTAAATAAAGATAAGTGAGGTGAAGTTTGTAGAATACATTACCTATTTCAGTTAATTAACAATAAAACAGTCTCTCTGAACACTGGTTTGTATTTAATCAGCATTCTAATCAATAAATAAAAGTTTCATGCCTTTTTTCTAGGCAAACAACACAGTACTTTCTTTTTGGAATATTATGAAACTACTAAGAGCACAACCTGAGTAACCAGATATCAGAAGTTGTATTTTTATTTATAAAAATTATATGGTACACATGGACATTATGGCTATTTACACAGATACATAATTTAAACCCAGTTCCTAATAGCTATCTGCCTCAGAACCATCATTTGAAATATCTTCACTGGTTTTGAATGACATTATTAAATGTTAACTGTAATTAGTAAATTTCTTAATAGTTTTATTAACTATACTTCTCCATGTATCTGGTATATAGCTCTGAAGTTTACATCGCAATGGTCATGTTTACATATGTAACTATGGTCACACATATATTTTTAATTGGCTAAATTTTATTGCAATTTTGACTTTTAATATTTGGTCTTTTTTTATTGTTAAAATTTAGACAAGAAAACATAAAAGGAATATCATAAATGATTTTTTTCCAACTATTTTTCTATAAAATAATAACTAAAAAAAGAAATGCATAGGAGTGACTGAAAATCTAGTAATAACATTCAATTGTCAAAAGTATAATTCATCAGAAAAAAAAATTGTGCGGTAAAGATAATCTCTATATTTATGAGCAAAAATGGGTTGTTAATTCTTTTTTTTTAGACATTATAATTACTTTTACTTTTAAGAAATCATTAGCAAAAATTACGAGAGAAGCTTAGTTTGTCAGCTCCACAATGAGAAATCACAAAGAATGCTTGAATCTGTTGATTAACCATTTTTGTCCACTATAAATTTCTCAGTAAACATTAAATCATAAGAATAACAAAAATGAAAAAAAAAAAAGTTCTATTTAGAAAAATCATCAATAATATCTTGATTTTTCAATGTAGAGAAATGAAACTTACATTATGTGAAAGGAACGTGGACAGTGAATCGAATGATGCAAAATACACACTACACACGTGTAGTGTGTATAGTTTTCATGTTTTCGTAAATTGAAGCCGAGAATTGCTAATTAGAAAATATAAGCCTATTTACTTTTTTTATTTTTTATATTCAAATCAGCTCTGAATTTATCACTATAATTTGGCCGAGTTCATGACAGCTTCACGGTCTGCTTTCAGAGCCCTTGGGGGCTACCAATTGACCGCAGGCACCATCTCTACTATGCCTGACATATACCTTGATTAGATTATTACAACAAATGAAAATGATAGATGAAATTAATCATAGAATTAAACTTTCCTAAGTATTTTTGATAGAAATAACTTAATATTGAAAAGAAATACAGCTATGGGTTAGAAAAGAAAGGTTTTTAATAGATATGTTTTACCAGTTTTTAATTATGGATGGGAGACTTGGACACTTAATAAAAAAGCAATACAGAGACTTCAGACCATTCAATGAAATATAGAAAGATGTATGTTAGGAATAACAAGAAGAGATTGAAAACCAAATGCATTGGTGAGAAAACAAACAGGGTTCCTGGACATATTGTTAGAAGAGATGATAATAGATGGGCATGTAAAATCTTAAATTGGATTCCAAGAGATTGTAAAAGACTTAGAAAAGATTATGGATGAAATCAGGAAGTGTACTGGGGTGATGTGGAGATGAGAGGCTAAAGATTGGAAAAACTGAATTAAACTTTTGGAGATTCTCATTTTAAATGAATCAGTAATGGTTGAAAGTTTATGATGAAAGTGATGATGACATTTAGAAATAAAATTTAGTATCTGTAGTAATAAATTGTGAATGCACTTATTTGTATCAAAAAGCTAATTAAATTTTACTCAAGTAATTCTTCACTATACACTTGAATATTAAGCTCATAGGTCCATTATTTTAATAGATGGCCTATGGTTTATTCTATTCCTCTAATTTTTGGTTAGTAAATAAGTATTCAGCTATTATTTTCTAGAAAGTAAAATAAAGGCTCTACCCTGGTGAGAAGTATCTTCTTCAGCATTTCTGAGTAGATGGTTGTGGCTTTTCTCTCCTATAGATTATTTATAGGCATAGTTGTCTTTTTTATTTTATCACTTTAAATCACATAGTCATTTTCAATTATAATTATTCCACTATAGGATGACAGCTTCTCTACCAGCCTGCAATTTTCCCACATTATTCCAGAAAATTTTCTTTATTTATCCATCTATTATGTAGTCTTTTTTTATATCTGTTACAAACACACACATAAATAAAGCAAATAATAATTTTCAATATTTTATATTTTTGCCAAAAAATCTTTTAATTAAATGAGTACTGGAAGCAATCTTTCTTCACAATTATATAGGACACTATTGATTTTGTTATATTTCTTATTAATCAAAATGTTTGCTAAATGATTGATTTACTGGAAAATAGTTTTTATGATTGTAAATAATTTTTTGTAAAAAAAAATCATTGTGGCTACAAAAACTTTATTATCTCTAAGACTTGCTATTACTTTCCACAATCCTTTAAAAAAAATTGTACTATCTTATGTTCCAGATTTTTTGATATTATAAAATGAATAATAATGAGAATATTGTTTTCTTATGTAGAAAATTTATAGAGAAGAAAATCAATTTTTAAATACTTTTATCAAGAAAGTAATTTATTATAAGATAGATAGCATTGGAAAGAATCCCTTTAATAAAAATGCTAAAAAAAAAAAAGTTAACTTCCTTACAAGATTTTTGTTTAGACATATTAAGACTACAAATTTTTTATAAAAAAAAAACTTATGAATTAAAAAATTAATACTTTAAGAATACTGTTTTTAAAATCATAACAAGTAATGATTTTTAAGTTTTTTGATAGTCATTAAATAAAATATAGTATTTTGATAAATTAGAAAACTGAGTGATGTTTCAAAAGGTACCAGTTAAATATGCCCCCTATTTCTTATAGTTTGACAATATAAAACAATGAAACATTGCTTTTTCTAAGTTAAGAATCCCTGATCAATAGATCTAAGAAACTTGTAGGCCCGTCCATATTTTTTTTTTTTTCTATTCCACTTCCATTGAATTATCTTTGTTCAGAGTTTAATTTTAAAATAAATTTTATTATTATCCAGTTGTAACATGAAGACTAAAAAATTATCTTTTTAGATATTTGCTTAATTAATATTATTTTTTTTTTTACAATTTCCTTATTTCTGTGCCTTTTAATTGTATTCATTTATACTTAATAAATGATTAATGTTTCAACAATTTCTTTTCATAATTGACAAAAGAAATTTCCAAAGTTATTCCTATTACGAATATATTCTCTTCTTTTATTGCCATTATCTTTGTTTGAAATTTAAAAAGGTAGAATAATTTTCTTTCTATTAGCCAGGAATATCTTTTTTTTTGATCTTTAATTCCATTTTTATTCTATTCACTCCTAATCGATCTATTTTTTTTCACAACATCTATGATTTTGAAATCTTTGGATATTGAACTAGGTTGTTAGTCAATTATTGTTCATTTTTTAAAACCTACTTGCTCTGTGATTACTATTTGTTGACATAACAAACCAGAATCCACAAAATACTTGTGGCATTGCTATTTTTATTTTCTGTGCTTTCTTATACTGAATTATAAAACTTTTTTTAAATTGAGTAATAAAAAAACTATTTACCTATTATTTATTTGTTACTAACTAAATATTTTTTAAGTTAGAAAATATTAAATTTGTATATCTTTAAAATATTGCTAATCTTTATGAACATTAAAAAAATAATTGAATAGTTATTGCTTGGAACATCATATGTCTGCCTAGCATCAAAGTGACAGATTGAGCTTTGATTCAGGAATCTTCAATTCTAACATTCATCATCTATCATTGTTCTAAACTGCACAGGGCATTAACATTTAATAATTAGCTTTAATAGCAATAAAGTGTTCTAATTAGCAAATGGGATGGTGAGAGCGAATGCATTAAGTAGAAGAAATAATATTTAAATAACCATTAAATGTTACTAAATTCACCACTTCCTTTAGTTTGCTGTAATATCTTATATAAATGCAATTTATCCACTACTTTGAACACTTTTTTATACCTATATGCATACACAAAAGGGGGGGGGCGCTTTTTTACTTTTTAAAAAATTAAAGTAAAATTGGCTCTGAAGAAGATTGCAGGACAGTCGAAATGTAAGATTGTATGTGCATATAGGTACAATAAAAGTTTTTGCTGAAAAGTGTTCAAAATAGTGGATAAATTGCATTTATATAACCATTAAAGGTTATTTTCATATTCTATTTTTTTTATAAGAAACTTTTTTAAAGTTATGTATGATTCTGAAAATAGATCTTTATTTAAGTGAATTTTAGTGTATGGGTAATGGAGAAATACCATTATTTATTTTTAAAAGTGATAACTCTGGTTACAAACAAGGTTGTGCCATCTTGAGTCTTAATTTCAACTTTTAGTTTAGTAAATTTTTCATTGATTTGAAAACATGTATTGACATTTCAAAACTTTTTATGGCATCCCTTCCATAATCCAATAGGAATTGTAGTTTAATTATGCTGGTTAACTCCTAAAATATTGTCAAATTGCTAAAATTGTTTTTGTCAATTCCATTCTTATATGAAATAAATTTATTTATTTTTTATCAAGAGTATAAGTTTTTAGAATTTTATATATATATGTCTATAATACTTCTAGGTTCACATCTAGTATCTACAGCTCTGACCAATTTTCATTGTTATAGCTAGATGTGTTTTTTGTCATTTATTGGTTATATTTCTTATCTTATTCTGAGTTTGCACTGAGTTTTAACCTTTCATATTTTCATTAGAAGAATCTGTACCCTTTTCTTTATTTTAATTTGCTTGCTTTTATTTTTTTTTAAACATTTTTATTATTAATATCTATTATGCAACAGTAATGTAAAATGATGTTGGTGATAATTGATCACAGTCATTTCAACTGCAACCATATTTTTAAAGTAAATAGAAGAAAACAATAACATACTACTACTAAATATTATGATAAAAATTTTATGAATGGGCAGACTGTCTGACCTGCTGGTGCTTAATATAACATTAATATCTGAGTATTTTGCCTTGCTTAGGAATGATACATCTTAAATTTTCATTATAAAAGTAGATAAATGTTCAAATGTTTTAGTGTTGTTTTTAATCATATTTGATTCACATTTTAAGCCTAGATTTCATCAAAAAATTAAACCATATATATTATAGAAAATATGGATATTAATAAATTTAATGTTGAAAAACTGCATTTTTTTAAGGGTCTTTATGCCATGTCTATGAACTGTATGGAAGCTGCGGAAGCTCAGTTTAACACGGCACTTCGGGTGAGTAGTATGTAGTAAAACTATTTTGCATTCCTTTTTTTTTTAAACTTTAATAATTTTATTTTTTAATAGTTATCTACAGCTACAGAATTATGGACATTTGTAAATTTAAATCTCGCTATTGTTTATTTACGGACAAATCGGGAAGAAGATTTGGCTACGTTACTGGAACGGATTAATCCTGAGCGTATGCCCTGCAGGTAAACATTCAGTCATTTGCTCTTATATTTTAAGATATTATTACAGAATTAAATAAAAATAAAACTGATTTAATGTATAAAGATATACTTGGACTTTATTTAATTGAAACTAAAGTTCTATTGTTTATATTGGAAGTCTTTGTTATAAATATTTAAAATGTAATTGCTATAAATTTTTTGCTGAAAAATTTTTAAATATATATTTTTTTAAAGTTCCCATAGTCTCAAGGCTGCTGCATATTATGTCAGGGGCCTCCAGTCTTTCTTTCAAGCTCGCTACAATGAAGCAAAGTAAGAAATAACAGTTTCTACTAATAAAATTAATTTTCTTGTATTAATAGTACAATAATAATAAAATAATTGTAAATGTTAATAAAATATATAAATTTTGAGTTTTCCAATTGTTAATAAATTAAGAAATCATTTCTGATATATTGTTATCAAAAAAAAAAAAACATTTTAAACTTCAAAAGATTGTTAAGCACAGTGGTTAATAAGGTAGAAAAGCTTATTTATTTTGTATTGTTTGTATTGACTATATTATATCATAAGCTCCGATAATTTTTAAAATCCATGAAATTATTAATTACCCTATCCATTTACTTCTTGTTGGAGGTTTGTAAATATATATGCATTGCTTTTAGTGTGTATAGATTTTTATTTCTATGTTTTTGAATTTTCTATTGTTTTTTTATTTTACTTATCTTTAAAAATCCTAACAAAAATAATATAATTTTTTTTATAAATATATATATATGATATACTGCATAAAGAAATTAACCCCATTGTTGCAAAGTTCCCATCTCAAATTACCAAAGAATAATATAAATATTTAAAATAAAATAATTTAAAAATATTTATTTATTTTATTATTTTGAAGTAAAAAAAAAATTACTTTTTTTTTTGTGTAATTGACTTAATAAATTATTTATTATACGAAGCAATATTTATGCTGATTTTAGATTTCTCTTTTTGAGTAAACCTAAAACTAATCCTGTGTCTGTTAACTAATTTTCAATGATAAATGGCCACTGTGAAAACATGATGAAGAAGGTTACATAATATTTCTAATTACATTATATATAATAAAACATAGATTTGAAATTTTCTTTTTAAACATTTATTTGTTTATGAAAATCTTCATGGCATTGCATTTGTGGTTAGTACCTTTAGCCTGGGTGGGGATCAAGTTCAAATGGCATTGAAATTTTTAGGCAACTAAGGACTTTCTAAATAAGTTCAGGATTTTTTCAGATAACCATTCCACAGCCATTGTAGTTAACTTTCTAATATCAGAACAATTGAATATGTAGCATCTTTATTTTCTAATTTAATCTCAGTAAATCGATAATGGAATGCCAATACACAATCTATAAAAGAAAAACATTACTGTAATATAATACCACTATCACTATGAATGTGAAAACTGTTATATATCTATGGGTACTTAGCCTATGATTTATGTTTTCTTTTTATTAATCTTATGATTAATTATTCTGAAAGTGTTTTAGCAGAACACAACTGTTACACTTAATTGACCAGAATGTTGTTTTTTTTATCTTTCACTTTTCTTATTAAAGAGTATAATGTTTTTGGAAATTAGCTATTAAAACACGGTGTCGTGCCTAAAAAATATTTTGCTGTGGTTTAATATGAAAATGAGATGACACTTCTAATATCAAGATCTCATAAAGCATTAATTATTTGAATTAACAGTTGTAAAGACAAATTAATAAGCGTTGTTATCAAAAGTACTGATGTTTTCCTTTAAGAATTTTTTTTTTTTAGCTATTATTAACAAAAAAACCTGCTTTTGCAAGTTTGGAAAAAAGAAGAAATGAATGTAATAAATATATTATTTAACTTATTGAATTTTAAATTCTATAAAAATTTACAATATAGTATATAATATTACTATAATAGGTATGAAAGTATACTAATACGGTAAAGAATTCCTAATTCAACAATACAGTAATAATGAAATATTAAAATCGTTATGAAATTTTTTCTCTTCAAGTAAGAATAATCTTGATAATAGGTGATGCAGTATTTATTAATTATACTTTACATGCATTTTTATATTGCTAAAGAGGAATTCTCATCAAGACATATAAATATAGCAATAGATAGGCAAATTATTGATCAACATGCAGTAAAATTCATGGAATGTTTGTGCCTTGGTTGTTTCAATGATATATGACTGATTATATTAGGTAGGAGAAATACAGGGTCATACCTGGGGTGATGGTTACCAGTATGTGAACGTCAACTGCCCTAAATTGGTTAGCCATTTTTAACTCTATAGAAAATTGGGGTTTAAACCATGAGTGATCTGAAGAATTGTATTTTTATCCTCAAGTTAAAAAAAAAAAATCTCAAAAGAGATGAGCATAATAGATCACTCTGAGAGATCAGCATAACTAACTATAAATTTACCAGCACTCTCCAAAAGTAATAATCATGAATGATCTATCAAAATAAATCAGTCAATCTTGTGACTGGATTTGAAATGGGTCTCCTGTAGATCGGGCTAACTATTGAACTTTTGCCAGCTTGGGTAATTATTTAAACTATAGTTTGAATGCACAAACTTAAGTGCTAATCCATAAGAATACAACCAAAAAAAAATAATGCTGGGGTATTAAAACATGCTGATCATCATCAATGCTCTGGCCACTTAGTACCATTAATGTACTGGCCAACTATAAATTTAATTTTGAGACCAAACTAAATAAAATGTAGTGCATGGACTTTGAAGAATATCCTCTTCATACCAACCCAGGAATTACCATCATCATCTGGATGCCCATACACTAAATATAACCCCCTATCTCATATAGTTGTGCACAAATCTAGCTCAGGAAGTAAGAGCTCTAATTTATTACTGAGCGCAAGAGGGAAATAAATAAATAAATTTATAAATAATCTTAAGCAATTCATGGGCTTCCCCTACTTATAAATAACTAGTTTTATTGGAATCATCAAGAAAAGAAAAAAAACTAAACCCTAGAATATAAGCTGTCATGATATAAGGTCACACATATTGCAATTCATGGAATGAATTGGGTAGAATAAAGTAATTAAGTCTAAAAATGATATGATAGTAGATAATTTCAAACATCCATTTCATTATTAAGAATACATTTACAGTTTGATAAAATTATATTAACCTATCAATTAATTTTTATTCATGGATTAACTTTAAATTCATTAAGTTCTTTCTTTAAAAATAACTAAGTGTTTGTTAATTTTTTTCAAAAATCAAAGATAGCAATCTTTGATTCTACCCAGAGGGGAAATTGAGAGTTAAAAAAACATTACATTTATGAAACAAAAACAGATCTTAACCATGACTTTCTTGTTATGGATGCCTTTCCAGTTGCAATTTCAGTTTTTCCTAATGGAGTTTTTTCTTGAAGGCTTCAAACTTGGGCCTGGTTAAATTTGTTCTTTTCTGGGTCTGTAGCAATTCCAGATAAATGAAAATAGCAATTTTTGTCCATTTGGTTTTTCTCTTGAATTTCCAGATGAGACAGATGTAGGCAGAGACTTTTCATGCTCTTGGTTGAAGGAAAGGTTGCAGACTGCTTAAAGAGGTTTCTACATTTTCTCCCAGTGAAGATAGGTTACATGGAGGAAGGTGATGCCTAGCTTTTAGCTGAACTTAGCACATGGTTTTCATTGTACAAACCATTTTTAGTGCCAAACTCATAGTATGCTAAAATCTTGATTAAAACTTCTGCTATTCTATTCAATAGCTTGGTATCAACTGAATTAAGCTTGGGTTGCCTTTTTTTCAACAGCTAAGTTAGGAATACATCTGTCTTTTTGAGCTATGTGATTAAGATTTGACTTTGACTGTTCTCTTCAACAGTTAAGTTAGCAATAATTTTCTCTATATTTTTTCAGCCACAGGATTAAGATTTGACTGCTCTCTTCAGCAGTTAAGTTGGCAATAACCTCTTGAGACGCATGGGTATTATTACTTATTTACATCCCCCACATATATTTTTTTCTAGAACAGTCTTGCCCACCAGCCGATTACAATCTTCTGTTTCTTACGTGATAATTTTCATGACAACCAATTAGATAAAATTTCATGAATACCATGGTTCAGCCAATTTCCTTCTTAATCATGGATATTGAAAACAAGTTAAGAATTTAAATTTAACAACATAAAATTCTTGATATTCCTTTATAATTAAAAACCAAATCTTCTTAGAAAAAAAAAACCCAACAAGATAATCAATTAATTGCACTGATTTGATTTTTCTTTTTTATTAAATAAAGATAAAGAAAGAAAAATAACTGATTAATTAAAAATAAAATTTACAAATGTATTAAAATCTTATTTTGTTTTTCTTTTTTTATATAAAAAAAATACTCTTAAATATATTTAATGGTTGAGAACTCTCATACTATCATATTGGGACTTAAGACTCTTAAAAAAATATGTATTAGAAAATTAAATTTTATTTTCTCCATTAATTAAATTTTTTTTTTTTGTATTCTCAAACCTGAGGAACATGCTGCCAACTATCTAATTAGTTATTTTTCTAGTACAGCTATGTAACCAACTGGTTACAATTTATATATATTCATGAACAGTTATTTAGAAATTTAATGTAGATTTAATATATAATACAAAATGATATCAGTCTCTTGCAAATTTTAGTTTGCTTGTACATAAACATATTCATGCTAGAAAATGTCTAAGATATTTTCAGTTCAAGAATTGGAGTTTACATCTAAATACCTAATCTAAAAGTGATCAGTAGAGCTATATTCTATTTTAGCAGATTTTTAAGACTCTTTGAAATTGTTTATTAGTATTCTACCAAAGGTAATGTAATGAAATTACACTACCTCTGTTGAAAATGTCAATTATCATCTTACTATATCTGCTCTGACTTGGATTCATGATAGGGTATTATCTAAAAAGTTAAAACTTTAGTCTGTCAGAGCTAGCCAGAGTGTACTCTAAAGCAAAAAATAATGCTCGATAAAATAAAAAAAGTCTGGTAAAAATTAAAAATAAAGTAGTGATGCTATATGTGCCTTTAATAAAAATTTGTTTTCATTGAGTCACTAGGATAAATTATACTCAAAACAGAGTAGAGAAATGCTTTGCTTGATGATAATCATTGAAATGATTTTTGTAATTGTAGAAAAATAAGAATATTGAAGTTTTTAATATATAGTTATAGAGTAAAATAGTAGATTTTTGTACATAGATATCATATTTGATTTTGATATTTTTTTATGTGCATAAATTCTCAATTTTATGTCATATTAAGTTTGGAACTGAACAATTACAACCTCTCCTCCTCCTTGATTTAATTTTTTAAAATAAAATATGTAATTGATTTCTGATATATGCATTATTACTAAACAAAGAAAAACTTAATACTGTGAGAATCATCAGAATCACTCTCTCTCTCTCTCTCTCTCTATATATATAATGTCATAATGGCTGAAATGTTGCAGTGTGAATATTTTATGTTGAAATATAGCAATCCTTTCTCAGAATTAACATTAGAAATCCAGTATATTTAACACTCATCATCAATAGAGCTCTATCCTGTGGACAAGTCTCTGATAGCAGTCTGCAGCTAATTCATCTATTTTTTCTGTTCTGTTCATTGTCCAGATCTTCAATTCCAAATATTTCTTCCCATCTGTTATATCATCCAGCAAGGTCAATCTCCAGCCTTTTTTCTTAATGAATGTCCAGTCAAATTCACCATTCTATCTGTAATTTCTTCACTCAATCTTTTTTCTTCATTTATTCTTTCCAAAACTTCATTTGTTATTTTACTCATTCAACTAATTTTTCCATTCTTCTCCATGACCACATCTGTTACCTAATTCTTTTAGTCATTTGTTCACATTTTACGAACATACAGTAATAAATGTCACACGCAATACTTAATTATCCTTTTCATTAAATCTCTCATCAAATGAGATTCTCAAATTATTTCCTTTTTCTTAACAAATGCTTCTGCCAATGCTATTCTTCATTTTCACTTTTTCTATCCTCACTCAACTTACTATTCAAATACCTAAATTCATTCACCTGTTAAACTATATTATCAAGAATTATCCATAAATACTGTATATTCTCACATTAATCTTCATTCCATACATCCTTCCTCCAATTTATTCAACATATTCTGGAGATTGTTTTTCATCCTCAGCCATAAGAAACATATTACTATGCAAATCTTGCAGCTTTTATTAGTTTACTCCAACATTTGCTTCTCCACAGTCTAAATATTTTTTTATCGTGACTTCTAAATAAAGATTAAAAAGCATATGTGACATGCTGCATCCTTATTTAACTCCTTTTTCTATATTCACTTTTTCAATCTTATTATTCTTCAATCACATTATTCTCCAATCTGATTTTTATTTTTTGCCCAGTATACATATAAATCAACTTTCTCTCTTTCCAAAATACTTATTTATTTTTCAAGATGGGTTTTTAATAAATGTTATTAAGCTTTTTAAACTATTCTTAAAATATAAGATAATTTTTATAACTGTCAACTGTTAATTTTATCAACACTAAATGCATAAGATTTCTTTCTTTTGAGATTGATTAAAGTACATCATATATGGAATATCTTCAAAACCTTAATGCAATCATGAATCTCTATTTTAGCAAAAAATAGGTCCGCTTTCATTCTAGAGATGATCAATTTTTGGGTCTCATTTTTTTATCATGTGCATAATGTAATAACTAAGTAAAAATATATATATAGAATTAGTATTTGTGTGGGACATATGTAAATATATATAAAAAAAAATATATGCAAAAGTAAGCGTTAGCATGTAAACAAATGTATGGGTGTGTTTATATAGTATTTATGTCAGTGTATGTTCTGAATATTGCATATATTTAGTATTTTTTATTATTGTTAAAATGCATATATTCTTGATAGTTATTAAATTGATCAAAAATTCTGATAAGAAAAAACAATAGATACAAACATATGGTTGGTTCCTTAAGTGAGGTGACAAGATAATTGCCTCAGGCACTGAATTAGTATAGGCACCAAAATGAGATATAATATTTTTAATATACAATATATATATTTGTTCAGTAGTTCATTTAAAATAAGAAATAATAATCTTTTCATTAGTTTTGCTCTTCAATTTGGAAAACTGTGTACCACTTTATAAAAAGTTATGTGGAAACAATATATATAGTCTTAAAATATACATAGTGAAACACAAAAATAAATCAGAAGTTTAAGTAAATATATGAAAAAAAAGATCAAATAAAATAAATAACAAAAATCAAATTTAAGATCCCAAATCCAGGATTTTGACATCTTTAATGAGTTAAACTGGTTTTTTTTTAAGAAAGCAGTTAAATAAATAAATACCATTGTAATATAAATTATTGAATGTAACTGGAAGAACAAGTTAAAATTTGATTCAAAAAATCATTACATTTGTATAAATTTCATGCTCACATTTATTCATATAATAATAATAGCCTAAATAATTGTGAAAAAAATAAGCTAATTTTTTTCTACAATTAAATAAATCAATTACAGAGAAGTTTTAATTAAGATAGATATGATATAAAAAAATTTGCTGTTGTAGTTTAAATTTCCTTCATATTTATAGTTTTAGTTATCTGCAATTCAAAAAATATTAAATGAAAATACTAATTAATTTATATAAATCAGCATTTATTTTTATAGCGTCTGTATACAATTGTAATTACATTCATATCAGCCTTTCAAGCGAAATTGTGCAAACGCTTTTGCGAGTGTTAAATAATAAATGAATACCCTCTGACCAAACAAGATATAGAATTTATTCCTGCTCTTGTTTGGTCAGAGGGTATTCATTTATTATTTAACACTCGCAAAAGCGTTTGCACAATTTGGCTTGAAAGGCCGATATGAATGTAATTAATTTATAATAAATTTTAATTTTTTGCTTCACAGAGTAAAAACCTCACATGCAAGTAACTAATATACTTTTTTTCCAGAATAGTTTTAATTTTTTGATTTATTATAAAATTGGCTTATATATGAAGAAATGAAATGCAAATATCAAAGAAATTTATATTAAATTAATTTAAAATTCAATAAAATTACAAAGGTTTTATAAACTATAGATTCTTTAGAATAATAGTAGCTCTTTATGTGTTAGTATTTTGCCATTAAAAGATATTCTCAACATTTTTAGCTTTTAGTTATTTCTACATGTTTTATTTTATTTTATTTTTTATAACAAGGAAATAAAGTATTTTACTTTTTTTTACATTATATACATGCAAATGTGTATCTATATTCTGTGAACACAATGAAGTCAAAGTGTGAAAATATAATAAGCTGGAATTTAATAAAACTATTAAATAGAACTAAATTTTATAAATATCAAATTAACAAGAAAGATTTAGGGCTTTGCTTTAGAAAAAGTTAGTAAAATAAATACAAAATTATAAGATTCATTTATAACTATTCTTTTATTATCATTCTATCTATGTGTTATCATTTGACTTATTGTTATTATTTTATGTTACTTTAAGACGGTTCTTAAGAGAAACTCTCAAGATGGCTAATTCAGAAGATTTAAATCGTTTAACATCCTGTTCTTTAGTTCTTTTGGGACATATTTTTCTATCTCTGGGTAACAGCAGGGTGAGTTATATTTTGAATTGTTATGACGATTTTTTTTTAAATTATAAAAATGTGATGTTTAAGGTATATTATAGGAAAGCTTAAATATGGTAACTCCTGCTATGCAGTTGGCAAGCAAAATTCCCGATGTTCATGTACAGTTATGGGCATCATCATTATTAAAAGGTAAGAAAAAGTGACATTTTTTAAAAAGACTTTTTAATTCAAGATGTATATGTGATATCGAATACTTTTTTTTTTTTAGATTTATATCGGTTAGTTGGAAGTCCAGCTCAAGAGAATGAAGGTCTTCAGATGCATAGTAATTTTTCACAGCTTCTTTTAAAAGATCATTTTCAATCATCACAGCAGCCAGAACATAATCTCATCCAGGTATTTGTCTGAAGATTTGTGATGATGGTATATTATTAGATGTGATATGTTGGACTATTTCCATAGGTGTTATCTATTTATGTATTATTGCTAACAAGTTGTTTGTATTTGGAAAGTTTAAATAAAGTTTAAAATTTTCTATACATTCAACATTCACTCATAGATGATGAAAATAGTCCAATATATCACATCTTATCGAGGTATGTTTTTTTAATATACATACATGTGAATAAATGAAAATCTTATGGTGTAATGGTTAGTGCATCCTATTGTCTTGCATGCAACCCTATGACTTGAATTCAGAACAAATGTCATGTAAAAGTAGGATTTTTTTTTTTAGATTTCATGCAATCTTAGAACTATTTTTTTAGATAATTGACCCATAACTAGTTTACATTAGCTTCTCAGTATTAGTTGGTAAATGATATCTATTGTTCTTAATTTATATATAAAATTTAAGAATAGAAAAATTAAAAGTCTCCCCATCCTGTAGTTAGTGAGTTTGATTTCTTAGTTAAGTTCTTCAATGGATTATTTAAAAGCTGTTTTGAGTAAATATTTCTTATAATGTTTTTTATATTGACATTTAATTTAGAATTGTCTAAGCATCCTGAAAAAAAAAACAATACAGATAGAATTTAGTTTCTTATAATTAGATAACTTTGATTATTCAGACTGAATTACTGAATTATGAGAGGCTTTTAAAATTTTCACATCTGTGCAAAGAAAAAACACATTTAAGTATAAATAAAGTACTAAGTCCAATTGATTTTTGCACATTGTTTTCATTTTGTTTTTTGATAATAACATAAAGGTTTTCACTTCTAAAATGCATGGCAAAATAAGAACTTTTAAAATCACTTGATATGAAGCAACAATTTTTGAAAATAGATTTTGGAAAGTAAAAAAATGATGGGGTATTAAAATAAGTGGTCAGTTTCTATTTATAGGCATTTTCCAATTTATATAAATAGTCCATTCCACAATTAGTGGCATAATCTAATTATGCATAAATTTAAAAAAAATTATAAAACTTTGCTGTTGTGTTGTGATAAAAAGCATTATCATAGAATAGTTATATTTACAGAGCCTTAATGTATTATTTGTTTTAAAGTTTGTGATGATGGTATTTTAACTGTGATTACATGTTGGACTATTTTCATTATCAATATTAATTGTTTTAGAAAAATTGAAACCTTATTTAAACGTTTTAAGTACATTAAACTGCTAAAACAGTTGAGTTTGAACTTTTCTAAAAATATGTAATATTTAATATTGGATGATAAAAATATCCAGTATATAATTACAAACTTATCACATTGAGAATATTTTTACAAACCTTATATTTGAATTAACATATTATTAATAGTACTTAAAGTAAGTTTATTCTGTTACTAATAAATACAAGAAAGAAATTTTTTTTTACTGTTAAATTAATTTGATTTAACAAATCATCAAACACCCACCTTAAACAAAATATAACAAAAACAGCTCTCCACTTTACTGCCATTTAGTATAAGAAATTATTCAACATTGGATGATAGGACAACAAAATAAAATTTGTTTGTTAATAGTAAATGAAACTAAGATCTCCCTTCTTCCCTCTTCTATTTACGAATATGTCAAGTTGATTTGTTGTTTAATGTTGAACTATATGTCAGAAAAATGAAATTAGTTTGCTACCAATATTTAAAAATAAGATGGCCCTCCCTCAATCTTTTCATTTGGCTAGACTGATTTATTATTTGAGTTTGAACATTATGATAAAAAGTCAAATTCCTTCTTTTTTTTTTTTTTAGTAATGAATTAAAAAAAAGATATCACTTAATTCTTCTTTTTTTTTTTTTGTACCATTAAGCCAAATTATTTTCCAATAAAAAAGTTCATATATATTTGTGTTATTTTTCTTATTTATGGTTACATATATATATAAATGAAATTTAAGCAATAAAATGATCCAACTTTCTAAATGTATATTTACAGGGACTGGAACTTCACCAAATAATCATATTTTATAATTCACTTTATAATCTGTACTGATCATCATTAAGCATCATTTTCTTATTCTTGAATTTGAATCTAGCCTGTTTATATATATTTGAGGATTCTGGACTATTGATTAATATCTTTCATATTGGATGCATCATATCATTCTTGTACTTGAAAATTAGTAAAATATATTCTCTCTTATCTACTCACATGCACATTGAAAAATATGCAAATATTTTTACAAATAAAGACAATAATAGTGATAATATTTAACATATCTTCTATAAATTTAGTCTTTATCTTCTATTTTCTCTTCATTATGGTTATGTCCTCATTAGCCTTAGGTTTGCAAAATTTTTGTTTGATGATATAAGTCATTCTATCTAAGAGAGAATATTCAAAACTGAATTTTTAATACAACAATTAATTTAGCATAAATGTAAATATTAAAATCTTTCAACTATACAAAACACATCACTCATACCATTTAATACATATCTTTGCTAATTAATTTTATAAATTATATATTTAAATTATCTTGATCAATAATTATTGTCTATTTAATAGCATTCATGATTTAAGCATCTCTTTTTTAAAGCTGGTAAAAGATTTTTGATAAAAATTTTATTTTATTTACATTTTCAATTTTCTTTCTGCAACTTTAATTAATCTGATCTTCATAAAAGAATTACATGTGCAGTGTTTGGATTTTATTGATTGTTATAGAACAAAATGCTAAACAGTTATGTTGTTTCAGTCTTAGTTTGTGATATAATCTAGCATTTATAAATTTATTAGTAACACTATTATAACAAGCTTTATGAATACATTTATATTAAATACAGTCAAATCAAATTAAGAAATGTAAATCTGAATCTTTTGATTAAAAGTAGATTATATTATATATTTTATGCAATTAATGAATCTGGATAGAATTTCAAGTTCAAATAATCAGTCTTAAATATTATCCAAAATATTGCAATTAACTTTTTTTTTTTACATTTCTTTCTTTTTTCAGTTATATAAATGAACCAGTCTCATATTGTACACATATTTTCAATTAACAGGATTATTTATTATTATGTTTTTAGCTTTAAACATATTACATCAATCTTATTTTTTAAGCAGCTATAGCATGGCAGTCCATATCGTCTTTTTCATATCTCAATGGTGAGCTTATCTTGAAAAAAGTCATTTCATACAATAAAAAATTAAATAAATGGCATTTACATTTCCTTCAATAAATATTTATAATATATGAACTAAAAGGTGAGATCTCCTAAAACTACTGGTAATATGTGGACTCACAGTCCTGCTGCTTATAGCAATTATACTCAAAATAAATCTCTTTAACTACTATCATTGTGTTTGCAGATCACTAATACTGTGTAAATGAAGAACACCCAATTACATTGTCTAATGACTAAGGGGTAAACTAATATGTGAACATCAGATATATCAAATTAAACTAATTTATAAAAGATTCTCATCAAGCAATTACTATTTCTAAAAACGGAATACAATAAAATTCAAAAATAAATTTGTATGCTTATTCAAGATTATAAACAAACAGAAATAAATCATCACCTGCGATACTGTTACATTTTATAAAATATTTTTAAATGAATAAATGAAGTATCCATTTTCATATGTCAGTACCAATCTCAAGCATGTGACGCATATATAATTTATTTATCAACTATTATGTATCATAAAAAAATAAGATCATATATGTAACCTGCATATATAATAAAATCTATTTGTTTTATTTTAACTTTTACTGTTTTTATTTCTTTAGATTATTAAATTTGTATATCTTAAAAATTTTATGTATAATATTTTATAATAATAATAATAATAATAATCTGATTTTACAATATTAAAATACTCTGCTTGAATCAGAATAATAATTCCAATTATTTATATATTAAAAATTTAGTCAAATAAGCAGGTTTAATATAAAGTAAATTATTTTAATAAGCAAATTTAATTTTCAATGAAATCAATAAATATCACCTTTACTAT
Source organism: Epiperipatus broadwayi (assembly GCA_028023455.1). Classification (NCBI taxonomy): domain Eukaryota; kingdom Metazoa; phylum Onychophora; class Udeonychophora; order Euonychophora; family Peripatidae; genus Epiperipatus; species Epiperipatus broadwayi. The sequence continues at coordinate 705,580 of JAQFVV010006277.1, read as the reverse complement.
ATTTGATTATGGAATACATATTTTTACTTCTTATAATGATATTCATAAAAATTATATTATAAATATAACAAATTAATTTATTAAATACATGATAAGTAAAGAAAAGTGATTAGTTATTATCAATAATAATAATTTTAAAAAATTAAACAATTTACAACTTATTTCTTACAGAATGGATCCACTAACATGGATTTTTGAGGAAAATACACATTTTCCCAGCACTTAGTTTGGTTTTACATATTTTGACAAATTCTATGATAACTCCAAAATATTGAATTCATTTTTATTATTATATGGATTTTAATAAATAACTACTAATACTTTTTAAAAGGATTAGTGAAACATTTTGTTTCAAAGCATTTATTCTCTCTTGATTTGCATGAAAAACTTTTCAATGGTTAATTTGATCATATGTAATATTTATCATTTGCTATTTTGAATTTTTCTTCATGTAAGGCTAATTTTCAGGGATCCTTGAAAGAAAGCAAAATCATTTCCACCTATCTGATTTGATTTGATATTAAAATAATTTTTTTTCCAATTTTTCTTCAACTAACACAAAATTTTATTCATTCAAGACAAGAAAATGCAATTTAGTCATGAGATTAAAAACTGTCTTAGTCTAAAAAAAATACATAATGAGATTTTTATTTTCAGCTTTTCTAACTTTTTGAAATAGTATATTCATTTTTAGTGTATTTTCTTGAAAATAGGATATGTGTATGAATTCTTATTGCCTTTTATATTTACAAAGACCTGAAGCGCTATTTTAATAAATTATAAATGAAAATATACATAGGAAAAAAACTGTTTCAAAGAGTGCAAAGAATATCTTAGTTATGAACATAAGCTGTCCTTCAGTGATGACTTTCTACTTAAATACTATCAACTATATATCACTTTCAAATAAAGGAAGATTATATAAATTGAAAGAAGTTTATCTGAAATTAGATGGAAAGATTAAGAGAGAATTGATTTAAAAGTGAGCATATACTTTACTGTAAATGTATAAATATTGGAAACATAAATAAATGATATTCATTATAAGTAAAATGGTAAATTCAGAATTGTGGCGATGGATAGAATGTTTAATAGTATGGCAAGATTAGTTATTCAAATTAATGGAAGATACCAAATGCAAATAATTCTAGTTTATATTATGCTAAAAGTAGTGGATTTTTGTATAGATATGAAGAATGCTTTTAATCAGACCAGATAGCATTTTAAAATTGGCATAAGAGATTTTAATATAAGAATTTTAAAAAAATTGAAATATGAAAATGCTAAGAGTTAATATTTAAATGGAGATAAAAATGAAAGAAAATGTGTCTATTATGATTTTTTAAATGAAAAATCAAAAGCAGAAATATGTGTGGAAGTGTCCAAATAAAAGTTCAACAAAATTAAATTATATTTTGACTGTCAGAAAATATGCATTTCAAGATTGTAATTTTCATAAGTAGATTGAAGTTAGGAAGTGGTCATCAATTAATGATATGTATGTTATAGAATAATGTAAAACTAAAGAGAGAAGTTTTCAAGAAAGACATCTGTAATGATCAGAAATGCTTCAATGAATTTAAGCTAGAATTTTGTAAATCATTTAAAAGTATTATGAAGTTTCAATGATAATTCAAACTTGAATAAATTCTGTAAGCTATACAGATAATTAGCACAAAAAAATAGCAATTTATCAATAATATTTTCAAATAGGCAATGTATGAAGAAATAGGAAAATGTTTTAAAATTATTCATGTAGAAGTCTGAATTTCTGGACTTCAATAAAATGATGTGAAAAATAGTTCATGTTGATATAAGAAAATATAATTGAATTGATAAAAAAAGTTATAGAAGAGAACAAAAGTATTAAAAATAGAACATATTAGTATTGAAAACAAAGTTGTTTCTGCATAAAAAGAAGGGATAATAGTAGTAATAGTTTTTTCATACTTTTCATAAATTGTGTAGAGTTTTGTAAAAAAAATGTGAATAGAAAAAAACAGGAAAAACAAATAACCCGTGAAATTTAATTATAACATTTTTTTGAAATGCCAAATATTTTAAATGAAAATGTGGCATGCAATTAGATCTATAAAAAATGGAAAACTTCAGGAAATGATGAAATAATTATTGATGTCGTAATTATATCAAATGTCCTAATAATAAAGATATACCAAATGATTGAAAGAATGCAGTAATGACTTTGTTATTTAAAAAGTGTAGAAAAGACGATATTAAAAATTGAAGATATCAACTTTATATAAGAATTTTACTAAGATCACTATAATTTGTCTACAGAGAACTTTTGACCTAAACTGTATCACATCCAAGTATTAAGATATGTTAAAGACAATATCAATGATTATGAGTTTCCATTTGCCTTGGATTAATAAATTATGAAAAGGCATTTGATTTTATTAGCATTCTCACAGTGATTAAAGCTTTGGAGCATTAAGACAGAGATCCAAGACATCATATTCTGAAGGATATTTAGCAAAATGGAGCAATAATGATTAGATTATTTAGTCACAGTGAGAAAAATAATACAACAAAATCTATATGATAAAGTGATTGCATTTCCCCATACTTTTTACAGGAAATATTTTGTGAGTTAAAATGGAAAACTAAGACAATAAAAATAAATTTAAGTCTTCTAAATTTTGCATATGATGTGATTGTTGTACAAATAATGTTTCAAAGTAGGAAGTCTTATAAAAGCTAGAAATTAACACTTAAGCTAGAGTAATATTCATTGTAATAAATTAGAAGTTAACACTCTTGAGTATCTTGGTCATATTATTTTATAAATGAATGATATTAATTATAAAATCAAATTTGGATGATTGTGCTTTTGATATAAATAAATATAATTTCTAAAAGGAAATATGCTTGCTTATGTGCTTGAAAAGGAAAGTTTTTAATAAATGTGTTTGTTCAGTGCTTACATATGTATCTGAGAGTTTCAGATCATGTAGAAAAATATGAAGAGGTATATATTGGGAATAACAAGGATGATTAAAAGTAAAATATACGAGATAATAAACAGGTATCACTATTGTCATTGAAAAAAATTAAAAAGCTTAAATTGAATCAATTTGATCATGATGCTAGAAGAGATGGCAGTAGATGACGAGTAGGATTCTTAAATCAGTTTCCAAAAGATTATAAAAAGACCTAGAGTAAGACTATATTTAAGATGGATTGATAAAACATAGAAATTTACTGGAACAATGTAAAAAAAAGAGATGCTATGGAATGAAGAAACAATTAAACTTGGAATGACTCCTCTGTATATAGTATATGAATTGTTCATAAAAGAAGTTTTTTAGGAATAAAATATATATTGATTTGTATATTATTAATTTTTTTTAGCAAAACTTCTACTAATATAAATGTTTATATATATGTGTGTTTTTTATGTTTTAGTGGACAGAAGGCCCATGTCCTATTCCACCTTCTAGTACTGCTGTAGGTGCACCCTTGTACAGTGAACCACCTCTTGTTTAAAAAAGGATATCAAGATCAAGTACCTCACTAGTTTTTTAATAAAAAAGAAATTGTTTTACTCTTTTTAAGAGTAGTAAATAAAATGGTTTTCCTTTTTCTTTTTTTTTATATTGAAATTAATTTATTTTTATTATGACTCTTTTGTACTTTGAAAGAAAATGAACTCTTATTTTTTAAAAATATTTTTAATCAGATTGATACTATTTATATATTTCAAATGAGATTTTCTCAGTTGATTTTTGGGAATCTATATCACTTTTGAATAAAATTATTATTTGAAAGTAAAAAACGCAACAGGCAAAAAATATTTCATAAGTAAGGCATGAGCACATTAAAAATTTCCATAGATTAAGACCATAAGAGTTTGAAGTTCTATCACTTTTATCAGTGGATCATGTAATGCGCCATAAAACAGACATGCAAACTAAGCCAATGCATTTAAATTTTATTTTTGCTTTATCATGTGCAATTTCATAAATGAATCTTATTCGTGTGCTCACTAATTTTCATTTGCACTCGTGCATAAATTGACTATCAAAGATAGTAATAATGGTTATACATTATAGAAACGTTCTGGTTTGGGCATTAAATGAATTTAAACTGATCTGTGATACAGATTCTGACAATTTTTGGCACTAATATAGATAGGGAATAGTCTGGAACAATTGTAGAGCATATTTCAATTTTTAAATTGAATCAGATAAAAAATGCAGTGGTCTGTGGCTATAAGCAAATGTAATAATAAATTCTATTAATTTTTTTTAAGGCAAAATCCTCAGATGTTATTGAAATTCTCAATTTTCCCCTTTCTTTTTTTGCTTTTTAAAACCAAAAAAAAAAAAAAGAATGCAAATTTATTATTATTTATGTTTGTTGTTATATATTTTTTCTAAGTGATGGGTCATTTTGTAGTTATATATATATTTTTTTTTACTTGCAAGATTTACTTTTGAGATCATGTGACAAACCATTGCAATGTATAATTTTCATAATAAAATCTTAACTAAATCTTAGCTTAGTTTTATTTTATTTTTTACTTTAGAACATTCATAGTTGCAATTAACAAATATTTAATCCAGCCATATAGTTTTAATTGTTAATTTTTTTTATCTATTTCTTCCGTCTTATTAGAAGTATATACTCTTATTCTTCTCCTTTACTTTCTTTGTATATATTCATATATATTGCTTATAATAACTTCTTTCATATAAAGAAGTTTTATTAAGAAAATTTTTTGCATTAAAGTGTATATGAAAGAAGTTATTATAAGCAATATATATTTCTTCTGTCATTAATTATATTACTGAATTGTTGATTACAAGAAAATAATACTGTCAGCACAATGCAGATTATATTACATTCACATTTAGTAAATTGTTAAATTAAAAAAAAATAAAATTAAAAGATTCATTGTTTGAGAGATTATATGGTGCTAGAACACTGGAAATGACAAAACTTAAACCTCTTATCCAGAGACTTTTTGCTCTGTGTAAGATAATAAAATAGTATATACATACTATAAAGTTTAGTTTCTATTGACTATTATCTCATTATTAGCCTATTTATTATTTTTTGGGCTGTCTATACTGGCTATAGCATGGTGTGAACACATATATGTATATATTTACAATTTGTGTAATTATAGTCAGATAGTAAATGAATAAATTTTCTCTAATTGAATTCATTCTAGAAAATTTGCATTGTTCTGCATGCATTTGAATTTCAATAAAAGTAATGTATTTAGATTTATGCAGGATCTGGACTAAGATAAAACCGTAAAAATCAATCCATAATGAGAACATATAGTGTTAATTGTCATGCATTGCATGTGCTCAATAAATGCAAGATATGGACTATATTAGTTATTTGTGTGTGAGAAGTTTAAAATTACACAACCAAAAGATAAATCTGCTCAATAGAGATTTCATTGTAATTTCTAAGAATATTGTTAATATTTTTTTTTTCATTTACTCATATATTTTTGTCTTGAATAAATAAACCTTTTATTATTTTATTTGAGTTTACTAGTTAGTTACTAATGCTTCCCTGCTTATATTATTAATGCTTCCCTGCTTATATTATTAATAATACCCCCAATAATATAGCAGACTGATGCAATCAACAAATTAAGAATCTTTGCAAGAAAGAAGATTTTAGTCTAAGCACTTACAATTTGTGTTTAGTGACTGCTGAGATTAATCTTTAACAAGAAAAGTGGCAGTACAACTTAGTCCTTTAAAAGCAAATTTGATATTAACAATGCAGCAGGTTGGAAAATTTATGTGGAGTATTTAGAGAGATGCATGTTTATTACCAACATAGATGACAATAGCAATGCTAATGAGGCTGTTCAGAAAAGAAGTTCCGTAAATGGAAACCGACTCTGATTCAAAACTTTCTGAGGAAATGTATCATGAATTAAAAAAGAAGTTGGCTTCATATTTCAAATCGATGCCATCAAAACTGATGACATACCTCAGATTCAGAAATAGAAGATGAACATCATGCAAGAAGTCTCAAGATTGTAATGCACATTTAAGAACATTAGAGCCAGAGTTAACATATAATATACATGTGATTGAAAAAAGCATAGTACCCAAAGATATATTAGAAAATGCTGCAGAATTCCAAATTAGCACAGATGTGAAGAAAACTTCAACAATTGTAAATAAAATGGAAACTGACAGACTGAACCACAGCTGCATTTGTGATACTTGGAGAGAAGGGTCATTTAAGAAAAGCTGCAAATTTAAAAAAATAAAAATGACATATATGCAGATTAGTATAAATGTGTCATGTGTTTGTCAAAATGAGAAAAATAGTAAAACCAAGCAGCATTTGGACTTAAAATTGTAGGGAGGGAAGGGTCAAAAAGAAAACTGATATTAAAAAGATAAATAATGTGAATGACAACCATATCAGTACAGATTAGTAATGTCACAAAATAATTGGACAAATATTATGAGTAAGTAGAAAAAAAATTTAACACTAGAAAAAACATGTGATAGGAACCAATGTTAATGGCAATAGTATCGAAATACGCGGCATAGTAAATATATCTCTTAAGATGAATTCCAGAATAAAATTTCAACTGCCTCTCTACATAGTGAAAAGAAATCTTGGTCTTATATCAAGTAGAAATTGGTTTAGACCTTTAGGACTCTGTATTAACATAATTAAAAGAGTGCAATTAGAATCAGAAATCCAAGATAAATATTCACAGTTATTTAAGATGCACTTGGCAAAACTAAGCAAATGATCAGTTGACATTAAATTAGTGAAAAATACATAACTAATTGCATGTAGACTTCATAAGATTCCATTTCCCTTTAAGTTAAAAGTGTAGAAAGCAGTTGAAGATATACTTAAAAAAGATGTTCTAACTGGTGGAAGAGTTATCATGGGTTACTCCAGTTGTTGCAATAATGAAGCCAGACAAGTCTGTTCTCTATGTGGAAATTATCATATAACACTAAACAGGAGAGTATCTTGTACCCTGTATTTACTAAATATTAGCATCATTACAGAAGGCGAAATACTTCACAAAAATTAATTTAAAGTCTGCATTTCAGAAAGTACCCCTAACGACTAAAATGTGAGAACTATTAACCATTATCATGAATTTAGAATTATTTAAATGCAGTAAACTACTCTATGGAATAACAATAGCACCAAATATGTTTCAGGCAAAAATAGATAGATCATTTTAAGGGATGGAAGGCATTACTTCTTACCTTGATGTCATCCTAATTACTGCAGAAACAGAGAGCGAGTTATCAATATACATATTAAAAGTTTATGGTAAATTAGACAAAATTGACATGAGAGTAAACACTTTGAAATGCATCTGGTATACTATTGAAATTAAATTTCTGGGACGTATAATAAATCATAATGGAGAAAATTCAAACCCAGAAACATTAATGCTATTAGGAGTGTCACAAAACCAAAGAACTTTAGGATTTACAGGCGTTTTTAGATCTATTTATTTATTTCTTTGAGAGTTTACTAACAGAAAAATCACATGTGACACTGCTATATCATTTGTTAGGAAAAGGACAGTGATGGAAGTAGAATGAAGAATATGATAAAACATTCAAAAAAGCTATTAGATTCTGGTAAACTCCTTGTTCACTACTGCAATGATCAAGAACTGATAATAACAATTGATGCTTCTGAATAGAGAGTGGGGATCGTTATCTCACTTTATTGTTATGTAAGTGAATTTCCAATTGCTCATGTGTCCAGAACACTAACAGCTGCAGAAAAAAATGATCAGTTTGACAAAAAAGTTTTGAAGAGAATTTGCTGTTAATAAGTTTTATTAATATGTTTATGGATGTGAATTTAAAATCTACATGGACACCACTGACCATTGCTGGGAATTGTAAGAAATCTGAACAAGACTTCTGAACATGCTAATTAATAAATGATTTGTTGGACTAATATATTGGCAGCATATGATTTTGTACTCATTTATAAACCAGGTAGAGAAATTGGGCATGCACAGTCAAGACTATTGGATGTGAACGAGTTTGAACCAAAGATTATGAACATAAATTATCCTAGAATGATTCCATAGAATTTCGAGTGTTGAATAATATCATAGTCACCAAATGGACTAAAAGTGATTTCAGGTACCAAATATTGCAAAAATAGATAAAAAATAAGGATGGTTTAAAAGCCTACCAAATTATGCTATACAACCGATGTGAATTATGCATGAGAGCCTATCAAGGAGTAAGGATTGTATCCTCATGGTGGATTACATATTAATACCCACTGAAGACTGGAAACAAGTGTTAGGATTATTTCATAAAGGGCACTCATAATTGTAAGAATGAATGAATTAGCGTGGTCATGTGTATTAGTCTAAGTCTGGACATCAAGCAAACAGTTAACCAGTGTCGAGAAGGTCAGTCTACTGGTAAATTGACTCCAAAAAGTTAAGAAATTTGGATAAAAGCCATTCAACCTTGGAAAAAACTACACATGAATCATGCCAGATCCTTAAATGGCTACATTTTTTTGATTGTGACTCATATTGTAAATGGTCAGAGTATGAGCTTGTTACAAATGCCAGCATGAAGTGTATTATTAATCAAATATTCACAAGTCATGGATACCCTGAAGCTATAGTATTGGATAATAAAGCCGCTTTTGTCCCATGCCAAAATGGCAGTATAGCAATTAAAGGCAACACATGAATAAAACATATAAGGATATTAATGAAGTGTTCACACTTCCCCATGTTCTTTCAACAGTTTATGTCATATGCATCTACAAAAAAAACACTAATTGAAAGATAATGTGATGAAAGTTTCATATATATGTTTCAGTATTAGTGTCCAATAATGTTGTGACGAGAAAAACAAAAAAGAATCTTAGTGAAAATTTTAAAGTTGGTGATACAATATAGATACAAGATGTGTTGAGATAAAAAAAAATGGCTTTCTGAAGTAATATTAAAAGTTTTATTGAAATATGTGAGATTAGTACAATTAGCCAATGGAAGGGTAATAAGACATATTAATCATTTAAGAACTTTCCAGAATGAGCCATTAGAACAAAGAAACATCAGAATGAAACCTGTGTTTGCAGAAGAGTATATGTTTATAAAAGAAAATGAATATGCTGACAAAACTTCCGGGGCGCTAAATTAAGAAACACCAAAAGATAACAATCTATCTGGAATAGGTAATCGGTCCTTATATTTTGATACTATACCACAAATGGATTTACTGTTCTCAAAACTGTTTTAATAAGAGGAGAGAGTAATTGGACAAGAGGATGAAAGACCTCTATCACTATCAAGATCTGCTAGAGACCATAGTGAATCTTAAAGATTATATTTATGACTAATAGACTATTTTCTAGTGTGAGTTGAGGACTTGGACTATCTGTATTGGTTATAATATAGTGTGAGTGCATATATATATATATATATATATATTTGTGACTTATATGTAAAGTTCTATATACTGTATTGTGTTTACAGTTAGCTAGTAAATAAATATTTCTCATAATTGAAGCCACTGTAGAAAATTTATATTGTTATGTTTGAATTTTAATAAAACTAATATATGCAAATATATTTAGATTTGTGTAGGATCTAGATTAATATAATAACTGCAGAGAGTTATCCATACTGAGTATGACATTCATTGTAAAGTGTTATGTATTGTGAATTGAGCATCGTGGGTGTGTTTAATAAATGCAAGATAGAAAATATGGACAATCTTTAGTTATCTTTGCATATGAGAAGTTTAAAATCCCACAATTGAAAGATAAATCTGCACATTAGAGATTTATTGTGATTTCTATGAAATTTATTAATGTATTAACTTTTTATCTACCCCTATATATATTTATTTGTTTCTATTGAATAAACCTTTCATTAAGTTTTATTTGAGTCTAGTATCTTCTTATAGTTAGTTACCAATGCTGCTTCACCTGAGCATTATCTCTCTATTTTTCTGTTATATTACTTTCTATCGACCATTATCATAATTTTTTTATTTTATTTTCTATTAACAATTATCTCACTATTTCCTTAACTCATTATTTCTATTGTACATTATCTCTATTCTTCCATCTTAAAATTTTTTATTGACTGTTATCTCAATATTTGTCTATTTTCTCCATAGTAGTTAATCTATATTTGGTGAATGTGTTGAAATAATGTTTTTTATATATAAGAATAAATTTTTTAAATCACAATATAAATAAAAATAATATTTAGATTTACAAAAAAAAAAAAAAATTTCAGGAATGGAAACAAATTGTTGAAAATAAATGCCAATTCATTCAAGTGAAATAAAACATGAAGAACTAGATTTAAATTGTATGTTTCTTTACATAGTTTTATTCAAAACATTGCTATTATAAGATAAGAAGTGTTTAATTAAAAAAAAGTTTAAAAAAAAAAAGACTATTCAGTATCCTCCTTCATATTCACAATATTTTGTTACATGCCATGTCATGGATATTAAAATGTATAGATAACAACATTTTAACACAGACCTATGTACAGTGTGAGTACTTAAGTATATATGGAAAAAACATAGCTTATGTATATGTAGATGTGTGTACGTTTTGTATATGCACTGTGAACAAAATAATTATTTTTTTTTTATATTTTATTATCTTTTTTAGTCATGCATAACTGAAAATGCATATAAAGAAGTTGTGTGCAGAGGAATTTTGCTGGATATAAAGTTTTTATTAATTAAATACATATCTTCTTTTTTTTTCATATATAAAATATAAAGATTTTGTGTTATTAAATTAAAAGATTGAATTTTTAAGATAAACTCACTTTTATATATATGTGCAATCACCTCTCAATTCATCATTTATGCATTTTTTATTTTTCCACATCTAGTCTACTTTTTCTCCATAATCAACATCTTAAAAATAGATATTATTTTTTCACAATTCATTTCTTGATCACTACTTTTGTGTGAGTGGCAAATCACAGTCTCAATGCAATATTTTTCTGCATGGATATTTTTTAAATTTACATAAAATATAAATATTATTATTTCATATATATACACACACATAATTATCATTATTGAATTAAATTTTTATAAATTCTATTATAAATAATACATTAAAAAATATATGCAGAGTAAGGTTATAATTTTCCAAGAACACTGATTTCATTGCTGATAAATTGCTTTCAAATTTCTTTATAGCTATATTTTTTCTTAGGAAGATAGAAGAGGAATCTGATTGCTAAGAAATAGTTAATTGAAATATACTCACAATTAAAACAAAAATTGCTCTTAAACTATTTTTTTTCTCTTGATAATGCCTTGTCTTAAATTAGGACATTTATTACTTTCCTCTAATAGAATCAATTACTATTTACATCAATAAAAACAATTAAAAAAAAAATAATGAAAAGTTTTTTGATTGCTTCCAAACATATTAAACTTTATATTTTAATTAATCAATAAGAGATTTTAAATATTAAAAAAAAACCAAGATTGTAGAACTATATATAATTAGTGTAATTAATATTAATCTTGATTTTGTTAATATATGATTACTGCTGTTAACTTATATTATTTTGTTCTATATATCTACTTGCACACACTTTTTGCAAATAATAAAGATGGAATGTGTTTTGAATTATAAAAGCTGGATTATGCATAAATTTCATTAATTCTCATCTCTAATTTTTACTAGATTTATGGTTATAGCATTTTTTTCATATAATATTACTTATTTTCTCTGGTATCTTGGAAAATGGTGGATTGAAATTTCACTATTATTTTTAAATGTAACTTTTTATGTTATTTCTGTATATCCATTTAATGTTGTTTACATTTAAATATTTATGTTCATTTTATTTTATTATTTTTAAAACAATAAACAAAAAAGTTTTAGATAATGACTAAATAATCAGAAATTAGAATGATTTATTTTTAAAATGTTAATTTTTAGTCGCATGAACATTCTACATTTTGCCTTTTTCCCCCTCATTAAAAACCAGCATATTTATCTTTATAACTCATTAGATCTTTTTCTAAAATATTTATTTTTGTCTATCTTATTTTTATTCATGTGATATAGTAATAATATCCACTTTGAACTATAAACAAAATTAAAAGTAAAATATATAAATTAATATTAAAACTATTGCAGTATGAATAGTGTATGGATTTATAATCTATGGTTTACTTATTAAATGGAAGGTAATCTATTTGCAACTTACTCAGATATTCTTTAAAAAGTCAATAATCTATTATAAAAAATAAAGCAATTAAAGCACTTTTTTAATCGCTTCAGTTATGATAACCCTTTTAAAATAAATATGTCAATGGGACAACATTATATATGTGTAATAAAATTACACATATATACAGATTTTTAGAGTATTTAAATTTTTTTTTTTCATATATTATTAATTACTGATTTCAATAAAGAAATTCATTAACTAGTTAGTAAACAGTATTCTTTTATTTATGGATTAAATAAATAATGATATAGTGCTGTAAATATAATTATCGTATAGTAAACCATATAATGCTGTCAAAAATAAACATCTAGCACAAAGAATCCATTTAATGATTTCATGAAATTTTACCATTCATAAGAAAACAATGATTCATTGTTGATATAAACATTTATAAAATATATATGTATAAGTCAAGCTAATAAAATTTATAATTAAAATTATTGTATAATAATAATAAAAACTTAAAAAAATTTATAGGTTTTCTTGTTTTCCAGACTATATGTGAAAAAGTATATACTAATAGAGAAATAAAATCTTTTGCTGGATTTACTTTTACCATTTTGCGACTACTTCCTTATAAACATGAATATGCTATGATTATAAGAAAAAGCATAAATAAATAATTATATTTTTATAACTGAAAAAATAGAAATGTTATCGGTTGCACACTTCATTATGCTAAAGTAAATATTTGTCATTTTCCTTAATTATCTAATAAAAAATAATAAAAATTTGCTTTCATTCTGTTATATTTATCTGTAATATCTGTTTATTAAAAATTAAATTGCATTCATGAAATAATTATGCAGCTGAAAAATAAATCTAAACATTATATAAAACAAATTATAAGCATTTTTATTCACTCATATAATACATGGGAAGATTTTATTTATTAGTAATATTTTTTTTATATAATTATTTAAATTATTTAATAATGTCAGAAATTAAATATGTTTGAAATTGTGCATGTTTGATAATTCATATAAATAATTCCAAAATTTAGTAATTTGGATTCATGCTATCATAAAAATATAAGATAAAACATATTTGTTACACATATACCTTATTAATTTAATTAGTATACTGTAATAATTAATAAAAATTATTGTGTACCTTAAGTTAAAACATAAAAACAAAAAATGTTTAAACATTAAATAAATGCAATGAAATTTTTTGTATATCAAATCTTGATATACATTTAAAACATGTACTAGTTTGAAGAAACTGAAACCAAGTTAATGGATGAATAATTCGTTGTTAATAATATTACAAGTATTAATGTTTTGATTTACATGAGTCTCTCAGTCCTTAATTAAATTCATATGATAAAGTATTATTATAACTATTACAAAGTACGTATTCTTTGATAAATAATATTTAAATGATTTATGAAGAAATTTTGATGAAGTTCCTTTTTGCCATGCTATTGATATTAATCTCCTTGTAATGTTATGCTTAAAATCTTTACATTGATATCCTCTTTTTAAATCTATGTCAATTGATATAATATATTGCCACATATCTTTTAACAATTATCATTTTTCATTATTTTTATTTTAATAAAATAATATAATATGATGTTATGACCATCTCGGTGAAAGGAAAGACTAGAAAGTTGTAACAAGACATGGACTCTTGGAAACTAAATATCTGATAAATTTGTTTACAAAAAAAAAAGGATTTAATATTTGCAACAGTATAAATATATTTTGTATTAGTATTATATTTGTTTTATAATTATTAAACAGTGTTAGATCCTACATATTCATAATTTTTTTACTTTTCACAAGTTATTAAACAATAAATTGTTGGAATTTGTTGTAATATATTTTATTAGAAAAAAATAATTAAGCTTAGTCATTTTAATTGCTCCATTAATGATATTTTTAAATTGAATTTTATGTTTTTATTTAATTGAATTCAAGCATTGGATATTGAACATTCCTTCAAAACTATTTGATAAAATTAGTTTGTTTAATTTGATCATATTATCAAACTCCTAACTAATATATATAATTCGTGAAATGAATGAATTTAAATCAATTTGTGATGTTTATTCAATTTTGTACCATAAAATATTAATAAGGTTTAATTTTTTGATTTAAAGATTATTTTAGAAAATATTTAAATAAATGTATATATATTGGTGTGTGCATGCTTACTTCTTCATTTATATATACATATCTACTTTTATACACTACATTTAATTTTAATGTTTGTACAACTGATGAAGATATGTGATCATTGTGCATAATTTAATGTAGTGATTAAAGTATTTATTATATTTCTAATGTTCCCAAGATTGTAATTGGCATTCAAATAATACATAAACAAAAGCTTGATTATTTTTTAAATATATATATATTCCTTTTCATTCAATGTCTTTTGGTAATTAATAGTTACCCAAAATATTATAACAGAAAGAAAGATGGAGGATAGTGATGGAGGTCAGACTGAGGAATACTTCTTATTCAAACTATCTATCCAAGCTTGTGCGGTTTATCAAATAATATTCTATTAATATATGAAACCTGGACAAGATTGGTTATAATCAGTATAAGAGAATTACATCAAAACTTAATTTAAATCAATTCATAAATAAATAGTAAAAAATATATAATAACTAACATATATTTGGTAATTATATAGAAGATAATCATCCCTTTTCAATAGTGTTATTAAACAGTGATGTTAAGACTGCAAGGCTACTCTCACTCCAGCCACAAGATAGAGACTTTGAGAAAATAAGAATGACCATCTTATTTTCAAACCCAAATGCACTTATATGAACCAATCTTAAGTTTCTAGAAGTGAGAGTGTGATTGGCCAATATAAGTGCATTTGAGTTTGAAAATAAGATAGTCTTTCTTACTTCCTCAAAGCCTCTATTTTATCACTGGTTCTTTCTTACTTTCTCAAAGCCTCTATTTTATCACTGGTACGAGAATATCCTTGCAGTTTTAACATCACTGTTTAATGGTGCTAGTGAGAAAGAATGATTTACCTTCTATATAATTACAATCTGAAGACTGTGCTTGTAAAATTTATTGATTATAACCATATATTTATAATATTTCAGCAATATTTTTTTGCCTTCTCAATGTATAGGTAATTTATTTTAATCCTTTAATTTATGTTGGTTTCATAGCAATATCTATTGTTTTTTTATATATATAAAATTAAACAGTATCAATAATAAAATTATGATAAAAGTAAAATGTATTAATTATACAATGCATAACAATTATATATGTATATATTTAATTTTCAGTTCAATTCTAATTAATCAATTGTTAATTAAATTTATTGATGTTTTATATACTATGTATTCATATAATTATTTGTATTTTTAAAAAAAACTTCACAAAAATAAATGAAAACAAAAGGAATATTAATTTTAAAAATTCGGAGATAAATAATAATTAATAAATAGTAATAGTGTGTGTAATGTTTATATATATTATATCGCCTTTGACAAGAGTACTCAGTATTGAAAATGAATTTAGGTTGTATTGCTGTTTTTAACTATTATCTATCTCTGAAGGTTTGGAATTAATATTCCTTATGTTTACAATTATTTTTATTGTAGTTGAAATAATTAGTTTCACATATTTTACTTATATTACGTTCTTTAATGTAGTTTAAAGATTTAATATTTTTATACAATTTATATTTTATATTTATATGTTAAATAGTGAATATATAAGGCAGATTTATTATCTCTTCTATTAATTGTATTATTATGTCCTTTTGCTTTTTCATCTAAATGTTTCCATGTATGACCATAAATTCCACAATTAATTTTATGTATAAATTTTTTTAATAATTCATATCTTTTATTTTATAATTACATATTAATTTAGATATTTACTATTTGACCATTTTATATTTAGGGTTTTTTAAAAAATAATTTTTCTTTTTTATTTATATATAATACATTTTAGAATAGTATGGAAGCCTTATCTATTTTTTATTAGAATTGTTATTATTTAGAGTAGACTGAATGTTTTATAACTAAAAAGTATATTTTTAATGTTTTTAAAGGTGTATTTCAATAAATTAGTCTTTTGGTAAATCAACTATTATTTTTCTATATTATATTTTTCATTTTTATATTTAAAAGTTTTATTTCAATTTTGTTTTAAATTGATTCTTTTTAATAAAAATGAGATACATAAAGATAATAATTCATGAGATTATTATTTAATTGTAATGATTTTATTCTACAGAAGTGTTGCATGTATTTAAACAAATGGTTAGCAAATCTTATAGGATATAGAGAATTTTGTTTAAAAACACTGATGGTATCATAAATAAATTAAATAATATAAAACTGAATAGAAATGAAAATATATTGCAATGGATATAGAATGAATGTATCCTAATCCAAAATGAAAAGTTTAGAAATATTAATACATAAATGCTATATAGTAAAAGATTTAATATTGATACACAATACCTTATATTTTAAATATAATAATGAATATTAAAATATACATAAAGATGGATAATAGGTCACGCAATTAATCGGTTAACCTGTAAAATGATAACAAACTTCTATTAAAACATTTCATTAAAGAATAAATTAAGTATAATAATTTCTGTAGATTAACAAGCATGGATACAAAAGATAGCAGATATTAAGAATTTTAAATATGAAAATGTCAAATATAATACAGATAATAATATTAATTATCAAAGGGATCAGTTTAATAAATTATGCAAAAATTTTGGATACAATCCTAAAAACATTTAAAATACACTTATTTAATAATACAAAGTAAATAATAAAATTTTTATTCTAAATAATAATAACAATAATTCTAATAAAAAGTGGATAAAGCTTTCTTATTGACCTAAAATTTATAATACATTAATAAAAAATAGATAAAAATATAAATATAGAATAGTCAAATAGTAAAAATCTAGATAAATTAATATGTAATTATAACATAAAATATATAAAAAAGAATTGTATTTAAAATTAATTGTGAGAACCGTATTATGAATTACTATGGTCATACAGGGAAATGTTTAGATGAAAGAGTAAAAAAATATAATGTAATTAATAGAAGAGATGATAAGTCTGTCTTTTATATTCACTATTTAACATGTAATTATAAAATAGATTGTATACAAAATATTAAGCCTTTAAATTGCATTAAGAACATAATAGAAAAAAAAATATATGAAACTAACATCAACTATAATAAAGATAATTGTATGGATATATTATCATGGAAATTGAGTTTGATTAAATTGATATTATACTTGCCAGTGGACATCACTAGACAAAAAACCTAGACTTCTTTCTTATTTTAATAACATATATATCCAAGACTAATGGAAGTGTACCTATATGGAAAGAAATTAATTTTATTAACAAGACAATATCAATATCCAATCTAACCAACCATACAAAGTCATTTCTTTTAATAGTCTACATGGTCAAGGAGTTCAGAGACTATTATAAAAATAGAATGAATAGTATACTTTTTATATAAATGTATTGTGTTTGTATTTCTATTATTGACTTACTAAGTATTAATAAATAATAAGACAACATCATTGTGTGTAAATTTAAAATTAATTTGTTATTGCTAAAAAATCATAAAGAAAAGTTACTACAGATTGACAATTACATATATGATCGACAATTTTTCATAAAAACACATCGAACCCAAATAGTGTTGATATATAATTAGTAGTGAGGTAAACATTGCAATGAAAGCTTAAAGAATGGATTGAGTGGTATACATTATAAATACAAAAGAAACTTACTCATAAAAATATAAATCAAAATAGTAGAAATAACATATTTAATATAATTTCATGGGTCATACCTATATAAATATCTAATGAATACATACACATATAATTCATTTTGAAGATAAGCCATACCTAATAATACAGATTGACTTACCCACAACCTTAGAACAATACTTAATAAAAAGCAACTTAATACACCATGATTCATTGAGATCAATAATATATCATAAACTAAATATTTCTCACCTCTCAATATTTCAAACTTGTCAATGCATGCAGCATCAGCCAATTCCCACACAAAAAAAAATCCCCCGATCATTGAATATCATTTTGCATTATACAATTTATGCAATAATTATCAAATACATATTAAATTATACACCATTTACATACCTCAAACCTCTATTGACTTAGTTTGCAATGAAGAACAACATTATGTTTAATAAAGAAAAAATAAATATTTTACAGCATTCATTCTAAACTTATACAAATAAAAAAAATTTTTATCAATAAGAAGTTTAACAAAGCCTGCATATATATCAATAAACTTCAAATTTAATAATTATTACAGAACTAATAATTATATATTAAAATAAATAATGATTAGAGAGAAAGTTTTTTTATCACAAAGTTTATGTTAATATTTTAAAACTATATAATTAAAATCCTGAGAATGTCTTTATTTTGTTACCTAATATAGCTTACTTCTTTTATTGCTGATTTATCAGGAAATGCCAACAGAAGCAATAAATGATAGCAAGCTGTAATAAGTTTAATAATAATAGAAATATGATCATATGATATGTGTTAATGATGTATGTTTACAGCAGTAAATTATGGTTTTAAAAAATATTCATATTGATAAATTGGTCAAGGGATTGGATAGCTTGAAACTATCCATTTTGATGTCTACAATCTGTTGTCTGGGGTGGAACTGCAACAAAGTTAGCCATACATTGTGAGAATTTTATGAACCAACATTTTTTTAATACAAGTAGGTAGAGAATTACATTCATGATCATTATTTACACTTAGCTCATGAATTTTCAAGAAAATAGCACATATTAACACAATAATGGATTATTTTCTAATTAAAATATTTACTAATAGTCAAGCGTTGTTAGCCGAGAGGTCATCGCAGCCACCTTGCAAGCAAGTAGTTGGTTGCAGACGGTTGTGGGTTCGTGTCCCAGCCGATGCTATGGCATATGAAAAATATATATATATTTACTAATAAATAATAGCCAACAGTTTTATATAAATGAATATTTCTAGGTTGATAAAATTACAATAACTCAATTTTAATATACTGATAACAAAAATTAATTTTTAAGAAAATAGGATCTCTATAAAATTATCAATAAATTACTTATAAAATTATAAGTTTATAACAAAAGCTTCATTTAAACAAAAGATGCATAACATTTTAAATATTACAACTGCAAAAAAAAAAAAATACTTTTTAATATACCCACTGATATCTCATTTATATTATATAATTTTAATATCTGATTGAATATAATTTATATATTTGGAGCTTAGATGTAACCATAAAGGACTTGAATATAGACTTTCAAGCTTCCTTCAGCTATCTCATACAACCGATACATGTGACCACACACGTGAAATTTTTTCCCCCAAATATGTACTTTAATGCACACACATATTAAATACATATTCCATATGGAATATCATTTCAATATATAAAACAGATAAAATTTAATTAATTATTGATAAATTAAAAATGAATAGAAATTATTTAATATAATGTATGATGATGTATTTTATATAATTGTTATGTGCTGTATAATTAATAAATTTTATTTTGGTTATATATAAATATTTGGATTTCTTTATCATAATTTTAATTATTATTCCTGTTTAATTATATATATATCTGATGTTGCTATGGCAGCAATATAAATTAAAAGGCTAAAATAAATTACATATACATTGAGAAGGGGGAAAAAATATCGCAGAAAAAGTTTTTTTTTTGTATTAATATTATAAATATATAGTTAATCATTATATAATATTTTGATTATTTAATTATGGATTATATTAAAAAACAGTATTAAGGATTATGTTTATTTCTATTAACTGAAAGAAGACCCTTTGATTCCTCTTAGAGGCCTTAAATGAACCGAGCAGGGCAAATTCCTAATGTCCACTTCATACGTTATTGTTGTTGCAGCTGTTATTACTGTGTGATTATTCATATAATATATGAACATGGATGGGCTGTTCACCAACACACATTAGCCAGCACAGTGAGTTTATTGGCTTTTTACCTCTGAGTTTAAGATCAAGAAACCCTATGGTCCTTCTTCTCAGTTGTCTGATAAGGCAGAATGAATGTATGTGTAAAAGATAAATATTTTTTCCAATAGTTATATACAATCATGATAGACAAAAATAAATCATGGCTCTTATTCCCAGTAGGCTGTAAAGTCACAACCAAGGCAGCAGGGTTAGTAGCCAATGGTGGAGGGTGCTAAGACTCTCCTGATTGTGGACTCAGACTGCCATTTGATGATGACTTTTCATTTAGGTAGTTACAACTGCAGATTACTTTCAAGCGAAGGAAGATTGCAAGAATTAAAAGAAGAACTGTCTTATATTAAATGGGACATTATTGGACTTTGTGAAGTTATAAGAAAAGGTGAAGAGACAATTGATTTAAAAAGTGGACATGGACTCTACTATAAAGGCAAAAATATTGGAAATACAAGTGGAGTAGGATTCATTTGAAATACAAAGTGGAAGAATAACATTGTTGAGATTGATGGTGTATCAGAAAAAGTGGCAAGATTAGTTATACAACTTAATAGCAGATGTAAAATGCAAATAATTCAGGTTTATGCCCCAACAAGTTCTCATAGTGATGAAGTAGTAGAAGATTTTTATATAGATGTACAAAAGGCTTTTGATCAGAGTAAACAACATTTTAAAATTGTTATGGGAGACTTTAATGCTATAATTGGTAAACCAATGAAAGTGCTGCAGGTAATTTTGATTATGGTAATAGAAATGAGAGAGGACATAGACTTGTGGAGTTTGCAGAAAAAGAAAAACTATATTATGAATTCTTTTTTTTGAGAAAAATGTTAAAAGGAAATGGACATGCAAACATCCAAATGAAGATACAGCAGAATTGAATTATATTTTGACTAACAGAAAATACATACTGTATTTCAAGATTGTAATGTTCTTAATAATTCTAATACATGAAGTGATCATCGATTAGTAAGATGTAAGATACGTGTTAATGCAAAACTAGAGAAACAAAAATTATTAAGAAAAACAATATTTACAGTTGATATTCCTAATCTTCAGAAACATTCTAATAAATTTAAATTACAACTTACAAATCGGTTTCAAGTATTAGTAGATTTTGAACATGATTCAGATTTGAATGAAATTAATATGAAAATAACTGATACACTTTTAAAAACTGCAACAAAGATAGCTGGTAGATAAAAGCAGTAATTGACCAATAAAATTTCTACTGAGACTAGAGAATTTATGAAAAAAAAAAGAAGGAATATGAAGATATTCAAAAATGATGCGTTAAAAAGGATTGAATATCTCAAATTTTGTAAAATGGTGTGGAAAAGAGTTGAAAATGATATGAGAAAGTATAACTGTGAACTAGCAAGGAAAGCTGTAGAACAGAATAAAAGTCTCAAGAGTGTAAAACAATATTTTGATATTGGTAGGAAATTTATATATGCAATAAGAAAAAAAGATGGAATTATTACTAAAAAGAAGATGACATCATGAAATGGGTAGAAGACTTCTATCAAGAATTATATAGTAATAAAGAATAAGTACCTCCTATATCTATTATATCTTCTGAATTGTCTAGAATTTTACATGAAGAAGTGAGACATGCAATTCAATTTATGAAGAAAGGAAAGGCTCCAGGTAATGATGGAATTACAGTTGATATATTAAAAGAAACAGGTGAAGAAAAAAAAAATTTTTTAGAACAGGCAAAACTCTTGCCACTCGGTGCAAGCCAGAGTAATCAATGGATATCAGAAGGCTTGTAAAAGTAGGACTAAAGATAAATGTTAAAAAGACTAAACTAATGTTCAATGGATTTTTTTCAAAATATGAAAATAAAGATTGATTATGATGAGTTAGAAAAAGTTAACAGCTACAAATATCTTGGTCAGATTAGTAATACAGATGGAAACATAATGGACGAAATTAATCATAGAATTAAACTTAGTTGGAGTGATTTTGGTAGAAATAACTTGATACTAAAAGGAAATATGCCTATGTGTTTGAAAAGAAAGGTTTTTTAATAAATGTGTTTTACCAGTTCTTACTTATGGATCTCAGACTTGGACACTTAATAGAAGAGCAATACAGAGACTTCAGACCACTCAAAGAAGTATGGAGATATGCATGTTAGGAGTAACAAGAAGATATCAAAAATGCAATATATGGGTAAGAACAAACAGGTGTTATTGATCTCATTGAAAAAATTAAAAAACAAGTGGAGTTGGGCTGGGCATATTGCTAGAAGAGATGATAATAAATAGACAATTGAAATCTTAAACTGGATTCCAAGAGATTGTAAAAGACCCAGAAAGAGACCACATGTGAGATGGATGGACAAAATAAGAGCTAAAGATTGGAGATTGTTTAAACTTGAAGAGACCTTCATCCTGCAGTGGCTTGATAATGATTGATAATTATGAGCAAGCATAAGAAATGGTGATTATGTGATGTTCTTTTAATATTAATGGTGTATGGGAAGTAAGTAAAATTGTGGGCAATGTTTAGTTTAAATTAGTTACACTTGAGATCTGCTCGAAGCAGTGAAACCATTGGAAGTGTTTTAGAGTTTATTTTCTTGGCTAGTTTGGTTGAGTTGTGAATTTGGGGTAATTTTTCATTATTGACTAGTTTAGCTTTATGCTTTTAATGAAGCATAGATATGTAATGCAAACATTTTAAAATTTAATTGTTATGTATTTCTGTTCTAAATAATTTAGACTTCTGGTCAATTTAACAATTAAAGGTTTATGGGTTGATACCCTACTAAGAAAGTAAAAAAAAAAAAAATGTCATCAGTTAAATGAAAACGCCGGGCTCAACATATCACTTTGGGACTTGAACATCATTTAAATTCTCAAAACAAATTTAAATAATAAATAAATAATTTAAAAATCAAGTGCTGGAGCAATAGTTTTATTTGTAAAAGTGATTTATTGAAGAGCAAAAGATTCCTGATTTGATACTTGACTGGGGGGGGGTTACTTGGTCTAATAGTTTGGTACTCAGTATCATTTATTTAACATTAAAAAAAAAAAAAAAGATGAATATTTAGAGAAAATGTCTTTTTCATTGGAAATTACTCATAAAGAGCAAATCTAGGCAAAACATAACAGGAAACTATAATATGTAGACAAGTTGAACCATTGAAAATTATAAAAATAATCAGAAGGTGTCTAAATAAATAAATCTGCAAAGAAATGGGAAGATATTTAAAATATATATGTAGTAGAATTACTTTTAGAAATATAAAAAATTAATATAGCATTTTTAGAAAAGTAATTACAAGGACAATATCTCAAAATATAACATAACATTATAAAAACAATGAGGGGAAAAGATATAAAGTTTAGATTTTTAATTAATTAAATCAATGGATTTTGAAGCGAATTAGATAAAAAATAATAGAAGAAAAAAATAATAATGCTAAAAAGTCTTTATAAAAAGTAATGTTAACTACTGTTAATTTGAAGAACTTGAGAAGAACCTGAGTCAAAATAAATATGGAATTTAATTAACTTTTTGGAAATATGACAGCTTTAGTTTTAAATAAAATTATATTAATCAAGGTTTTTTTAAAATTAGCATTTAACTAAGAAGTTATTTAACTGAATGCAACAGAAACTGCAAGATTAGATTGTAGTTTATTATTATCAACAACCCATGATTAGAATTAAAATGTATTAGGAATAATAATGTACTCTAATTAGTCTATTCAAAGAACCATCTATTTTGAATTTGAATAATCAATAGACATTAGATAGTTCTATATTCAATTCTTTTCATTGAAGAAAATCAGGTTCCAAAAAGTAATCTGAGGATTCGAATATACTATTATCAAGTACCTATATAATCACTTGGTTTTCAAAATCTAATATATTATTAATAAGGGCATTTCTGTCTATCAGTCCTTAACAATAATAGCACAATTTAATTCCTACACCAGTTTCTGATTTGTGGAATTCAAAACTGAAATCAATACAATTATGATAACTCAAACTTGAATTAAATATTCATTGATTATTCCTGCTTTCCATGGATGATCTGAAGTGAAGTATAATAATGTTATTTATTATAATGCAGATTTTGAAACTATATAATGAAAATCATGTGATGTTTAGCATTAGATCTAATAAAAAGATATTTATATGAAGAAGAGAAAAATAGAATGGCATTCTGAAAACAGTATGAATACGAGAGAGATAAAATAATTTTTCATTAACAAACAAAACTATTTAAAGTGTAGTTAAATATTCTTCATAAAATTGGCATAAAAATGTATTAATTAGTATGGCAAGTGTATTCAGAAATCTGAGATAAAACAAATATCTGAATTTCCCAAAATTTTTAGTAGATATTTTCTATAATTCAGTTGTATTAGCTAAAATACTAATAGAAAAACAATTACTATGTAAATCTGTTATCTAACAATTAAAAGCAGTGGTTCCTCAAAATGAATTAGTAATTAATTATTTATTCATTAACCTCAGTTAAAAGAAAGTGAGTGATTAATATTCAAAAGTTTTCCTGTTACCCTTGATAGTTACTTCTCTAATGATTTTTCTTGCTGGAATACTATTAGTTCCTCCAATTTTTTTTTTTTCTAATATTTTTTTTTTATTGCCTTGTGTAAAAATATTGTTCTGATATTTTAATTCTGTTAAAAATCAAGTGCTTCAATTAATTAAAAATCTAGCTCACATATTTTTCTATATTATCACTATCAGATAGTTTGTTATATTTTCTAGATGCTATCATAATGGTTCACTTACTTTAAAATATCACATCTTTTTAGACATTCACCATTAATCTATTAATGATTTGTTATATTTTATAGATGATGTCATAGTAACTGCTTTTTTAAAATTATCTTGATAACTTTTTCTGCATCTAATATTATTTTTCCTGCTTATGGAATTAATATAGCAATTTTGTTAAGGGTTGGGGAAATCCTAAATAACTCAAGTTCGTTTATTATAGGAATAACTTCAAGGATACACCTTTTAAAAACAGTAACTAAAATTCCCTTGGGGTTTGATATTTTAACAGTATCAAAACTATACGTTTGATTTAAAGATGGGGAAAAGTTATTAGTATCCTAAAAGATAATCATGAAGGAAAAGTAGAATGACTTTGCTGCAGAATGAAATGTTAATTGAAAAACATGGACAAAATGATTAGCTTCTGATTAAATACTCTTAAAAGTCATATGTTTAAAAATTACAAATAATTACTTTAATTAGAGCTCAAAATAGGAAAATACATTTAAGAAAAAAAGTTAGATTATTCAAGATATTTTTAGCATAGCTAATAATAAAGTTAGATTTACTATGTGATTTAATATGTTAAACACAAGATAATTATCTAGTAGCTTTTTTTATCTACTGGAAGCTAGACTTTTGAAAGATGCAGTTTATTAACTCTTGAATACTCATTAATATAACATCTATATATTTAAAATATCATTATACTCAAAACAGTAATGAATTTTTTGAAAGAATGACTCAATTAACAAGCTTTTAAGTGCAAAATATAATTAGAAATTTTGAAAAAGAATGATAGAAAGTTTGATAAGACTGGTTTGAATGTCACAGAAAGACTTATACATACACTTTTTGAGTTATTAGTAAGTAAAAGATTAAGAATAACGATGTAAAAATATGCATAAATATACTAGATTTAAGTCATGAAACAGCAAAAGTTTTTATCTCTCTTCAATTAATATTATGAGCATTAAGGCCATCATCAAATATAATTAGATAGGATGAATGATTAGAATAAATAATGTCAATTTTGTGAAAAAAGATATAAATAATTGTAATCATAGGACAGGTAATAAAGATATCAGAGAATTAGAAAAAAAAAAGTCTTTAACTATAAAAGTTATTCAACAAAATAAATCATTCTAAATATAACATACAAACACCTTTAAAATGAAAGGGCTCAAGGAATTTAATAAACCTTGAAAAAAGAAAATGGCTATTACCCAATGGAGAGAAAACTTGAACTTAAAACCAAAGCAAAAGAAGGCAAAGAAAATTTAGACCTAAGAAAATCTAAACCGTAGAAAATTACAAAAACATTAAAAGATTACTAAAAGTTAAGATTTAATAAATAGCTCATAAAAAACCATCCTTTTATAAATTGACATAGCCATACATAAGAATATGTAAATGCATTAAAAGACAAAGAATAATTATAAAAATGATTAACTTACTAAAGAGAGCATTGCCATTTTTAACTACAGAAAAGTATGAGATTGCCATAAGCCTCAGTATTACCTCCAGAATTCCCATATTCAGCATCCACCCAGGCACAAATTGGTGAAATAAGAATCTAAGATTATAAGACCAATAGTAGCCTTTTAAAAGTTTTGATAATAGGATTAGGCCAAATGAAATAATTTGGGATCAACTGCACATTGTTGTTATATTTGCACATTTAGCACTATTTTCAGGATATTATCAAAGCTGATGATCATATATCAATAGTTAAAGACACTTATTATCTGCCAAAAAAAGATTGTTTTCAGTTGTAGAAATAGAAATTACATTCGGTTTATTTTTTTGGCACTCAATACTTTTAAATACCTGGGGATGTAATTAGTTATTAAAATTTATATTTAAAAAAAATAAAAATGTCATATTAAAGCTAAAAAAATTTAAAAAAATATTTTATTACTTAAAAAAAAAAAAACAACTAGTTAATTACTTTTAATTTAATCAGAATAGTATATGTTTCCAAGTTATTTTGGAACTTAAATATTCTCATTTATTAATAAGTTGGGATTGGAAGAATTAAATATTACTAGATATTACTGTAATAACCTGTAAAAATTTCGCCTTTATTTATAACTTTGTGTGTGCATATATAAAAATTGTTACTATATCTATTATTACATTGGCTGTATGAATTTAAATAATTGATGTAAAAAGATAAAGATGTGAAAATGCAACTATATTTACATTAAACCTCAATTTGAATGTATTATGCAGCAAAATAGCTCTTTAATTATCCAGTAAACAACCACAATTTAGAAATAGCATTGAATAGTAGTCTAATTTATTTTCCTCATTTATCTAAGATTAGAACTAAAATAATTTTTAGAAATAACTTCCTTGAAAAGTTATCTGACAAATTTGGAATTGTGATGAAAACATTTTACAAACAGCTTTTTTAGCATTAATTCTCAGTTAAATATTTCCATGAGAAATATTATTAGTACTCGTGTCTACTCTTCTGCAAATAACTACTATTTTTTCACACATTCTTCTATATATCAGATGAAATGGCCTCACAGAAAATATAAAAAGCTGTTAAGTAGTTCAGATATGCAAGATATAGGTTCATTATTTAAGATTTATCATAATTCATGATCCCATTTCTAGATGTTCAACCAAGAATTTACAAATGAGAATTTATGAAATGAAAAAAAAAACACCTCTTGTGAGGCTTCACATTTCTTATTCTAAATTAAATATTAAAGTGCAACTGGATTTCATCTTCTTAAATATTAATGGAGTCTCATTAATCTTTGCACTCATCTGCTTTATAAATGAAACTTAACAACCATGGACCTAATCAAATGTGGTAAACCATTCAATTTGTAGCTGAAGTGGAAGAATTGAAGACTTTAATGAAACTATTATTAAATCTATCTCTTGGTTGAAATTTCCATAGATCCCTTTATGATATTTTGTTATTAATTAAGCTATCTGATAAAATAAATCAGGTCATTTTCATAAATTTACTGACTCCTTTTCCTAGCTTATATCAAGTGAATAAATAAGATGTGAAATTATATTTGATAGCAAGTTTATTTTACACATTATATATATATATATATGTATACAATATGTGGTAAAGCAATTAGTTTTGGCAATTAAAAATAAATAAAATCAGGTCATGACCTACTCGCCACCCCCATTTTTAGTCATTGTTATTATTTGTACAAACAAAACTATGTTTGACCTTTTCTGCTTACATTTATATATGCTTTCAGGAGCAATTTTTTTCATTCTGCATAGAGCCATCTATTGAAAGCTTGAATAATCAATGGATATTACTATCCTGAGTCCATTGGTATTCATCTATTCTAACCAATCTCTATAAGTAAATCTTGAATGTTATTAAGTACTACTACAATATAAGAGTAATCCAGATATGTAGCATCAAGAAAAAATGCTGGTGAATCCATCATAAATTTTGTTATTTATTATATAACAATTTGATTAAAAATATTAAAATAAACCTCATAAATGTCTATGTGTAATTTGACACAATGATAAAATGGCAAAGTTTCAAGCTCAAGATCTATGGATGGTGACCCCATTCTATCACTTGCAATGCTCAAACTTTTTATGAATTTCTGAGCAATAAACCATTTGATTAATATTAATTGTTTAAGAACAATGAATAATGATCATGTGAAATATTTTCACAGTTTAAAAATAAATTAATCACTACAAAGTTAATTATAAAAGAAAATACAACTACTATGGTAATATTGTTCACATAAATGAATATTTTAATATAGCATAATTGATAATTAATAGATTATTTTGATAAAATATATACTATGAGCCTTTTTTTATAATGGTGTGGAGGTTGATAACATTTAATATTTTTTAAAAGTTTAAAACCCTATACTAAGTATCAAACTAATTAACATTACACGATCACCATTCTTTATGCTTACATAAGTTGTAATCCATTGATTATTCTGGCTTGCACTGAATGGTGCTACTGTATGGAGAGTTTTGCCTCTGTGACTATACTAAGTAACAAATATTCTGTGGTTTTATATATATATATATTATATATATATATATACAGTTATATATTATATATATATATATTGTAACATATTAAATATGAGAGTATACTCTTCTTTTGATGCCCCACATGTTTGGAAGCATTTGTAACCAATTAAATATGTGGGCCATGCTGTATCCTGAGTCATAGCCTAATTATTGATCACCATTTCTAACAAAATAAAAATAATAAACGAAGGAAGAACAATCCTAAATAATGCCCATAAATTGTAGTCATTTGCAACAGAATGAAAATAATAAACTAAACTAAAATGAATATCAATCAATGAATAACAATCTAAAAGTTAATTAAGCAATCATAATAGTTTTTATTATAAACTCATGAATTCAAATAGCATTTAGAATGAATAGAAAACAAGCAAAATTGTTATTTTAAATTAACCTAGAATATAAGCACTATTTGCAATAAATTAAACGTAAAGCAATAAAACCAAATATTATTTTATGAACAATGATCTATACTTATTTTATAAACCACTTATAACAGAATAAAAATAATGACAAAGAATTAGACAGATAAACGTTAAAATTCCTTATGAATCAAAATACTGTTTATAATAATACAAACTTGAACTAAAAGTCAAACATTATTTATATTTAAACTAAATAATTCATGGATAAATAAAATAATAATCTTAATACACCTTACAAATCTAAAATATCAATAATATCAAAATAAATAGATAATGCAATAAATGATTTCCAATTACAACTAAATAAAATAAAAGTACTGCTAACTCAACTTTGCTATTCCACTAATATCAATATATTCTTATTAATTAAATTGATTATAATAAAATTAAATACTTAGTAATAATACAAAATCAATTAGTCCAACATATCTTTCCATTTTCACCAACTTAATATATTATAAAATCAAATCATTCTATTAAATAATCGTAAGATTTTCAATATCCAATCATAACAATATATAAATTATAAGTGATAAATTCATATTTAATGCTTATTACAACAATTGACAAATCACATCTAATTACTCCTCAGTTTATTAAAGCTAAATTATTAAAACTTTAGACTATAACTGTCAAAGCATCTGAAAGAATGTTAGATTTATTATAATCAAATATTAATATTAAAATATAATATTTAAACTAATAATTAAAGCAACTCACTTTAATTTGTAACAGAATAAAATATATTCCTACTACCAGCTCTATAACTGAATAAGATTATGATCTTTGTGCAGCATATTGACTCAATATAATATTCATTTTAAATCAATAACTTAAAATAAAATACATGAACATTTCATTGCAACTATCTTTACTCATCTTCAATAATTATTATATTTGTATCTTTATCAAATACCAAATCAATTCATATATATTTTCTATTTTATCTATTACTTGTTACAAAATAATTACATTAAGCTTCCAATTGCTTATTAAATATTTAAGAATGTCAAATCAGTTAATTTATGGCTGTATAAAACCTATACCTCATCAAATAATAAACATTAAATTCGATAAAAAAGATATGTAATTATACTTTCATACCTATCCTGTGCTTTTAATTTCCAAATTATTTTGATAACTGCTTCAAGTGAATTATGTGATATAATCAATTAGTGAAATATAATTAACCAATAAATTTGCATTGTAAAATTGAATGACAACCAAGCAAGTTTATTTTAAATTAATTCAAAATTTATTAACAAATTGATATAAATTAAAATAAAATAAAAATATGGCAAATAAACATTTAAAATATATGAATATAATCCATATATGCTTTAAGCAATAGGCTTTCAATTGACATTAATTTCATATTTAAATAGGTGATTGTATATTAATCTCCACTCATTCGATACTAAATACAAACATATATGTCTATATAACACAAAAATGTAGAATGTTTATACTTTTCAAAATATGAGAAAGTTCAAGATATATCTTCTTTCTATACTTCATATAAAAATATAGTTAACTGAAATAAAAAAATTATATATAAAAATGAATCTACTTATTTGTTAATATAAATTTAAAACAAAATAAAATAAATACTTATTATGATATAATCTTTTTTGAAGCTCTAATATAAATGACATGCCTGAAGTTAATTTATAATCAATCAATAAGTAAAAAAGTAAAATTAAAACAATAATTACTATGCTGAAAGATATAAATTCATACTTAAGAAGATATAACTATCTTACATTTAGGAATATAAATAGATTATGACTTAGCCTAGAATTATATTACTATTTATATTAATAATGCTATACACTTTAAATAAAAAAATATAGGAATAATAATGATAAATCTAAAAATGACCTGAGTAAGTCTTTAGATATGACCTTTCTAAAATAGTATCATAGTTCTAGTGCTATTTTTTTTAAATTGTGATCAGATGATGTTTCATTATTCCAGAGAAAGTAGAAATATAATGAAAAATTATGAAATTCAAAGCACATTTGTCGATTCTGATATTTTCTAAATATCCTAATTATCTTTTTATTTAGCACATATTTGTCTTATATAAAGTTATGTGTGCAAACACTAATTTAAATATGCAATGATGTAATGTATATATCCTTCCATTTAACAAGTAATCAATTCATAAAACATTACAAGTGAACAGACACTAGTTTCATTCATGATGATGCTATGGAAATTGAGTCAATTTTTATTCCCTGTATAAATTATTCATCAAGTTTATAAAATTGAATCAGTAGGTGAACATAATCTTTGTATACATTTTTCTACTGTTAAAATTTAGATCTCATCATTGAAAAGTTAGTAATATCTGTTTTAAAAGCAAAGAAATATTCTGATTTTAAAATGCTAAGAATTAATTTTTATATTTTAATAAATTGTCATCTCTTACAAATTCAATGATCCTGTCCAGTTAATGAGTGAACATTATTGCTTTTAGTCCATCATTATATCCATTTTACAATCATATACTTTTAAAAATAAATGTAAAAAATCATAAGGATCTTGGATTCACTTCTGTTCAAACCAAAGTAATGAGAGTTTTTTCTCTTCAGTTCTATTTATAACTTTTTCCATTGATGTCATAGAAATTACAGCAATACCTTTTATTCATTTTAACCAATTCCAACCAGTGTTCCATAAATAAAAATCTTATTACATAATAATGACATAAAAAAATTTTCTCACAATTATTACATTTAACAAACACTTATGTTTTTAATACAAATAACATTCTTTCATTCTAACACTAATTAAACATAATACATTCTCACTAAACTTCACTGGAAATATATTTTTATATGTATTTTTCAAATATATTATACAAATAAAACAACTAAAATCTCTAATTCACTCTCAGAGAGCTGAGAAAATTACTCAGAGAGCAAGTGAAGCTCTGTTAAGAGAAAGAATAAATGCTCAAAGGTTTTCTAAGTATCAAACAATGCATTCTTTTAATAATGTAGAGTATTTTCTAAAAAAAATAAACTTACTGATGAAGACTTCATGAGATTTTCTCAAGCAGTAAAAAAATCATATTCTACATTATATGAAAAAATAAAAGAATGTCAAAAGAAAAAACTTGCTAACCTACATAGGCATATCAAAAATCATAATGTACCAAATTAATGCACCAACTTCATCTGTTAAAAATCTGTTCTAAACATCGAACAGGTACTGAAATTTCTGTTCTTGAAAGAGGATTAAATTTTGCCATTACACTATCTAATATCTCTTTATCAGATATAATGACAGCCATTGATGAAGTCACTCAAAAATTGCCTTTAGAAAAAGCATCAGAATTATACTGGAGAATAAAAAGAACATTTGACAAGCAACAAAAATTGAAGACAAACAAATCCTATGGTGAGAGGAAAGCAATTAAATCTCTCAAGGTAGATAAATATGTAATTATTCTCCTTGCTAATAAAGGCAATGCAACAGTTGTAATGGATACAATTGATTATGACAACAAAATACAAGATCTCACCACAGCAGGCCAATATAAAAAAGTGGCAAAAAAATTCGATACTGACTACGGAAACAAAGTTACAAGCATTACTCAGAAAACATTGCAGGTACTTCACTGATTCAGAAAAAAGTAAAATGACACCATAATTCATCAAAATTCCTCATCTTTATGCCAGATAGTCCTTTGGCATACAAGACCCAGGCCTTTGTCAGGGATTCTAGACACTTTGTAGAATTAATCAAGAACATAAAAATTGAAAGAACTGACTTTATGGTAAGCTTTGATGTGGAAAGTTTATTCTCAAATGTACCATATGAAGAAGCATTGTCTATTGTAAGGAAAAGATTAAATGAAAATACTAGTTTACAAATCAGAGCAGTTCCTCCTATTGATAGTATAATGGAACTATTAACATTCTGCATAAAAACAACTTACTTTCAATATAACACAGAATTCTTCTAACAAAATCAAGGAATGGCTATGGGCTCACCATTGTATCCACTGATTAGCAATTATTTATATGAAAGAACTTGAAATCTTAGCCATAAAAACTACTCCATATCCCCCTAAAGTTTGGCTTTGGTATGTTGATTATACATGTATTGTATGGCCACATGGTGAAGCACTGCTACAAAATTTCTGGAAACAGATCAACAACATATCTTCTTCAATTAAATTCACAGCAGAATCAGAACAAGAACAAAAATTGGCATTCTTAGATGTTCTTATGACAAGACTTTATGGCAAAATCAAAACTACAGTTTACCAAAAACCTATGCAAACAGGAAAATACCTAGCCTATGTACCCAGTCATACCAGAAACACAAAACATGGAGTTATATTATTACTATGGAACAGAGCAAAAGAAGTTTGTTCAGAAAGCAGTGACTTGGAAAAAAAAAAGATTTATATAGAACAAACTCTTATGAAAAGTGGTTACCCATCAGCTGTTATTAAGAAAACATTAAATAGACAACAAAAAGAACCATAAAAAAAGACAATTATTGGTACTGTAATGTACCCATACATTTCAAAAATAGCAGACAAATTAAGGAAAATCTGTAATCAGTATACCATCAGAACAGCTTTCTAGAGTCATACCACACTATTAGGAATTCTAACATCTACAAAGCCTAAACTCGAAATGCTGAAAAGAAAAAAACTGCATCTATGAAATATCATGTGAATGTGGAAGAACATATATTGTTGAGACCAGTCATCCCATTGAAAAGCATTTGCAAGAACCCAAACTGAATAGAAGAGAGAAAACAGATGTGTCTAAGGTAGCAGTCCATGTATGTGCTAATGAACATATGTTCAATTAGGAAAATACAAAAATATTGGATAGAGAAGAAAAGGTACAAAGATTTAAAGAAGCTGCTCACATGACAAAAATTCCATAAGCTAACCTAATGTGCGTATACATAATGTATGGAAACCACTAATCAACTTTGCTCTTAGAAAA
Organism: Epiperipatus broadwayi; assembly: GCA_028023455.1. NCBI lineage: Eukaryota > Metazoa > Onychophora > Udeonychophora > Euonychophora > Peripatidae > Epiperipatus > Epiperipatus broadwayi. The sequence goes on along the minus strand of JAQFVV010006277.1, from coordinate 671,040 downwards.
AATTGGAGAATTCAAGAGAAACCTCATAGATAAGTATATGAAATTTCTACTAACTGTCACCTTTGGCAGTATGGTTCAGTTGATTAGAGTATTACATTCAAATTCAATATTCAAGAATCTAAGAGTCCAGATTCAAAACCTATGCTAGTACTGTCACTGGTTAGGCTAGCAATACCTGAAGAAGACAATACCTCTCGAAATGTTGTGCATATACAAACCTGATTGATGTGCTATTACTAACAATTGAATGTATTTGGAATATTTAAGTAAAGTTAAATTTTTCTAAAGATATTCAATACTCATATTAGATGATGAAAATAGTCCAATATAAAAATACAACTAGAACACCATCATCACAAACCTTCAGGAAAACATTTATTTGTATTTTTCATAATTTATTATTGTAGATGCAGTAACAAAAATATATATAATAAAGAAGAATTTTATCCAAACTATATGCTTTATTATTCACATATCCATTTTAAAATGAATAAAGTTAATTCACAATCTTATATAATACAATTAATAATAAACAATTTTTTTACCAATATTATCATTGTCATAGCAACACAGTTCAGTGCTTTATAGGTTAAGCTATCCACCATAAAAATCAAACAAGAAAGAAAAAAAATTGATATTTTATCACAATCTGAAACTCAACTCAAATTTTAGTAGGGTACAATATATATATAATGCCATTTATAAAATAATTCAAATAATTCTGAAAAAAAAACAAAATCAATTATTATTTGCTAAGTATTGTTTTAAATAACATATGCAAATAATTTTAAACTTGGAAAAGAAAGCAAAATTGTTTTTAAATGAACCATATATTGAAAATGGAAGTAGGACTTATAGATTTTCTGAAAGTTATATTTTTAAATATTTTTTATAGAATTAAAGAGCACAGTAATTAATAAACAAGATTTTAAAAATAAATTGATAAATGGATTCATGTATGTTCAATTTTAATTATTATATTTTTACATTATATTAAAATGTATTTTAATGCAAAATTACTTTTAATTATAAAAGAAAATTAAGATGGTCACTACTATATTAATTACAGTTTTTAATATTAATTTGTAAAAGAAATTAAACAAATAATTATATGTACAATGTTTTTTCATGCAATATATATGTATGTGCATCTATGTGTAAATCAATTCAGTTCAATTAAATATATTTTGTTTTTCCATTTTTATATGTATTATTAAAATACTTAAAAACAAATTATTAATAATTAATATTTATTTTTTTAAGAAAAAAAGATCCCCTAAACATATGTAAGAAGATTTAGGTCTGAGATATCACTGAATGACTGAAGGATTTTCCTTTTTAAAAAAAAAAAAATTAATAATGATTAATAAGTATATTTATACTCATTTTTTGTATAATATATTTTCAGAACATTAAAAATGTTTAAATTTAAAATTAACAAACCTAAATATGCAATTTATAAATAAATTTAAAATTAATAACTTCACAAATGTTAAAACTTTTTATATTTTTTATATTGCTAATTATTATATTTCCTAAGCTCTGGTGTTTTTTATTTTATATTAGTTTTATGAAGTATTTAATATTTTTTTCATGGTGCATTATTAAGTTATTGTGAAAATTGCATTTTCAAAAGATGCATAAAAAAGTCAACATGGCATTTTCAATAGGAATCAATTAATATAGAAATTGCCTTAACAAAATTAACTAGACTAAAAAATTATGATCTTGAATATTTAAAATTGTGAAATATTGAACATTTTATTGAATATTTCTTGATAGAGGAACAAAATGTCTTCAAATTTAAACTAGATAAAAAAATAAGAGAGCTCATTGCAATCAAAAAAATAAAATTGTTAATTTTGTATGAATATTATGAAAATATATATTAATAATATATATTAAAAAATTTGCCCAATACAAAAGGAATTATGTAAATGAGATGAAACACACAAGACCTAAAGAATAATATTTAATTTCTAAAGTCAAATATTAAGTCTTATGAATAAGATAGATTCATTGTTTCATGGTCTTTGGAAGTTAGACGTGATATTTTAAAGTATAGGTGGAGCTGAAAACTCTTTACCTCTCAAGCAACTGAGCATACAATTCCAAAACATCATTCAATCCATTCATATTCTGTGATGGAAGCTGAAATCAAACTATCTGAAATTAAAACAATTAAACATCCAGTGCTAAGTAATATTGAATAACTACTCGGATTATATGCTAAAAAAAAAACTAAGGTAGCTTAAGACATCCTCAGCTATGAGAAAATATTTTAAATGCATGTAGATTTGAAATCACATTATAAGCATGGCAAATAAATACATTGGTGTTATGAAATTTGGGCAAGAAGTCAAAGCAATTATACCTGTCACAACCCTTCTTGAATAAATCTACTTATGACATTTAATCAAAAATAAATTAGCTGATTATTGAAGTCATTAAAATATTGTTATATAAAAAGTTGTTGAGTTCAAACCTTAGTGTAGCTGAAAATTTCAAACTATTAACTTGCATAGCAGTATAAAAATAAAAGCTGTCCATTGAATTGATAACAATGAAATCTATGCTTTTTATCAGAAAAAACCCCCATAAAATCATAAATTGCTTATGGAAGTATTATTTTTCATTAGCATAGTGTCCATTGATTTTATTCAATGCTTACTTTTGTAGTCTTTATTAAGTATCTGTTGATCTACTCCTTAAATGCCAGAGTCATCTATTGTAAGCTTGAGTAATTAACAAATATTCTAAATTACCCCAAATTCATGACTCGACTAGTCTACCAAAAAAATAAACTCTAAAACACAACTAATGGTTTCATTGCTACAAGCAGACTTCTCACATATAAAGAACTACAAAATAACTTATTTATATAAACCACTAAACATCACATGATCACCATTTAAACCAAATATTACCCACAATTCCACTTACCTCCCATAGAGATAAGTTAATTGCTTCATTATCATAAATTTTTAATAATAAAGATTATTTAATTCTTTTTATTTCATATCTCTCAAAAGCACCAATCTAAGCATCAAAATTAATAGTGTGGCCTGTATCTAAGATATTTATTTCTAACTTTACTTTTATGTACCTTTATTCTTTCATTTAAGTTCAAATTACTCCCAGGCTATATATATCTTCTTAAAAAAACATGGACTAATATACACTACTCCAGGAATAATCTATCAAAAATTTCCTTTGTATTATTTAATAAATTGTTCAAAGTAATATCCCTTTTCCAAGCAATTTTCTTATTTCTAAACAAATTACTATTTTTGCATAAATTTTATAAGAAGACAATTTAAATGACAAAGAAATGAAATTATATTGTTCTTTATCTTTTACATCATTACAAATATTATTATTATTAAATAAAATACTTTTAACAAATTTATCAGAGTAGGCAACACTCAAATAATCTTTATAAAATTGACCTATCTGAAACAAAGCTACCTCATTAGAATTATTTAATCTCTTATTTCTGTAACAATAATTTCTTAAAGCAGCTACTTTATGAGATATAGATTAATAGCTATCAGGTTTAATGAGGAATCTTAACTCTTAACATAATGACTACATACCAAACAATTAATCTTTACATTTCTAATCATCAATAGATCTAAAAATTTTAATTTAACAAAATCTAACTTTTCTCCTTCTACAACATATTTTATAAAATGATCAAAACAATTAAAACTCATTTACTAACTCTTTCAATTTATCATTCTCATCTACAAACAAACAATTATCTACATATCTAACAAATAACTTTAAATATAAACAATCCTTCTTAATTTTAATTTGTTTCTTAATAATAATTAATATAAATTGAACAAATTAAAGAAGAAACAAGATAACCTATTATCCAGCCTTCCTTAATCTTATAAAAATTACCATTATAAGTAAAATACATAGAATCCGCCAATAACAAAAGCAAATCTTTAATAATTTTAATCTTACTCTTTGACAAAGAACCATTGTTTAAACAACACAGACATACTGCTTAATCTATTAACAGATTGAAACATATTCTCAATATTCAAACTACCAAATGCCCAATTATTTTCCATTTTAAAATTATTAATCTTATCAAAAGCCTCAAAAAAAAAAACAAACAAACTGTGTAATGACCCAAATAAACAAATTGTTTCAAAAGATTAATTGGTATTTGATAGTTTGGATATTTAGAATATGCATCAATCTATTAATTGATTAAGCAGTATTAATGTTCTTATGTCTGTATTGGATAAACATGGATCTTAGACAAGAATAAGATTAAAGTTATTAAAGATTTGCTTTTATTATTGGAGGATTCTATGTATTTTACTTATAATGGTAATTTTTATAAGATTAAGAAAGCATGGATAATAGATTATCTTATTTTTCCTTTAATTTGTTCAATTTATATTAATTATTTGGAAGATATGTATGTGTATGCTTAAATGCACATACCTATATAGGTATAAACTTAATAAGAAAATCTGCTATGTTTAATAAATAAAAGGATTTTAAAAGACTGATTCTTTCAAAATAATAAGTGAAATGTTTATAAATTTTAAGATTATAAAAATATTATTTTCTAAAAGTAATAATAGTCTAATTAATGAGAGTATAATACTGTACATCGTTAATGAAATAAAACAATTAAAGGAATTTGAGTTGGATTTCCTTTACAAGTTAAACTAAAAAATAACTCATTAATTAAAGTCAGAGAGATAACAATTTAAATTCTTGTATGGAACAGTGAAATGAAGAATCATCTGAGCGGATGGAGTACACGTCAATCAACTTCAGGGGTGAAAAGAATTAATGCCTCAATACAAATTGACTCAAAGACTCTAGGAGCTTCAGCTGTGTACTTGGACATAAGCAGGAGCAGAACATCTCCCTTGGTCCATTTACTTCAAGTGCAGAGAACTGGTCTCCGAATGTGGTTTCAACCAGCTAGGACTCTTACAGGTCGTATTGATCTACATTATTTACATATGCCTTTGAGCCTTATTATGTAAAATAATCATTGTATGTAAATAATTAAAATGCTATTAAGGACCATTCATTAAATTATCTAAATATTAACTATGTAGCCGTGATTTGTACTCCTGGGAAGTGTGCTCTTAGATAAGCTAGACATAGTATTATTAAAAATGATTATTTATATTTAAAGTTATTTGTTAAGTATGTTGATGGTTGTTTTTTGTAGTTGAGAATACCTTAAAATTCAAAACTCAAGAATCTAAGGACCCAGGTTAGAATCCCATGCTGTCACTGATCAGGCCAGCATCACCTTAAGAAGAAGGTAGACTAATACCTCTCAAAACCTTGTGCATACACTAACTGTTTGATGTGCTATTTCTAACAGTTGAATGTATTTGGAATATTTAAATAAAGTTAAATTTTTCTAAAGACATTCAATACATATATTAGATGATGAAAATAGTCCAATAGAAAAATACAGTTAGTACATGAGTTTAATTGTTTTGATCCTTCTATAAAATGTGTTGTAGAAGGGATTTAGATTTTGTTAAATTAAATTTTTTAGATCTATTGTGATTAGAAATGTAAAGAATAATTGTTTGGTATGTAATCATTATGTTAAAAGTAAAGAGTTAAGATTCCTTATTAAACATGGTAGCTATTAATCAGTATCTCACAAAGTAGCTGCTTTAAGAAATTATTATTATAAAGGAGATTAAATAATTCTAATGAGGTAGCTTTTTGTTTCAGACAGGTCAGTATTCGAGTGTTGGCTACACTGATAAATTTCTTAAAGGAATTTTATTAAATAGTAATAATATTTGTAATGATGTAAAGGATAAAGAAAAAATATGATTTTATTTCTTTGCCATTTAAATTGTCTTCTTATAGAATTGTCTGTAAAAATAGTAATTTGTTTGGAAATAAGAAAATTGCTTGGAAAAGGGGTAGTACTTTGAATAATTTACTAAATAATACAATGGAAATTTTTGATAGAAAGACTATTCCTGGAGTAGTGTATATTATCCCATGTTTTTGTAAAAAAGTATGTATGGGTCAGAGTAGTTTGGCACACAGGCCACACTTAATTTTGATGAAGTTAAGGTTGTCTTCTTTGAGAGAAATGAAATAAAAAGAATTAAAGAATCTTTATTATTAAAAATTTACCATACTTAAGCAATTAAATTATTTAAAAGTTTTTTTAATATTAAGAGGGTTGTGAGTAATGTTTAGTTTAAAGATATTATTTGGTATCTCTTTATACTTGAAAAGTCTGCTTGTGGCAGTGAAACCATTGTTTGTGTTGTGTTTGAATCTGGATTGCAGACTCCAACCAACAATAATAAAAAATATGAACATTCACAAAGTTAAAATGTATAATTTATTAGAACAAATAAACATACATATTATACAATCAATAAATAGAATTGTACATAGATAAACGTAATTAATACTGAGCTGGTCATGCCTAAATGTCTCTCTCACTTCCAGATGTATATTTAGCTTGCCTCATTAGTTTTAGTCAAGCCTCTTCCGGCTGTACTGGATAGCTTGCCTAGAGTCTGCTATAGTCTTAGCAGCTTGCAGTACTATTATGTGTACTTGCCTCACTGCATAGACATATCGGTAATGACAATACTAGAAACACCTTCGATGATGGAAGTGGTTCCAATTGAGAGCACGTTCAATCATTCAGGTTTGATAGACATTCTCTCCTTTTCTTGCCTCCAAAAAGGCTGCCTATTTATTGTCAGATCCCCAATCTTACTAGAAGCAATTGGATTCAAAGAGCATCATTGCCTATTGTTCTGTACTAACCAAAGGTTGATATTTATCCACATGTTTACACATTGCCCATATGTTTACACTTTGACTGTACGTTTACACATTGGTTAGCAGCAATGGGTGCTCAATCCAATCAGATAAGTAGGGGATCTGGACTAGTCCACTTCTAAGGCAAGGTGAAATATGATAGGTTGTTTTTTAGAGTTTATTTTTTGGCTAGTCTGGTTGAATTGTGATTTTGGGGTAATTTTGATTATTTATTTACTAGTTTAGCTTTATACTTTTAATGTTTAAGAAATGTTATACATTAGTGTAATAGCAGTTGTTTTTTAGAGTTTATTTTTTGGCTAGTCTGGTTGAGTTGTGATTTTGGGGTAATTTTGATTATTTATTTACTACTTTAGCTTTATACTTTTAATGTTTAAGAAATATTATATATTAGTGTAATAGCACATTCTGGATTAATTTCTAATTATTAATTATCTTAAGAACACTGATGCCTTTGTAATCTATCCACCATCTTTAATATTTATGCATTATCATAAGATAGTGATCATAAAAATGATGAAAAGGTAGATTACAAACAAAATAAATATTTAAGAATTAATCTTAGTGAATGTAAAGGCAATAAGCAGACAGTATTTGCTCAGTATAGTAATTATTATAAATATTGGTAAGTTCTGCAGTTGTAAGTACCTAAACAAAAAGTCGTCATCAAATGGCAGCCTGAGTCCGCAATCAGGGGATTCTTAACACCCTCAGCCTTTGGCCACCAACCGCTGCCTTGGTTGGTGACTTTACAGCCTCCTGGGAATAAGGGCCATGATTGTATAACTGTCTTATATTAAATGTGACTTTATTGGACTTTGCGAAGTTAGAAGAAAAGGTGAAGAAACAATTTATTTATTTATTTAAAAAGTGGACATATACTCTACTATAAAGGCACAAATATTGGAAATACAAGTGGAGTAGGATTCATTATAAATAAAAAATGGAAGAATAACATTGTGGAAATTGATGGTGTATTGGACAGAGTGGTAAGATTAGTTTTACAACTTAATAGCAGATACCAAATGCAGATAGTTCAGGTTTATGCCCCAACAAGTTCTCATAGCAATGAAGTTATAGAAGATTTTTATATGGATGCACAAAAGGTTTTGATCAGAGTAAGCAACATTTTAAAATTGTTATGGGAGACTTTAATGTTAGAATTGGTAAACAAATGAAAGATGAAAATGTTGTAGGTAATTTTGGTTATGGTAATAGAAATGAGAGAGGACATAGACTTGTGGAGTTTGCAGAAAAAGAAAAACTTTATATTATGAATTCTTTCTTTGAGAAAAATGTTAAAAGGAAATGGATGTGGAAGCATCCAAATGAAGGTATAGCAGAATTGGATTATATTTTGACTAACAGAAAATACATATTTCAAGATTGTACTAACAGAAAATACATATTTCAAGATTGTAATGTTCTTAATAAATTTAACACAGGAAGTTATCATCGATTAGTAAGATGCAAGATACATGTTAATGCAAAACTAGAGAGACAAAAATTATTAAGAAAAACAATATTTACAGTTGATATTTCTAATCTTCAGAAACATTCTAATGAATTTAAATTAGAACTTACAAATGGGTTTCAAGTATTAGTAGATTTTGAACATGATTCACATTTGAATGACATTAATAGGAAAATAACCGATACACTTTAAAAAACTGCAACAAAGATATCTGGTAGAAAAAAGCAATTGACCAATAAAATTTCTATGAGACTAGAGAATTTATAAAGAAAAGAGGGAATATGAGGATATACAACAATGATGCAATAAAAATATTGAATATCTTGAATTTTGTAAAATGGTGTGGGAAAAAGTTGAAAATGATATAAGAAAGTATAATTGTGAACTAGCAAGGAAAGCTGTAGAAGAAAATAAAAGTCTAAAGAGTGTAAAACAACATTTTGGTATTGGTAGGAAATTTATATCTGCAATAAGAAAACAAGATGGCGTTATTGCTAAAAAAAGAGATGACATCATGAAATGTGTAGAAGACGTCTATCAAGAATTATATAGTAATAAAGAACAAGTGCCTCCTATACCTATTATATCTTCCGAATTGCCCAGAATTTTGAATGAGGAAGTGAGACATGCAATTAAATTTATGAAGAAAGGGAAGGCTCCAGGTAATGATGGAATTATAATTGATATATTAAAAAAAGCAGGTGAAGAAATAGAAATTTTTTTAGCAAAGTTATATACCAAATGTCTAAATGATAAAGATGTACCAGATGATTGGAAGAATGCAGTATTAATATTAATATTTAAAAAAGGTGATAAAGAAGATATTAGAAATTACAGACCTATCAGTCTTTTATCAATTTTATACAAAAATTTTACTAAGATAATTACAACTCATCTACAGAAAACACTGGATTTCCACCAACCAAGAGAACAAGCTGGATTTAAAAGTGGTTTTAGTACAGTAGATCATATCCAGGTATTGAGAGAAATTATAGAAAGGACAAATGAATATGAGTTGCCATTATGCTTAGGATTTGTAGACTATGAAAAGGCATTTGATTCTATAAACATTTCTTCAGTGATTAAAGCATTGGATCATCAAGGTGTAGATCCAGGATATTGTCATATTTTAAAGAATATTTATAAAAATGCAACAGCAACAATTAGATTACATAATGATAGTAGGAAAATCAACATTGAAAAGGGTGTAAGACAGGGTGACTCCATATCTCCAAAACTTTTTACAGCAGTGCTGCAAGAAGTATTTTGTGGATTAAAATGGAAAGCTAAAGGAGTGAAAGTAAATGGAGATTATTTAAGTCATTTAGATTTTGCAGATGATGTAGTTGTTTTTGCAAATAATGCTTTAGAGCTACAGGAAATGTTGCAGGAGTTATCAGATGAAAGTAGGACTAAAGATAAATGTTAAAAAGACTAAAGTAATGTTTAATAGATTTTTTCAAAATATGAAAATAAAGATTGATTATGATGAGTTAGAAGAAGTTAACAGTTACAAATACCTTGGTCAGATTATTAATACAGATGGAAATATAATGGATGAAATTAATCATAGAATTAAACTTGGTTGGAGTGCTTTTGGTAGAAATAACTTGATACTACAAGGAAATATGCCTATGTGTTTGAAAAGGAAGGTTTTTAATAAATGTGTGTTGCCAGTTCTTACTTATGGATCTGAGACTTGGACACTTAATAGAAGAGCAATACAGAGACTTCAGACCACTCAAAGAAGTATGGAGAGATGCATGTTGGGAGTAACAAGAAAAGATCAAAAACACAATGTATAGGTAAGAGAACAAACAGGTGTTACTGACTTCATTGAAAAAAATAAGACTGAAGTGGAGTTGGGCTGGACATATTGTTAGAAGAGATGATAATAGATGGACAATTGAAATTTTACACTGGATACCAAGAGATTGTAAAAGACCCAGAAAGAGACCACATGAGATGGATGGATGAAATAAGAAAGTGTGCAGGGGTGATGTGGAGAAGAAAAGCTAAAGATAGGAAAAGATGGATTGAACTTGGAGAGACCTTCATCCTTTAGTGGATTGATAATGGTTGATGATGATGAAGAATATCGGTGTAAAGATTGCAACTTAACAATGATTATAAAATTGTTTATGATAACCACATAAGTAATCAATGAATTTTAGTGCAATGTTTGTCAATACAAAATGAATGATAAGAACATTTTTATTTTTCATAAAACAATTCACAATAAAACTTTTAAATTACAACCCAACAATTGTGAATCAAATATAAAAAACTACATTCAGCATGAAAGCAATCTTGCAAAAGGTTACAAACTTCAAAGCAATGACAGTGATTATAATCTAATTTTAATTACTATAATGACAATAAAAAGCCAATATAATTTAAATAGATTGTGTATTGAAGATGATCATTAACCAGAGACTAATCTAGAGAGGTGAATGCTGCATTTCCACTAAAAATTAAGTTTTTAATATATCATCAATCATTATCAATACACTGCAGGATGAAGGTCTCTCCAAGTTTAATCCATCTTTTCCTATCTTTAGCTTCTCTTCTCCACATCACCCCTGCAACTTTCTTATTTCATCCATCCATCTCACATGTGGTCTCTTTCTGGGTCTTTTACAATCTCTTGGAATCCAGTTTAAAATTTCAATTGTCCATCTATTATCATCTCTTCTAGCAATATGTCCAGCCCAACTCCACTTCAGTCTTTTAATTTTTTCAATGAGGTCAGTAACACCTGTTTGTTCTCTTACCCATACATTGTGTTTTCGATCTCTTCTTGTTACTCCCAACATGCATCTCTCCATACTTCTTTGAGTGGTCTGAAGTCTCTGTATTGCTCTTCTATTAAGTGTCCAAGTCTCAGATCCATAAGTAAGAACTGGCAAAACACATTTATTAAAAACCTTCCTTTTCAAACACATAGGCATATTTCCTTTTAGTATCAAGTTATTTCTACCAAAAGCACTCCAACCAAGTTTAATTCTATGATTAATTTCATCCATTATGTTTCCATCTGTATTAATAATCTGACCAAGGTATTTGTAACTGTTAACTTCTTCTAACTCATCATAATCAATCTTTATTTTCATATTTTGAGAAAATCTATTAAACATTACTTTAGTCTTTTTAACATTTATCTTTAGTCCTACTTTCATCTGATAACTCCTGCAACATTTCCTGTAGCTCTAAAGCATTATTTGCAAAAACAACTACATCATCTGCAAAATCTAAATGACTTAAATAATCTCCATTTCCTTTCACTCCTTTAGCTTCCCATTTTAATCCACAAAATACTTCTTGCAGCACTGCTGTAAAAAGTTTTGGAGATATGGAGTCACCCTGTCTTACACCCTTTTCAATGTTGATTTTCCTACTATCATTATGTAATCTAATTGTTGCTGTTGCATTTTTATAAATATTCTTTAAAATATGACAATATCCTGGATCTACACCTTGATGATCCAATGCTTTAATCACTGAAGAAATGTTTATAGAATCAAATGCCTTTTCATAATCTACAAATCCTAAGCATAATGGCAACTCATATTCATTTGTCCTTTCTATAACTTCTCTCAATACCTGGATATGATCTACTGTACTAAAACCACTTTTAAATCCAGCTTGTTCTCTTGGTTGGTGGAAATCCAGTGTTTTCTGTAGACGAGTTGTAATTATCTTAGTAAAAATTTTGTATAAAACTGATAAAAGACTGATAGGTCTGTAATTTCTAATATCTTCTTTATCACCTTTTTTAAATATTAATATTAATACTGCATTCTTCCAATCATCTGGTACATCTTTATCATTTAGACATTTGGTATATAACTTTGCTAAAAAAATTTCTATTTCTTCACCTGCTTCTTTTAATATATCAATTATAATTCCATCATTACCTGGAGCCTTCCCTTTCTTCATAAATTTAATTGCATGTCTCACTTCCTCATTCAAAATTCTGGGCAATTCGGAAGATATAATAGGTATAGGAGGCACTTGTTCTTTATTACTATATAATTCTTGATAGAAGTCTTCTACACATTTCATGATGTCATCTCTCTTTTTAGTAATAATGCCATCTTTTTTTCTTATTGCAGATATAAATTTCCTACCAATACCAAAATGTTGTTTTACACTCTTTAGACTTTTATTCTCTTCTACAGCTTTCCTTGCTAGTTCACAATTATACTTTCTTATATCATTTTCAACTCTTTTCCGCACCATTTTACAAAATTCGAGATATTCAATCTTTTTTAATGCATCATTGTTGTATATCCTCATATTCCTTCTTTTCTTCATAAATTCTCTAGTCTCAGTAGAAATTTTATTGGTCAATTGCTGCTTTTTTCTACCAGCTATCTTTGTTGCAGTTTTTAAAAGTGTATCAGTTATTTTCCTATTAATGTCATTCAAATCTGAATCATGTTCAAAATCTACTAATACTTGAAACCGATTTGTAAGTTCTAATTTAAATTCATTAGAATGTTTCTGAAGATTAGGAATATCAACTGTAAATATTGTTTTTCTTAATAATTTTTGTCTCTCTAGTTTTGCATTAACATGTATCTTACATCTTACTAATCGATGATCACTTCCTGTGTTAAATTTATTAAGAACATTACAATCTTGAAATATGTATTTTCTGTTAGTCAAAATATAATCCAATTCTGCTGTACCTTCATTTGGATGCTTCCATGTCCATTTCCTTTTAACATTTTTCTCAAAAAAAGAATTCATAATATAAAGTTTTTCTTTTTCTGCAAACTCCACAAGTCTATGTCCTCTCTCATTTCTATTACCATAACCAAAATTACCTACAGCATTTTCATCTTTCATTTGTTTACCAATTCTAGCATTAAAGTCTCCCATAACAATTTTAAAATGTTGTTTACTCTGATCAAAAGCCTTTTGTACATCCATATAAAAATCTTCTACTACTTCATCACTATGAGAACTTGTTGGGGCATAAACCTGAATTATCTGCATTTGGTATCTGCTATTAAGTTGTAAAACTAATCTTGCCACTCTGTCCGATACACCATCAATCTCCACAATGTTATTCTTCCATTTTTTATTTATAATGAATCCTACTCCACTTGTATTTCCAATATTTGTGCCTTTATAGTAGAGTATATGTCCACTTTTTAAATCAATTGTTTCTTCACCTTTTCTTCTAACTTCACAAAGTCCAATAATGTCCCATTTAATATAAGACAGTTCTTCTTCTAACTCTTGCAATCTTCCTTCACTTGAAAGTGATCTGCAGTTGTAAGTACCTAAATAAAAAGTCATCATCAAATGGCAGCCTGAGTCCGCAATCAGGGGATTCTTAGCACCCTCCACCTTCGGCCACCAACCGCTGCCTTGGTTGGTGACTTTACAGCCTCCTGGGAATAAGGGCCATGATTTATTTTTGTCTGTCATGATTGTATATATTGGAAAAAATATTCTTAAACTCGGAGGTAAAAAGCCAATAAACTCACCACGCTGGCTAATGCGTGTTTGTGAGCAGCCCATCCATGTTCGTATACTATAGGAATAATCACATAGTAATAACAGCTGCAACTATATGGAGTGGACATTAGGAATTTGCCCTGCTTGGTTCCTTTAAGGCCTCCAAGAGGAATCAAAGGGTCTCCTTTCAGTTAATAGCAAACTCCTTTCTGCAGCCTTTTAATATATACCTTGAAGTATATCAAATAGAATGAATTACTAATTCTAAAAGCATGTATCAAATGTAAATTGGAAAATCATGTTCATCAGTATCATGTCTCTACTATTTAATAATGTAAAACGAATATTTAGTTTTGTTATTTTCCTGTCTAATTCATGATGATATACATTTTCATCACTACTGCCCAATTAATGCTTACTGGTTGACTGTTGCAATAAAAACAACCTTATAGGACTCTTTATGGTTATTGCTATTAAATAATGAAGAATTCCATCTAAAAAGAGCTCTATAGCTATCTAACAATGAATAATTTTTTAAGATGAACATTTTTATTTTTAATGTTAGTTTTTTTCTTCTGCTAATACAAACAAAACCATTATATATGCTATAGCGCAATCTTTTCTGTAGCACTGTATCATACTTGCAACCTCAATATTATCCAATACTTTATTTTTTAAAAAAAAGAAAGATTATATAGTGAATTTCATGAATGCCTTTAATTAAGTTCAAATCCTTGTTTAATTAATGTAAATACTGAATGATGATGATTATTACTATCATGTTTGCCACACTAGTTTCAATATGATTTGTAGTAATGAATGTATCTTGAAAAATATTTAAATTAAAAAGCAATGACAATTAATTATAGCTATCATTTCGGTGCTATCGAATCAAAACAGTCTCCTGATAATCATGCATGCGAAAATAATCTTTCTACTGTTTAAAACACTTCTTTTTTAAAAAACGATGATTATAAGAACATATAATTTCTTTATGAAGGATTAATAGAGGAGAGGAAGTAACTCAGAATGGAAGTAACTATATGGCAAAAGTTTTAAACAAGAGATAAAAAGACTATACCATCTCTAGTTTGCGAAATCTACCTTAACTATATTTTGAATCCATGAGTGGCCATAGCAAAGCTTTAACTGCTTAAAACGTTTCTTTTTTATCCAGTTATTTTTAAGTTCTAAACGTCCGTACTTCCGATAACTAATTTTATTTTGCGTAATAAATTCAGTAAACGTGATGCCTAAATAATGTTTGTGCAAATTAAATTGTTTTCAACATCACCTGTGCAGCAATCTATAATCTAAACTTTAAAACAACTTTAAGGAATTTTGTAAATGAATATCAATTTGTCCAATATATATATTTTTTGGTAAACTAAAATTAATAAAATATACATTTATAGGCTGAAAACTAATATATTTTGCAACACAAGGTAAAATAGGTGATTAACATGAAATAAAATTTTAGATGAAATGCAAAAAAAAGGAAACGGAAATATTTTGCAATAAAAAAAACAAAAACTGTTTTACAACAGTAAGAGTTGAAAATCCGCGTTAAGGTTATAGTCCAGAACTATCCAATTAAAAGGTAAACTACAATGGTACTTTACTAAAGCTTTTATTTTGTAAAAGATAAAACTAATTTATTAATAACACACCGTTTTAAACTTAATATTATTGTTTCCATATTTTTTATTTTATTTATTTTATAGTTTTTTCTTTAGGACTAATTTTTACAGGTATAAAAAAATATTAATTTTAAAGTTATTTACGTATTTAAAAGTCTCGCATTTCCGGTTGATCTTTTTGTATTTTGCATAGAGTAATTGTATACAGTTCGGGACTTAACGTACGGAAAATGTAAAAACTTGAGAAAAAAAGAACCTAATAATTTCTAACAAAGGTCATCACGCAATCGCACTAAGTAGAAAATTTTATTAGAAATTTGTTTTTCTATCAAAAGATGGTTTTACCTTATATGGAGGGTCAAATACATGGACTAAGAGCCGACATAAGAGAGGTAAATATAGGGATATTTTTACTATTTTAAAATGCGTATTAAATATTTACTTAATTTTTATGCTCGTTATTTCTTGTTATTGTTTTTTTTTTTTTTTTAAAGGGAGACCCGTCTACACGAACCAGGATTTTAAGGCTTAGAGTAGTTGCTGGTCACAATTTAGCTAAAAAAGATATTTTTGGCGCCAGGTAAGATTGTAACCTTGCTTTTAAAAAATTAGAAATAAGTATTTTTACAGTACTTGTTATGTCATTATTATGAGATTGCTATTAATTCCGACAAATACATTTTTCTAATTGCTTTTTTTAAAGAAAATAACGTTACTGAATGTACTTTAGGCTTAAACGAACTTCTTAGCCTGCTATACTACTTTAAGATTGTTAAATTATTATTTTTTAAGCGCATATTTATTTTAATTTTTTTTTTTTCACTATTAAATGGGAAAGCAATTTCGTATTTTTATTGGTACATAGTGGGGGGGGGGGGGTAAAAAACGCAGTTGTCTTATGCGGATAACTCAATGAGTGTATGTATGTCGTAATAATATGTTAGACCTACTTATTAAAATATTTTAGTTTGTATTTTGATTTGTTATAGATATTGTTTAAAGTCTAAATTTAAAAGTTAATTATATATTTGCTGTCTAAGTTAAAACGCTTAAACATTTGTAATTTTTTGTTTGATGATTATAAATTCTTTTTGTTCAAATTACATACTGTTAATCTTGATGCTTACACTAGCTGGAATTAATAATACCAAGGATCTCTAAAGTTTTTAGTTATTTTGAACTAATTGTGATTCTAATTATTCGTAAATTATAAATTTATTTATATATGATTTCACTAAAAATTCACTTCATAATTTTAGAATTTCCACGAGTCTTGATTTCCAATTCTGATTTTCCCTGATAATAATTGCACAAGAAATTGTGAAATTAATTGATATGTATAGTATATATATTTAATTGTACAATTAAAAATTATTAATTAGTGATACGATCTTATTAAAACATGAAAAATTAGTTTTGTAGTTTCATTTTACAGTTTCTTGCGCTGGAGTCATTTATTCATTTATTATTGAGAAATGATTTTTCCATAAATTAAATTCTGATAATGAAAATTTTAATTTATTATGAGGTTAAAGTAAAAAAAGAGTTTAAATTAACCACCATGCTTTTCTCACTAAAATTTTAAATTAGTGCTTTATTCTTTTTAAGAAATAATCTTGTAATGAGAATGATGAATAAAAATATGATTATTAAGTAGTCACCATTTGAATGAATGACTTCATATGTTTTTTGGTTTTTTTTACCTCCAATATTATTGGAATCTTGATATTTTTAAAAAGTGAATTGCAGATATTTTTTTTATAAATTTATCATTTGCAATTTATTGATTAAAGTCTAAGCATTTTATTACTAAAAATAAAAGAACATAAAATGACAGTAACCATTATGAAAAGACCACAATCATATGGACTTTAAAGATATTTATTTAAAAAAAAAAAAAAATCCATGATTTAGAAAACACAAGTCCGTGCTTGGAGGAGTGTGTGACACATCCAGTTGTGAATCTTTTTGTTTTTATAGTTAGTGCATTAATTGTAAAAAACATGGGACATTTATTTTCTACATAATAATATTAATTAACATCTATTAGCCAACTAATAACTGGATTGCTAGTTGGGGGGGGGGGTAGAGGCTATATGAAAAAAATTTTAAGCTGCTTGTAACCTGAAAAAATTCTCAAATTTCTCTTGGCTGGCACTCTTTAATTCTCATGTCATAAAAATGGCAGGCATTAAAAGAAATTCAATACGCATCTATACATAGTTATTGAGTGTTGATATTTGATCATTGTACATTTCTAATCCGAGAAAAGATCATGGAGAGAGCAATCTTGGATTTATAATAGCTCAATTAAAAGGAAACATAGCAGTGCCATTATATCAATCATAATTCAACACTTGTATATATTTCCAAATTCATAATTTTGAAAAGCATTCATACTTATAATCATTTGACTATTATAATAATTATAGAAGCACAAATCTTACTATTAACAAATTAAATAAGTTTTCAGTGATTTGTCAAATTCTAATTAAAGATAAACTATAAATTTATTACATGATGGGTATCTAAGAGACTTGCCAGCCTCTTAGATAAAATCTAGTCTTAATTTATACTTATTAGTATAAAAAATATTAGTATTATTAGTTGATAATCGAGCTATTTTCCTTATTGCATTTGTAGTGCATATATTAAACAGAAGTGTGCTGTATAGCAGGTCTAAGCAAGATATCAATCAACTTATGGACTGCTAAGAAATTATGTGGTCACTTCCTAAATTAAGAGAAAGTGTAATATATTTAAAATATATGTACATATTTTTATCAAATTCAAATGATCAAAATTATCATTTGAAATTGCATTGATGAAAAAATAATTTATTAATTTCTTTGAATATCTATCTTTTTTTAAAAATATTTTTTGGTTTGAAATATATCAGAATCTAATATTATTGCATTATTTATTAATTATAAATTTATTTAACGCACATTGATTACGTAAGTAATATTTACTATGGCAATAAATCTCAAATCATGTCACTTGAAAATGCGAAGATAGGGACCTCTACAGGTCTTAACCAAGCTTGCGGTTAAGACCTGTAGAGATCCCTATCTTCGCATCTTCAAGTGCACATGATTTGAGGTTTATTGCATTAGTAATTATTATTTATTAATGCAAATTAATTTCTAATAGTGACATTGAATTGTCCATATGGTTACAGCATGTACAATGGAAAAAATCAGTAGAATAGTATGCAACACACTATTAATTTCATGTTTCTTATGATAGGAGTACAATAATGGCTAAAACAAATGTAGAAAAAAAAATCATTTTAAAAACATATAGTGATGTTTGGTATGGATTATTTGTTAAAAAATGAATGTAAGTGACAACTAAGTGGACAATAATCATATTTTATTAAATTCACTATTAAATTTCAAAGAACAACAACTTATCATATTAATCATTTCGCAAGTCGGGTAATAATTAAAGAAGTTTCATTCATCCAAATAAAAATGAAATTATTTTCTCAGTTAAAGATGTACAACTTTTACATAGAATTTATGATTTGTATTATGAATTGTTTTTTTAATTGAGCAACTGACTGAAAATTTAAGTATCTGTATTTATTTTCTTGCAATTAGATATATTCATTGACATAATTGATGTTTTTCAGCTTTATGCTTAATGATAAAAGTATTAAAGAAGAATTAGAAAACATGAAGTAAAGATATTTATTGTACTTTAAAAAAATATTTAAAAGAGAAAAAAAATCCACTTTATGAGATAACTGATTTTTGGCTCTGTGTACTATAAAGATTGATCCAGAAACATTGATTTTCTTTTGCATCATAGCATCTTTCCGAGTTAAAATTCTAAATATGCATTCTTATTATGTGATGGTGCATGAAAGTTGTGAATTCTATTCAAGAAAAAAGTGTTTAGAGAATTTTTAGATTTCTTTTGAAAAAATGAACCTGAATATGGGGAATTGTTATCTCATGGAAATAATTTAGTGGCTAAGTTGGGGTATATTTTTTAAAGATTTAGAAAGAGATAAAATATTTTTCTAAGCCAAGAAATGAATGTATATTAATTCGCTGGTGATGTTTGAATTTAGCTTTCATTGTGGATATAACATACTGTCTTAATGAAGTGAACTTATAATTGCAAGAAGAAACAAGACAATAAGGAAAATGATTTTTCAAAAACACACAGCAGCTAATGTCTATTTTATTCTTAAAGAATGTTAAAAAAAAAACAAAACATAAATATTTGTGACATATTATCAAAAGCTATAAGCAGATTCAATAAAGATGGATATTAGAGAAAATAATGAATCTTTACTCTGTATTTGAAAGATACTTCAAAGAATTTATTTGAGTAAAACTAGTCATTGCATTCATGTTTTACCTGTTGGTTTGAAAAATTTGACTAGGTAGTTAAATAATATATATTTATCTATGGTGGAAAATGTTTTTCAAAACAATATAAATTTAAAAGTATAGTTCATATCTTAACAATCATTTTGAAATCTGTTGTATGAAGAAAAGTTTCTAATTTAAAAAAATACTGCATTTAATTTAGTATCATTTATCGATTCTATTTACATATGAGAGTCTTGTTTTCAATAAATATAATTAGATTAAAATATCATTTCTGTTTCACAATCACTTAGAATACTATGCAAGAATAGCATGTAATTAAAGCAATCTTTGACAATTTAATGAATTTTCATAATTCTACAATATATTTGATTCTAAATTTCCATTGTTTCTTTGATTATCATTACATTTTCAACCATTATTGATCAACTGCAGGATGTTTTTTTTTAAGTTTAATCCACATTCTCTGATATCTAGCCTCACACCAGAAAATTTCCTTACTTTATTCATCCATTTTCACTTATACTGTAGTTTCTTTCTAGATCTTTTACAATCTCTTAGGGTCCAATTTAAAATTTCAACTGACCATCTACTGCCACTTTTTTTTTTTTTTAGCAATGTGTCTGAGCCCAGCTGTATTTCAAACTTAATTTTTTAAACGCTGTTACTAATAACTTTATTCTATCAAAAACGTATTTTATTTTGAGTCTCTTTTCCTTATTTCTAATATCCATCTGTCCATTTGAATTGAGTGACCTGAAGTTTGTGATTACTTTTGTATTAGGTTTCAGATCTATAAATAAGAATTGATAAAACACACATTTAAAACTTGCTTTTTCAAATTTTTATCAAAAGCATTCTATTCAAGTTTAATTCTATGATTAATTTCATTCATAAAGCTTTTTATCTTTTATTTTATTCTTCTGAGAAAATAAATTTAATTATTATTTTAGACTTTTTAGCATTTATATTTATTCGGATTTTCTTATATATATATATATCTTGCAACATTTCTTGAAGCTTTGTAAAAAACCATAGCTTTCCATTTTCATCCACAAAATTCTTCTTGTAAAACTGCTGTAAAAAGTTTTGAAGATATGAAATTTCCTTGTAATATATCCTTTTCAATCTTAGTATTACCATTAATCTAATCACTGCATTGCATTTTGATAAATATTCTTTAGATATTAGGTCTATATCTTGATAATCCAAAACTTTAATTCCAAGGTCTCATAGCATTTTCTTTTCTTGTAATTTTTATTTTTAACGTACTTTATTACCTGAATCTTTATTTCACAATTTTAAAATTGTAACTAAAATTTCCAATAATTTAACAATGCCCATTTCCTCCCTTTCTCCCTTAATTGTGTTGGACCTTTAACCATGTTTCTATATTTGTTTAAATTTTTTTGAATATACAAAGTTTTACAATACTTTCTTTCCTTGTAATTTTTAACATGCTTTATTACCTAAATATTTTTTTCACAATTCATTCTATGTTCAGAATCAAAAAATGTACACTGGACATAAAATAAATTGTGAAAAAAATATTCAGGTAATAAAGTATGCTAAAAATTGCAAGGAAAGAAAGTGTTATGAAACTTTGTATATTCAAGAAAATTTAAACAAATATAGAAAGATGGTTAAATGTCCAGCACAATTAGGGGGGAAATGGGCATTGTTCGTTTATTCGAAATTTTAGATTATTATTTTAAAATAAAAGGAAAGGATTATTATTGTTTTGTTTTTTTTAAATATTATTTTGTATATATATATTGGGGGGAGGGAAGGATTGTATAAGTTTAATCATTTTTATGTACATATATGTATTTTACTAATTATATTTATTGAAATGTAATATATATAATGTCTATTGGGTAAAGTTGCTGTAGAATAGTAGCGTATTGCATTGCAGAAGGCGTATGATAGAGAGAATAGAAATAGATTATGGGGGCTTTAGTAGGTCTTATTAAGAGATTGTATGAAAATAATTATTATATATATATCAATTAGGAAATATAGAAATCAGAGTTAAAACTGAATTGGGACTAAGGCGAGAATACCCTATGTCACCTATTTTGTTTTTGTTATATGTGAGAGAAATGGGAAGGGCAATAGAAAGATTAGGAAGAAGGGTAAAGGTATAGCGGTCCCATTAGTAGATGGCAAGGGATTGTATACATTACTAGGTCTTATTTGCTGATGATATCTTCTTGTGCACAGAAAGAAGGGAAAATATGGAAGTTGTGCTGAAGACTGTGCAAGGACAGGTAAAGAGATAGGGATCAAATTTAATGAAGGAAAAGTCAAAAGTAATGATAATAAATGCTGGGGAAAGAAAAGAGTAAGAATTTTTTTTAGTGGGTATATAAAGTTAAGTTTGGTGAATAGGTACAACTATTTGAGAATTGTCTTAAATAATTTGAGAAATTGCTTGGAAGAATGGGAAAAAATTTTGATAAATGAAGCAAAGAAAAGAAAGGGACTGATAAAGAAATTAACAGCGTTTTCATATAATAATATGATGTAGCAAGAATTGTATGGGAGTGGCAGTAGGGGTTAACCTATGATAAAATGGTGTGTTATGCGTTAGCAAAAGGGTGTTAGATTATTTAGAAGAAGTACAAAGATTAGGAAAACATGCATTTGGTGCAGATGTGTGGATGGCAAAGGAGGCAATTCAAGGAGAAATGGGATGGTCAGGTTTTTATATGAGAAATGCAAAAAATAAAATGAAAATGTTTGGTAGATTTCAATTTGTGGATAGTAAGAGAATAGACAAAATACTATTTAATTGGGTTATGAATAAAAGGTAGGCAACATGATGGGTGAGTGGCAAAGGCTGGGATAGAAAAATAGATGTATTAATAAAAAATAGTGAGCTGGAGAAATAGAGAACTTGTATGGAGAGTAAAAAGAGCTTAAATATATATAGAAGTAAACAGAATATTGGATGTGAGTTAATTTATAATAATAGCAGGATAAATTGTTTACTATTTAAGGCTGGAACAGGTTCAATAGCATCAAGAGAATATGGGTGATGTAGTCTTCAGGTTATTTAAGGAAGGCATAGAAAATATTAGTCATTTGCTAATTGAATGTAAGTGCTTACAAGCAGAAAGGATACAAATAATGAAGTTGGAGAATAAATATAGACGAAGTAGTTATACAGAAAGTGGGTTATTGGAAAAAGATAAGGGGTATCTAGATACAAAGGCCATGGAATGGACAAAGATGATGATGTGAAAATGGGATACAGCAGGATTGAGAAGAATATGGGAAAAATTTAGGGTGGGGAATGGAAAGGGAAGGTAAGATGGCTAACAGGTTTTTCTTGGACATATTGGCTGAAAGATTCCTGATTTCGATAAAAGACTAACCTTGTCACATCATGTGATTGTGTAAAAAGAAACAACTTGAAAAGGTTCCATTAAGGAATGAAAGCCGGGTTGATATATTAAATAATTTTTTTTATTTATAGTGAGTTGTCTGTTTCAATTTTGTTTTAAATTGATTATTTTTAATTTTATATATAAAAAGGCAACATTATGGACTAATTTTAACACTGAAATTTGATCATTTAAAGTGTTTATCAGATAAAGAAATATCTAATTTATTAGAAATGTGCCTATTCAAGAACATGATGTTTTGGCTACATGTGAGATTAAGATAACTTTAAAATCTTGCTTGCTGCACAAGATCTTTTCTGTATGGGAATCATAACATTTAAAAATAACAACAATAGCCACTTAGAATTACATTCCAAATATCAAATTATTCTCTTATATTCACAAGCCTTTAATAATTTAATCGGAATTTCATTGACACTTTTTCACTTTAATTAAATTTTTTTCAACTTTTTCTTTATTCCATTAACATAGATAAAGGTTTGGTTTTTTTATACAAATCATTTATATATCATTTCCAGTGCATTCACTGTTGTTAACTAATAAATTATATATTTTTGTCTCTAATTATTTGTTTATTTCTGTGGCAGCTCTTCCAACCCAATTCTTTTATTTTACTACATATTCCATCAGATGTATCTTTTTCATTAAAATTCTGTTTCATGTTTAAATTCATTATTAAACTTTCTGTATATAAGCGGATCTGCATAATTTTCCATTATCTTCACTCTTTTTTATTCATCATATTGTCATTAATCTAATAATTTTTTGCTCCTTTTATCCTTTCATAATTCATTTTTTAAAAGGCCCATTTATTTTTTGCTTTGGCTCTGCTTATTCTTTTATAGAATAATTTCAACTCTTACCGCTAAATTATGATCAGCATTTATATTAGTACCAGGATTAATGGATGTATTATTCTTAAACTTTCTATCAAAAGCTGATCTAATTAAAATGTATTTTTTTTAATCTTTTTTTTATTTCTAATTCATAATTTCTTGGCATTTTATCATTTTTTTTGTACCACCACATTGTTCCAATCTTTCATTATTAGTATACTATTATTTTTAATTCTTAATTCATGATTTCTATATCTATATCATCATGATGATTATAAACTAATTAGAAGATATGCTTTACATGAATTTGTTGGATAACCGGGAACTGCTTTATATTTAGCTATCAATAATTGATAAAAATTATTCACAATATTGTTATTTTATAAAATTGACTTTTTTCTCATGCGTCTGAAACAAATTCTCTAGCATTGTGACTCTTTTTACTTCTAGACTCTAATGCTGCTTTCATCACAATCTATCCATTTTGTCTCTTCTACAATATTTAGTCTTTTTTTTTTTTTACTTCTGATAATAATTTTACACTCGTCAGTGAGGCATTCATAATCCTAATATTCCATTTACTTATTCTTATATAATACTCTTAAATTGCAAAGATATTAAATAAATTTTGATGTGGTCAGTCCTGATAATACATATTTCTGAAGTTTTCTTTTTTTTCACCAGCAGTTTCATCTGTAACTATAATGTCAATTCATGATAGGAATGGATTGGTTGCTTTTACTTTAATTTTTAATCTATCTACAGCTTACAGATATTATATATTTTAAGTTAACTTACTATATTAAAGTAAATGCAATGGCTAGTAATGAAATTATATAAGAAATAAGACATCTATGTATTGAATAATGCTGGGTGGCTAATTGAAATGATTATGGTTAAGCTATCCTGAAATAAAACCCTAAGCCTGTTGTGACTTGAAATAAATCTGAAAATTCTTTTGGATGGATTCGAATCCCAGGTTTTGATATGTTATGTGAATATACTAATCACTATGCTATAGTATAGTTAAATATTTAAAAGTAAATGTAAATATAAATAACTATAGAAATTTTTAATAAGTTTTATACTTCATTATCAGCAGCCACTCATAAAGGGAAATGGCCGTTGTAACTACAGGAAATAAAAAATAGAAACGAAGAATAGAAGGGTAAAGATGATTTTAATAATTAAAAAAGGGAGATGTATTAAGAATTGCTGTATATAATTAAAAGGTGAAGGTCCTTGGCATGTGAAGCTCTTGATAATGTAATTTAAATAATAAAAGACATTAAAAGAAAATGGGGAGAAAATAAAAGAAAGAGTTAACTAAATGTACATATTCTATTTCTTTAATTAAATATACTTTGATATATATGTATATAACTGGTTTTAAGATTAACTTTTACTGCCACTATTGGTATAGATAATAAAACTGCCCTACCAAAGTATATGACAACTTTTTCAGTAAAAGGAGTGATAATTTCCTTAATCTTTTCTCTTTTTCTATATACAATATAATATCTTAAACATCAAGGCTAGGAGGATTGAATTTTTAAACCAATCAAGCTTGATAGTTTAATTGACAATTAAAAACATCAATCACTTCTCTATGTATAGAAAAAGAGAAAGGATTAAAGATGGTATCGCTTCATTTATCGATAGTTATATATTTTGGCTAGAGCACAAATCTATTACCTATTAATAGCAATGGTAGCAAAAATTAATTTTAACATTTGTTGCATAGAAATGTTTTGCACTCTAAATAGAATATATTTACTTTTATATATGTCATACATATATATTGCAACTTTGTATTTTGGTACAAAATATATAGCTTGGTAGAACCGATTAAAATTTTTTCTATCTTTTTCTAGGTGACTTAATTACCATAGTTAGCACTTTGTGTATACTTGATACTTGTATTCATGTTGCCTCAATAATGAGATTATGTAATTTCATTTTTTTTTTTGGTTACTTTTTTTTTCCTATGTTGGGTTTGCTCTTTTCCAATCACTGAGTTGGACGAGCTGTGTTTAACCTGTAAAACCAACAGCATATTTTATCAAATTTAGTAAGATATAAATAATAATAGTAATCACTATTTGTTTTTCTTTAGCTAATCCCAAAGATTAACCTTAATTAATTAAAATGGTTTATTTAATTTATTAAACCACTATAAACATCACATGATCACCATTTCTTATGCTTGCTCATAACTTATTAAAACAGACAAAACTCTCCATATAGGAGTGCCACTCAGTGGCAACCAGAGTAATCAATGGATGCCAGAAGGCTTGTGCATAAAATTCCCATGTAGTGCCTACTATCCCCAGACTAGTTTCTGGCTTGTGGGGTGAGGAGCTTTGGTGCAGTGCCCTCAGATCCAAAGCTTCTCACTGACGAGGCCGCAAGCCAGAAACTAGTCTGAGAATATTGGATGAGTAGGCACTAGATGGGGATTTTCTGCACAAACCTTCTGACATCCATTGATTACTCTGGTTGGCACTGAGTGGCACTACTATATGGAGAGTTTTGCCTGTTTTAATAACAGTTGTGTGCTAGCATAAGAAAGTGATCATGTGATGTTTAGTGGTTTAACACCAATCCTGCCTAATAGGATAGTGGTGGCTATGGTTGTTAAAAAGCCAAAGCCACCAAAATGTATGAGTACTGAACTGGGTTCAGACCCATATAACTACATAAGCTATTGAGCTTAGATTGAAAATATTATTGTGTTTTCAATTTTATTCTCATAGTTTTGTAGTTAAGTAGAGATAAAAGGTGGCTGCTGGAGGGTTGCATTAGATCCTAAGATCTGGGTGCAGTGCTCTCGAATCCCAAGCTCCTCACTGACAACGGCCACAAGCCAGAAACTAGTCTGGGGATATTGGATGAGTAGGCACTAGATGGGGATTTTATGCGCAAGCCTTCTGGCATCCATTGATTACTCTGGTTGGCATTGATACTATATGGAGAGTTTTGCCTGTTTTAAAATTATTTTATAACTGTCGTGACAATTATGGTTTAACTGTTTGCTTGCATAATCATTCCTAGTCTTCGATACTCACTAAATTAAAAGTAATGAAATATTTTAACTTTGGAATAATATCTACATAGAAGTAATGAAGTTTATTAACTTTTGAGGAATACTCTAGTTATAAATAATAAAATTGGTTAATGTGGAGGGATGCTCTGTATTTGTGTGACAGTGTATTAAAAGAAAAGGATCAGCCTTAACATTCATAAGGATATTATTTAGATGGAGTTAATATATTTTCACACATTACAGCATTATACATGTCCTATTTTTATAAATATCCCATATATTCAGAGAGCTTACATATAAATTAATTAATTATGCAATATTCATTTTGGATGACAACGAAAAGGAATACCATCAAACTTATAAAATTCTATGGGTTATAATTGAAAAACTATTTAATTTATATGTTGTACATTACATTTTTAAGAAAATGTGTTATTGATTTCATTGGTGAATATTTCAATATACTTGAAATATTTTGTATTTTAATTTAATGTAGTTATTTAAACGAGTATGTATTTTATTTTGGTTTCTATTGTTATATTATCTTATACGTGTATGAAATCTCGTGGTATACATTATATTGTGCCTAAAATAATGATCAATGTAAATTAATTGGATTGAACATATGCTATAAGTATTGAAGAGAATAAGTATTGAAGAGAAATTATTAGGGAACAGGCTTGCATAAAGGTTTAATGATTATTTAATGAATCTATAACATGCACCAACACCATATGGCTTAATCCTGTATGTCTTTCCATGGTTTTGTATCTATGCTCATATTATATCTACTATGTATCATTATTCTGCTCATGCTCTAGGCAGAGTCGGCCATTTTTTCCCACACTTATGTCTTAATTTATAAGATTGGACGAGTCTTCTATGTCTCTTTTACTTGGTAAGTGAATGTCTGCACTATTTTATAATGTTATATGGCATTATTCTGCGCTGGTAGTTTAATCCACAGAATTATCTCTTGCCATTTTGTTATATTCTTTATATTCATTCTGCGCTGGTGGTTAATCCACAGAACATTCTGTATGATGCTTGTTGCTCTGATGGTTAGAAAACTCACAGAGCATTTAATGCTTTGCTATTACTTTGCATGGATGAATACATCTGCAAGAATACCATTGCTATTTGTTGTATAAATGTGCTTGGGCAGAATCTCCATATATTATGATCTCGATGTTGTTTCCCTCATTTTTAGGTTGATTCCACATATTCAGTTATCAGCTATTAAAAGGGCATTCGATAAATTATTTCTATAATTTATTGCATATCAGTTTGTATGATATTTCAAGATGAGTTGAGAATCAAATCTTCTCTTTGATTCAATATCTCATCATGACCAGCTTTTACGTGTTTATCAATACCATTTATTATTATTATTATTATTATTATTATAAATCTGGGATATAGATGCATGGATTCTGGTATTGACATATTGGAGATGTTATTGACTAGGTGTTCATCCTCTCCCCCTATAAAGGCTGAAAGAAAATCCATTTGTGAGAAAATCTTATATTGTGTCTGTTTTATTGGAATTTAAGTACATTATCCATGTATAAAAACAAGTATATGTGATGGTATTTTATTTTGTTTATTTATTTAATTGTAAATAAATGTTAATTTTATAATTTAACCTAACTATATCGTTGTTATTTGTCATACATAGAACCAGAAAATTCATCATATTAAATGAGATATTAGAGCGCATATTGTCAATGTTTTTGTTCTTGGGTAATTAGTGATGTACAAGATATAACAAAATCTCATTTACCTCTTTCATCACTTCCACTTTGCTTTGTTAATTTTAGAATATAACCCAGAATTTGTTACTTATATTGATGATTGTGATATTAGGACCTAAATTAATAAATAAGCTTGATAGCCAGTATGATGATTGAATCTATTTTTTAATATTTTAAATGATGTTTTACTTATTACAATAAAAGTCTCATTGATATTGATTTTATTTGACATTTAAGTTAATGAAGAAAATACTTAAAGTTCATGTTGGTTACTTTTTATTGCAAAGCAAATACCCTACATAGCATTGCTGTACTTAAATCCTGAGTATATATCTGAGCTGCAACCAATCATGTTATGATGCTGATTATAATTATTACTGTCTTGTTAAATGATCAGTATTCACCATGTGATAGTTAATATTGATGTAATGGATCATATATTTAGTTCTGGAAAATTAATCTGTAGTAGTTTTATAGATCATATCTTCTTGTTCATGGTCAGCCATAAAGTCTCATATAAATAAAAACCTCAGTTTAAGGTTTTGAAATGTAGTTTTGAGATACAATCATTAATGAAATAGTTCTTAATTGAATAGTCGCATAATTTATTTTGGGGTATTTTAATATATCGTCATGTAATGCTGTGATGGATCTTCACAGTGTACCCTGGCCGCGACCAGATTATATTGTAAGTCTTCTTTGTTATATCATTAATTCTGCCTGTTATGGGCCAGGTAGACCTTTCAGTTACAATATATATATATATTGATACATTGTATTTTATATTCTCTATTGAATAAAATTTTCACTAATAATGGATCACTATATTGTTACATCCATTATTTACCAAAATGTTTAAAACATTATATATGGTAGATTTAAAAAGAAATTCATTATTATTTATTTCCAGAAAACCTACATAAATAAGGAATTATCTTCATATTAATTATCATAGGTGATTGTTTTATTGAACAGGGATACAGTATTCAGCAAAGTATGCATCACAACAAATCTTGCTAGTTAGCTTTCCAAGATTGTTTGTTGAAATAGTATTAGATGAGAAAAATACTTCGGAGTGTAATACAAAGTCACATCTCTAAAACATAGGCAGGGATATACTTCATTTGCAAAGTAGTTTCTTCCTTTAGACTCCAAATATTGAAAAAGATTTTCAAAATTTCTGGAAATGTTTTTTTTTTTTTGACTGTGTGCCTTTTTAAAATTCTTTTTTTATAGGATTAATATTAATGATTCATTATATCAACCATGCATCTGTATTAATAAATATTCTAACTTTTGTGTAATATTGCTGATGAATATATTGTAATGATACGGAAACAAGAAAAAAAAAGTTATATGAGAGTAAGGAAATTCTAATAACTAAAATTCACCATCAGTTCTATTGCAAAGAGCAGAGAAATCAATTGGCAGAAGTAATCATAATTAAATATAATGTAGATATAGGAGCTGCAGTAAATAACATCAACAATGATTTTTTGAAACTAACTTTAAAAGAAGCATACTCTCAGCCTTAGATTAATCACCATTGTGCCAAGGCCAATTATGGGATATTATATTATAAAAAAGCAGTGCTCAATATTTCTTGCTGCATGTGCCTATCTCAATGTTAAAATAATTATATATATAAGCATACATCAAAAAGTGGTGGAATCATTATATGAATGCTGATTATCATCAATGCTCAGGGCCATCCGGTACCATGTATGCACTGGCTAATTACCATAAAATCTATAAAGTGAGGCATCTTTAAAGATTTCCTTTTTATTTCACACAAAAATAACTTTCTCTCCTTGTTACATTATAAGTTTTCAATTTTTGTCAAAATCAGAAATAAATCAAATAAAATATTTTTATTAAATAGAGACCCTTTTTATATTTAATTTAAAATAATTTGTAATGCTTCAAAATTATCAAGAAATATTATTAATCAATATTTCAGTCATTTTAGACTTTAAGTAATATATAAATTTTGTGTGTGTTCATTTCTGCTTTTCTTAAGTTTTAAACATATATATATATTATCTTTGTCATCCATTATCAGTCCTTTGCACGTCTTTCCAAGTTCAATCCTATCTTCTCCAATCTCTAGTCTTTCTCCACATTACCCCTGGACACTTTATTATTTCATCCATGCATCTCACATGTGGTCTCTTTTTGGATCTTGTACAATCTCTTGGAATTTAAGATTTTAATTTTCCATCTATTATCATCTTTTCTAACAATATGTTCAAACCAACTCCCCTTCAGTCTTTTAATTCTTTCAATGATGTTCAGTAAGACTTGTTTGTTCTCTTACTCATGTATTGCGTTTTTGATCTCTTCTTGTTACTTATAACATGCATCTCTCCATATTTCTTTGAATGGTCTGAAGTCTCTACATTTCTTATCTATTAAGTGTCCAAGTCTCAGTTCCATAAATAAGAACTGGTAAAACACATTTATTAAAAATCTTCCTTTTCAAGCACATAGTCATATTTCCTTTTAGTATTGTTATTTCTATCAAAAGCACTTCAACTAATTTTATGATTAATTTAATCCATTATGTTTCCATCTGTAGTAATAATCTGACAAAGGTATTTGTAGTTGTTAACTTCTTCTAACTCATTATAATCAATCTTTATTTTCATCTTTTGAGAAAATTCATTGAACATTACTTTAGTCTTTTTATCTTTAGTCCTATTTTTTTAACTCCTGCAACATTTCCTGAAGCGCTAAAGCATTGTTTGCAAAAGCAACTACATCATCTGCAAAATCCAAATGACTTAAATAATCTCTATTTACTTTTACTCCTTTAGTTTCCCATTTCTTGCAGCATTGCTGTAAAAAGTTTTGGAGATATGGAGTTACCCTGTCTTACACCCTTCTCAATGTTCCTAGAATCATTATGTAATCTAGTTGTTGCTGTTGCATTTTTATAAATATTCTTTAAAATATGATAATATTCTGGATCTATACTTTGATGATCCAATGCTTTAATCACTGAAGAAATGCTTATATACACTTTGTTGTATCTCATAAATCCAAATCTATCTCAATAGTAGACAGAAGAACTAAACTCTATAAAAAGCCATTTTGTATTTGCTAAAATTAGAGCCACTTGAATTTTTCTATTGTAATATTTTGTAACTAACAGTTTTTCTGTTTTTAAAAACTTTCAGATCATTTTTGCAATAAAGTCATAAACTTAATAATATAATTTGTATGTCCAGATTTGAAAGATGGTTCATTATAATTTCATAGTTTAACTTTATTCTGTTTTTAGCTATTTAGATTCTTACTTGACTATTGGAATAATAATGATGTCTGATAATGTTTTAGATCAATATCAGGTTTATTAGATTTTAGGATTCTATAATTTTGTTTTCATGTCAAATTTTTTGTTTTCTGTAAGGGTAATATTGGTAAATAGTTTTATCAACCATGATTTGACTCTGGATTCTACATTTTTAAAAACTTTATAGATTATCACTTCATGTAGCCTTCCTTTCTTTGTGCATCATTCCATATCAAATGATACAATAAAAAAAAAACCATGATGACTATATTCATTTTCTATCTGACATAGTTTTGAAGTTTCTCTGGAAAGTCATAAATTTTAGCTCATCTCTAATTAGATAACAAATGAATATTCAGAATAGAAGGCTACAGAAATATCAAATTATAGGTTATTTTAGAAATTTTTATTTGATATGTTACATTGCTAGGTTTTGACAGTTTTTAATTTCAAGGTCATTTACTAATGTTTTTATCATTGAATTTTTTAAAAACATAAATTGTAAAAAATTGGAACCCCCACTCACCCCAAAACTTATGTATATTGGTATCATTTGTGAAAAGTTTTATTTTGGGGTTACAATGGAATCATATTTTTAAATTATTTATAAAAAATATATAAATAGAAAACTAAATAAATGAATAACAAATTTCAATTCAAATTCTCAATTGTTTTCATTAAAAAAAAAAAAAAAGTAATGTTATACTATTAAAGTAAGCCAAATAAATTGATTGGGTGAGGCAGCTTGGGAATACAATAAAAATCCTTGAAATATAACAACTGTTTAATAATTTTTTTTTTTTTTACATAGCTCTTATTTAAAAATATTTTATTTATGTCAGCATTTTTGTCATTATAATACTAAATCATCCATGCACTTTACTACTGTTACACAATATTTTATTTACCACCCTCTTTAACAGTTTACAGATTCGATTACCCCAGCAATCTTCTTTAGAACTCTTATATCTCTTAACTTCAACTTCTAAATTAAAAAATAAATAAATTTGAATTTGGAAGTTGAAGTTAGGAGATATAAGAGTTCTGAAGAAGATTACTGGGGCAATCAAAACTGTAAACTGTAAAAGAGAGTGGTAAATAAAGCATTGTGTAACAGTAGTAAAGTATGGATGATTTAGTATTATATGATATACATTTGGCAATGTAATAAGAAAGAGTAATTATTATACATCTTTGTCTCATTCTATGTGAATATTATCAGTTGTTCTTTGAATTTGATTTTGAAGAACTACTATTGCTGTGTTCAGTTCTTTTTTGCAGGGTTAAAGAATATGACAAATGACATACTTGGGATTCACTAAGAACAAAAATTTGGGACATTGGCACTTCAAATTTAATACTAGTTTTTTGAGTATATTATACCGGATACTCAATCTATTCTGAAACAGAGGGCGCCACCAGACCACTACGTGTCTGGAAAATTTGTTTACTGTGATCAGAATAGATGATGATGATGGTTTGCGCCGACTAGACCCAGGGAGAAACAAGATCTTAAATTGTTTAGACAATTGAGACAAAAGCACAAAGACAAACGTCAGCCAAATTAAGTTTAAACATATTTCATAAATTTTATTATGAGAAAATAAATTATTAAATATAAGTTTATGACACCATAGATGGGGGTTAACTCAGGCGTGTACCAGACATACTAAAGGCAAAGCTATGACAGACTGACTGATCTTCTAATAAACAAATTTAAAAGGGAGGAAGCAAATTTCATTCAGCAGAGGATTCACCTAAACATTGGTTTTCACTTTCAGATATTTAAACCATATGCCCCTGAAATAGACCAAAGAATCCAGCGCCGATGAGCTGTTCGAGATCTAAAACTTGGTCAGACCTTGAATGTCCTTATATCGGTATGAGCTGCACCTATTACTACGTTTAAAATAACGGTGATTGATCCACCTCAAGAACAATCGAAAAATATGCTTGAAACGGAGTAGAACAATTAAAATTGGTGAATCCCAGCCAAACGATTGGCGAAAATTAGTCTAAAATTAATACGAAAAGGTCTCAATAGGAGACAAGCAAATAATTAGAAAAACAGTTACGTCTGCCCCAGCAATTAAAGAAAAGAAAATGAATTACAAACAAATTCTGAGTACACGCTCTGATAAATTTAAAGCATACGTAATAAATACAAAAATAAATCTATCGGAGAGTGCACATGAGTACGAAAATCTTAAAAGTTGTAAACACTTTAGCAGAACGAAAGTATCGCTCACCTGTAATTTAAGAAAGGATAAATTTTATCTTCCTGCTGACGACTTTTAAACTTACAAAGAAAAACACAATTCTAATTTCCGCTTTTAGAGATATTAAAAAAACGAAATCTCCACCTGCGGCAAATTAGACGATAAAGTCGCCAGCCAAAAGATTTTCGGAGGTTTGCGAAAGCGCAAACGTAGAGTATAAAAATTAATTATTGAATGCTAAATAATTACAGGTAAGCATTTAAAATGCACGACCGCTAAAGCATTTATAAAAGTCTTACATAAAAATAGGAAACTCACTCATCACTCTCCAATAAACAAAAACTGAAAGCAACTTGTAATCTTAAAACTAAGATTCCAAGACACTTTACAAAATCTTAGAAAACACAGCAAATATTAAATATGAGGCTATATTGTTTAGGAATACATATTTATGATTAGATTGAGCGGAGATTTAATGAGAATTAATTTACCCTGGGAAGAATAAAGAGAAAATAGTTACCTTTCGGTAAAAGCAATGTTCACGTAGCGCACTTTTACTTAAGTTCATTTTCAGGTTCTTTAGGCAGCAAGGTAGATGTAGAGAGGTTCCGGCTTCTTTTAGGTGTTCAAGGCATTACTGGAGCAAACTTGGAAGTCAGGGATCCGTCTTTTGTGGAGTTAGCAAGCCATTCGAGTGGTGATAACAAGGATAGAATTTTTCATTTTTGCAAGCGAAAGTATTTAATAACAGCTGATGTCCTTTAACTAAGAAATTTAAATGTCCGCGCTGATATAACTTTCACGTGAGAAAACCACTTGTCTATCTCTCAAAACTGAATTAACTGACACTCCAAATTTTCGGGGCTATTTATACGTTGCTCCATTTTC
Organism: Epiperipatus broadwayi; assembly: GCA_028023455.1. Classification (NCBI taxonomy): domain Eukaryota; kingdom Metazoa; phylum Onychophora; class Udeonychophora; order Euonychophora; family Peripatidae; genus Epiperipatus; species Epiperipatus broadwayi. The sequence goes on along the minus strand of JAQFVV010006277.1, from coordinate 635,838 downwards.
CCATGAAACACTTTACTTGTTGTCCAATTTCTACGCCTTAGGCAGGGCAAATATTAATCTCCCGCTCAATCTATCTAAGAATTCTACCCAGGGTTTATTGAAATGAAAACAACAACATAAAAATCAAATCTCCGCTATCAAAATTGTTTACAATAATTAAAATAAAAGCAACAGGAATGCAATTAGCTAGCCAGCTTGTTTTTAAATCAAATGGATTTAAAAACAGGCGGTATATGAAAACTATTTTAAAATAAATCGATAAATATTTTTAAAAAATCCGTTTTACATATAAACGCGTGTATACTTGGATACACGCATTCTTTTTAAATAATATTGCAAATTTAAACTCTACGTTTAATTAAAATTAAAAGCTTAATAAATTTCTTTTTTTTTTTTTGTTTAATAACAACACCATTGAACCGGATTTCAATCAGGTTCAATATAAAGAAAGAAGACATTTAAAGTGGAAGAATTTCACTTTCACTATCTCATTGTCTTGTTCTTAGCCAAAAGTCACATGATTATTGTACTCATATATTTCAAATTTTTTTATTTCTATTGGTGTGAGAATTTGCTTCAAAGTTTCTCTAAAGAAAACTTTGTATGATTCTGCTTTGAAAATATCTTTGTCAATAATATTTGATCTGATATAGAGGAGAAAAGTAGGGAACTTGTGGGTGGCTGATATTGGATTTGCATCTAAAAAATGCTTTTCAAGCAGTTTTTTTTTTGTATATCACTTTTATTAAAGATAAAGAATTTCATGGAGTCATTATTGGGTTTAATTCTAAACAGCTGAAAAGATGTCATAATGCTTTTCATAGGATTGCAGAAATTGTCTTTGCTGCCCCCCCCATCATTACGTAACTATTTTATTATGGGCTGCTGCATAGAAATGCCATTCAGCCTTCATTCTAAAATTATTTTTGTAGTGACAAATATTTGAGAAATTTTAACTATACAGAAGACCATCTAAAAAGTAGTATATAGTTTTTAAATCTGAAATCATGTTGATTTTAGATATAATTTTCTTTTGAAATAAATAAATAGTAATTGTATCATGTTTAAAATATTCAGAGATGCAAACAATATTTTTAAATTTTATATTATCATAATCTTTGTTTATATTATTAGCAGAATCTTTGTAGTAGACTGTTATTGGAAAAATTGTTGTTTGATCATTATTCTAGTGAAAAGACTCACTTCATCTTGCATTACCAAGTCTGGTTTTTTTTTTTTGTATATTTTTCAAATAATTATAATAATCATACTGTTTTTTGGCTATAAAACGTTTTTTTTTTCAAAACCAACAATCATTCCAAAAGAATTTTACAAAACTTTTATGCTTTTGGTATCTGTCAATAGAAATTATAACAAATAATAAAAATCATATAGCACAGCGAATATAAATATATATTAATCAGACATAAAAAGTCTTTTTCAGCACATGGTTTAGTGCCCTTTTCAAATGTTAATAAAGGGTGCTAAATATGCCGAAAAAGGCTTTTTATATATGATTAATATATATTTATATTAAACTGTGGTATATGATTTTTATTATTTGTTATAATTTATATGAAAAAACAGCATATTAGATTGCATTATTTCCACTTTTGATGATCTGTCAATAGATAAACATTGCAAAATAATATGACCTATCAATTTTTATTCCAGCCTTAAATTTATCTTTTCTTTAAAATATTCTGCATCAGAACATGAAATACTTTCGTTCAGATGGCATGCTTTATCTGCTTGCTGTCAAAATTCTTCTTCTATTTTTTTGCATGTCATTATGGAAATTTGTTTTTTTTTTACTCACATTAAAAACTTTTCTTTCATAAATTTTAGCATTTTACAATGAAAATTATTCTATATGATCCTTTTATATATATCTTTAATTGTTCTGATTAGTACTTTTTTTGACAAATATTTTTTTATTATATTAAGTTGGTGCATAGATGTTTTTCGTAGCTATAAATGACACTTCAAGATTGCTGAGAAACAGTGAAATACTCTAAACAAATTTTTAAGTCTGCAAATCTTCTTCTTCTTGACTTTAGTCTGGTATAATAATGCTTGCTAGTGGAGGTATATTCATATATTTAGCTGTTTTTGATGTTATATGGTTGCTATAGCTATCACAAATTTTGAACTATTTTTGACTTTATTTGTTTTACAGCTAGCCCAAATTTTTATATCTTTTCCCATCAATAATATTTGATAATCACATATCCATTCTATAGCAAGTCTGCAATTTGTTCTAATATTTTGATGTTTTTTTTGTTAAAGGATTTACAACAGAAAATCTTAGCAGTTTTATTTAATATTTCAGTTATATTTGATTTCAGATTAGTTACTCACTTAATACTATTTATATATACATTATATAATCTGTACATACTTAAGATTATTAATTAAGAAAAAAAAATTAATGTAGTATACCCAGTGTACATTTACTTTGAAGTGAAGCCAAAACAAAATTAAATAATGATTCTTGACTTCAACATGTCTAAACTTCCACATACTTATTGAATCATATTCACCAGGCATCATTGCTAATGTCCTAAACTGTAAATTTTGTTTTCCAGAGTTATCTTATCTAATCCCTTATTTTAAGTTAGTTTATTTGACCTATTTCATTATTTTATTCTGGTAATCCCATTTTTGCACTAAATTATATTTTTGCAATCATTTTTAAAAATTAAAAAAAGGTTGGATCCCTTAGAATGATGATGATTCCATAATGAAATTTTTTCAGATGTTGCTAGGATACATGTTTTGAATGAGTTTTTTTTTTTGTCAAAATTTTTAAAAATTTAAATTTGTGAAAAATGTTAGTAAATGATATTAAAATTAAAAACTAAAAAAGAAAAAAAACTAATCAATGTTGTATATCATATGAAAGTCTTCTATTTTAATTCTAATTTGAATTATCATTTATGTGATTGTAGATATTATATTCATCATGTAATTGTAGGGTACAATATTGTGATTTTCTTAAGATTTCAAATAGTTGTAACTTCAAAACTATATCAGGAAAAATTTAAAATTTAGATTTTATACTATCTCTCTAGTTTATTTGATGAGCCAAATTAAAAATAAAAAATGATAAAATTTAAAATTGTTAAAATAGTATATTATTTGTGGAATGACCTTTCTTTAATATAATCAAGAGTAAGTTAACATTTATTAATATATATATTGATTCTATCAGGTTTGAGTAGTATGAAAGAAAAGTTCTGATAGGTATACTGTAATAATTCTCTTTTTACATCTGTCATTTTTGAGTTTACAATCTATTTCTAAAAATCAAGCTTTTTAATCAGGTTTCATAAAGTTGTTTTTCCATTGTCTTTTTCTAACTTTTTTCCTTGGATGATGAGGGGAAAAGTTTATCAAAAATTTTTTAAGTCCTTGGTAAACATACATTGGAAAAAAAAATTTTTTTCATGTTTTTTCTGACTGGGAATGAATTGATTTTGGTGTTCTTGAAAGATGAGCTCTTCGTTCTGAGAAGTATAAGATTATATATATATTTAATAAACGTTTTATATTTAAAAGATAAATAAAAGTATTTGAAAATATAGAAATTTCAGCAATATTTTAGGGAAAAAAATTATAGTTGAAACTGTCAATAAAAAGAAGCAAAATAAATGCACAAAATGAAATACAATAGTCATTAAAAAAAAAGTGATCCCCCTTCCCTATATATTATACGCATGGTTTTAATAAGGCCTTTTAACATTTTCATTTTTTGGGAGTAACACATTTGCATTTTATATATAACATAAATATTTTGAATTCATCTTTGTGAAGAAAAACTTTTCTTCTCATCCTATATTAAAATTGTAGCTTTTTCTTTTTTTTTTTTTTTTTTGCAATTGTTTCAGACATTACATTTCTTTTTTGAAATATAAAATACTAATTTTTTACAATAAATTATTTAAATTTGAGTATCTGTCACAATAAAAACTATTGTTATCATCAACTTTGTGCACTGATTGAACATATTTAGTTTTTCTAGTTGTCCTTTGCATTGCAGAGTGAATACATTTGAGGCAATGAATTTGTAATCTAGTTATACATCATTATCCATTTAGAATGAATGTGTCATCCAACCCATATATCAATAAATGCCTGATTACACATAGCCTTCTTGATCGTGAAGATCCATTTCTCATAATAGCTGGATGCAGTGAAAAATGTTTTTTATTGTCAATTCCCATTACGTTTTTCAATTCGGATAGTCACTCTAAAATTTTTTGGTGGTCTACCAGTGGTTCATGATTAACATTTTGCCCACCTCTGTGTTCAAGATATTTGAAAGTCACTGATTATTCAAACTTATGGCAGATGACACTGTAGAGAGCTGTTTTCATTTTAACTCTACACAGTGTATAAGTTCTTAAAAAATAAAAATATTTGCTTAATTACTAATTTAAAAATAAATCATTGTATAACATATAATATCATTACCTGCAACAAGTTAATAAATTAAGATGCAACAATTATTAATATAAGCAAAAAAAAAACATTTAAGGAATGAAATAATTTTTTTTTTTTTACAAATAGAATATGAATTGTATTTATAAAACAATAATTATGAACAACTTCTAATAGTTTTTTTAATCCAGAAAAGGGTAAAAAAAAAAACACTAGTGAAGCTCAAAACTCAAAATGGATGTACACATTACAATTTAATAGTGTAGTTTAATGTTATGAGTTATAAAAATAATTTGTTTGTAATCGTAGTTTTGCCAAATGATTATTATAATGGATTTTAAAAATTAGTAAATATTTCCATTATAGAAATATTATTAATTAGTGGATAATCTTTAGTCTAATGGACTAATAAACATTATTAATTAAAAAATAATGGGTTGCAATTTTTATTTTTGTCATCTTTGTTATATAATCATTCAATGTATACAATTTTTTGTTTTTTATTTCTAAATGAACAAAAAGAATTTTAAAAATAGTCCATTGGAATATTGTAGTTATGCTTAAGTTTGCCTTATGGGTGGTATAAATTTCACCAGAAAATTAATAATTGTTTTTGGTCTCATATTTTTATTTATTTATATCTCAAAAATGATGCTTTTAGTATCAGATTATAATTTGAAATTTACAAAATAATTATAATTTGAAACTATATATATAAACCTTTAATAAAAATTGTATATTAGTGAGTCAACTACATAGTATTTCACACACAAACTTCTTTATAAATCTTGATTTATTATATGAATTATTATAGAAGACTGTGTTTGTTAGTTATTTTTTAATTTATTTATTTAATATTTCATATACTAAAATATAAGCTAGTTTTAGTCAAATCTAATTATATTATTAATATTATTCTGTTTTATTACCAAAATTAAAATTTATGTTTACAAAGATATTCAAAATTAATTATTATTTGTTGTGCTTTATATTATCTATGACTGATAATAAAAAAGTATTTTTGTAAAGTGTTTAAAAATATTTTGGATGGCAAGAAAACAACTAATTATAGATTCTTTATTAATTAAGGCTTAAAACATAAAATAACAGTCAAACATTGTAACGGTCAGAAAACATATGACTCGTAAACATAGTGCAGAATTCGACCACCATACAGAACAGCAGCACCATCGAGTAGCGAAGCCACCCGTGGTACTGAGTTCGAACATAGTTTATCGGTTCCACAATACAATCCACGAAACAACGCATCTGATGCGACATTAGTAAATATTTCCTTAGGCACGGTGGTCAGGGATATGCAAGAGACTCATGATTTTATTCTCGAGTTAGCCAATAATCAAACTAATATTAATTAAACATTCATATTTACATAATCGAGGAAATATTATATAGAATGGGTATCGAATAAATGAAACGTAACTGCAGACATATAGTTTAAAATTATTTATTAATACATTTTAATAAAATCATTTACTAATAATATTTTAGGGATTCAAAGCTTCAGTAGCGGAATTTGCGACATGATTATATTTTAAAGAATACATTTATTTATTTAGACATTATTTTATATTGAGGATTTCAGTAGCGGTATTTCCGATACTGAAATGTTTACAAAAGGAATTCACTTATTTGTTTGCATAATCTAGCTACCTAAAAATTCTCGAGTAAGTATTTCTAATGCATGCCTTGAGGGATTTATACCTTTGCAATGCAAGAGTCTAAAGTATGGGTTATAAGAGTAATGGCAGACATATATTTATTTAATTAAAATATTTATTTATAACTAAGGGCAAACATTTATTTGAGAGTGAATTATGCAGATAATGCAGAGGCGGAGTGATATATAGAATAATAAGATTAAGTGAAGGAACACGTGGTACGCTTTAGAAAGGCGATATGGAATGGCAGTATATTGAAACTGCAATGCCGCGAATGAATTTATAAAACTGTCAGGCTGGTCTCTGCCACGGCCCGACAAAGTAAGGTGTCACATAAGCATAACCAGGGACAAGCGGTACGTGTCGCAATTTGCCGCTGGCTGCATGACAGGTCAAATCCTACGGGAGCATTTATTATGTCCGCTTGTGTAGGACGACGGGGGTTAATTTCAACCCTGAAGAATCCGGAATATTTACGGCGGAATAGATCATCGCGTCTCTAAAACGTAACACATGTATACTTATAAACGATTATGATAAGATTTAAATGGATTTCTAATTCGGCCCGACATTATCAACATTTACTAAAGAACGTTGGTGACTCTCAAAGAAATGTAATTCTATGGAAAATTCATGATGATTTAATATATACAAAACATATATAAATTGGGAATTATTATAACTAATACGTCAGCCATTTGCGAAGTTGTAGACCCCTGCATTACAATAAATGAAGCATTGAATGCGTGTCGATTTATATGAAAGTTATTAAAGAAAGTAAATATTAATGAAAATTTGACACGCATTCATTGTTTTAAACGATCATAGATTTAAACTTTGAAAATAGAGACAATTGTGAGCATGCAATAATTAGATAATAAATATAGATAAAATGTAGATTTTAGAAATACGCACCCCAGATAGAGTGAGGTAAGCTAGATTATTAGAGAAATTTACATATTAAATTAATTATTCAATTTAGTTATACAAAGGGTAGTTTTTACATTTTATAATTTAGATAAGTAGTATGAAGAAGAGCTATAGCATATTATTAGAGTACTCTAGAGTTTGAACACAGACAGGTACCTGTTTTATAAGAAGTTTTCTGATTCCATTAATTTAGCAGCAAAAAGTTCACGAGTGGCAAGTCTTTCTTGTATTTAGATATTCATTTAATTTCATGGCAGCAGCAGCTTTCTCATTCATTTCAGGCAGCAGATCTTCATGGTGAATTTATGACGGGCAATGAAAGTTCAGCATCCGATAGGCCACCTCCCGATGGAGAATAATCTAGGTGCTTTACTCGGTCATACCTTGGCAGGAACAAATTATTTTTATATTTTTGGAGACTCTCAGTGATCGAGAGCAAAGCTAAAGTTTAAGTGAATGTCTCCAGCAAGTCTAAGATGGCCTCTTTTTTTTATCTTGATCTTTCACATTTTTGTTAAGATATTTTTAGGTTCTATTTAATCTGCCCTGAGGATAATCAATGCATTTAGTTGGTTTTTTTAATTAAAGAAAGCTGCCGTTCTATTGTTTACATTTTACATTTACTAATTAATTTTGGGGAATTTTTCTTTAATTAATCTATTATCTATCACTGACCGATGCTTTTAAATTTCAAAAACAAAAAGGGAACATAAGATTATTTTAACTTTTAATTAAATATTACATCAGATATTTTTAGAATTATTATTAAATGAAATTTAAACAAAGCAATAAATACGAACTTTATAATCCAAAATAAATGATTAAAATTATACAAAATTATATAACTAAAAGAAATCTAAATTATATTATTTTATCCCTATTTATTGCGTTTAATTTGAGATCGAAATGTGTGCGTGTTTATGCTGAATTCTACATATATTTATACATTTTTAAGATTGCTACACACACAATTCGATACCAAAAAGTTTAAATTTGGGCGGGATAGATCGGTCAGTGAGAGACGACAGAAAAAGGTGAAACTTAAGATTCGAATACGAATCTTACTGTTTCAACATTGGTGGTCGAGAGGTCAGTGACAGCTGCTTTACAAGCAGTTGTCCCGGGATAGCGGGTTCACTTCCCAGCTGATGTTATGACACATAAGAAGAAAAAAATATATAAAATAACTTAAAGGAAATTGTTTTATTTTGGGTAACTTTTATAATTCTAGAAAAGATGAAGAGAGTAAAGTAAGGAAAATAGTAAGGGCATGCACTGAATGATTATAATAAGAATATATATCACTGATTTCTGATTAATGCTTCACTAGTAATTTGTGTAGGATTTGCAATTTTAATCTCAAAAATTCTTAAAAAATTTAGTTAATACTAGCAAGGGAATAACTTATTAGCAAGATTCTACGTTATATATATTTGAGATTAATTCATTGCAACTGCTTATTTTTAAATAGCCTTCCAACTTCAGCAAACATTTCATTAATTAAAATTAAAATGATACCATGTTAACCTTGCACTCTTTCATATATCAGAAGGATTGTCTATAGTGCTTTTGTTAGAAAATAAGAATTTATTTAATCAATCAGAAATTTATTACTAAATGTTTTTACATGTGATTGACATATATATTTGGCAAGTATGAAATTACTTTCAGTTTTAATCTTACTAGTGATGATTTAAATTCCATTAATATGTATTAAATAATTTACAATGCTAAATATTTAAGTATAATGTTCTTGAGATTAACTCATTGTAACTATTTATTGTTAAATATAATTGAATAGCCCCCCAGCTTCACCAAATATCAATGCATTAAAGTTAAAATGGTATCACTTTAACCTTATACTCCTTTATGTATTAGGAGGATTGTTTACAATGCTTTTGCTAGAAAACATGAATTTAATTAATCAGAAATATATTGCTAAATGTTTTTATACCTGATTGAGTAAATTAATTCATACCATCTAGCAAAAGCATTGTAAACAGTCCTGATGTATGGAATATAAGGTTAAAGTGGTATCATTTTAACTTTAACGCATTGTCATTTGCTGAAGATGGTAGGCTATTCAATTATATTTAACACTTAAATTATATAAATGTACCTTAGCATTAACTGTAAATTATATTAACTTCACAAAATTTTATATAACATTAAACTTATCACTGGATTTTGTAAATGAACTTAAAACATATTAAATAATTGAATGGTTTATTGTTCAATAGTTCGTGAGAAGTTGGAGCATCAGAAATGACAGAACAAAGTTGCATTCCATGGATCTTGAACTCCAGAGTCCACTAACCATGCAGAGCATTTTTATCCATTTGTGAAGCTATTTATTTCCCCTTACTCAAACATGGGGAAAATAAATTATATTTTATTGATAATGTATAAATTAAATTATAGATTTGAATATGTCCATTGTCTGAAAGTTCATGGTAATTTGCAGAACTATTTGAAAACTGTTATGGAAGTTGGGGAAAAGATAATGTTTGTTGAATTATTAAAAAGAGGAAGCATTTTAAAATAATTTTTATTTAAAGTTCACATATGTACAAGAAAAAAAAACTGCTTTCAGAGAATAAAGTTGAATAGTATAAAGAAATTAAAACTGACACTGTATACATTAAGATTAAACTTTTGTGCAGCAATCTTAAAGAACAGAAAATGACTGTAAAGAAACTCAAAAATTATTCTAAAAAAGAATTGATAAAAAAATTGAAAGAACTAGTATATACATGGCAGAAATAGATAGATAGTGATACATTTAAATTCTGAAATAAAAAATTTCTCTTTAGTGTTAACTTCATTTATGTAAACTTGGGAATACATAATTAATATAATATTTTAATAAATAATCTTTTAGATAATCTTAGATTTACAATTGTATTACGAAACCTCTTGTTTAGAATTGTTTCATAAAATGCTATGGAATAAGATATTTTGTATGTGGTTTACATAATTTATTATTTTTTTAATAACGTTCATTTATAAAATAATATATGTTAATACATTTTAAAATTAATTTGTATATATATTTTGCAGTGATCCTTATGTTCGTATATATTTAATGCCTTGCAATGGAGAAGTTGAAATAGACAGAGTTGTAACAAAGACAAAGAAAAAGGCAAGTTTTTTATTCATAGTGCATACATTTTTTGATAAGATTTAATTTATTGATTAGCTGAAATACAACTTATTATTTGATGCTTTTTTTAAACAATATAAATATTGATGAAAATATGAGATGCATGATATTTAGTGATCTATGTATTTAAGAAAACATTACAAAATAATTTCAATTTGTAATTTAAAAAATTTCTATTAAATCCATGTTATATTTACAATTTATACCTATTTCTTAATTGCTGAACTATGGCATAACATAGAAATAATTTGTATATTATATATATATATATAATTGTAATATTAAAAAGAGTGGGTACAAAGTAGATGTAATACAATGGTAAGAAAAACTTTAGTGCATAATACCCGAAATACTTGAAAAATAAAGAAGTTATAAAATTAGAAGTAAGGATTGTAGTAAAACAATGCAAATAATGATAATGAATTAAATTTATTGCATTCTTTTATTTATTAATATATTGAAGCAATCACTCTGTAGTCAGAGTGAGCTTCATGTTTTCCTACCTAAAATAAACTAACATATACAAGGGTTCAAACCCAGCAGTATTTAAATTATTAACAGTGCCGTCATATATATGTAATTATATATATTACAAACTATTATAATGAATATTTTATAATTTTTGATTCTGTTATTTTGATATTTTCATACTTTTGAATATTTTAAAAGCTTGTGTTTTTTTTATTTAAAAGAGAATTTTTTTTTATCACATAAAGTTTATCATTTGTAAGGATTTATTGCTTTTAATTTCGAGTTTATAAAAATTTAAAAGAAAGAAGTTATAACCAAGATGGCAGGTTCAAATCAACCCATTGTGAAGTTTTTTTCACTAATTAAATATTAAAATGCTTGATTTTCATTAATCAAAATATCGTCTTATCATAGTTTTACTTTTATAATTTAAAGACTTTAATTAAAAGTTTTGCTAATGAAAGTGATTTGAACCTTATCTTCTTATATCTTACTGTTAATTAAAATGGACTGTAATCTGCTCAGGAATTGATTAATTGTATCATTGCCTGGCAAATGAGCCAAAGCATTCCTATAATAGCTTGGGTGGTATGAATAGTATAGATTGGAGAGAAGAGACAGTCAGTTTTAGTCTGGGTCTTACAGTCTGACAGTATTTGTTTGTGCTTAGTTTTTAGAATGTCTACTGAGTAGGTCACTGAAACATCTCCCCGGGGCTCTCGGAGCTGCCTCTGGTATGCTACCGCGAAACTCCTGCCTGGAAGAAGGCTGCCATCAGTGAAGAAGCAGTAGTGACTGAGATTGCTGACCACCAAGCTAATCCCTGTAAACTAAAGCTCAAAGAATGAACCACCTAGTCTTTGTAACATTGCTGAGGTAACAGTTCCATGCTTACCTATATCTGTGATAATTGTTTTTTTTTTTTTGTTATATTTTTGTACCTAATCTCTGTTTGAAAGTCTCTCTATAATCCTATACGTTATATATATGTAAATGCTTACATCTACTTAAGTTAAAATCGTACATTTTATTTAGTGCGGAAAATTTTATTATCATAATTATTTGGTTTTATTTTTATATGTCATTTATATGCCAAATGAATTCAACTCCGCGAGCCACTATATTTTTGATTAGTCTTTTAAATCCCCAGTGCTTCAGGGATATTTTAATTACGTTAAATTATTTGTTTTAAAGCCATGGCTCGCTGGGTTGAGAAATAGTTAAATAATATTTCTGTTTATAGGCAGATTATTTTTTATACTGCCTTGAGTGTATTTTTATTCATTATAAATTTAATGTGATCCAAGAACACTATTGCTTAAATTCCAGACAAGATATTTTTGAATAATAATGACCGTTTATTTTTATTCTGTAATAATTATTTATATGTAGCGCTTTTAGCATTATAATATTAAATAATGCTTATTGATTCCAAATGCATGTGGGACCCGTTTAATAAAGGGAAATGTAATCGTATGTCATTAAGACATTCATTTAGTTTTAGATTTCAGTTATATAATTTGGTTTAGTATATAAGTCATGTCGTTACGCCCGATTCAAATTTTATATTTAGGCCATTAATTATTTTGATGTCATTAAAGGACACAACCTAGTTTTATAGCGTTGTCAGCATGGGTCAGCCATCGTCATTATTTGCTTTGTCATAACTTGAGGATGATCGGGAACTCCGAATCCTCCACCTTCACTTATATACGTTTTAGCTGGCATATAAAGAGCCCTAGGACACCTTCGGAAAGAGTAGCAGTAGATCTGCATTGATACCCTACACGGACAATTGCATCTCCCTATCTTCCTTTTTCTCTTCAGGTATAACCCGTCAGAAGAATGGGCATACCATTTCTTATTCCCACTTAAATGATGAAGCGTCTACTCGGCCAAAATGGACCGAATCTTATATTTTGCTGCCTATGCTCGCACTGCCATTCATTATAGTATTTTAGAATCATGCCTAAAACTAATCTATAAGCCGTAACACTGTGATATAACTAAACCATTTTGTTATTTATTAATATATTTATATTTAGAATGTCACGAAAAGCTTACATTAAGCTATTTCCCTTAGACAAGCGATTCCCACATGCGAAAATGAATTCTCCTTATTTTATTTTAATTCAAGAATTAAAATATAATGTTTGTTATATTGAATATGAAAATATTCGCGTATTCAAAATCATTGTTTATAACTTTGTTGTTTAATAATTAATAAATATAACGGATATCAGAGACCAATTTACCTGGCATCGCAGTTATATATGTGTATATTTCTTGTTGTGATCGAAGTGGCATCGATCATAGTCTGTTAAATGCATTATGTTAATTTATTCAAACACTAAAGTGTCTCTCATGAATTCTCATTTTATCTTATAATTCAAGAATTAAAATATAATGTTTGTTATATTGAATACGATAATATTCGTGTATTCAAAATCATTGTTTATAACTTTGTTGTTTGATAATTAATAAATATAACGGATATCAGAGACCAATTTACCTGGCATCGCAGTTATATATGTGTATATTTCTTGTTGTGATCGAAGTGGCATCGATCATAGTTTGTTAATTGCATTATGTTAATTTATTCAAACACTAAAGTGTCTCTCTCATGAATTCTTTTGTTTAGGTCATTATTTAACCAAAATAGCGTTTCTCCTTATAAACCCATTTTATAATTTTTCTTTGGCATATAAATAAACCGCACTATATATGTATATGCATGACATCCCATAATAACTACAGATGTAAGCATAATCAAAATATTCTAGCATGAACTATATAAATAAAATACATTTAGAATAAAATGTTTTTTTATAATGCTAAATTAAAGTATCTTTTAATCCTATCCAGAGTTCGAATCTTTATTTGATTAGTTTTTTAAACATAATAGGGTTTATATAATTATGTATTATTCTAGCTCTCTTATCTTAATCGGGGATTCATTCTCAAAAACCCTAGTTCGAATCTCATGTCTCTGTACTGCTGTGTGACGTCCGGTACAATACTATAATTGGTGTGTGTGCATAAAATAGTAGTGATAAGGTTAAACTGAAATTAGTTTGATTTGACTTGTGAAATAGCCTCAAGAACTTTGAAAATCAATTTTTTTGTTTAAAAAAAAAAAGGGAACTGTAAGTTAACAAATTAGCATTGTTTCTGGGATTGCTAATAGAAAAACAGCTTCTCATAATAATCTCTTATATAAGAAAATCCTTGCTGAATTCTCTTATCAGTATTAGAGAATATTAACTGTTTATGTTAGCAAAATAATAGGAAAGCAATCTGTACATTGTACCGTACATTGTACCATAGCTTTAACATTGTGTTGTTTGACTACTCAAAAGCCTGAAAGTCTGTGATCTTTTGGATCTTTTTGCTTTGAATGTTTTTATGAAATCCCAGAGATCAGAAAAACATCTTAACATTTTGATCAGTGATAGTGTTCTTGTTTCTCTTTTAAATGATTGTGTAAATAATTATTTGATGAATCATTAATTAAGATAATTTACGCACACTGTCTAGATTTTAGATCTATATATGAAGCAATTCCTGATTTATTTTAGAGTATAACAGAATATTGTTTTATTAATTATAGAGATATGCTATAAGACCAGTATCAAATGATAACACAGGTAGATAATGAAGATTTTTATTAAGGTATGAAAGATCACTTGGAATCTTGGAGTATTATCATTAAATTATAAAATATCATCTTTCTTCACTTCCTATTTTTCCATTGCTGCAGAAATTTTAATAAATTAGGTCACTTGAAAAAAAGAAAAATAATTTTGTTCAAATCATATTTTGAAGACTGATGAAAAATAAGTAAAATTAAAATTGAAGTCTGATTTTATCATATTTTAAAAAGAATAGGATGATCAAAAAATGTAGATCGTTAAATAAAATGCTGTTCCTACAAAACGAAAGTTTATTGTTAATGAAGAGAAAGAAATCATAGATAGAGAAAACCTGTAGAATACAACAGAGGTTCCCAGGAGAAAATAGAAACCAGGTTTTAAATATGAAATACTTAAACAGCAATTTATACTTGTGATCAGAGTTTGACGGCAAAATGAATCTCCAAATTGTGAGCATTTTGTTTGCAGAATAAAACTTTAGAATGTGGATACTTTATTTGAAATAAAGGATGAGTTAATAATGAAAAGTTGAACAGTGATCATTATTTCCATTGGTCACATAGTAGATTATTTAAAATTATGTGGGAATCCATGCTTTTTTTATGTTTATTCTAAATCATTGTGAAGAAGTTATTAATGAATATATATTGCTTGTTCAACTGGATTAAATAACTGAAATTTATAAAAGATTAGCTTAAAAGTAAATAATGATTTATCAAAGCTTGTGATCCACAAATAGATGAGCTAGGAATTGAATCAGATCCAAGAAAATTTAATTATAATTTATAAAGTTGATTTTATTAATAATTATTTATGTTATTCTATGCATTATTACTGAATGAATTGTTGGAACTTAAAACATCCAATAACGAAATTTGTAAAAGAAAAAAAACATTGATTAAATCATTATTATCATTAATAAGAAAACACTTATTATCATTACTGTTTTTTTTCTTTCTCTCTCTCTCTCTCTCTCTCTCTTTACAGTGAATTTAACTTTTGGAAAAAGACTGAAAATAGTATAAAATATTTTAAAGAAATATATATATATATATATATTAGTGAAATTATCTGGAGATAATAATCTTTATGTAATCACATGAGATTTGATATCTTGTACTTTTTTTTTTTCAATGATAAAAATTTATGTGGTTTTTTATATATATATTTTCTTAAAATTTTTTGTATACGGTAGATTAAGAACACTTTTTTTTTGTATTTGTAACAAATTGTAATACTATTATTTTATATTTGATTGAATATGGATGTTTAGTTTTTGTAAAAAAAATATTTATTATAATATTATTGAATTAATTTTGCTTAGTCATATTTCCCATCATATAAGATTTGAAATTATAAATTTTGAATGGTTCATTTTTTTTTTTCAACATAAACTTTTGCACAAAGTTATTATTTAGATGATATAGCTGTTGTCCAGGGGAGTGGGTATTCAGTAAACTTTAGTTGCTTTAACTATTCATCTATCTAGATTGCAAAATTTTTTATTATTAATGAAATTAGTGTAAGGGTAGAAGAGCAAGTGTAGTTTTCTTTAGATCAATATGAAACTTAAAAAGATAAGCAATTTTAATCCTTTCCTATTTAGAATAACAATATTATTTTTGCTGTGATCTAATTTATAGTTTTTAAATAATGACTGAATTTCAGACTAAAATTGATAATCTATAAATAAAAAAATCTTAATTACATAGAGCTGTATTGATTTGATGCTTTAAATTTGTTTTAAATAGAAACATTTAAATATATGTAAGAACTTAACATTAATTCACAAATGAGAAGATGATTTTTATATAAAATAAATACATATCATCATTACCATAAAAATATATATCTTTGCAAAAGAAATTATTTTAATGTTTGTTTTTAAGTTTGTTTTATATATGTCTTTTTTATTGATGACAATTTTGAGATAACTAGATAATAGAGTGCTTCAACATAATTATAACATCTGATCATCATTAGTTGTAATCTGAAAATACTTTCAATTCCTTTAATAGAATTTTCTAGCCTCTTAAATTTAGAGCTACCTCATAAAATAACTAAACGTTCTAACATAATTAAGTTGCTTTTACTTTTAATATTTAAAAAATAAAAAAAACACTTCTCTTTTCCTCCATTCTAATAATCTTTTTAAGAAGATAATACCTCTAATAATCTTTTTAAGAAGATAATACCTGAAACTTGTTTGTTATACTTATTTTACTTCTACTTTATATTATTATTTATTTTGGACAGAAGCAGTGTAATGTGGTATTATTGACAGTTAACATATTATTGACAGTTAACATAGTACTGTCAATAACAATTCAACCTGCTTGCAAGAAAGCATTAATAAACTGATAGTTTATCATATTGAAAATTTTATGCATAAATCGAATGCTATTTACATGGTAATCAGCAGTCAACATTTATTTAACAGGCTTAATAATAATAAGAAATCAAAAATATTTTTGAAATTAAATAATAACAATATTATAAATGGAAAACATTGTGGTTTACATTTTTTTAAAATCGAGAATACATTTTTTTTTTACTCCACAACTCTTGTTGTAACTATTATTAATTCACATATTTGATAGTTATTACTTTTATATATAGGTGTCACTATATTTACGATAATAGCAAGGAAAGTAGTTTACTGTTTAAGGCTCAAATAGGATCATTAGCAACAACGGAATGTACACATAAATGGAGAAATGCAGGTGATTTAATCTCCAAGTTATGTAAGGAAGGCATGAAAAATATTAGGCATCTGCTAATTGAATGTAAATGCTTATAAGAAGAAAGGGTACAAATATTGCAGTTGTGAGAGAATAAATATAAACAAAGTCATTATACAGAAGGTAGGTTCCTGGTTTTTATGCTGGGTTTGTAAAAAGATAAGGAAATCGAGATATGAAGGCCATAGAGTGGACAAAGGTGATGTTGTGGAAATGGGATGGTGTAACATAGAGAAGAAAATAGGAAAAACAGGATGGGGAATGGAAAAGGAAGGTAAAGTGGCTCAACAGGTTTCTCTGGGCATAGTGGCTGAAAGATTCCTGACTTCAAGAAAGGAGAAGCCATAGTGCATTGCATCACATTGAAAAGAGGGTCAATATTAAATAAACTTTTTGAATTATTATAATCATTTGCTGTTATATAACTTATTTAAATATAGTTATTACATAACAAGAGTAGGTCATTTATTTTTAAAAAAATTCCACTGATTTTTTTTTTTTTATTCAATATTTGTTTTATGTTTTTTTTTTTAATTTTAAAACTTATTGAATATACTTTATAATATTTACATAAAAACATAATTTACATTTATTTAAATTAATTTACTTAAAATGATTTATTAAGTTTAAATATAAAGGCATTTCTTGATAATTACTTAATCAATAATAAGTACATAATATTAAAACATTGTTAATAAAATTCATTATTATTATTATTTAAAAAAAAAGTTTGCATTTAGTTTAATACAATTTTAAGATTTAAATCAGAGCCAAAGCTTGAATAATTTGTTTAGACCTATCTGTTGTTTTTAGTTCTAATCATGAGAGTATTTCAACCATCAAATTGATTAAACTTACAAATTTTTTCAAGAGCATTCATTGTTTTTATTCTAGAATATTCTGTTGTAAGGTTGAGTAATCTTATCACTGGATTAATTTCTGGCTTATGGTCTTCATTAGTGAATAACTTGGATCTGATGTTAAATGTAATGCACAGTGTATCTAGCAGTTATTTCTAACTTTTTGTGTACTATCAAGTTAAAAACCTGTTACTGAAAAAAAAAAAATCATAAGGTTTTTGAACTCTAATTCACTTTGCTTTATAATTATTTAAATCTGACATTAGTCCAGTTATGCATTTTAGTAATCTCAATTTTATATTAACTGGAGACATCATTGAAAATGCTGACAAAGTATCAATTATAGGTTAATTTCCATTGATTATTCAAGTTTGAAAAAAAAATAGAATGAAGAGAACTGTCTTTGAAAACATATGCTAATAAATAAATAAAAAAAAAAACATGTGTGGCTTTAATTGCTCAGAAGTTGATAAGAAGTTCGAGCACCATTATCATTTCTGGGACCTCCCGATTCCAAAATCGGATACGCTACCAACTGCGCCAAACCTCACATGTTAAATGTAAACAGATAACATCACGAAATGTTTTGTTGATATAAGGTCATAAATATGAACATTTTATCATTAATAAATTCAGATGAGTCCAAAGAAATAGTGCAAATCCAAGCATTATTTTTCAGACTGCAACATTTATAGAATAGAAATTAAGTTCATCCTAATTTACTATAATAATTTTTCATTTAATTAAAAAATGAACATTCAAAAATAAGCTTGAAGATTTATTGCTATGCTTGAATAATGATATCAAACTCCCAAATATTTTTGGCATAACAAAAAAATAATGATTCTGTTTAGTACTTCTAAGCATCAATGTTCATTTCTCTCTAGCAAATTCTTCTTTTTTTTTTTACCAAATTTTTTGACACTATTGCAAGCTTTAATAAATAGTCGCCAGATGGTAGTGCTTATTAAATCCCTATCTATATACTTTGTCGGGTCTTTTTTTTTTTTGCGAATGATATCTTTTTGTGTGCAGAAAGAAGAGAAGATATGGAAATTATGTTGAGGACATGTGCAAGGATGGGTAAAGAGATGGGGATTAAATTTAGTTAAGAAAAATCAAATATAATGATGGTTAATACTGGGGAAAGAGAAGATGTAGAATTTTCATTGGGGGATATAAAGTTAAGTGTGGTGGATAGTATATAGGTATTTGGGAATTAGCTTATATAATCAGGAAAATTGCTTGGATGAATGGGAGAAAAAATTGGTAAATGAAGCAAAGAAAAGAAAGGGTTTGGTAAAGAAACTTAACAGTATTTTCATATAATAAATATGATGTAGCTAGAATTGTATGGAAGGGAGTTGCAGTAGCAGGGTTAACATATGGTAATGATGCATTATGTGTTAGTAAAAGGGTTTTAGATTATTTAGAGAAAGTACAAAGGGTAGTAGGAAGACATGTATTAGATGCAGAGATGTGGACAGCAAAGGAGGCAATTCAAGGAGAAATGGGATGGGCAAGTTTTTATATGAGATGCAAAAAGTAAAATGAAAATGTTTGGTAGGTTGCAGTGTATGGATAGTAAAAGAATAGCCAAAATAGTGTTTAATTGGGTTATGAGTAAAGGGCAGGTAACAAGAAGGGCGAGAAAGATAATGCGGTATGCAAAAGATTTGAATAAAGAATTTATATCAGTATACTTGTATAAAAGGTGGGACGATTGTGTTAGGAGGATTGTTGAGTGTTATAGTGGTAAGGAATGGGATAAAAGAATAGAAGCATTAATAAAAAATAGGGAGTTGGAGAGATGGAGAACTAGTATGGAGGGTAAGAAGGGTTTAAATATATATAGAAGTAAACGGAATATTGGATGCGAGTTAATTTATGATAATAGTAAGGAAAGTAGTTTGTTGTTTAAGGCTCGAACGGGATCTTTAGCAACAAGAGAATATACATGTAAATGTAAAACTATGGGTGATTTAGTGTGCAAATTGTGTAAGGAAGGTATAGAAAGTATTAGGCATCTGTTGATTGAATGTAAATGCTTGAAATCAGAAAGAGTACAGATAATGAAGTTATGGGAGAATAGGTATGAGCAAAGTGACTATACAGAGAGTTATTAGTTTTTATGCTGGGTTTGCGAAAAGATAAGGGGGATTTCGATATAAAGGCTATAGAGTTGACAAAGATTATGTTGTGGAAATGGGATGGGGCAGAATATGGGAAGACTTAGAGTGGGGAATGGAAAATAAAGTGGCTAACAGGTTTATCTGGGCATAATTGCTAAGATATTCTTGACTTCGTTTAAGGAGAAGCCAAATACATCACATCACATAGAGCTGTCCTATCCAATATTCCCCACTAGTTTTTAGCTCAAGGTTTTCATCAGTGAGGAGCTTTTGTATCAAGGAACAGTGCATCTGTATCTTTTGAATGCAATGCACCTTTTTTCCTCTAGCAGTCATCTTTTACTTGGTAATGGTTTCAATCTAATAAAACATCATATGACTCTTGCTTACATCATGTTATTTAGCAAGAAATTCCTTTCTTCTTACCACATTTTTGCCACCTAGTGTTGACTATTCCAGAAAATTTAACACATTTTTTAATATGAGCTAATAGTTTGATAGCAAAACAAAGAAGTAAATGATAGCTGCTAGAGAAAAGAAACATTAAATCCAGAAAATCCAAGTTCACTGCTACCTGATTCAAAAGTTCTTTACTGATGAAAGCCATAAAAGCTAGAAATTAGTTTGGAGATAGGGCCGTGCGGGCTGGCTAGGGATTTAGTAAGAACTATCATGTGACATCTATTAATTATTAAAACTTACAATAGGTGGCAAAAATGTGGTGATAAAAAATAATTAACTGCTAAATGGCACAATGTAAGTAGTGTTCATGTGAATTCTCAATGGTTTTATACCAAACCAAAGTCATTATAATATATAGATTCTGAATTGATTCCAGATCTATATAACTATATAAGTAATTTGGCGTAGATTGAAATATTAATAGGTTTTTTTAATATGGGCTAGTAGTTTGATAGTAAAACAAAGAAATAAAAGTTGCTAAACAAATAGTGCATTAGATCTAAGATTCTAAATGCACTGCTCCCAGATTGAAATACTCCTTGTCGATGAAAGTCATAAGTTAGAAACTAATCTGGTAATATTAGATAAGACAGCACTAGATAGATATTTAATCAGCATTAGCATCTATTAATTATTAAAGTTTTTACAATAAGTGGCATAAATGTAGAAAGAAAAAAGAATTTGTTGCTGAACAGTATAAGTGGGAAGATGTATTATTTGTTTTTGTCTAACTGGTGATAAAAATGTAGTGAGAAATAATTACCTAACTTTCTCATCAATATTCCCAAAGATAATTAACAAGAAAGTAAATTAGAATAGCAATGAGTTAGAAATTGGCTAATGTATATTATAATAACAGTTAAAGGGATTATTCTTTAATCCTGAAAGTGTTGCGTGCAAAATTTTTTGTGAATCAAAAAATCTTTTATCATAAAGTTATGAGTGAGACTAAGTTTAACTACCGCAGAAATTAATTTTAGAAAATCAATACTACTATTATGTAGTATAATAGTGATAATAATATTATAAGTCTCCAAATGAATTTTTTAAAACTATATTTTAAGAATGATTTAAATTTAAATTAATATAGAATCAAGATAAATTTTATTGCTGAAAATGTTTTAAATCTATCTTCTCTTTTTTTTTTTTTTGATTTTAAAATGAAAACTGGAAAAATTTCCAAGTGATAAGTATTAAAGCAATATCTAGTTATAGTTGTAATAGCATTCATTAAGCTAAAATCTTTCACATTCAGCATTTGATAGTTGCAAAGTTTCACAAAGATCTAAAAGATTTAGCTCATTTATACAATACGTTTTATATGAGCTAACATATAGTATTACAATATTAATTTAAGATTATATTACATAATATATTTTATATGAGCTAACATATAGTATAACAATATTAATTTAAGGTCTAACAATTATAGTGGTGTTGGTAGATTGATCAAATTCCATGTAGCTGAAAAAATATCTGGCAGATTTTAGCTAGTTTGTTATGAAAAACTGATTGAAGCTTTTGAGATGTCAGATTAAAACAAGAATGACATCTCAGATATAGAATAAAAAGTATAAATGTAATTGTTTAAATTAGGGAAAAGCCCTCTATTTATACTGCTTATTAAATAAGTGAGAGAAGGAATTTGAGATTCTAATAATTCAAATTATTATGTTTTGGTGTACATATAATGCTGGACAATTATTAAGAAAGTCCTTCATAATTTTTTCTCCCTTATGATATAGAGAACATATTGTGTCTATATATTTGTAAAAAATCTTTTTTGGGCTACAAAGACATTGGTATGAAGAGCCTCAAGATTGATTTTAATTAAAAAATCCAAATATTTTGGTTCCAAATACCAAAATTTAAATCTTTGAATTATCTGTTTATTAATAAATTTAAGTCTAAATTGTGGTGGGTTAATTAATTCTTCTTTGTGTACTATTACATATGCTTTCCAGTATTTATTTTTTGTTAAAAATAATTTTTGATCTGTTGTAGTATATTTAGCTGTGCGTGTGCTTAATCCTTTAATGAAAGGAGTTTTGATTTTGATGAATTAATCAGTATAAAGCTTAGCACCTCAAGGTACAAGTTAATAAAGCTGGTGATCTCATTTATTGCTTTCTGAAGACAGTATATTGAGATGCAGCATAATGAGAGTCTCTTCAGTTTAGCATGTTTTTGCATCAATTCATTACTAATTGGTACCATTTTCTTGTTCCAGATTAATTTATTGTATAGTGATATTTTTTTTATTTTTTATAAAAGGATATTGTGTACTTGATGGTAGGCATAAAGCATATAATAGGAGGTTTTTGAGAAGATCAAAATATTGATGAGAGATAATTTTGCATATATAGATAAATATGCTTTAGATAATGAGTTGTATTTTCTATAGATTAGGGGTTTATTTTGGATTTCAGATCTTTTAGCATTTGGAGAAAGATTAAGGGGGAAACTTAAGATTTTATGTGGAAAGGCAATGAAAAGAGAGTTTATTTTAATGCCTAAAAAAATATTCACAAAAGAGATTTTTTTGTTGTTGTTGAATTTGAGATAGTAGTTCTCTGTATAATTGTTTAGAATATTAAATAATTGACAGATATACTTTTTTGATGGTAATAAGATGACTAAGTCATCCATATATGCTATGTCATTGTTTGATTTATAAAAATACTATAAATTCCTAGCAGTTTATTTTGGTTAATTGATAATCATGGTTTAAAGTAAACGAGAACAAGAAGTGAGCTTAGGTGGGAATCCTTTGCTATCGAGTGGTGTGAGATAAATGGGGGGAGTTTATTCATTTAATATAATGTGAATTTGTTTGTTATTGAGTAAGTTTGCTAATATGTAGAGAATAAAAATAGTTACATTATATTCTTTAAGGATTTGTAGTTTATCAATAGGAATTAAATCAAAGGCTGCAGGGATATTAAATTGCACTGCAATAATTCCTGATTTTCTAGATGATATCTAGTCATTTTAAAAAACGTAATTGCAATAGAGCAGGGGTCCCCAACCTTTTTGCACTTAAGAGCACATTCTATAATGCTGGCCAGGTGGCGGGCACCATTTATTTTTTCAATGTAAATTTATAGTTGGATATTGTTAATAATACTCATAATGTACAAAAAAATATTTATTTTAAAAAATAAAATTTTTAACATATAATTAATGTTTATATTTTTACACTGTAAAAGTATAGTATGCCCTACAATTTGATTACAATATAATACAATAATTTATAAGAAATTTTAAAAATTAAATTTATTTGTATCAGATAAATAATTTTTTATCGTGTTCGGATAGCGGCGGGCACAGGTAAAATGCTCTGCAGGCGCCATGGTGCCCTGGTGCCCACAGGCATAGGGTTGGGGACCCCTGCAGTTGAGACAGGTCAATCTTTTTTGGCAAATTGAAAACTTGATAGATGGGAAAGGATGAGAGATTCATTCTTATCTCTTATTAGCGATTATATAATTTTAATTAAAATGGGGGCCATTGAGTTAGATCAAAGGTTATTAACCAGTGGTGGGATATTTTTTTTTAAAGAAAAGACGCCATTCAGACACAATACAGCTAGTCTATACACTATAGATTTGATATCAAAGATAGTTAAGTATGTTTTCAATAATAGATATTATGAAATAATTGAGATATGTAAATATGAATTTGGGAATTGCATGTGGTCCTGGGTGTACCTTAGGCAAAGATTTTAATTTAAGTATGATGTTCTATTTTGCAATGATATGTCTTTCTTTACAATTACCAAATAGCGAGGAGAAAATGTAGACTTATTTGATATGATAAAATATAATGATATCACTGTTTTCTGGAGTTAATAAAATACAGTAGTATCTCATAATAATGGAATAATGGGAACCAAATTTTTGCATTGAACTGTTTTTACCATTAAATGAATATCATTTATGAACCAACATATTTATTATATACTTTATATCAAAAGTTACTTATCTTAATATTATTTTATTAACACAATTATTTAAACATTTATAAAGAAAAATTTAAAAAAAAAAGTGTTGTGTTAACTAATTTTTTGAATTTAGCAACTTTACTCACTTTCTGCAATATTTTATCAGCAATAAAAAACAGTAGTGCTAAACATATAAAACAGTAATATGAAGGCAAAATAAATATATTGTTTAGCCTTAAAATATATATTCCTTAATTTATAGTGACAAATAAATTTATATTTATTGTGATAACTTTTAACATGAAAATAAATATTCTTTATAGCATTAAAATCAGGCATTGTTTTCTTTTGTTTAGCTGAGTGACTTCTAAGTTGTATCTATTTTAAATTTAAAGTTGTTGCTGCTTAAGAAAATATTAATATCCTAATCTTTTACAATGTTGGTCTGTCATATAGAAAACTTACTGCAGTTTCCTTGTCATAATTAATAGATTATTATGTTAAGAAGATTGCTTCATAAGAACAAATTTTAACTTTGAAATTCTTGTTAGCAGTATTCTGTCCTTTTCAGCCTTCATATATACTTAAGCAAATTTTAAGTCTTGCATTTAAAGAAATATTATAACTTATTAGATTTTCAATCCATACTATTAACAGATGTTCTCTTTTTTCCAGTTAGTTTGTCATGCTTCTTTTATTGTTTTAGTTTTCACAGGAATAACATTTTTTTTTTAGAAACTTATTTTAATGTTCATGATAATACTTGTTTAGTGAGTCAATTTTAATTTCAGGTATTGTTTAGTTAGCGTAATCATTTCTAATTAATCATTTAAGAAAAATATTTTAATGTATTTTTTTTTTTTTGTGTTGATATTTAGTACTAGGTTGCCATTTACTTAACCAAAAATATTAAATACCATAATTAACACAAAAATATTATTGGTAAAAAATATTGAATACAGTATTTAATAATTTTTATAAAGTTTAGTAAATTATCAAGAATATATATGAATGCTGTTAAAGGATTTCTGTTTCAAAAAGAAAATTTGACATTTGGAATAATTTTCAATCTCAGATGTTGAAGTGTGTTTTGCGAAAGACATCACTGTCATAATTTAAAAGCAGTACTGCTATAACAAGTTGCACTTAATCTAGATCAATTAACTAATTATTATGGAATATAACTAATTAATATTTCTGTGTTTATTATGGAATATAACTAGTTAATATTTCTGTGTTTATAAAAACAAAAATGGATTCTTTCATATAATTTGTTATTAAGATCTGAACAATCATCATAAAAATATTAACTGTAATTAATTAATTAAATGATTTTTTAAATAGTAATTCTTCTTTATTAATTAATTGCTATTTTTCAAATATCCATTATTTCTTTCTTTATGATGTTTATTTAACTTTTTTATTTTTTTTATTTCTACAATTTCTTCCAATGTATTTTTTTTTATTTTTTATAATTCCTGTATTTCTGAATATATACCCAATTATTTTCCTTTTTCTCTTACTTTTTTTTTTTTGATTTTTTTCAATACTTCTACATTTCTGACTTTTTCACTCATCTCCAGTCTTTTTACTTCTTATTTTTCCTAATTCTCCATATTATTATCCTATATAAAACTATAGTTTTAATACACTTTTAACAATTTTTTTTCTCAAATTAAATTCAGATTAGTTTTGAAGTATCTTTTTTTTTTTTTTTTTCAGACTCTTAATCCAAAATGGAATGAAGAATTTTTATTTCGTGTGAGTATATCTTGTTTTTTAATCATTTATTTACAAGTTTATGTATAGATTTTGAATTGTTTATTAGAAAAATTTATATTTATTATAACTTATATGTTTATCTTCATTTTTAAGGTACAACCAAATGAACATAAACTTTTATTTGAAGTTTTTGATGAAAATAGAATTGTAAGTATATTTTATATATTTGTGTGTAAACGTTTTAAATTTTTTTTTTTTTTAAAATAAAGTCCGGTAATTTTAAAAAGTTATCTTATATTTTTTAAATAAAATTACATTTGAAATGAAAAGAAGACATGACAAAGTCAAGTCTTTTTAAAATAGTTGATAAATTTATTTAAATATTTTTAAAAATTGTTTTGAATAATATATTTGATTATATTCAGTAAAAGTTGATAATTACATCATTTGTGTTTTCATTTTTATGATTAGTGCACTGACACTAATCTATCTAAGATTATCCTAGAACCATTGTTTTTAGCTAAGAAAATCTTTATATTTGCTGAGTAAAATTTTTATGGTATTTGGATTAATTATAGGTTTCACTATCTGAAAGAAATATGAATTTGCTTGAGAAATTCTCAGCTATCTGACAAAGTATTAAAATTCTATTAGTATTTAAATCCCAGATTATGTGTCCATTTTTAAAAATTTTAATGTATTTGTGGTTTACTGAACCACAAATACTTAAAAATTTGTAAAAATAGCTAAATTAAATACTTTTATATTAACTTGCCTGTTTGTGTTTTTGTCAGGATGTTCACATTTTTTAATTTTTAACTATGAAAAAAAATCTGTATGTTTTTAGAACTCAAACTCACATTAGATTCCCCAGAAAAATTTTTAACAACTGAGCCAGTGGAAATATTATGTTTGTACCATAAAATTTTATTAATATTTTCATTTAACTCATTCTTAATTAATTAAAAGTAAATATTTTCTTTTAAAATCTGAATTATTCTTCAGAAATAATTAATATTTCATAAATATTTTATGAAAAAAATAAGAAATATGTAAAAAAAAAATGCTTAGAGAATTAATTAAAAAGCCAATACATAAATATTTTTATATGGTAGATAGTCACATGATATTTACATTTAAAATTTATTTGTTAAAGGGCATATTTTTTATTTTCATGTCTTATTATTAAATTATAATTTTTGCCAGATTTTTTTTAGTTTTAATCAAAAAAAACTTTGTTTAAATAATGCTTTTATGTAACTAGCTGATTGAAAAGTACAATATAACAAAGTAATCCGCCACTTGACTAATTTGTAGTTCTTGGAAAGTATCAGTGATCTTAAGAATGTAGACTTGTTATAAAGCAATTGGAAATTGCAGGAATATTGTCATTTTATAAAAACATTTTAGGTCTTATTGATTTTTACAGATTATTTGGGCCTCAAATGCTTTTATGAAATGACAATATTTCTGCAATTTCCAATTGTTTTATAACAAGTCTACATTCTTAAGATCTCTGATATTTTCCAAGAACGACAGATTACTTTGTTATTTTGTACTTTTTGGTCACGGTTATTTACATTAAAAGCATTATTTAAAAAAAAAGTTTTTTTTTTATATATATTATTTTTAATATAATGATTGTTAATGGACTTTAAAAATGTAACATCTTAAACCAATAGATATTATTTAAAAAAAAAGTTTTTTTTTTATATATATTATTTTTAATATAATGATTGTTAATGGACTTTAAAAATGTAACATCTTAAACCAATAGATATTTTTATATAAAATATGTTTAAATAATCATTTTTAAGGGTATGGGAGAGACTTTATTAAACAAGGAAACTATTAATACAAAGGAATTACTTATATCTTTTTCTTTATAATTTGGCATTTTATTTATTATAAAGATGTCTCTGATATGTTATTTTCTTATACTTTTTCACTTTTCAGAAAGCAAACATTTGTTTCATACATATTCAGTATGAGTAAAAAAAATGTAACTGTCTAACAATTTTTCACCAAATCATTGTATAATAAACTCTCAAAAATGAAATATAAAGGAATATTTTATTTACGTATAAATTTTTCATAAAATTATTATGCTTTGTGCTTTTAAAACCTCAAAATCTATAAATTCAAGGAAATGCAATACTTTTTCATATTCTAATTAATATGATTAGTCAAGTAATTATTGCATTGACAAGATGTATATGTATAAATGTAAATTTAAATGACAATTTTTTATTTCTATTCAAGTTTGTTCGAATTTTTTTATCAAAATTCCAAAACTTGTGTGCATATTTTCAAAATATTTTTAGTTTTATTTCATACGTGTACATATACTTGCCTTTCATTTTTTTCATTTGTTTTTTTTTTTTCAATTGTCCATATGTTTTGTGTCCAATTATAAAAATTATTAAAAAAAAAATTATAATACAAAAAACAAATTAATATGTATATTTTATTAGACAAGAGATGATTTTCTGGGAATGGTGGAAATACCTTTGGCAAATTTGCCATCTGAACAATCAACTATACAATCAAGGCAATATATTTTGAGACCGAGAAGGTTAGTAGTTTTTCTTATTAAAATATAATATTTTTAACTAATTATAAACACATAGTACTAATTTTTAATAGTATTATTTAATTTAATAGAATATTATTTAATCTTGTGAATCATCATAAAAAATTAAAAAAAATTTTTTTTACCCTTTGAATTGCTTCACTATTATTTTTTTGAAAATCAAATATTTATTACTGTTTTAAAATAATTACTTAAATTCTTCATCTATATTTATACTTTTATTAATATTATCTATCAGCTGTGTTTTATTATTATTATTTTTTATTTGGGTTTATCAATTATCAATCTAAAAAAAAATTATTAATAAAATTCCATAAGCATGAATTTTAAATTATACATACATATATATTTTAGGTTATTTTTTATAACACTTTTACAAAGCTAAATTATTATTGTCAAAGAAGATTTGAGGCATAGCACAAATTAATCCTAACTTTTAAGTATTCATTTACAACTAACACATTATCTGCAAATTATGTGATAAATAATGACTACTAAAAGTTAGTTTGATTATGACTTGGTCTAAAAGGTGTATCAATTATGTGGACTATTTATTTTTTCTTTAAAAAAGACGTTTTTTTTTTAACATATCTAACATTTTCAATGGAGTAATCTGTCTACATGTTATATAAAAATAATAAAATATTTTAATTTATATACATTTAGAAAATAATTGGTATGTCTTAAAAAAAAGCAATAAATATTATAATTTTATCAAAAAAAAAAATATTGCAAAAACAAAACAAAACATATTTCAAATTATTTATAAAAAAAGTTTAAATTTAAATATACATTTATTTATTATTAACTAAATTTTAAAGTTTTAAATGAAACAAAAATTAATTATCTTTTTAGCTTTTTTATTCATTTTCCACTAAAATTTGTTCATTGAAGTTGCTGTCTTACTGTGTATATATATATTGTAGATATATATGACTCATTTCACCCACATACATATTATTTAATTAAAAAAAAAAAGAAATTCTTTTATATATATAGATTTATGTGTGTATTTATTATTATATAGTCTATATAAATACTTAATAAATAAGCAGTTGTAGAGAGAGACGGTAATAATATTTAATATTGATTTATTATATTTTTTATTAAATAATGTGTTAAATTATTTAACTTTCGTTTTGTTAAAATAAAGTAGATCAGAAAGAAAGTGTAAAATAAGGTGATCAGATCAAGATTAGGAGATAAAAAAAATGTACACATGCAAAAGAGTGTGAAAGAATGAAAACATCTGTATAAACACAAAAACGCCTTTACACCTATTTCTGATAACTATAGATTGCCAGCTTTGTTGTATTGTTTTTATCTGTATCTAAGATTTTTTTTTTTTAAAAGAGAGAGTGCTTTGAGGAAATAAAAGGTGATTATTAATTTTCTTGTAAAATTGCGACAGACCATCAAACTTGAGAAGTTTTGATTTTTTGTTTCAAGATAAGAGATTTTCAGGTGGTCAGTTTCTTTGACCAAAGATTGGCAATATAAATGAATGAAATAATATTGAGAAATCACTGTCAGTATTATTAATCAGAGATGTAATGACTCAGTTTTTACCTTATTATTAAACAGAAATGTTTAAAGATCACTCAGTCATTATTATTAAAGAGATGTAACGATCAGTTTTTTTTTTAATATTGAAAAAAAAAAAAAGTGAGCAATTTGATTTTTTTTTTCACTCTTTAAAAATTGAAAAAAAGGAAGGAAATGACTCTTGTTTTAAAGCCAGTATAGACGAAGATGTGCATCTATATAAGTAATTTCGAGCAATATTAAGATAAAGAAGAAAGAATGGAACAAAATTGAATTACTTGGAAGAAATTATTAACAATTATATAAAAATGATATTAATATATCTTGCTGTGCATAATACCATGAATTTGCATTGCTAAAACCATTATTTCTGCTTCCTGGAATAATACAGAATGGGTTAAAATCACTAATCTACTGTGGACTCATATACCAATCAAATAATAACCAACAAAATGATAGAGTTTGAAGCCAACCACACAAGCTATATGAAATGCTTCTTTTCTGGCTCCTGGTCTAGTCTAAGCTCATTACCTTTGGATGGATGGAGAAGGGGAAAGAAGAGGAAAAGAAAATGTATAAAAGCCATATATAGCCAAATTTGAAGCTATGAATCAAATTTCTGTTAAAGTTTTCCTCAGTCATCTAAAGTGTCTAAAATGATTTTTTTTTAAATGGGAGAGACAAGAAAATCCACCAGTTCATATCTATCTAAAAGTATTTATAATAACTCTTTTTGAAATGGTAGAATGAAGCCAATCAACGAATTCAGCATTATCAAAAGTATCAACAATAAATAATTTTAAAATTGAAGAAATAAGCAGGTCAATTAATTCATGTTTATCTTAAAGTATCTGCAAGAATTTTTTTTTTTTAATGGAGCAAAGACAAGCAGTCTGAAAATTCAAACTCAGGACATTTATAAGAAGTGAAAGTGATCGGGTCACTATGAACTTTCGTTAACAGATCTTTTATTATTGCTTATTAAAAGTAAACCTTAATTTATTGTTCAAAGCATTATTTTTTTCTTTTGATACAGAAACATTAAGGGCTTGTTTATCTATAGTTATTCTCAATATCACATAACATAACACAAATACAGTTTAAATCTTTAAACTTAAATGTTCATTTTTTTTTTTTATTATATTGTAATATTGAAATGTTTTTTTTTAATTGTTCTTCAGTTGTTATGATAATGAGCAACCTATAAATATATGCATTTATAATGTTTTTTTTTATTTTATGTTGTTGCATATTAAAATTGATATAATGTATTTTATTTTCTTTTGCTAAAAGGTTGCACGAATATTTTTTATATATATGTAATTTATGTATTAATCTCTAATATAGGGGTATACATTTTAAACATATATGTTAACATTACCGAATGTGTGTGCATGTGTAATTGCTTATACAAACACGTCAAAAGAATAGGTTATACCTAGTTAGTTTAAATATAGTAAATTATAAAGCAGGAATCACATTTGAATGGAAGTGAAATAAAACACACAAGTTACATATGAAATTTATTTTTATAATATAATAAGTTAGGAAAGTCTTAAGTAAGCATTCCATGAAATATATTTTTTTTTTAAATGTCATTTTAAGCCAGCTTATTTTAAAATATCCAAAATGACAAACTTATATATTAAATTTATTTGGTTGTGCTTATATAAATTTTTTGTATTAGTTTTGTATTGAATTAATGTAATAATAAGCCATTTATCTAATTATTAATTTGATTTTAAAGAAAGAAAGAGTAATAGTATTAATCAAATATAATTATATATTTTAATTGGTTTCCGAGTTCTTATTAAAAATATTATGTTTTCTTGTCTTAATTCTATGGTTTTAAATGATTATCATCATCATCGCTCACAGATATTAAGAATCATTCGTAAATATTGAGCAATCACTTGCTAATATTAAGCGCTCGCAAAATGTTAAAAGTAAACTAGAATGTTGATTTACATTTAGGTATTTAAGGGTTAAGCTTGATAATAACCAAGTTTTAATAATTATAGGTGTATAAAGAAAGCTAAAATTATGTTGTGTCCATGAATTATGATCATCCTCATCAAAGATGGATATCGTATTATTGATTAAAATGTTTCAAATAATACTATACAAGAGTTATGATTGCCATCATCATCATTAATAAATTATAATCATTAAATCTAATGTTTAGCATAATTAATATATGTAGTAAATAAAGATTTATAGAAAGATGAATATCATGCATAGAGATTCATGATGATCATGCATCATCACTAGTATTATTAAATCCTGGTTTTAACTATAAAAGTATTTTTAGTAAATAAACTATAAATGCTAGTGAATGTAATAATTAAATCTCAGTTTGAAATAGGATAATTTTTAATAAATGCATATGAGTTTATAAAGATTAATTTATTGTTGTGAGTTTATTAATAAGCTATGGCTAGTATCATCATCACTATTATTATCATTATTATTATGATATCACTATTATTATCATTCATCATTATTATCATTATCACCTTTATATTGTGATAAATAATCTAGTTAAATGGCCATCAATATTAATAATGGTTTTCACGATGCTTGTTTAGAAGCCATTAATAAGATGATACTTGTCTGTTCATCAATATACCTAAAATGAGCTAGCAATGTCTATAAGAGTCTTTGATCTATAATATAAATTTTGGTAATATTGGGATCTTGTAATTTTATCGATATAGATAAAATGTAAGAATGTCATTTTTTCATTAGTCATCCAAGTCATGTGTGATAAAAATGTACCGAATGAGTTTGAACTCAGTACACTCAAAACAGATATTTATCTAGATTTAAAACAATCTAATGGCGCTCGTGGGAAAACACATATACTTAGCTAAACTGAATAAAGAGTGATATAATCCCTTTCCAACTTCATAATATTAACTTTATATAATATATATTTTATAAGTTGTCATGAATAGCACCAGTGTGTGCATGTGACCATGAATGGTCTTATATGGTTGGAAAGAAGAATAGGAAGGATTCTTTGTTAAAAGAACCTAGTATGGGAGATAAGCATAATGCACTCCAGGAATCTCAAAGTGGGTAATTTTATTCAGTTGCTATATTTAATATTCTTTTATTTGATGACAATGGCCAGTATGTTTTATTGTTCAAATGACATCCCCAATATTTAGATATTATTAAATCTTTAATGATGATAGTTTTAATTGTCATTGTTGTTATTTTATATGGAGAAATGAGATAACTTATTTATTTCATTACTAATGTGACAGAATTAATGTTTAGGATAGTTGCAATCGGGCTATAATGTTATATTTAATTAATTAGAAATAGACACCCAGATAGAGCATGATATGCATATATTCTTATTTATATGTTAGCATCATCCTTATTTAATTATAAATTGTATTTTGGCTAACACAGTGAATTCATTTCTCATTTAGTTTACTTGGTTACAAATGATGAACCGCTGCAGCATATCATTATCCTGTTTAGTGTTTGATTATTGAATTATGGCAACTATCATTTCATCACTCATCTATTTATCTATACTGTGACATTGTTTACTTACTGTTACAAATAACAGATTAGATAAACATATATGTTAATAATGGATCATTTTCTATCAATTTATTATTATTTCTGTTACAAATGTCTTCTTTCCGTTACAATATATATTTATCTTTACTATTGCATAAACACAATTTCTTTTTGAATAGTCAAGGTTCCTTTTACTGGTTGTAAAATATAACAGGTTTCATGTTAGTAAATTAGTGAGCTACAACAATCAAATAAAAAAGCAAGTGTTTCATGGTGGAAATTAACAGTGATAGTACATGGCACATGAGACAGAAATATCTGGTTAAACTATATTTGAATCTATTAGTAAGAAATAGATTTAAATATGGACATGACTGAAAAATAATAAAATCATTTAGACATACAAAAACTATTTAGTCCTAAAAAGGGAAACTTAAGATATGTATAAGGCAACTTATTATTTTAGAAATTTTATCATTGTGCCATCAAATATTTTAGATTTTTATTTGATATTTGTTTGTAAAAAAATGAACATTATGTAGTTATTAACTCACTTTTGCATTTCAAAAATCATTTAAGAATGTTCTTTCTGCTTTGCATTTTTAATTTATTTGCAGTGTTATTAATTTTGGATTTATTTATGATTAAATCAGTGTGATGATTAAATTCCACAAAAGATTTGTTTTTCCAGATGTTAAATTATAAGAGATATTGTAAAATTTTTGTATCTTAGAATGCATAAGAGTGGAGATTAATGAGTTATTTTAGGATTGAGTTTGTCTAGAGATTTTTGAGGTACCTTATAATGAATCCTTTTTTTTTTTTTTTTTTTTTTGAGATACTTAAATATAAAATAGCTTATAAAGTTTTTGTCTGAAGATTTATAATGACAACATTTGTATGTAGTTACATGTTGGACTAGTTTCTTCATCTAATCAAATTGTTAAAATATTTTTAGAAAAATTCAAACTTAATATTTATAAAATATATATATATATATACTAATATGCATATTACTAATAATTAAATGTTTTTAGAAAAATACAAGTAAACTTGGAATTTCTCTAAAACAGCCTATGGATCAAATATGGCCTGTGGCCTTGATAATTTATTTCCTAAAAATCAATATTTCTAAGTATCATGTTAATCAGACAAAATTTCAAATTTCTATATGTTTTATGATAATTTTTAAACAAAAGCAAAACTTATTACTTTAATTTTTTGTATCATTTTTCTATCATCAGATATTATCAACATTGAATGGAAGTTACTTGTCATGCAGTCAATTTAAGCCATGTGATACACAGTCAGTAGTTATTGTCTTGATTCACAGAATGATATTGAATATAATCACATCTGATATATATTTTAATTGTTTAACCCTTTGCTGCGTATGAATTTGAGACCCCTGAACGAGATAATGAAAGTAATACTTGTAGTTTGATTATGAGTTTGATAATGAATGCATGTTATAAAATGCAGTTTAAATAAAATAAAATGATTAACTCAAATGAGTTTAGCATAAGACTTTACAGGATTACTCTATCAATCATATTTCAATATTTTATTGCATATTTTTTAAAATTACTTTCAATATAAAATTTTATTTGGATGCAGTTTTTACTAAATTTATAAATATAAAAATACGATTGTACAAATTCCATTCTTTAAAAAAAAATACAATAAATAGAAAAGTTTATTATCAAAAATCATTTCTGATACAGCAACATGAAAGAATTCTATATGAATAGTGAATAAATGAAGAATTTTAAATAAATTTAAACTTTGAAGCACTAAATTTGCAATTTATTTTTTGGATATTGCTTTAGATCTTTTTTTGTTTTTATATAATGCTTACCATATACATTCATTCTGTTTTCAGATTGGATAATTCTCTACTTAAAAAAAAAAAAAAAAAAATAGAAGTTTTACATTTATTTTATTAAAATATGAAACTTGTTTAAAATTATAATAATAGTAATTAAGTGGTTTATTATTGGAGAAGTCATGCTTCAAGCTCCTAAAATTCAAAATTGAACTATGATCTATAATTTTTCAGCTTTTAGATCTGTCATTCTATTATTGAACTAAACCACATAGAATTGTAAAATATAATAATTGGGATTAGTGATGGTTGTAATTGATGTATATATATGTCATATAATAAATTTTTAAAATGGCATCTTGAGATGGTTCATATGTGAATAAAAATATTAAATTAAATTGTATATCATAAAGTTGTCTATTATTCATCAGTTGATTAAGAGTTTATAATCTTTTTGACAATATCATTGGTCTTATAATTTACTAAGAAATGAAATATATATATGTATACAATAAATAAACTATTCATATAATTTTCACATTGAAAAACTTCAAACTTATAATTTTATATTAAAAATATGTTTTCATATGCTGTTAATAATCTTTATTTATGGTATAAAACAAACTAAGTGATATAAATAAATACATCTTTTAAACACGAAAAATAAAAATAAAATACTGCTCAAAGTGTCATCAAGAAAAGCGTGGCAAATAAGATATATGTTATGCAATAGCCTTTTATATCAGTATAAATCTCAAACATAATACTGGATCACGAATGTCAAGTAGTTGGAAATTTTTTTTTTTTTTTAATATGAATAAGAAAATGTATTTTTTTATAAATGTTACCATGAGCAGAATCCAGTGTGAAGATTTTTAATTCCCCACCCTGCTTTTGGACATAAAGGTTAAATAATCAAATTAACATATAACTATATTGTACCTTTATTTATTATAATAATATCTTTTTTAAAAAATATGCTTACTTAAAAACTAAAAAAATAAAATCTATTACAAAAAACAACAAAACAATTATTATAATTTCATTACAAAAGAATAACCTTCAAAGTTATATGTCTCTTACATAAAAAAAAAAAAAAGAAAAAGAATATACCTAATCTAAGAATATATAACACTAATACAACTTTTTTATTAAATTACCTTTTTTCCATGCTTTTATGCTAGAAAACTTTGAAAGTAGGTTGTTTAGATTTATCTTTTAACATACATCATTCTTAATAGCAATAAGAGATAATTTACTTAATCTTTCATGTGAAATTGAAGACGACAAGTAATTTTTGATTATCTTGTAGTGCAAAAAAAAATCCTCACTATTGACCACAGTTAAGAAAATTATAAACAATATCCATAATGAAATTAACAAATTTGGAAGTGGAAATTTGTTTGCTTGTTTAAAAGTATGAAGTTCATCATAAAGTTCAGTATCAATAATGTCTTTATTAGCATCTGTAAGATGGAGCTCTAAATCATTATAATGCTACAAAATTGCTTCATTATTCAAAACAAAAAATATTTTAAATTTGTTCTTAGACAAATCAGATATCTCATATTTCTATTTATATTGAAATTGCATACTTTTCATCCTCAAACAAATTGCTATGATTGATTTGAATGTTATTTCTCCATTAATTTCTTGAGGAAGATATGTAACTATTTGAATAAAGATTTGTAATAAACTTCCTTCCTATCTGTCACTTCCACATGACTAATATATTTTTATCACTTCTTTATTTTACTTTTAATATCTATAAGTCTAATTCCTTTCCTTCCTTTTTATTATTTATCTATACTTATTCTTTTATTAATAATTTTTATTCAGATTCCTATCTTTATTCGTTTTAATAATTTACTTATTTATTTTACTCATCTTTTGTATAACCTTTTTTTTTTAAATTTATAACTGACTCTTTTTTCAAAATCCTTAGCCTCTTTTTTATATACTTCTTTAATACAACTTCCTCTATTATCAGTTTCTTTAACTTTTCATTCTATTTTTAAACTTTTTATTTTACAAAACTTTATATATATTTTCTCCATTATTATTAATATTCCTATAAAAATAATGTCTTTATCTCCCCATCTCTATTTAAATTTAGTTTTATCTTCTTAATTAATATAGCTTAATTTTATTTTTCTATCTCTTCTTTTATTAGTATACAATCTCTTAAATATATGTTCTGTTTCCATAGCATGCATATAAATTGGTGATTTTTTATCACACCTATGCTGAATCAATCTTGTATAGATTGAATTTTTCATTTCTCCTACATATTTAGTTCTTATCTTATTATTCTTACGTAATCTACATTCTATCTCATATACTCCATTTATATGCTTTTCTATTTCTTTTTTTATTTACTATCTTATATTTAATTACATTATTATATTTTTTATTAATTTTTTTAATAATTTTATTAATGCTCTTTACTATATTATTACTATATGTTTTACACCTATATATTCATTCTTTTTTATGCTATCTATCTTACATTTTCCCTTTTCTACTTCTTTATTTTCTGCTTTATATCTTTTTTCTGTTATTTTTACACCTTTCTCTATTATTTTCTCTGGATATTCATTCTTTTTAAACTCTTTAACTATTAATTCTACCTCTTTCTTATACTCTCTTTCATTTTAACAATAATTAATAGCTCTATATAGTCTTGAACTAATATTACTTATTTTATATTTATTATCCACATTAGAATTCCAATTCATTATATATTATCCCCATTCATTTTTTATAAGTATTAAAGTTTACATTTTATTAAAAAGATAAAATGATAATTTTAATATAAATATTTGTAAAAGAGAGAAAAGTATAAAATCAGATAAATAATTTATTTTGTTCTTTGTCTTCAATAATTTTGTCTATTTACCAGTATTAATTTTAGTTTTGAAGAAAATGTACTCAAAAAGGTTTTCTCTTCAGTAAATTATTTAATATTTTTAATTTTAACATTTAAAAGAGAGATAAAGCAGGTACATTTTAATGTTTGATAATGTTTTTAAAAGAAAAGAAAATATGATTTAAACATTTCGTTAAAATTTTACTTTAATTAATCAGAGTCATTTTTCTTTATTATCTCTCCAAAAGGAAAATCAGTGTAATTAATCCAATTATCTTGTTTTCTTTTGGGCAAGAATGTCAAAAAAACTGATTCTAATTTAAGTTTTTGATTTGTTTTCCAATGTCAACATTGAAGGAGGGAAATAGTTGAATAATTGTTATTTGTAAAAAAATTGATTTAATTAGTTAATATTAAATTTTGTAATATAGAAGACAGGATTATGATTGGTTGAAGTGAAGTTTGTTCCAAAAGTAGGGGTGTGGATTAATCAGTTGACCTCAATATCTTGTAAGAAGCAAGTAGTTCTTGACCTAGCAGTTGAGAGAGGACAATCAGTTGTAAGTGGTTGCTGAAGAAGACAGCAAGAGAATTTAGCCATGCAGAGCACACTATGGATTTAGCTGTAAAAGTGTTTTCCAAGATGAATACAACCATATGCTAAATGCTAAACATCTTACTCTATGTAACCTGCTTCACTGAAAATAAAAAAATGCAAAGAAGATATCCCTGAAGTAATCTGCATCTTGTCTTTAACTGAGAGCATGAGTGTCTCTATGCATTTGCCTGATCTGGAAATTTTATTGGAAAGAAAATGGATAAATTCTTGTTGTTTGTTAGCCTGACATCTTTTATTGCCAATTAGAAAGAACTATATATAGTAACCTGGAAGTAAGAAACCTTCAAGAAAAAAACTTACATGGAAACACCAAAAATTATAAATACAAAGAAGGGCTGCTAAAAAAATTAAAACCATGATAAAAAGTTTTTTTATGTGCACATTATACTCTCATGTAGGGATAATTTTTTTTTATAGGAATCAATAATCCTAGTAGGGCAACATTTTCTTATGAAACATTTTTTATTCATGTGATTTTTTTCATACAAAATTATAGTTTTTTTTTAAAGTAACTTAATTTTTATTAAATTTGACATGTTTTTTTTTTTCTTATTTATTTGATTTATTTCTCAAAAATGATACAACGAGTTAAGTTAATTTAAAATGCCCTTATCTCTGACTACATTGAAAAGTTGTTTTTCAATTCTTACTTATTGGAAAGTAAGTAATTTAAGGAAAGCAAAAATTAATTAAATTAATGAAAATCAAATGGTTAATCATTTTTGTTGTAAGCAATCATATTTTTGATAAGAATATATAAATTTGAATTATCATATGTCCTTTAAATTTTTTTTTTTTATTAATCAATTTATTAAATAATTGTTTTTTAAAAAAATGTTCTAGGGTTATGTTTTTATTCCTTAAACTATCTATTTGATGAATTGGCAGTGTGTTTGACTAGATTTCAATACAGGTTAGAATTTGAGAGATTGTTTTCAAATCTTAGTAAAGTTATTTTAAAATAAATTAAAATAAGCTGTTATATTTTTTTATCTTTTGCTCACAGTAACAACAGTTCATAGAGTTCTTGCTTCCTGAGCTAGTTTAGAACATAATGGTTAGTTATATAGATGTAGGGATTTATGTTGATGTTCGGACATTCAGATGATAACTCTGGATGGTGCATTTTGTTTTTCAATAGAAATTTAGTTTATAGTTGGCCTATACATTATTTGTACCATATGGCCAGAGCATTGGTGATGATTAACATGTTTCAGTATCTCAGCATTATTTTTTTTATTATATTCTGATGGATATTTTAGCGCCTAAATATTTGCATCGAAATAGTTGTTTGTTTATTCTGCTCTGAGTTTTGCAGTGGGTATAGATAAGTAGCTTGTTTTGTAGTGTACTTCTTTTAGATCTGGTCAGAGTTGATTGTTGATTGATCTGTTAATTATTGATTATTAATTGTTGATGATTTGATTACTTTGTCTAATGCTGAGGAATTTATGTAGTATAACTACTTATTTCATATTCCATGATGATTCTCTGCTCTTATTCACTATATTCATTCTATATGCATATAATATTTGTGACTAGTGGGGATGATTATGTGGTTTTCTATCTCTCCATATTCCCACATTTACCTCTTTACTCTCCATACTGTTAAATATGTAGTAATAGAATCATCATTCATAAAATAGTAATTTATAAACATTTAATATTAATACCATATTTATTATTATTTATTTGTAAACTTTTATGATTTTATAATTTATATATCAATATATATATATTTCTTGTCTTGTGTCTATATTAGATATCAAATATGTATTATTTATAATAAAAAATTTATATCATTTAATGTATACAATGAAAACTTTATAGTTTATTATTTATATTTAATTAATTATGATTATATAATTAATATAAAATTATTTTTAACTTTATTTAAATTTTTATTATCTAATATAACTATTGAGAAATGCAATATATTATAGATTCTTACTGAAAAAACATTATTTTTCAAAATTAATTATTAGTTTTTTGATTCCTTTACATTAATTATTTAAACTTTTTTATTTATATTAATATTTTTATTATAATATTTGTTGTTAAAGCCTTATATAATTAGTAAGTTCATAATATAAACATTATTTATGTAACAACATGTAAGATGCAAGATTAAAAATCTCTAATTTTTGTATTCCAAAAGAATTCACTATAAAGACTTAAGGATCAAAAAATATTCAATTGAATTTATAAGATTAAATAAATTGTTTTTAATTGTTAATAAAATAAGAGAAATTTGAAAAGGAATATATACAATAATATTAAATACACATAGATATATATGATTGAAAGCTATCATCTTAATTTAATTCACTAATAATTATTACTGACATTTAAAACTAAATGATCTTTATTCTTCCCTTCTTCATTTTCTTTTATCTTATTATCTTTATTGAATAAAAAACAATCATCAAGGACCATCTCATGCCATCAGTCACTCGTTTTTAATTATGACAATGGGATTTTTTGTTTCTGTAATATATATTTTTATTCTTTATTTATACCCATAAGCTGATTCCTGTCTTTATTTTTTCTATTTTTGTTTTTCTTTTGTAATTAGAATGACCAGTTTTTTTTATGAATGACCCATCATTAATTCACTCCCTTTAAGTTATAATAACAACAGACTTTTGTTTTAGCATGAATTAGAATTAGTTATATATTATTTATTTAATTTTGTAACACACATAATCAAAAATTGAAATACACACAAAAAAAAAATTCAAAGAAAAAAGAAAATACTCATAAGTTTATAATCTGACATAAGTATATCATGATTCTATGTTGTGTCTTAATCATTTTTATTTTTAGTAAACAATTGTCGCAATTTATAGCAAAGTGAAAATTTTTAAATAGTAAATAGGAGGAGGATGATATTTATTTCTAAATCTGCATGCAAGTGAAATTTGCTGTAATAAAGTTTTTTTAAAAATTGATTTAATAAAAAAAAATAGTCTGGAGGAACTCATTAATAAAATTGTTATTTTTGATTATATACAAAAATAAATAAATATATATACAGAATGTATATCAGGGGTCCCCAACCCTATGCCCGCAGACCATTTTACATGTGCCCGCCGCTATCCGAACACAATAAAAAATTATTTATCTGATACAAATACATTTAATTTTTAAAAGTTCTTATAAATTATTGTATTATATTGTAATCAAATTGTAGGGTATACTATACTTTTACAGGGTAAAAATATAAACGTTAATTATATGTTAAAATTTTATTTTTGTAATAAATATTTTTTTGTACGTTGTGTACTATTAACAATATCCAACTATAAATTTTCTTTGAAAAAATAAATAGTGCCCGCCACCTGGTTGAAAAAAATAAATGGTACCGGCCACCTGGCCGGTATTATAGAATGTGCTCTTAAGAAAAGGTTGGGGACCCCTGATGTATATATTGAATTTAAAAAAACTCCGACAAAAGAAGTATTATAGGTTAATAAGAAAATATGTTTAGCCTTAGAGATTGTAAATTAGTAGTAATTGATAGTTTCTCAGCAAAAGCTAAAAGTTATCTGTGTGCAATATAATCTCATTTCTATTCTTTATTAGAATGTATATATATATATTTAAAATTAATAATTTTAATAGAGAACTTAACAAATATACATATCTGCATTTAATATTTATTCAAATTTCCATCAGCATATAGATGCTTATAAAAGAAATTTATAATGCTGTGGTGGGTGGGTAAGAAGTTTATTGCTGAAGTATTTTTAATCTCAACAAATTATTTGTCTGAATAGGATAGGAACTAAGAGCACCAGTTTAATTATATAGGATCATTTATAAATCATTAAAATTTTATTTTTTAAATATCTTATTGTTTTGTATGAATAATAAATTATTTTCTTTCCTTTCTTTTCTTTAGATTTATAATTCACTTAAAATTTACATTCATTATTAATACATATTCATTTTTTTTTAGTAGTTTTTTTTTTTTAATTTAAAACTGGCTTGCTTTTAGTAATAGTGCTTCTTTTCATTTTATTTTTAATATAATTTATTATTTTTATATTATCATTAAGTTTTCTGTTTCACGTTTTTGTTTATATATAAATAAGTGCTTTTTAAAATTATATTTATAGTTTTGATTGTGTTTTTATTGCAATGTTATAGGCATATCTTTGCATATATTTATACTTTCTATTTAAAATCTTAATTTTTTTTAAAACTGTGTTTACATATTGTTTGCATATATGTTTATATTATTTTTTGTTATTATATATGGATATTACATTGGATACAATAATATAATGTGTGTGCACACATATACATATATATGTAAAAAGTAAAGGAAAAGTAGAAATAAACACAGACAAATTTTTATAGATATTTTTCTACATTTCCTGGAATAATAATGACTGTAAAGGATTAAATAACTCTGATTTAAAATAAAATTTTATTATAAAATAAACTTTTAAAAAGGTCTGAATAAATATAAATACTGTATTATTATTATTCTGATTTTGTAATTTAAAAACAAGTATGGTATTTTTGAAATTTTTTAATTAATTGAACAAAATTTCTATCTATTAGAAATCCCCTAAGTGAAAACATGTATATCACAGTTTGATAAAAATTTCAAGCTTGTTTTCAAAAGGGATTAAAGAGATAAAAAAAACAACTCTGTTTCCAATCAAGATGTTATTATCATCTTAGATGATTCTATAAAAGGGCTGATAAAAATATCAGCTGCAGTCTGGATAATAGTTTTTGTAAGAGCTGGTCATCTGCAAAGTTGGTTAAAATATTTTGTTGCAGCTTGTTGAAATTTGCAGTAGTTGGTTTTAATTGGCCAGAGAGATGGCTGGCAGATTTATACAGAGCTCCCATGAGATGTAGCTGAAATCAAGGCAGAAGATCTAGCAGCAGTCTATTGATTCATGATAGTAGAGTTTGAATTCACTTGGGAGAAATGGATCATCTTCCAGTGATAAAATTTATAGTTACAAATGTGGACAAGACAGCTTGCTGGCCTGAAGTCTGCAAGTCCGAGACAGAAGGGAACCTAAATCAAAACCAATTTATTTGGATTTTAACTTCCTGTTTATGACTTTCCTGAACTGGTCCTCATCAAGAGAAACCATCAGTTGATGAAGAAATAGTTATGCATGTGCTGCTGTGTTTATATCTAGAGAAGCACAGATAAATGTATATTTTTAATATTTTCTAAAAAAGACATTTTAACTTAGTAAAACAAATAAGTAATATACTTGTGTCAAACATCTAAAAGAGAAATACTTTGCTATACAGTATATATATTTTGTAAAGAAATTATTTTCATATTCCTTAGTAAAAATGACATTTTAACAACTGATAGATAGATATAAAACGATATTAGTTTAAAATCGTTTATTAAAGGAGATAAAAAAAAAAAATGTTTAAATTTATAGTTATATTAAAAAAAAAAAAAACATTATAACTAACAGTC
Source organism: Epiperipatus broadwayi (assembly GCA_028023455.1). Lineage (NCBI taxonomy): Eukaryota > Metazoa > Onychophora > Udeonychophora > Euonychophora > Peripatidae > Epiperipatus > Epiperipatus broadwayi. The sequence goes on along the minus strand of JAQFVV010006277.1, from coordinate 591,181 downwards.
AAGAAAAAATTTCCCAAAATCTTTTAGACTAGAAAAAAGAAAGATATTTTAGATCAATCAACTGTTAAAAATTTGATAGTACTTATTTTAAAGGAAAAAGGAAACTATGCCCACCAAAGTAAAACTTACTATAAAAAAATATGTGTATGTTATAATATAATTTCAACAAAGAATTTAATTGTGAAAACGTATATTTTAATAACTTTTATTATTGTAACAAATTAAAATAGGTAAATGTCAGTCTGTGTTTATACACACACACACGTATATGTAAATGTTAAATCTTTCATTGTATTTTATATAACAATTCAAATATCTTATGTAAATAAATTAATATATTTCACTGATATGCGGTTTAAATAAACCTAGCATAAAGTATTTGTATTATTAAAAATATAAGTTAAAAAGTTTAACCATTTATTATTTTTTGTAATAAGTTAAATATGTTCATAAATTTCATGCATACGCATGTACGTATGCATATATCTATCAATTCTATTGCAAATACCAATGCTTGTCAATTATAACCCTGTTAATTGAAATGTTTTCATTGTATATTATAAAACGCGTGTCTGTTATGTAAACTCATTGAGAGACATTGTAAATCAATGTAATAACTTTAATTTTGTAGTAATCTTTTAAATCACGGTGTGATAACTTTTATTATTGTATATTATTCAAAATCAGAAGCCTTATCTTATAAGACCTTAATTTCATTTTTTATTGTTATCCAATAAACTTATTCAATTGTAAAAATTATATCAGTGACTTAATTGTAAATAATTATAGAATATTATGTAAATCATCTTTTGGTCACCATAACAGTAATAGAGCTTGTGTTCTCTGAGCTAGATTCGAGTATAACAGATGAATATATGAATGGGGATGTGTATTTAGTGCTTTTGGGCATCCAGAGATGATCAGTCATCATCCTGGTTGGCGCAAAAGAGAATACTCTTTAAAGCCCATGCACTACTTTTTATTTTAGTTTAGTCTTATTAGAAATTAAGTTTATAGTTAGCCGGTACATTAATAGTACTAAGTGGCCAGGGCATTGACGATAATTGACATGTTTTAACATCCCAGCATTATTGTTTGATTCTTATGTATTCTAATGGATGAGCACTTAAGTTGGTGCATCCAAATTATGTTTAAATAATTGCTCAAGCTGGCAAAGGCTCAGTAGTTAGCCTGGTCTACAGAAGACCCATTTCCAATCCAGTCACCAGATTGATTGTTGATTTCTTTTGATGCATCATTCATGATGATGAATGGTTATTTATTTTGATTATTACTTAGACTGATTTTTACTTTTTTATAATGCTGGTTGATATATGATTGATGTATAGTTATTTTAGTTACTCTAAGGAGTGACTGGCTGATCTCTCAGAGATCTCTTGATCTCATGCTCCTCTTAAATATATCTTACTTATATATACTTTTGTAAATTATTGATATTTTATTTTAAATTGACTGGGAGTGATGATGATTTTGCCATCACCCCAGGTATGACTATGATCAATCTCCCTTTTTGTGACCACTTCCTACCACTCCATCTCATTACAATTTATACTTTCTATTTAAATCTTAATTTTTTAAAAAAACTGGTTTACATATTGTTTGCATATATGTTTGTATTATTTTTTGTTATTATATAATGCATATTATTTTTGTTATTATTGTGGGGGGGGGGGGGTTAGTGATATTATTTTGTTGCTATCTTTTTGTTATTGGCTTTTATTTCTATATGTTTATAATATTTTTATTTTCTAATTTATTATTATTTTTACGTTTATTGTTTCTAATTTTTTTATTCTAAATATGTCTTACAGAATATATTATACTTATTCATATTTTATAATTTATTAATTATATAAGCCTTTAAAAATGAATATAATAATATCAATAATATATATATACTTATATAGAAGAATTAAAAGGTATTGATATTTGGTATCTACATTCAATTTTACATTTAGTTGATTTTTTTTAAACACTGCTTGGAGTTAATTGAACCATATTGAAATAATTAATGGACAAATTTAAGATTGAGCATGTTTTATAGAAGTTTATAGATAAATAAATTTTTTAATAAAATAGAACAGAAAATCTAAACTTTGCATTCTTCATTTATATTTTAATTTTTTACAAAGAAATCTAAAAATAAACTTTGTGGCTACTAATATAGTCTGGCTTCTACATTCAAAGATTTTATAGTTTAGATGATACTTTTAAACAGTGGCTAACAGGACTTTCTAGCCTTTTTGGGGGGATATTCGCTCAGTTTATCACCAGTAATAAAAATATATATATTTTAATTTTAAACTTTTTTTATTTTTTTTATTTTTACAAACCTAATTCATTACTACTTCATTTTAATTGTTTTATTGTGATTTCTATTGAATGAGAAAACCCAGTTATGTTTATGAAAAATAAAAATTTGTAGCTGACAGCTACATATTTTTATTTTGATCTTTAGTATTATTTTCATAAAAGTCGACATAATTGAACATATTTTTTTTCTAATTTTTTCAAAACCAAATACGTAAAAATGTAAAAAATAAATAATAATAGTAAAAGTTTGACACAAAAATGTCAGTTTCAAGTAATAAGAGATTTGAAATTATTCAATTAATTTATAAATTAATTTGTAACTCAATATTAAGCACTTAGAATAAATCATTTTTCCAAATAAAAAGAAACTAATTTAATGATGAATTATCCCAGTTGCTTTCATTGGCTTCACGTAATGGTTAAAAACATAAAATTAAATGTAGTAACTCAACTATATCAATATCAAATTAAAATTATAATAAAATTAGTAAAGGGTAGTAATAACTAATTTTGAAAAATAAGTTGATAAATCAAGAAAGATATGAAGTGGGCCTGGCGTATATGTCTACAGGGAGAATAGAATTAGGAGAATGGAGTTATGATATGCAAGCTATTTCATATATTTTAAAGATAGGATTGTTTTATTGTTCTAAGTGATTTCAATATGCTTTTAGAAGATGTAGATGGGATATACAAATAATGTATAAAAGTCAATTCATTTAAAGATACAAAGCATAAAATTAGATATATTAATATATACTGTATATGATGAAGAAGAAAAATAGAAGATAATGATCATTATTTTAAAAATGATGAAAGTGGGGATATGATATTTTAATTATCAGTAAAAGATAAACAATTAAATAGAAAAATTCAAATTTTAAAAAGTGTAAAAATATGATAGCTAAAGAAATTGATATTGTTTATGATATTTAGTATTAAGTTAAAAAACGGGCAAAATTCTCTATACGTATTGATCATGTGATGTTTATTAGTATTAAGTAATATATTAGATTATAAAGAAATGGCTTGAAAAGAAAGAATGTGAAATACAATGGAAAGATACATTTAATTGTTAAAATTAGGGAACTAACTTATAGGGAATATAAATAGAAAGTGGATTGCATATACATATAAAAAAAGAGAGAAATAACAATGGAACTTAGGAAAGTTTATAAATTTATCAAGAGAAAATTTGCAAAGGAAATAAATGAAAAGACAGGAGAATAGGATTTATAATAGTGGAAAAAATTAAAATTAATTAATTGAGATGATAATGAAAAGGAGTTTGACGATATTTTAAGGATTTTGAATGAATGTACAATAATAAATAAGAAACAAAGAAAATTTATCTAAAAATGATCAGGGAGGAATATTTTATGTTATAAATAAATAAAAAAGATAAATCCTAGAAGAAAATGGTGTTAGAAGGGGTGGGTGTAAAAAGTAAGAAATATTTGATGGCCTAATAAGTTACATAGCAGTCCCACCATATCTATTGCATTTGATTCTGACTCATATTGAGGATAGTGAAATAATGGTTAATAACAATCTATATTATGTTTTTTACATACATGCTTATATAGGTTGTATGTACAAACATGTTGAAAATGTATATAACATATATATGAACATAGTGCTTATGAATAGTAGGCAAAAAATAAAAGACTGAAAATTAAAAAAAAAAAGTGTATTTTTTAAATCATAGGTTAAAGAAAATAGAGTATGTAAATTGGGGACATGGCGAAATAATTATTTATTTAAGATAATGGCAAAAATTCTGGAAATTTGGAGATTTTGTAGTCATGTTGAGTATGGTACATAATCTATTTTTAACATTTGAATACAAGTGCAGTGTACATCATTAAGCTAGATATAATTAGAGGGGATTTGAACATAGACTTATAAGCTCCCTTCAGTCATCCAGTCCATCTTATATAACTGATACACATGACCACATACATGTGAAAAAAATAAATGTTCTCCAATTTATATATTTCGTGCTGAACCAGCAGTCGTCAGTTGGTCCGGATCTTCATCTCCCACACAGACCAACTAATGAGTGCTTGTTCAGCACAAAAGATATATATTGGAAATCATTTATCTTTTTCACATGTGTGTGATCATGTGTATTGGTTATATAAGATGGAATGGATGACTGAAGAGAACTTGTAAGTCTGTGTTTAAATCCCCTCTAATTATACCTAGCTTAAGTATATACACTTGTAACAGGAATCAGGTTTGAACACTGTTACAAGTTAAAGGGACTCTAGATAGTCATAATCATATAAATATTTATTTGGGGCAAAATTTCTAATTAGTTAGCCAAGATAGGTTTAAGAGGGATTTTGTGCTCGCTTTGATGGATTGTGTGTATATGTATTACTATGTAACCAAGTGTAAAAAAAAAAAAACTTTCTTGAATCAAAGTGTATAATTTATATATTTTTTTTTTATGTATAATTTTGTTTTATTTTAATTAAAAGAAAATATATGATGATGAAAATGAAATAGATGTTATCTATGAAATGCTATTTACAGTATTTATTGTATAAAGTTATTTTTAAAAGTTTTGAATGGACTGTTAAGATAAAAACTCACTAAAAGGTTTTCTTTTGTAAAAAAAAAAAAAAAAAGAGAAGACAAAGGAAGATGGATCTGAAATAGTGGTATGCAGGACTGAGTAGATTAAATAGGATAAGAGTAAAAATATTGAACATTTTGGGGAGTTATGGGAAGGATTGCATCAGAAAAAAAAAGTAGAACTTTCGAGAATAAGAAAAAGAAAAATATAAATTTAAAAAAAATCAAGAGATCAAATTGACTGATTGTTATTGTCTTGTGATTATTGACTGCTGTTTATTAATTAATATTCTGACTAATTGAATTATGTTATTGGAAGATAATTATATGAATACCAACATGAGTGTATGGGCATCAGGTCCTAAATGTGTTCGGCTTTTATCCTACCATTCCACAGAGAAAAAATATGCTTTGTGATCCTATCATAGATTGAAGTTGAAGTTCATGTCCAACTTGTTAGTCTTGTAAGATATTATAGCTTATCACTATTTTATAGAAAATTTCAAAGTACAGATTACTTTAGGACAATCTCTATGGCCATGGCTTCACCAAGTAAGCTTACTTTATGTGTGTATATGAATGATCTTGGTTCTCTGGGGACTAAAGATAATCTATATATTATTTTTAGTTTATAATCGTACGAATTATAAATCATATATTTATAGTTTGTAGTTTCTTTGTATTTGAAGTCATGTAAACAACATTAAAACAAAATAATTAATCTTTGTATTAAATAACAATTTCTAACAATTAAAAAAATATATATGCTTGCATTTTATTAAACAATTAAGAACTATTATTTTGTTTCTTATTTCTATAATTGTTTGTTTAGTCAAAATGTATGTATATGTTTTCAAATAGTTTAATGTGATCTACCCTGTTATTAACACATCTCTATCAGTATAAATACCACTGCTCTGGGTGAGCTAGCTAGTGGTCAGGCTTCCCATTTGTGCGCTATCATTAATCTTATTAATCTGTCACTATAATTCTTATGTAAACCGTAGGATTGGCGCTTGGAATCAGATAATACTGATGACCATAAATATGCTGATCAGTGAATACTGATTAGAGATTTGGAAAGGTTAATGTCAAGTATATATATCCATATATCGTGTGTATATATTTTTCTTATGGGAGATGAGCTTTAGAAGAATTTATCTTCAGGTCAATGGCTATTATAAAGCCATTTCGTTAATTTATAAATGATAAGTTTAATATAAACAGCATATTATCAGCCATGAGAATTAACCAAATATAGATAGATAAATCCTGTTACACATTATACTTGTATTTAAATATTACAGATTTCGTTTGAATTCTGCCCATTCCTCTTCTGTGTATTTAAATGGACACATTAAGGTCCTACATATGAGATGTTGGAGTGACTTAAGGTCAATATGGGTATGACAATAATATTGGCATCAACAAGGGCTTTGAACATTTCCATTATCAGATTTTCAATGATATGGGTAGCTGAAGAGTTGGAGAGTGAAGAAGATTGAAGCCTGTCCATTAAAGTTTGAAGCTTTGCTATGTTAATATAAACTGAGCATTGATTATATATATGTGTGGGAGATGATGATCTGGACTAATTGATGAGTGATGGTTCAGCACGAAATATGTATATTGGAAATCATTTATCTTTTTCACATGTTGTGATAATGTGTGTCGGTTATATAAGATATAATGGATGACTGAAGGGCGCTTGTATATCTGTGTTGAAATCCTTTCTAATAGGCTATTTTATATATTTTAGGATATGGTAGTGCACTGGATAAGAAATAACAATATTGTAGGAAAAGTAAAAAATAGATTTAGGTCAAAGATAGAATAAATATATATTAGTTCTATTTCACATGATGGAATTATCATATAAACTGGATAGGATCTTATTGAGACTGCTTTTGTTTTGACCATACAAGAACTTTATAGTAGATCAATCTGGTAGAAACTAAAGTTAATCCAAGATAGAATGTTCTTCATCTCTGGTATTTATAATATATATTATTTTTATACAAATTCATATCTATTTCTTTCTTGCTGCAAATTATTAATTTATTTCTATTTCAGTAGTATTTTTAATGTAATATTTTTTTGTATTTAAATTTTTTTCATCTTAGGGATATTAAACATAACATTCTATGATTAAATAAAAAGATCAAAATAATGGAAAACATCAAAATCAGATTTTTTTAATAATTTTTACAATAGGATTTGAAGAAATACTTGTAATTGATAACCATGGGCTACTAGATTTCTGGAGAATTAGGGAAACGTGTATTTTAAAAACAATTTTTTTTTTTAGAAGGACTGCATTTATTCTTTTTATGAAAAATGTATTGTTTTAGAATAAGTATACAATATCTGTGGAAAAATTATAGTTGGATTTGTATAGATGGAAATTGAAATAAATCAATTTGGAAATTGTAGTCAACTACAATTAACTGAAAGGAGACCCTTTGATTCCTATTAGAGGCCTTAAAGGAACTGAGCAGGGCAAATTCCTAATGTCCACTCCATACGTTCTTGTCATTGCAGCTGTTATTACTATGTGATTATTCATATAGTATACGAACATGGATGGGCTGCTCACCAACATGTATTAGCCAGCGTGGTGAGTTTATTGGCTTTTTACCTCCGAGTTTAAGAATATTTTTTCCAATATATACAATCATGACAGACAAAAATAAATCATGGCCCTTATTCCCAGGAGGCTGTAAAGTCACCAACCAAGGCAGCGGTTGGTGGCCGAAGGCAGAGGGTGCTAAGAATCCCCTGATTGCGGACTCAGGCTGCCATTTGATGATGACTTTTTATTTAGGTACTTACAACTGCAGATCACTTTCAAGTGAAGGAAGATTGCAAGAGTTAGAAGAAGAACTGTCTTATATTAATTGGGACATTATTGGACTTTGTGAAGTTAGAAGAAAAGGTGAAGAAACAGTTGATTTAAAAAGTGGACATATACTCTACTATAAAGGCACAAATATTGGAAATACAAGTGGAGTAGGATTCATTATAAATAAAAAATGGAAGAATAACATTGTGGAGATTGATGGTGTATCGGACAGAGTGGCAAGATTAGTTTTACAACTTAATAGCAGATACCAAATGCAGATAATTCAGGTTTATGCCCCAACAAGTTCTCATAGTGATGAAGTAGTAGAAGATTTTTATATGGATGTACAAAAGGCTTTTGATCAGAGTAAACAACATTTTAAAATTGTTATGGGAGACTTTAATGCTAGAATTGGTAAACAAATGAAAGATGAAAATGCTGTAGGTAATTTTGGTTATGGTAATAGAAATGAGAGAGGACATAGACTTGTGGAGTTTGCAGAAAAAGAAAAACTTTATATTATGAATTTTTTTTTTTGAGAAAAATGTTAAAAGGAAATGGACATGGAAGCATCCAAATGAAGGTACAGCAGAATTGGATTATATTTTGACTAACAGAAAATACATATTTCAAGATTGTAATGTTCTTAATAAATTTAACACAGGAAGTGATCATCGATTAGTAAGATGTAAGATACATGTTAATGCAAAACTAGAGAGACAAAAATTATTAAGAAAAACAATATTTACAGTTGATATTCCTAATCTTCAGAAACATTCTAATGAATTTAAATTAGAACTTACAAATCGGTTTCAAGTATTAGTTGATTTTGAACATGATTCAGATTTGAATGACATTAATAGGAAAATAACTGATACACTTTTAAAAACTGCAACAAAGATAGCTGGTAGAAAAAAGCAGCAATTGACCAATAAAATTTCTACTGAGACTAGAGAATTTATGAAGAAAAGAAGGAATATGAGGATATACAACAATGATGCATTAAAAAAGATTGAATATCTCGAATTTTGTAAAATGGTGCAGAAAAGAGTTGAAAATGATATAAGAAAGTATAATTGTGAACTAGCAAGGAAAGCTGTAGAAGAGAATAAAAGTCTAAAGAGTGTAAAACAACATTTTGGTATTGGTAGGAAATTTATATCTGCAATAAGAAAAAAAGATGGCATTATTACTAAAAAGAGAGATGACATCATGAAATGTGTAGAAGACTTCTATCAAGAATTATATAGTAATAAAGAACAAGTGCCTCCTATACCTATTATATCTTCTGAATTGCCCAGAATTTTGAATGAGGAAGTGAGACTTGCAATTAAATTTATGAAGAAAGGGAAGGCTCCAGGTAATGATGGAATTATAATTGATATATTAAAAGAAGCAGGTGAAGAAATAGAAATTTTTTTTGCAAAGTTATATTCCAAATGTCTAAATGATAAAGATGTACCAGATGATTGGAAGAATGCAGTATTAATATTTAAAAAAGGTGATAAAGAAGATATTAGAAATTACAGACCTATCAGTCTTTTATCAGTTTTATACAAAATTTTTACTAAGATAATTACAACTCATCTACAGAAAACACTGGATTTCCACCAACCAAGAGAACAAGCTGGATTTAAAAGTGGTTTTAGTACAGTAGATCATATCCAGGTATTGAGAGAAGTTATAGAAAGGACAAATGAATATGAGTTGCCATTATGCTTAGGATTTGTAGATTATGAAAAGGCATTTGATTCTATAAACATTTCTTCAGTGATTAAAGCATTGGATCATCAAGGTGTAGATCCAGGATATTGTCATATTTTAAAGAATATTTATAAAAATGCAACAGCAACAATTAGATTACATAATGATAGTAGGAAAATCAACATTGAAAAGGGTGTAAGACAGGGTGACTCCATATCTCCAAAACTTTTTACAGCAGTGCTGCAAGAAGTATTTTGTGGATTAAAATGGGAAGCTAAAGGAGTGAAAGTAAATGGAGATTATTTAAGTCATTTAGATTTTGCAGATGATGTAGTTGTTTTTGCAAATAATGCTTTAGAGCTACAGGAAATGTTGCAGGAGTTATCAGAGGAAAGTAGGACTAAAGATAAATGTTAAAAAGACTAAAGTAATGTTTAATAGATTTTCTCAAAATATGAAAATAAAGATTGATTATGATGAGTTAGAAGAAGTTAACAGTTACAAATACCTTGGTCAGATTATTAATACAGATGGAAACATAATGGATGAAATTAATCATAGAATTAAACTTGGTTGGAGTGCTTTTGGTAGAAATAACTTGATACTAAAAGGAAATATGCCTATGTGTTTGAAAAGGAAGGTTTTTAATAAATGTGTTTTGCCAGTTCTTACTTATGGATCTGAGACTTGGACACTTAATAGAAGAGCAATACAGAGACTTCAGACCACTCAAAGAAGTATGGAGAGATGCATGTTGGGAGTAACAAGAAGAGATCGAAAATGCAATGTATGGGTAAGAGAACAAACAGGTGTTACTGACCTCATTGAAAAAATTAAAAGACTGAAGTGGAGTTGGGCTGGACATATTGCTAGAAGAGATGATAATAGATGGACAATTGAAATTTTGAACTGGATTCCAAGAGATTGTAAAAGACCCAGAAAGAGACCACATGTGAGATGGATGGATGAAATAAGAAAGTGTGCAGGGGTGATGTGGAAAAGAGAAGCTAAAGATAGGAAAAGATGGATTGAACTTGGAGAGTCCTTCATCCTTCAGTGGATTGATAATAGTTGATGATAATGATTCTTATTTAGAAGTGGAAATAAATGAAGAAAAAATGGGGGGGGGGGTTTAAAGAAAATAATAAAAACATATGGTATAAAGTATGTTAAATTTTACAAAAGAGAATTAATATTCCAGCAGTAACATATAGTATAGAAATAATGATGTTTTGGAAAAAAGAAAAAAAAAAAGGTAATTTGAAATTGAGAACAAACATTTGGATGATAGCAGAAGTTATTCAAAGGAAAGTAAATTGGAAAAAAAATTTTTTTTAATAGATTGGTACTTATAAATGATACTAGAATTGTGAGGAAAAAAATTTGAGTAATTTGGAAAAGAAGAAATGCAAAGTGAATTAAAAAAATGGTAAAATTTACCAAAATATTCATTAGTGATTTTATAATGATTCATCCCTTAGCATTATCTGATAATTATGTAATTTTTGACTGAGATATTATGAGAAGAATTTTGATTTAACTTATTGATAATCTGAAGAAATTTATAGTTTGTATGGTTAATTTATTTATAATGTGCAGGTGAGTTTTAGGAGGATATCTTGATCATCTTCACCTTTAGGTGAACACTTTTAAATTCATAGAAACCTTAAAAAGTGATTTGAACTGAGTTTAAAATCTTATGATTTTTCTTTATTCAGTTTAATTTATTATGAAATTATAACAAATTAATATAATATTTTGTACCTTTTTTATCCTCCAGTCATTCATTAGCAAATAATTAGCTATACTTATATTTATTCATCAGGGGTCTTCCTTCTTTGATCCTTAATGCACCCCACATTATAAATCCTAACTAAACCAGCTTGACTTGAGATACTTCTAATATTGCTAAATAGAAATTCTTCTTATAATATAAATAAAAAAAATAACTCAAACATATGTGAATATAATATTATTTTTGTAAATTTGTTATGGACTGCTCAAATACATATTAACAAAGGCTTTGCATACTATAATTGACCTTCATTTTAAAATGTAAAGTGTTTAATCCTAGTGGTATCAGAGGCTACAGTAATATTTAAAACTGACTTGTTGGTTAAATTTCTTAACATCTAATTTCATTAATATATATTAACTTATAAACTATTACTCATTAAATTATATTCTATATCTGAATATTAATTTTTTATTGCATAATTTTCAGCATAGTTATCTCATGTTGAAAATAAATTATTTATGATATGATAATGTGGATAAGATACATATGTAATATATAAGTGAATACCACTTCTAAATGAGCATATATTTCAGCAAATATAGAAAATTTTTGGAAATGCTTAGGATAATAAAAATTATGCATTAAACTTAAAATAAAAGGAATCAAGCTCACATAAAATGCTAATCTTACTTCATGACTACATCTCACATCTTGATTAAAATACTATCATAGCATATGAAAGGCTAATTTTGAAAATTGCATTGTGGCAAATATAGCTACATTGAAAAATAAGCACATGGCAGTATGTAATTAAATGTTTTATTAAAAGATCATTGTATGAGCTAGATTGTATTAATCGCAATGCATAAAGAAATACAAAGATATATATGTATGAACTTAAACAATTTTATTCTGATTTCACCTAACTTCTGGAAAATATGATGTCATTAGTAGGAAGCTAAAGCTAAAAGTAATTTTTTGTTATGAAATAAATACAAATCTGTGCTTTACCTTGATAACTCCTCAAAATGCAGATATAGTATTCAGCAATATATAAAAATGATATATGCAAATATTAACATAGTACAATTTATATTTTTATACCACAAATCATATTTAAAGTTTGGTATGATCATTATTCTATAACTAAATATAATTTTTCACATGATGTATTTAAATCATGATTACTATCTTTTAATAACTAGAATATTTTAAAATTTTGCTTTATACAATAAAGAATGAAATATCCACATAATCATGGTAGAAAGTATTTTTAGATGTCTCAAAAAATCCTATACCAATACCCAGAGCTATGCTATACTTTTATATAAAAATTGATATTTAATGTTATTGGAATGTAATTGTGAATCTACTTTTATTATATAATTATATACTCTTTTATTTATTTTTAATTTAAAATTTTATAATAAATAATTGTGTATCATTGTCTGAATTATATGTTTAGTAATGAAGGAAATCCTAAATAGATTTCAAACATCATTTAAAGATTTGGTTAATTTTTAAAATAAATACAAGATTAATAATTAGTGTGTGTTTATTTATAGCTGTATTACGAAGTAAACTTTAACCCTCAATTTAAATAGTTCTTTTAAAGAAAGAAACAGGTTTGTTATCGCCATGAAACATCACATTTTTTTGCAATTCTAATACAGTTTTTAATGGGCTGTTGTAACTTTAAATTTGGGAGAGTCTGCATATTTCACATTTTATGAAAAAACTTACAAATTCAAGTTGAATCATATCTAAATTAAAACATTTATATACAGAAATATTATTTAAATTATCATTTATATTTGAAATACATTATACTCATTTTCCCTTATGCACATAATAAAATTACATGAAATATTAAAATTGAGATAAAATATAAAAATTAAAATTGAGTTTGTATTACACTGTATAATTTTGAAAGAAAATTTATACTAACTTCTATGATAATGCTTTTTTTTAAATTTAAAATATTATTAAGGAAAAGAATAAGATGACCAATACATTTTTTTCCAAGTTGTTCTGTTATTAATATGAAGGGACACAGATTCTGTAGGTGTAGATTTTAAAATAACTTCCAATGTAGCACAACAGATCTTTAAAATTTGAGATTTCTTAACTTAGTTGAAATAAATGATTACTAGCACTCAGCAAAACAGAAAATATATATTTTTTAGTTATATTTTATTGATTGAAAATCAGATACTTTTGTTTAGCTGATTTTTCTTCTGACATTAGAGGAAAATAGACACATAATAGTCTATTTAGTAAACTCATGAATTGAAAATCCATACTAAATTGAATCAGTTTATTCATCACTCACTTGGCTATTAAACTCATATTTGATTGAAGTGATTTGATGAATAGAGTTAAGGGAGTTTTTTTTTGGCTCATTATCTATTTAGTTGGTTTTCTATATGATTTTTCTGTTTTAATATTGATTTATTTTTAATAGACGGACATTTCTATTATTGTTATTATTTTTTGACTACATTTGTTTGACTTTTCACAGATGTAGAACTCTTACACGATTTAAAATGAATGAGTAGGCTTTTTTTTTCTTTTTTATAGTGTGTGACAAAAATTTTCCAGTCAGTTAACTAGTTAAAAAAATAAGATTGGTACATTTTATACAATCAAAAGAACAAATAAAAAATACATTAAGTTAATTCTTTGCCATCTATTAAATATCAGACATAAGATTCCTGCTTTTAGTTTTAAATTGTTTTCTTAATTTTGAGATCCCTTATCCGAATAATATGTTTATTATTTGCCCCATTTGTTTTATGTCTAGCAAAAATATAAAATTGTTAATTATAGAATAAGTTTTAGTTTTAAATATACGAAAAAACTGTATACTTTTTATCTGTAAATATCAAAAATATTTCATGGAAGAGACTTAAAAACTATGTATGCAAATAAAAACTTTGATGATTCTCTAGAGAGAGGGGAGGATTTTTATGCTTAGCAAAAATATAAATTGTTAATTATAGAATAAGTTTTACTTTCGAATATATGGTGAAAATTATATGCATTTATTTGTAAATATCAAAAATTTCTGATATAAATTTTCTGTAAAAATAATCGGAATCAAATGTATTTCTGCATAAATTGTTATCTATAGAGGTAAAATAAATCAAATATATATCTATATTTTTTTATCTGTAGAAATAAAATGAATCTTTAGGTATGATACCATTGAAATTAAATCAAAAAGTATAATTAAAGGCTTAGTACTATAATTAGAAAATATTCTTAATTAAATGATTAAAAGAAAATGATATTTATAACAAAAGCATTATAAAATTATTTTGCCAGATGACAATTTGTTTAAATCTCCCACATGATGCAATTCTCTAGAGAATTATACATATATAAAGCTCTGTCAGAATAGATTGAGAGAATTCGTGGAATATTCTCCCAGAAAGATCTATCTCAATAGGTATCAAAATAGATCTAGAGTTAAAGTGCAGATTGCACTGATTTTTTATAATTTTTGTAGACTTTCACAAGATACCAATTAATAATTACGAATTATTAACATTTGTATTTAATAATTTTCTGAGCTAATGGAACTGTTATATATTATTGTCTGCTTTTATTATCTTAAAATGTTCTCAGTGGTTGAACTATTATTAATATATTTTCATTATAGCCTGCTTACATAGTTTAAATAGGTTTGATATTCCTAAATGTAGCACCTTTATCAAATTTAAAAGGTTTTTTTATTTTTCTAACAAAAGAACTATTTTTGGAAGTCAATGTAACTTTTAATTAATTTAATTTTAAAAAAATATTAACCTGTTTAATTGGAATATTAATTTATTTATCTGAAATATGAACTTTATTTAAACAAAATATTTTATTTAAACTAAAAAAATAAAATAAATAAAACAATAAAATATCACATGACTAGCTTACATATTGCTGTTTTAGAAGCACAAATTTTTCTTGCACTATTTCTAAATCCAAAGCTCTTCATTGATGAAAATTCTTAGTTTGAAACTAATCTGGAGATATTGATCAGAACAGCACAGAAATTTGAATTTATTAAGCACTATTGTCTGGTATCTATTACTTGCTAAAGCTTACATTAAAGGACATAGAGATGGTGGGAGAAAAATGTAACATACATGTATTGAGAAATTGTATATTCACTTCCTTTGCACATACATATTCACTAACAATTTGATATAATATCTGTGTATGCATAAGTTTAAATTAACTTGAAATATTCTAACACATTTTGTTGTATATTTTTTTCCTTTTAATTCTTTTACTATTATAATGACTTCACTTATCTCCCTCATCTTAATATCTACTTTTTCTATAACTTTCTAATGACTATTTCAATCTGCTCATGTTTAGGAAGTGAGGCCAGAAAGTTATGAAAATTCTAAAAGTAGGCAATTATAAAGATTGTAATAAAAGAATAAATAAGATTGTAGTTAGTAATGGTATTTTAAAGCAAACAATATATTAGAATAGGATTTGTATGATAATGGATGGATCAGTAATTTGTTATTAATTAGAACAGGACCTTTGAACTAGAGAAAAATAAATAAATGGGATGATTTAGCAGAAAGAAAATAAAGATTATATAAGAATAAAATGAAACATTTATTTTGAAATTTGTGATTTTGGAAAGTTGATATTATTTGAGAATGATTTTAATGACAGATGGGGTATAAGATAGGATGAGTTTTTAAGGAATGTGTCAAGATTGTGAGAATGGAAATTGTACAAGAGAGAAAAAAGATTACATTAGAAATGTGATGAGTGGGAGCAAGTTATGAAAATATTATAATAACTAATACTCCTGATTCAATTTGTAAAAAGTGAGAGATTGGAAGGAGTAATCAACTTATATTTCAATATTTTTCAGTTTAAAATAAGAAACTATAATATAAATAGTATATATATATATATTTTAATTATCATGCTTTAAAATATTTACAATTTAATGGGGAAAAGGGGAGGATAGTAAATAATTATCTAATAATCCATTTCACAATAATAATAAAATTATAATTAAATAGAATTTTAATTAGTTAAATACAAAATCATGTTTATATTTTGTAAATAGCTAATATTTTAAAGATAAATTTAGATATAATAATAATATAAATATATAAATGCAAGCACATACAAAGTCAGTATATCCGTATATAGTGTGCTACAGGTTTTGCTTCATAGGAAAAATGCTTCATTATATGAACGATCAACTACGTAGTGCTGGTTTCTATGAATCGGTATATCATTGAGGATAGTTCTGAGAGCAATAATAAATGTATTACCGTATCTACCATTTTTAGAAAAAAAGTGTCATCACTAAACAGAATAGTGAATGGAAATTTAACATTTAAAGCAGCGTAATGGTGTAAATTTCATTCATCAGAATTCATCATCATCATTTTCAAGCATTATTGATCCACTACAAGATGAAGTTTCTCCAAGTTCAATCTATCTTCTCCGATCTCTAGCCTCTCTTCTCTACATCACCCCAGCACACTTTCTTTATTTCATCCATCTATCTCACATGGTCTTTTTCTAGGTTTTTTATAATCTTTTGAAATCCAGTTTAATATTTCAGCTGTTCGTCTATTATTATATCTTCTAGCAAATATGTCCAGCCCAACTCCACTTCAATCTCTTAATTGTTTCAGTGATATCAATAATTCTTGTTTGTTCTTTCACCCATATATTTCATATTCGATCTCCTCTTGTTATTCTTAACATGCATCTCTCCATACTTCATTGAGTGGTCTTTGCTTAATTTCAATAGAAACTAAGATTTTTACATGTTATTTGATAGATGTTGCGTTTTGCCATTCCTGTTTTGGAATGCAATCTTTAAAGATCCTTTTTGGGCTTTTGCTACGTTGAACAAAGTTAGTAATTGTCAAATACCATCAGTTGATTTCACAAGCTCATATCATGTTTGTCATATATGGATTTTGTTTCTTTGTTTTTTAAAATTGTACAATAATGCAATGTCTACAAAACAACCCATGTTATTGGGTCATATTGTGGATATAATCAGTTAAATTTTAGTTCAATTTATTATGAAGAATTTTATTTAAATTTATATTTTCTTACTCAGATATGTCATATTGTGTAACAGTAGATAAGTATGTATTAAACCTATTCTAGAATTATGACAGATTTTATATTTATATTTAAAGAATATTAATTATGTATATTAAATAAATTAAATATCTTATAAGTAATGGTAGATATAATATATAAATTGTTCATTATTATATTGTTTGTATTTTGAAAATGTCTGCAAGAAAAAAAGTTGGATTGTTATATTGATTGTTGGTAATTAGAACAAGTAGCATAAACCAATAAGTTTGCGCAAAGTTATTTTTTTTTTAAAAAAAAAAGATAACTGCAGATTTTTTTTACAAATTAATAATTTTGTTTTGTATAGCTTATGTATTTCGATTTTTTTATTTTATTGTTGTGTTCTTTTATTATTTTTAAGTAACTTACTATGCTTTAAAATCATATTGCTCATATTTTCTCCTTGTAATTCTTTTTTTTTAAAAAAGTAAAACATAAGACTGTTCTAAATTCATTTAATAGAGTGTTTAATTTCACATAGGTTTTATAAACCAGTTATTTTAAATTATTTTATGAAACAATATAAACTTAGTAATGTACACAGTGTATAATACCCTGGAAACAAAAAAACTTATTGGTAGTACTTTCTGATTCTGTAAAACCTCAAAAGTTGATATTTATATATGATTAGGAAGCACCCAATATATTAAAAGCCTTAAAAGTATTTTTGCTGTAGGAGATAATGCTATTTCATGATAATTACTGCAGTCTTTTGTATCATTTCTATGGCACATCCTAAAAAAAATATATTGTTTTGAAGAAAATAAATTGCTGTCAGATTTTAAATCTCCAGGATCTTATTAAGGCCTGCAACATTTCATTTCATTTTTAGATTACAAAAACCTATTTTAACCTCATTAAGATGGATATTTCCATCCAAATGTCTACGTCCCTTATTCATCATGATTTATTCCTTTCAAAAAAAATAGCTTGGTGTATAAATTAATGCTGAACATGGATCAATAGGAGTAAAATTAATAAAGTTTTAATTAAATTCTAATTAAATAAAATTGCAGTTCTTTTAGATACTAGAGTATAATAGTAGGAACAGTGTACTGTACACTATACTACAAAACTCATAAATTATTATTTTAATTACTTTTCCTGC
Organism: Epiperipatus broadwayi; assembly: GCA_028023455.1. Classification (NCBI taxonomy): domain Eukaryota; kingdom Metazoa; phylum Onychophora; class Udeonychophora; order Euonychophora; family Peripatidae; genus Epiperipatus; species Epiperipatus broadwayi. The sequence continues at coordinate 572,734 of JAQFVV010006277.1, read as the reverse complement.
AGTTCTTGTCTAATGTCTTATCATTTCTATTGGAATTTTATCTGATTCCTATTCTTTCTGATTTAAGTATTCATCATTAATCACATTTTTATCTACTCTTTTTATACTTAAAAAACAACAACAAATTATTTGTTGGTTTTTAATATTTGAATTATCTAGTAAAATCTTGTCTATTTGAAGTGTTACTTTATAAATATAGCATCTTTTTCTAATTGAATTCTTTACTTTCTTTAAGCTAAATATGATTTTTTTAAAATTCAACTGTGTTTTCCTTTATATTGATTCAGTAACTACTTTGGGTTTGTGAGTTTTTAAGTAAACCAAAATGGCAAAATGCACTGTTTCAAGGGCCTATAATCTATCAAAGATATGTTAGTTGTTAAATTAAAATAAAATTAATAGCACGGGAAGTGATAAGACACTCTTAACATTGTCATACTTTGGTTCAATTCTGTGTGTTTCTTTTTGATGGTAGTTTTTTTGGTAAATTGTCATAACGATAAAAATTGGGGACCTTCTTGTCACAGAACATGATGCAGTGGACTATTTCCAAAGTTACGGGATCCTACTCTCCCGAAAAGTGTGCATTAATGGTCATAATATGATTGCATGACACAACATGAATAAAATGTAAATATTATATTTAGTTGTTTTTTTTCTTCCATTTTTCTGTTAATAAGTTAATCCAAAAAAAAAAAAATTGCAAATGTTATAATTAATTTTTCCACAATGATTTTTTTTTAAAAATAATAAAAAATAAAATGTAAATAATAAATTACAACACTTCCTAGCAGGCATTTTTTGTAAACATTTTGCCCCCCCCCCCCCCCCAAACTGTAGATTTATCACAAATACAGGCTGCCATCCTGGTTTACTTGAAAACTCTCAAGTACCATATTTTGCTTTTCTTTATACTGTATATATATTTTTAATTTTTTATATAAAAATTTAATATATAATATTTTTTTGTTTTGTTTCTTTTTTTTAAAAAAAAAGACTTATAATGAAAGTGTGATACTTTTTCATTTTAATTGAAATTTGTTTTTATTTATTTATTTCATACTTTTTCTTCTCACTTTTGGCATTAACATAGCACTTTTGCACTATTAATAGTACTAACTCTCTGGAATAATACTTGTCAAACTCCTTCTTCATCTGTTTAACATAAATATCTCTTATCATTAGCTTGTTGCTGTAATTGACAAAAACAACAAAAAACTTTACAGCATATAGTGTTTATATCTTTTTCCTTTTTTTTTTTTCTTAACTATCTGACGTATTATTACAGAAGTTAATGTTTTTTTTTTTCTCAAATACATTAGTTTTTATCTGTGTGAGATATAAGTATTTTTGAATAAGTTGGTTATGTAAAATGGTGCTCAGTGGTGGAAGTTTTTTTGTTTTATTCTCCATGGTTATTAGAGTGGATATTATTATTGATTTTAGAGATAGAAAATTGAGTATTGCGTCAACTGTCGGATTAGGCCGAAGGTAGGAAAAACAATACACGTCATGGAATTTTAATTTTCTTATATTTGTTAGCATGTTAAATAAAAAGTTCTGTTTTTTTTTTTTTTTAAATATCATTTAAAAATCATTTATTTATTTATTTTTTCAGCCCTAAATCAAGGGTACGAGGAAGTCTAGAATTGTATTTAGCCTTTCGGATTTCTGATGATTGGAATACTGAAGTTCAACAACCTGAGGAAGCTGAACAGGTTAATGCCACACACATATAGTTAAATAATTCTTATAGAGATTGCTTTTTGTAACAAATTATTTTATATAAATAACCTGTTTTGATAATTTAATTAATTTTATATACTATTTCTATTTACATGTATGACTAATCTTTCTGAAATTCAAACTGAAGTAAACAAATTCTCTTATAAGCTATGATAAATAACATTTAAATGTCAAAAAATGATAAAGAATAGAGTGAATCCACCTATCTTTTAAGCTTTCAATCTTTATAAATTTTCATTTACTGCCATTGTTGGAAATAGAGTTGAAATTAGATAGTAGTCTGATTTAAATATGCCATAAATCATTTTGAAATTGCAATTGTACAAATAGAATATAAAGACAATCTCATTTTTAACAACTTCTATAACATTAATGAAATATCAATTTTTAAATATAAATATCAAATATACTTAGTTTAATATACATGAAATCAGGCTAATATTTAATTTCTATTCTTTTTCTAGCAATTTTTTAAATGAAAACTTATAAAGATCAAAAGCTTAGAGAATAAGTGGATTTATTGCATTTTTTGTTGGATTTACTTTACTTTTTATTATTAAGAATTTTAAATTTCTCTCTTAATATTATAATAAATAAAATTACAAGCGTGTGAAGCGCTTGAAAGAGAGGCTATAAAGAGTGCAAAAATATTAAACGCTTAGTGCTTTTGAGGCGGGTTGCCTCATATTCATAGCAATACTGAGTTGTGCAGAACAGGGAGATACTGTTCTGCACTGCTCAGTATTGCTATGAATATGAGGCGACCCGCCTTGAAAGTGCTAAGCATTTAGTATTTTTGCACTCTTTATAGCTTCTCTTTCAAGCGCTTCACACACTTTTAATTTTATTTATTTTTTTATTGTATGTTGATGTATGAGTATTATTTATCCATAGCTTATAGGGGAGTTGGTTTATGTTCATTTGAATTTCATATATAATAAAGTATGCATATTTCATATATATAATTGAGTATTCTGAAGTCACTGTGTGGCCAATTCGCTAAATCTCAAATTGGATTTTTTTTTTCTTAATGAGTAATTCAGATGTTTAAATGTATTATTGAAGACAAACATTCATTAGATATATAACAATGCAAAAATATCATCTTTTCACAGTACTAATGAATTATTTTATGCAAGCAGGGTTAGAAATTTTTATCATTTAAAGAAAATGACTATTAACACGTTGCTGTTTTTTTAAATTATGTGAATGGAGATAATAATCTCTATAATGGAAAATTTATTGCTGTAATTTTCAAAAACAGTAAAAAAAATTTCTAGCAATGTTGATTAATCTTTCATATTTAAGTGTTGAAAAATACAATGAAATGTATAATAATAAATTTTAAAATTGCACTTTTTATTTGTGATAACTATGAAAAATAAAGACAATTCCATTATTCTGCTATAATAGACATCGACTTTTACAAATTTTCAAATTTACTGTAAAAAGAAATTGGCAATAGTATTAATGTTCTAATATTTATTATTCATCTTAAGCTTTAATTAAATACCAGTTGCATAACTGGCCATTATTTTTTAATTTATAAAATTGCTGAAATAATATTATTTTTATAATAATTTTGGGCATCATTCATATGTTTTATTTATGTTTGCCTATATACTAGCAAATTCACAATCTTAATCATATTATTAACAAACTGCCAAATAGATTTATACCTATGCTGTCTCATCTTTTATTATTTAAATATATTACTTAGATGAGATTCATTTACATTTGTATGGAATTTTGTAATCACATCCTTTTTTATTTTTCTGAGATTGTCAGTAATTTACTGCTTGTTAAATTTATTGCTCATTATAGTGATTCTTCTGATTTATATTGAACATCTGTTCTCCTCATCTTAATCTTTTCTAAATCCAATTTCATTAATAATTATAAAAGTCATTTTCCTAAAATATTATATTGATTGACATAATTATAATATCATCTATTATGCAATCCTGCATATTAACTCAATTATAATATGTGTAGAGACAAATTTATAACTATAGTCTCTCAACTTTTAAATAATCATCATTATATTGATATTAATATTTTATTTTTGAAAGTGAAACTAATTTTTATTTTATTAAATAGCACATACTAAATAAAAAGTAGTCATATCAATTTTAATAGTAATAAAAATAGTAACTTTGGTTAATACTAAATATTTTAACTAATACTAACAGAACTTTAAAATATTTATAGTTTAATTGAGCATTTATTAATTTTTTTTATTTCAATATGTTCAGCTTGAGTGTTCCAATAATTAGTGTGCATAATTTATAACTATAAAGACATTTATAATATATTAAAACAATTGTACTGATAAAGAATGCATTTCTAAAGTTTGTTTCTTAAAACTTGCTGTATGTATGAGGGGGTATCCAAAAATAACCGGAATCGTTCTTTGGTTTGCACATTTGTTATAGTATATACTTCTGCTGATACATATTTCTTGCAGGAACCCCTTCTGCATCAATCTGCCAAATGACATTGTTGTGTGAAGTCATAATGCCACATAACACATTTTTTTGTAAAGTGTGTTTAGCTTATTTGGCAATTTTTATAATGACTGACGTTCAAACAATGTGAAATTCTGTTTTCATTTACAGACAACAGTTGTAATGCTTGAAACAGATTACAAACAAGCTGATCTCCTAAAAACACAAGTTTATGAGGGATTTAATTGAAATGTTAAATTCACTAGATCCTTAATAAACATGGTAAATTTACTGAAGTCTAAACATGGTAAATTTACTAAAGTCCAAAGTCAAAACAATACTGATTTTTTTTTTTTTTGACGCAAATAGCATTTTTCTCTCAGATTTAGTTTGTAATGATCAGGCACTTTATCTGCAAGTTTCGAAACATTTATGTGATGTGGTAAAATGTAAACGGCTTATTTTGAGGCAAAGAGTGTAAGTTTCATCCCAACAAAAGTATTATCTCTTAAAGCTTTGAATATAAAACACTTTTTACTTAAATTCAGCATGATCCAGCTTATCTATCAGCCATATTCACTTGATCTCACTTCATGCAATTTTTTTTATTCTCTCGAATGAAAAAAATGCCTAATTTTTTTTTCAAACTCTGAGAAGTGGTGAAAAAAAAATGCTACAAGCATTATTACCTTGCAAGTGTTTCTGGGCTATTTTGAAAAATGAATAACACGTTTAAGACGGTGTATTGCATCAAATGGATAGACAGTAATTTGTACAAAGTTTATTTTAGTCTTAACATTTAACTTTTTATTTATAAGCTTTTATTTTTTTAGCACTGTTACTATTTAAATAATCTGGTCACTGATACATCTACAATTTTATGGCTTCTGTAATGAAGTTTGCTCTTATTGCATTTTTTGAATGCCTACTATTTGAAACAAGATAGACCAGACAATTTTTTAATCACTTAATTTGTCATAAGAAATTCCTAATATATTTTATTTGACAAATATTTTCTGATTGTAACAAAATTTTAATATAAACATCTTTTTGTGAATTGCTTTTAATTTAAAAAAAAAAGAATTGAGAGAGAGATTCTAGAAATCTTTCCACGAGAATTCACAACATGATCTTAATTACTTTTGAATGGTGTTACGATTTTAATTCATCAACATGCAGTGATAATTGGTAAGCATTAATTTTTAACCATAATGTTTTACCAAGTTTTGCAGTCATATTGTCAATCTTGAAACATTAAATAGTTAAACAGTTTTGGCACTAAGAGAACAGCTAATTGAGCATCAACAGTTTGATCTTTTTAAATTCAAATTTGACATTTTTTCTTGCACATCTGTAAAAATTAAAATTTTCTGTTAGATATTTTTTATTTTTTTTCTAAATTTTGTTATAAAAAAATTATATATATATAACTTTGCTATGAATTTCCATTTCAATGCTTCATGATATTAAAAATACAGTGCTAACATTCAATTTATATGTGTATATCTACATACACTTGTAAGCAATATCTATTTATAATGTGTTTAAATATAGGAAAATTATTTTTATAAAAAATATATACAACCATTCTAGTTTAGTTTTACAAAGCTTTATGAAATTTCAAGCAAAAAAATATTTTAAAACGTGTTAATGAATATGCTTTCAAAAATAGTCTGTGAAAAATTTTAATTTTTTTATTTTATACTAGGGATGGGAATTAGTTAATCATCCTTCTAGTGAAGCTACTAATTCACAGAATGGTTTATCACCTCTACCACCTGGATGGGAAGAACGTGTGGATGCTAATGGCCGAACTTATTATGTTAATCATATTTCTCGTACTACACATTGGGAGAGGCCAACAGTGTAAGATATATATATAATTTCCAGTAGATTTATCAGAATTAAAAGAATTCATGGATAAATTATTTACAATTTTGTTATATGTCACAATTTTCTTCATATCAGGGATTTAGTGTGTGTGTATATGTATAAGAAAAAATGAAATTATCTCCTAAATGTTTAGTTATAATGTCATGAATAATCTAAATTTTTTTAACAAATATAGAATATATATGATGGAATGTCAAAAGCCCTTGATACATTTTAATTTTTTTATTACATTGCTTTCTTACATCATTTATGTCAATTTTTTTAAGATTGCTTATAAAAAAAAATTGATAAATTTTTATTTAATATCTTGAAAACTAAAATGTTGATATAATTTGTGATATTATTTTAAAACTTAACAAAATTTTTTATATATATTTTTGTAATAGATTTCATTTCAAAAAATAATTTTATTCAGATAGTTGTTCTAAAAGAAATAACAATTATTATAATGTTTAGTTTGTCATTGTTTCATTTGTATAATCTATTGGATTTCTGAAATAGAAAAAAATTTTTTATTGGTATTAACAAAATACTCATACTTTATGTTTGTAGTACTTTTTTTTTTAATACGAAAGGTCTTCTAGTTCATCTTTTACACTGTAACTGTCAGAATTGCACAATCCACATGCAAATCACCTGAGGTCAGTCTAAACGTGCATTCCACATTCTGACGTCACAGAATACCAACTTTTTCCTTTAAAGCCTGTTACGGTTAGGAAGAAAATGAGGCTCTTAACTAATTATCTAAATTGTTGATTGCAAATAAAGATTTAAAATGCCAAAAATAATGAGACAACACTATTTATTCATTTTTATAGATAGACAACTTTTGTATTTATCCATTCTTTTTTATTTCATATAAATAAAGATAGATATATAGAATAAAAGACAAATAACCCCAAAGATGCATTTCATGCTGAACCAGCACTTATCAGTTGGGCTAGGTCATGATCTCTCATATGTATCTCTATTACATGAAGAGTATTTATGTATAGCAAATTGTCTCATGGCGTCAGTTTACTCCTCTCCCAACTTTTACATTATCAACTTTTTGATAAACTATTTATTCATGTATATAAAACACAAAACATATACTGGCATCACTTTAATCACTTGATTTATGTCTTAAATTTAACGTAAATAAACCTTTCCAAATATTATTAAATTAATTTACTTTTAATTATGTATAGATTTAGTAAAGGTTTAAAATAATTGATACTATTTCAGAATACTATTAGCATTAATTGTTTGAAAGGATTCCAATATAGTGCTTAGCACCTGCTCTCTACTTTCCTACATGCTGTTCTAAGGCTAACTGATATAAGCTTATAAAGTAAGCCGAATCTTACTATTTAACTATTGTGATCAATTACAGGTTATGTTATTAGTATGCAGTAGGTAATAAAATAATTGTAAAATACAGGAAACCATACCTGTACTACAACAGTTATTTAAGAATGCATACATGAAGATATTATATGCCTACAGTAGGAATTAAACTTCTACAGCATATAATGACCAGCAATCGCATACATATCACTACCCGACATGTATGAAAGTAAAATGGATGGCATGTGATAAGAATTGATCATTATCACACATCACTGTTTAAATGAGATAATGATTATAAGGGATCAATAGTCACAAATGGTGTTACAATCATCTAATACTAACACGTTACAAAAGAAGGAAAATCAGATGTAACTCATAATCTGAATTGATAGATATCAGCCATACATTCTTATCAATAATAATAATTGAAATATGAGACTAGTTATTTAAAACTTACATCTACTTAATAGAACCCCAATCTAGCTTGTCTATGCAGCATGTTGGCCTCCACTCATAATTTATAGATTTACTAATTTAACATATTAAATAAAGTGGATACTAATATACACATTTTATTACCATGGCAAGAGACTGCAATTACAAACTAATTTCATATTTATAAACTAATTTATTTCCATTAGTGCAGATTAAATTATGGCATGATATTATAAATAGAACTAACTACAATCTCTTGCCATACCTGCTCATAAACAGATTAATTACATAACTATTCATTAACATATTTTATTAAATTTGGAGATAATAATTAACTAAGTATTAGTTTAAAGTTATACTTATTCTTTCAGCTTAACCGTTCATGTTCAGTCTTTGGGTATTTGCGGCGGTGATTCTTTAGAACCATAGCTATGGTGGATAAAGGTTTAAATCACTATTTCACATTTTATGCAAAGATATTAATTTGGTCTTGGTTTAATGGCTGGTTCTTCCTATGGCATTGGACATTAGACTTTTCCTCTTCTAAGATGGATACATAGTGGACACATTTGGATGGTTCTTCATATGCAGACGGCTTCTCTTTCAGGTCTCAGCAATAGTTTTCTGGCCTGCCCTCTGCCTGCTTGATAGAGCAATGCAGATAATGGTTGTCTACTCTTGCATGGTAGACTTTCTGGAACTATCAGATAAGAATTAATTACAGCAGAATAATAACAGCTGAATGACAATCACTGGCAGGATCAAGATAGAATAATAGAAAGATAATAATCTTAATAATGAATGCAGATTTTAGAATACTAAAAAGATCTTGAATGCAGAATAATAGCCAATGTAATTTTCAGCAATAATTATATGATTTGGAGTTATCTTTCACTGAGATCTGAGTTTATTAGTTCAATACCCTATTAGCAAACTCATATTTTTGAGCAGGAATAACAACTTTTTTAATTAAGTTATTTTAATCATTTATCTCTTAAATTTTAATCTAGTAATCTGTTTACTAATTATTTTTCTAGACTGTCATTTTAAAAGAAAAACATCTTTTCCTTTCAAACTACTTTTAAGTTAAATTTAGAATCTATTACCTTTTTTAAATTTTAGAAAAATATTTTGGATTTAGCACAAAATAACTTTATAATTAATTATACCATATACATGATCTGTGGATTTATAATAGATCTTTAATTTTTATTTATAAAAATTTATTAGAAATTTTTTGAACTTAAATTTTGTTCACAATTTTTTTATATACGAATATGAAGTATAGATATGTGTGCATATATATATAGCTTCAATATACATCACATGATCACCATTTCTTATGCTTGCTCTTAATTGTTATTCAAACAGGCAAAACTCTCTATACGTATTGCCACTCAATGCAAGCCAGAGTTATCAATGGATGCCAGAAGGATTGTGCATAAAATCCCCATCTAGTGCCTACTCATCCAATATCCCCAGATTAGTTTCTGGCTTGTGGCCTTCGTCAGTGAGGAGCCTTGTATCTGAGAGTACTGCACCTAGATTTTAGGTTCTAATGCAACCCTCCAGCAGCCACCTTTTACCTCTACTTAACTACAAAACTATGAGACTTAAATTGAAAACACTATAATATTTTCAATCCAAGCTCATCAGCTTATATAGTTATATAGGTCTGAACTCAGTTCAGTACCTTACATTTTGGTGTCTTTGGTTCTTCAATAACTATAGCCACCACTATCCTATTAGGCAGGATTAGTTTTAAGCCAATAAAAATCACATGATCACCATTTCTTATGCTTGCTCTTAACTGTTATTACTCTGGCTTGCACTGAGTATAGAGAGTTTTGCCTGTTTGAATAACAGTTAAGAGCAAGCATAAGAAATGGTGATCATGTGATGTTTATTGACTTAAAACCAATCCTGCCTAATAGGATAGTGGTGGCTATTGTTATTGAAGAACCAAAGACACCAAAATGTATAGGTACTGAACTGAGTTCAGACCTATATAACTATATAAGCTGATGAGCTTGGATTGAAAATATTATAGTGTTTTCAATTTAAGTCTCATAGTTTTGTAGTTAAGTAGAGGTGAAAGATGGCTGCTGGAGTGTTGCATTAGATCCTAAGATCTAGGTGCAGTGTTCTCAGATCCAAGGCTCCTCACTGACGAAGGCCACAAGCCAGAAACTAGTCTGGGGATATTGGATGAGTGGGCACTAGATGGGGATTTTATGCACAAGCCTTCTGACATCCATTGATTACTCTGGTTTGCACTCACTGAGTGGCAATACATATAGATAGTTTTGCCTGTTTGAATAGCTTCAATATATATATTTAAACTTATGAATTTTTGAAAATTTTGTTGAAATTCATAGAAGTACTTAAAGGAATAATCAGTTTATTTGATATGTAATAGCAGATAAAAACAATATATTATTCAAGTTCATTCATGATATTTATACATTTCAAATTCTGCTCTCTTGTCAATCTAGAAGCCAAAATGGAATTTTGTATAAAATCTATGAATACTAAATAGTAATGCTGTCAGATTTACAAACAACTTCTGAATAATTGGCTTTCTGTTAGAAGATACTAATTTGCATTTAATCATCTGGTACTATGTTTTTTACATTTTTGCTCCTATAATGAAAAAAGTGATATCCAAAATAAATATTAGCTGATAAAATCATGTGGATTAAAAAACAGCATTTTTAATGATTTTAAATAAAAAATAAATCCTATTCAGATTTATTTATATTAGAATTTCATTTTAATTGCAATTCCAGAATCATTAACTGTGCAATCTATTGAAGTACACCTGGGTCTTGTTTTATGTGGTAGATAGGTTCCTCAGAAAACGTGCACAAAAGAAATCACACAAAAATAGACTTAACTTACCTTGAAAAATGGGGATAGGTTCTGTAATTTTCAGAAATTGCATAAAAGCAAAGCAACAAGGAAAAATTACTTTAAAATTCACATTAAAAAAATAAGGAAATAAAGTAGGACTAATAAAAAATTTCAAATATTTGAAAAAAATTAATACAAGACAAACTTTTTTTATTAACTACAGTATTTAATTTTACATTTTTTGATACATATTTTAATCATTACCACTATTTGACAATATGCGTTCGTTTGGAACTGGTAAGAAATCAGATTCGTGATATGATGTACAACTTGCGCCACTTTCAGTCTTGTGCTGTGCTAATGGTTTTCTGTTTCTATATTAAAAAAATGAGATCGCAATCAAAACAAAAAGATTGTACATTATCATTAGAAAGATTATTTTCAGTTTACAAAATCAATAAAATCTTCATTATTTATTTTAAAACTCTAAAAAAGTATCTATTTCTGTTATATCTAACAAATTACGTTTTAAAAGTTGAAAATTTTTGTATATTTATTGCGATATATTTATATGTAAGTATAAATCATTTAATATTATTTACTCATTAGTATAAGTAAGTTATTTACATAGAAGCTAAGATTCTAAATACAGCTTCAGGCCATATTCATGTTAGCTGCTAATATAATGTTATATTTTTGAAAAAAAAAGTATTTCAAGTCAAAATAAGTTATTAATAATTTAAATTTCTTGATATCTAATAAATATAGTGAAATATGAAAGATATTAAGAAGAAACATGGATCGCATTAAAATAATCCGCATATAATGAGACCCAGGTGTATTTTAATAATAAGCCAAGACCCACATATTTAGCAAGATTCTTTTTCAACATTTTAAAGGAACTATCTTGATTTTTTTTTAATGTATACTAGTAGCTTTGAAATTTTCAACAAATTGAAAAATAAAATCTTCAATTTTTTTAAAAATGTAATACATTTGTTATATTTGTTGAATGAATCTGACTTTGGAGACTTTGTTATACTGATACCATAATTAATATTACATTTCTTTGAATAAATATTAAAAAAAATAATTATTACCAATATAAAGTCTTATTTTATTTATTAAAAACTTTGATATTCTTATTAATAATAGTATCCTATGTTGAATAACTCTAATCAATCAGAAACATGAGATGCATTTTTTTTTTTTTTGTTACTTATGAGATTAGCCAGCATATTTATCAATACAATCACAATTTTTTCATTTTTTTATGTTCTTTGTGACAAAGTTGTTGCAGGTGCATTGTTATGACTTTTATTATTCCTTCCATTCATTTTATATATGGGATCCTTGTTTTCTTTTTAACTTATTGAGCTTTTTTTTTTTTTCAAAATATTAATCCTCATAATAAGTCCAAAATAGGATTTCTGTTTTAATATTTTGGTTTTGATTAAGTATTAAAAGATTAATTTGATTGGATTTTTTTTTGAGGGGGTGGAGGTGAGTGGATTAATCACTTTATCCAAGATGATGTACTAGATTTATTTATTCAAATGATTTTGAACATCTGTAATTATCAGAAAGCAGCTCCAGCTGATTGGGAATTGAATTCTTTTTCACTTTTTTAAGACCGGAATTAAACTTTTTCTTCTACTGCTATATAGGATGTGATTTATTTAATAAAAATATTGTTCTCTTGAGTTTTTTTGTACAGTCAGTACTGGAGTTGTTGAATATAAGCACTTGCAATGCAATGAGTAAAAAAAATTCTGAACAGAAATCTTGTTTTCCAAGAGAATGAAAACGTTTTTTTTTTTTGGTGTATCTATTTTTCTTAGTAGTTTGTCACAAAACCCTTTTTTCCTTTCATCAGTTTTTGTAATTCATGCATGCATTATTTATTTGATTCTCATAATGTTTGATTAGTTTTGGATTCTGATAAAGATCATGTTACCATAATTATTTTTTTTTAATGTTCATAGCCAGAGTAGAGCTTTTTGAATTAAAATTTTATGTTGAAAGTGTTTATTTTAATTCATTTTATATATCTTAAGATTTCCATCTTTTTCCACATAATTTAATTTTAGTGCATTTTTTCAAATATCTGTATAAGAACTTTCCATTCCTTGGATTATTTTTGTCTAAATAAAATGATTTGTAGAATGCCGTTTTTAAAATTGTTCAATTCATTTACCATTGATTATCAAATATAGATTTTTTTAAAAAACAAGATATATTAATATCTACTATTGCTTTTTTAAAAAAACTATTGAGAAAAGATAATTTTTACAAAAATAAAATACATTATATTTTTTAATTTTAATCTCAGTTATATTAATGTCAAAATTATTCTTTGAAAAAGTTATTATCCTTTTTGTTTATATTTAGTTATCAAAAACGGGTTTATTCAACTATGTTTATTATGATTTAATATTTAAAGACAAAAAAAAAAATCATAATAAACAGGTGACTTAATTGCAGTTAAATAATTCTGTAACTGTTAACTTATTCTACCTATCATTGATTGCAATGTTTTGATGTTACTTCCTTTTTATAATAGCAATGATGATCAAAAACAGATTGAAAAACATTTCTGCTTATACTATGAAGATAATGAAAATAACTCCAGTAGTATAATAAATTATTTTTAATTTTTTTTTCTACAACTGACTAAAACTTAGACTGATATTCTTTTTTTAAAAAAACAGTATTTATTTTAATTTCTTAATAATGACCAGTAAAATCAATTGTCTTTATCTCTGGATAATGTTGAACATGTGTTTTGTCAACAGATGGAAATCTGACTCGATTGAAATGAAAACTGGTGTTAAACAAGAATGTATACTTGCTTCAACATTGTTTTCATTTTTTATGACAATGATTTTTGGAACTGTTTATAGTTCGACTTAATCAAACACAGATCAAGATGCAACCCAGGTTTGATGGTGGAACTCTTAATTTGATGCAATTAAAAGTGAAAACAAGATCTACTTCTTGAATTCTGAGTTTATAGGGTGCTGATAATAATGCTATTTTTGCTACTTCAAAAGATGATTTACATAATGTACTAATATTTTGAATACAACATATAAAGACTGGTTATTATTAAAATTCAAAAGCGTTATAATAATATCAGCAAGTAATAGAAAGTTAAATACTTTAAAGGTACATATCTAAAGATAAGAAAAGAGATAAGCATTTCCAGTTTCCCCCCCCTCCTCTGCGCAGGAAACTCACGAACCTCAGAGAAATAGCAGTTTGGAACGCGGACCCGAAGCAAGACAGAGCTATCCCAGACTCCTGTGAATGAATGAGAAGAGCGGTATTTAAGACCCAGTGAGAACAAGAAAATCGTCTTCAGGATGAGGAAACTTTATTTCCACATAGTAATCCTCCATAATTTTGCGGATATTTCTACCTTTGGTGCCAATCAAGCGGGGATGAACCCGATGATCAATTTCAACTTCTTCACTGATCCTCTCCTCCAGTGCTTGGACAATTTTTAAAATATCTTTCTTTGCTGCCTCTGCATCTTTCTCCAGCTCAGTAATAGTTATCATATTCTTATTGTCATCTCCTCTTTCAGGAAATTGGATCTGCACTTCATGGTCTTGCCTAATTTTGGTGATAACAGCACCTTTATGTCCAATAATTTTTGGATGGTATTTTGGATCAACTTGCACCCATAACTGAACACTCTTTAATCTCCATTCTTTGTCTTCTTCCAACTGTTTCACTTTGCTCATAAGTGCCTCTTTTTCTCGGTCAACATTAGGACGAGGGCCACTGATAATGATTGTATCACTGTGTGACTGAGCTGGAGGGATAGTAATGTTCACATCAAATTCCTCCATCATGCTGCAGACATATCTGCCTTTCTGACCAATGATAAACCGATGAAAATCAAAAGGAACATGAAATTCATCAGTAATGGGAACTCTGATAAATAATGCATTTTTAGCTCCCTCTCAGTTTTCATGTCTTCCAATAATGCGGATAATATCAAATGTCTTTGGCTTATCAACATCTTTGTTATCAGTGCTATCTTGAGAAGCTGTTTCTCCATTTAACGTTGGTTCTTCATTTTCCAAAGACTGATCATCTTTTCTAAGTTCCCGATCTGGGAATTTAATTTGTACATTGTACTGCTGAGTTATGGCCTGCAATTTGGAACCCTTAGCACCCATCATTGTTCTATGACACTTCTGTGGAATGATACATTCAATAGTTACTTGTGCTTCCAAATCTGCGACAATTTCAGCAATTCGTTTCTTAGCTCCTTTTTTTTAGCCAATGACAGAAAAAAAAATCCTTTGCAACTTTTAGTTTGGATAACTAGAGAATTTGAACTATTTTAAATATCTTTAATAGTTTTATAAGTAGAAATTGGATTTATATGTTGAGATAGAACACAGACTGCTTCTAATGAGTTCTTCACAGGGAAATAATCAGATAGTTTGTGGTGCTGTTATTTTATCTAATATATTGCATGTGAGACCTTGATACCTCGCATCACAATGTAAACAGGCAAAACCCTTCTTTCAGTAGTGCCACTCGGTGCAAGCTAGAATAAACAATGGATGCAAGGTTTGTGCATAAAATTCCTATCTAGTGCCTACTCATCCAATATCCCCAGACTAGTTTACAGCTTGTGGCCTTCATCAGTGAGGAGTCTTGGATCTGAGAGCACTGCACCTAGATCTTAGAATCTAATGCAGTCCTCCAGCAGCCACCTTTTATCTCTACCCAACTACAAAACTATGAATCTAAATTGAAAACATTAATATTTTCAATCCAAGCTCAGTAGCTTATATAGTCATATAGGTTTGAACTCAGTTCAGTACGCATACATTTTGGTGTCTTTGCTTCTTTAATAACCATGGCCACCACTATCTTATTAGGCAGGATTGTTATTAAACCATTAAATTTCACATGATCACTATTTCTTATACTTGCTCAAGCTATTAAAACAGGTAGCCTCCATGTAGTAGTGCCATTCAGTGCAAGCCAGAGTAATCAGAGGATACAAGAGAGTTTGTGCATAAAATCCCTATCTAGTGCCTACTCGTCCAATTTTCCCAGACTAGTTTCCAGCTTGTGGCCTTCATCAGTGAGAAGCCTTGGATCCGAAAGCACTATACCTAGATCTTAGGATCTAATGCAAATCCTCCAGTAGTCACCTTTTATCTCTACTTAACTACAAAACTATGAGTCTAAAATTGAAAACATAATATTTTCAATCCAGGCTCATTAGCTTTACAACCATATAGATCAAAGCTCCTCACTGATGAAGGCCATAAGCTGAAAACTAGTTTGGGGATATTGGATGAGTAGGCACTAGATAGGATTTTATGCATCAAACCTTCTTGCATCCATTGATTATTCTGGCTTGGACCGAGTGGCACCACTGTATGGAGAGTTTTGCCTGTTTTAACAGCTTGAGCAAGCATAAGAAATGGTGATCATGTGAAATTTAGTGCTATCATAATATAATGGTATTAGAAAAGATTTTATTCAATAATATTTTGTAAAATTTTAAAAATACATGCAAGATCATAACATCAATTAATAAATAGTCTATTATTTATATAGTGCAGACTGCACATGTAATATTATAAAGAAGGAACAACCTTCCAGTTATGCACTTTTACAAATTTACATGCACTCACCCATAAGCATCTCTTTGAAAGGCATAAATGTACGCTTATGCTTAGAGCTTATCTGTATATAAGCCAATTTTTGCTCACTGCACTGAAATCAGGGCTTCAATCTATTATGTGTCTAAGTTATAATTATTAATTATATTCATAAGTGTACACTTGATGTTTTTCAAACTGATGCTCATGGGTGAGTGCAGTAAATTTTTAAAAGCACATGACTGGAGGATTGTTCTTTCTTCATAAATATAATAAAATCAATTACTATGTTCTTCAATTTGTTGGATGTGATATTATAGAGTCCACTAATGTAAAAACTTACCTTCTCTGGATTGGTTGTATAAAAGGAATGAATGAAAAAGTGTTTATGGTAAACTTGAGCATGATCTTTATATCTGTCTACATTATAAAGATTATCTCAGAGACATTTTAAAGAATCAAAATTGATTGTTTCTATTGGGAAGATGTGGCAGAGAATAGAATACATTGAAAAAATTATAATTAGACATGGTGTTAGAAATATTTCGGAAAAACAAATTTTTTGCTGAAGAAATCAAGACAGCATTGCAAAATATCAAACAGGTAGTGGACCAACTTGTACTATGTTAGTGAGTCCTAACTTGGTTTGTATAGTCCTTGCAAAACTCATTTTTAGAGCAATTTATTTTTTCTTGTCTTGGAATTAGAATCACTGTATTTGTTTGTGAGTGGCTGCTATATATATAATAATATAATGTTTTTTAATGGACAATTTATGGTGAAACATTTTTGATGAATGAGAATTCATTTTTAAAATTTACTTAAAATTTTAAACCATGTTGTTTTCAATGAAACAGTCAATCGAAACTTACCGTGCAGGCTGAAATAATAGTACATGATTTTAACTTCTTCGATGGTGAAGCAGCCATATTGAATATTTAAAAAATTATGTTAAGCCACAAATTTTATCATAACTTAAGTTTGTATTACTCAAAAATGACATAATTTATATTGTTTAAAACATAAAACACCAAAAATTGTAATTAAGCTGAAAAAGTAATAAAAAAAAAGAATGAAAGTTAATATTTCTAATAATTATTTTCATATTATTTCATAAATTCAAAATTATCATGCATAAATGTTAAAAATATAATTTTATTAGTGGGTTAGTTGGATTCATCATAAAATTTTTAAAAAATTGATATATAATAATACTTACCTAAGGCAATCCATAGTACCTTTTATTTTTCCTAGTAGCCCTTCAAAATGCATTTCCATACAGGGTTTGCAATGAATATGTCAGCTCTAATAATAACATCCCTTATAACAAGTAGTTAATATTGATCAATAATTAGAATAATTTGAATATTATAATAAAGAACTTCAATAATGTTTGTAATTTATTAAAAATTACTACTAAAATAGTCACTATATACAAAATAAAATAATAAAATAAAAAGTGAATGAAATACTAAAATTCATTATAGAGTTAAACTTGAGATACATAAGTTAGTAGTTTAGAGTCAGTGCGATGTAATATTATTTATCTTATCTTTATAGGTTTTGAGGGCGCATATTGCTTCATGCTAGACCATAAATTTAATAATAACTTCATCATTGATATGCAACTTTGAAATTTACATTGCAGTAGTGTATAATCATACTACGTTTATATACTATCAAAATCTTTACTTTTAGCATTTGCATATTTTTATTATAATGCAGATAAGACATTATAGAAAAATCTAAATTGGGTTATAATATTTGCAAAATATGTTTATCTTTGTCTGATATCATCCAGATATCAGCTAAACCCACAATATAACTTTACACAATCGCGAGCTATTTTTTTTGATCAGCGTATATGTTTGTTTCAATAATAATTTCTTTCATATATTTTTTTTATCAAATATAAATTCAAATAATAATTTAAAAATATATAAAATTATAATTTACTACCATCTGCTTCCAATAATGTTCATTTACCTAAGTACATCTTGTATTTTTTCCAATGTAATTTTTATGGCAACTCCAGTTTCGTTAAAAATGAAAAAACTGAAAGACAAAAAAATTCAATTTACTTGATTACAAAAATTATCATAAAATTTTTAATTTTTATCATAGACAAATGAAACTTATCTTTTCTGAAACTAGAAAGAAAGATGGAAACGAAGATGTACAAAACGCATGCACAGACTGCGTAGATTTCTGGTAATTTTACGCTGAAACTGGATGTTTATAATTTGAAAATTCATGGCTGCATTATGCTGTCATAAAAATGAAGAGGTTTTTTTAAGCTGCTTTTTAACTAAAAGACAACAGCCCTTTGGGTTAGTATTCAAACTCTTAAATGAGTTTATAATGAGACAACATATAGGTATGAGATTTTGAAATACCACAAACTTCTTTTAATTCGCAACTGAAATCAAGATTGTACCATAGTGAGTCATGCATGTTAATTTAATGTTTTTAATAGATTTTAAAAGCTGAATACTCTTTTATTAAAATTGTTTTGCCACACACAGACATATATATATATAACTACATATTTAAATTAGTAAATATTAAATCTTTTTTTAGTATTGACTTCTGATACAGCATATTTATTTATCATGTTTATGATGGTGATTCTATATCTTTTTAATAATGTTAATATCACAGTCGAATGCTGTTGATAATGTATAGACTTCATTTTATCATACTTTCAAGGCAAACAAATTATTTGTGATCACTTATGCCTAAAGTGTTTCACTTGTGACTAGAATGTTTTTCAGACAGTAAAAATGATTCTGGCTCAACTCCTATTTGAGGAA
The DNA here is from genome assembly GCA_028023455.1 of Epiperipatus broadwayi. NCBI lineage: Eukaryota > Metazoa > Onychophora > Udeonychophora > Euonychophora > Peripatidae > Epiperipatus > Epiperipatus broadwayi. The sequence goes on along the minus strand of JAQFVV010006277.1, from coordinate 553,576 downwards.
AATAGAGGGAAAAAGAGAATTATTGGTCAATTGGTGCCTCTTCTCAGATTGAATGTTACTTGTGTTACAAGTTACTGACAATATTATAAGCATAGGGATTTGAACTCAGATTTTCAAGCACCCTTCAACTATCCACATTATCTCATACAACTGATACACATGACCACACGCATGTAGAAAAGATAAATAATCACCAATATACGTATTTCGTGCTAAACCAGCACTCATTAGTTGGTTAGATTATCATCTCCTACACATATATATAATCAGTGCTCAGTTTATATTAAGATAGCAAATCTTCATACTTTAATGGACAGGCTTCAATCTACTCCAATCTCCAACTTTTCAGCCATCCATATCATTGAAAATCTGATGATGAAAACCCAAATCCTATGCTGATGCCAATATTATTGCCATGCCCATGTTGACTTCAACTCACTGACCCCTCATGTATAGGACCTTATCCATTTAAATATATAGAAGAGGGATGGGCAGGATACAAGCTTGATATGTAAATATTTGAAAACCAGGCACTCTTCACAAACCTGGACTATATTATAAATAAATCGGTGACTTAACTGTTCACAGCTTCTCTGCATAGCTTTAAAGGATAATTATCTATAATATTTTCATCTATTGATATTTTTATCTGTTTGAATTATTTCTCTTTCAAACTACTGTGTAGGTGTGAATGTTGTAAATATATATATACAAATACAATTAATTTTAAAATTACCAGATTTGCTAGATAATTATTAATAATTATCACCATCTCTAAAATGTATATTGCTGCCATTTATATTAATTTGCAGATACAAACTAACAATGCTACTTTTTTTTTTGTTATTAGTTTCTTCTCTTATTTATAAAACTAATAATGCCATGGTTATTTATTTTTAATGTTTATTAGTGTTTTAATGGCTGCTTTTTATTTTTAAAATTATAAATTGCTTCTGATACATACATTTCACAAATTCTTTAACTTATTTTTTCTATATTTTTAAAATAACTTTCAATAAGAATAGGTATTTGGTCTAAATCTCGCAACTATTTTTAAAATTATTACACTTTTAATAACATTATCTTTTCAAATTGATTTTCCATCTTAATTCTTTCATTATCGCATGCTTATAGAGTATGATTGAATCTATGCTTATTCTTTATTAGGATATTTTTATAACTTGATTTGTCATTCATCTATATCGGCTCACTGACATCTCATTGGATGTTATTGTTAATTACTAGGTTTGAATTTTTTTTATTATTAAATAAGTTTAAATGATGAATTTTTTTTAAAAAAAACCTCAATGGTCATCAGTTTAAGTTTACCTGCCATTCCTGTGAATAAGATCTACTAATTAAATTCAATACCTTTTATGAACATTTGTGTGTTGTAAAATAATTATATAATTTTAATGAAAAATTGAAATGCATATTAAGATAGAGAAAGATTGATAAGAAATTATTCGTTAAAAGAAAAAAGTGATAGAAATACATGAGTTTTAAGTTTGTTGTAAAGAAAATAGTATATAATATTACATATCACTCCGAATCATATGAAAAGTACTATCAACATAGAAAACTGATGATGGTACAAAAAGATTTCATTAGGATTGTTTTGAAATGAAGTAAGTTATCCTGTACCTACTAAAGATTTGAATCATAAATTAGAAATTAAAAACTGAAATTATTTTTTAAAAGAATAATAGCTATTTGATCCATTGATAAATTGAAAAGAATAGTAGCAAATATTTAACAAATTTGTTGGAGCATCAATAGTAGTAAACAGAAGTAAATCAAATTAAAGATGGTCATTCGTCAAAAAAACTAGAAAATGCTTGGAATAAAGATAGTAAGTTGTGAAAGAAATAGAGCAAAATAGTTTTTGTTAATAAGATTATATTAAAATAATAGAGAGGAACCAAAATATAAATTCTTTGTTAAAAGTAGTAATATGGATTGAAATCTTAATAGAAAATGGAGCCGGGAAAAACTCATAAAAATAGTAAAGTTAATTAGAAAGCGAATATAAAAAAATAAAAGAATTACAGAATAGGTAAATTTGATATAGCATATAATAGAATAAATTGGGTCAGATGAGAAATTAACATCATTGTAATGAAGCAATAATTGAAGATGCAAATATATATGTGGTTGATAATTAAAAATAATAAGCTTTCATCTCTAATAATTGAAAAAAATTAGCAGATAATGATGAAATAGATTCTCCAATTATGAAATACAAAGTTGTAAAAATTTAAATGAAGTTAATAGCAAAGCATACTAAGCCACTGAATTATTAAAGGATTTGAAAGAATTAATGATATTTGTAATATATTTAGGACTCAAGAGAATGGTCGTTGGATTTTCTTTCAATAATTATGACTCCAATATGGAGAAAGGATCTCATACAACAAAAGATGAAGATTGTAAAACACTTTGTTAATATTGCATGCAATATTAAGTGGGTTTATATCTGAACATTAATTTGAATTTTAAAAAATTACTGTTCAGAACTTTTGTCAAGAATTATATAAAGAGAACAAAGATTAAAATTTGTTTCATTGATTTTGAAAATATATTTGTTAAAGTGAATTAGATATTTTAAAAAAGAAAGATATAATTTGGAAAGAGACATGCTGATTAGGAAATTTGTATATGAGTCAGAAGCTATTTGTAACTTTTTAGATAAAGGAAAGGATTGTCATATTATATATCTTTCTATTTTTTTAAATGTATACTTAGATGAATTTATTAATCAGATTTGCTGCTGGAGTAATTGTCAATAATAAGCATGAACTTGACAAAATATTTCTCTAAGATTAACTGCTTGTTTAGAAGATCTCTTCCTTTCTGTTTCCATAATGGATTAAGTTAATCAAAGAACTAAACTCTGATAGAATGTTTTTAGTGAAAAAAATTTTGATATGATATTAAACATAAATAAAAACTAAGGCAATGAAAACAAATGGTGAGATGAAAACATTAAGGATAGTAAGTTACAGAACAGGTTAATGCTTTTAAATATCTAGGTAGTTAGATAACTTATAGAAATAGTGATGAAGAAAGTAAATTAAGAATTGCAATGGTTAAATAGGCTTTTAAAAAGGATAGGAAATTGTTTTCTTGTCTATTGAAATTTGGAATATTATTTTATTTGGAATAGAAACATTAATACTCTGAAAAAAAGAAAAGATTGAAGTTTTAAAGACATGGATTCTGTACAAAAATGAAAAAGAAATTAGTAGTAACTTATTAGATGAGAAAATAAAAGATTGAAAGCTTTAAGGAATGGATTTGGAGAAGACTTATAAAAGACAAGTTGGAAAAGATAAAATTAAGGATGTAGATAAGTAATATGAAAAATATATATATTGAGAAAATTTGGTAAATAGAAGAAGAATTGGATGGTGCAAGTATTTCAAGGCAAGGAAATTATGAAAAATGTGTTGTAAGATATAGTTCAGAATAAAAGAAAGATTGATAGGTGAAAAAAGTTAATATACAATATAAAAGTGAGGGACAATAGAGCAAAGAAAATGAAAGTTTGGAGAAGATAATCTGGTTTGACATGTGAGACCTGTCTTTTGGAAAATAAATAGTAATGATTTAAACAGATTGTGATTACAATAAATTATCTTGGATAACAGCTTATAAAAGAATTTTCATTCACCATATATAATCTAAATTCATTTTTATTATGTTAATTTTTGTTTTGCTACGTTGAAATTATTTTGACATTTTTTGTGTACTTGTAAAATTATTAACTTTAGTAGTTCAAATTAAACTTACATTTTTTTTATTTGTTTATTTATTTTTTGTGATTTATAAATGGGGAAAAAAGCATTTATGTTTTTGTAGGGGTAATTCTGCTGTGGATGAGCAAGCTCAACAACAGACTCAACTTGCAGCCCAAGTCTTCCGGCAACGTTATCATATTAGTATGGATGGTTCAGAAGATATGGATAGTGAACGCCGAGGCAGTGTCACATCTGAAGAACAGCCAGCTAGGATATGGGTCAGTTTGCATTTTCTCTCTCTATATATATATTCTTCTCTAAATGGCTGAGATGATATTATTAATAATTTCATTACTATTAATTCCATATCTTTATATTTGTGTGTGCATGCAGTATACACCCACTTATACAAACATATGAATATCAGATTTATTGAAAATTTCTCTTCATTATTAAAATTATAATCTTACTGATTACAGGTTCATTTATGATGTTTTATTAATAGTTATAAAATTGGAAAAAAATCCATATGCTAAATAATAAGGAAAATATACATATCATGTTTCATTTAAATTATTTATTAAAATATATTTAATATTTAAATATAAATAAACATTTATTTTATAACGTCTTGCGTGCGATTATAATTACAATAGAATGACAGCCTGTTAAGCTAATTGCGCAGACGCTGTGAGAATGTTATTAATAAATGAATACCTTCGAACAACCACATGATATAGTATTTGTATAAGAGTAAAAAGGAATCCTCTTACTCTTACAACTCAAATGTTTATAAATGAGCAAATCTGAAGTAGTTGTAACGAAGGCGTGACCACAAGATATATTAAACAACCTCCATACTTCCCCATTCTTTTTTGAATTCATATAAATAAAGATACAATAAAAGACAAATGATCCCCAAGATGCATTTCATTCTGAACCAGCACTCATCAGTTAGCCCAGGTCACTATCTCTCATATACATCTCTATTATATGAAGAGTATTTATCTATAGTAAATATTTTTATTTATACCATTGTCAAACTCACTCCACTCACAACTTTGACACCATCCATCTCAGATAAATACAATAATGATTACTACTAATCTACACTGAACTTAATGTAATTAAAGGGGTTTGAAACTCAGACTTTCAAGCTCCCTATTTTAAGGTCCTATACATGAGGGGCCAGAGTGACTTAAAGTCGAGATTGGTATGACAATAATATTGGCATCAATGAGAGCTTTGAGTGTTTCATCATCAGATTTTCAGTGGTATGGATGACTGAAGAATTGGAGGGTGGAGAAGATTGAAATCTGCTCATTAAAGTTGGAAGATTTGCTATCCTAATGTAAACCGACCACTGATTATATATATATGTGTGGGAGATGATGATCTGGACCAACTGGTGAGTGCTGATTCAACACAAAATACGTATATTAGAGATCATTTATTTTTTTCCCATGTGTATGGTCATATGTAAAAATGGAATGGATAGCTGTAGGAAGGTTGAAAGTCTTGAGTTCAAATCCTTTCTAATAGCAATTAAAATATATTTAATAAGCATCAAACAAAATCATAACAAAAGAAAATAGAGGGGAGAGAGTGCAGATTTGTTAAAATCAGCATCTTTATAATATGAGATTCTGAAATTCCCACTTCTTATTTATGCTTCATTAGAGAAAATCAAAAAAAACACATTCTCTCAAAATTACTTGTTTTTTTTTGTTTGTTTTTGATCAAAATTTTAATGTTTATTTTGTAATTCTTGATGCTAGTTCTTTGTTATTCAAGGTGAAACAAAATAAATGTGTATTTTTTTTTAGAGTAAATGTAGCAGTTTCAAAATTTAGGATTATTTTTTTATTTTGAAGAATTGGGTAGATATTTTTTTTATCTGAATTCAAACCAAAGGTTCTTTAATGCATTCTTCTTTAATTGCATTATTTTACAAGTAAATAACTTGATCAATACAAAACTTACCCCCTGTGCAAATAATATATCCATCATGAAAAATAAAAAACAATTTTAGATTTGCTATAAGTTTTGAAGGATGATCTTAAAGTTCGATTCTCTCTAGAGTTCTGCTCTAGTGAATTATTTTGTTTGATTAGAATAGTGAATTATATTGAAATTTATTAACTAAATTTAATTATATTTGACTTATATGTCAAACTGTGATGAATTTTTATTTTTCATTTATTAAAGATAATTTATGCATAGATATAGAATAATCTTTTTATGAATCTTGGTTTCTTGAAATAAATGTTGAACTCTTATGAAGAGAAATACATTGCCATGGGAGAAAGACATTGTTTTGTATGATTTTAGTACCATTACATATGAACAAATAGTATTTTAAATTAGTTACTAGTCTTTTGCTTATATTTAAACATTAATAAATGAAACTTTGTTTAAGATCCAGAACTATAAATATAAATACAGCTTGTGGATTAGATAAATACTTATGTGTTTGTTATTTAATTTCATAGGCCTAGATGTGTATATATATATTTCATAGACAAAATATTAAAAATGAATAAAATTATGAAAAAGTGTTAATTAGAAAAAAGGATTATTTACCAGAACAAGTATGCATTCCAAAAAAACTATAAAATTATTATACAAAGTAATTTCAAAATGATTATTTTAATTGAAGAAAAATACATAAAAAAGAGATATACAGTATTAAATTGAAAACTTTGTTGGCACATATGATTTTACAAAGAGATAAAAAATAAAAAAATACTGTGAAACATGTATTCTAACTATTAGCAGTTTTAAATTCTTTTAAATATTTTTGATTTATTCCTTAAAAGCCAGAGAAATTAACATATATATATATGTGTGTGTGTGTGTTGATATTCCTACATACTTTTTAATATTACAACTATATAAACTAATCAACAAAGAAATTGGAATTGTTTGAAAAATATTGCTACTCCTGTAATCACTTCTATAGATAATGATTGAATTATTTGAAATATATAAATCTTGAAATTATCTGATTTATATATAGAGTTATCATAAATAAAATTCACAATATAATCTTTAAGTTTTACATTCAAATATCAGCCTTTCAAGCTAATTGTGCATGCGCTTTTTGTGAGTGTTAATAATAAATGAATACTTTTCTTTCCAATACAAGATATAGTATTTATGCAGGAATAAAATGAATCCACTTATTCCTACAACTCAAATGCTTATATATGAGCAAATCTGAAGTACTGGCAAGGAAAGCGTGAGGATAGACCACTCATTTTAAATTACTATTTACGATGTCTGAATGAATGACTTGGGTGAAATTGTCTAGAATTTACTAAACGTCACTCCAACTGAAACTTAATCATATGAAAATAAGCATTTATTTTCATATAGCGCTATGTTTACAATTGTATTACATTCAAATATCAGCCTTTCAAGCTAATTGTGCATGATGTTTAGTAAATTCTAGACAATTTCACCGATGTCATTCATTCAGACATCGTAAATAGTAATTTAAAGTGAGTGGTCTATCCTCACGCTTTCCTTGCCAGTACTTCAGATTTGCTCATATATAAGCATTTGAGTTGTAGGAATAAGTGGATTCATTTTATTCCTGCATAAATACTATATTTTGTATTGGAAAGGAAAGTATTCATTTATTATTAACACTCTCAAAAAGCGCATTCACAATTAGCTTGAAAGGCTGATATTTGAATGTAATACAATTGTAAACATAGTGCTATATAAAAATAAATCTTTCAGTTTGTAATGTTGTATTTTTATTTTTTAATCATTTATAAGAATAAGATTACTTAAAATTTTAATCTGTAAATGTAGTTAATATAAAAAGCCATATTCACTCCATTTTCATGTTTTAAATAAATACGTTCAAAGAAACAAAATTCATTTATTGTTAACTTTCAGTTATATAATTTAAAGGGATTTTTGAGAAACTAAATATTATACCAGTAGATGTACTTCTGAAGATGAGACTAGACAATAGTGAAGAATGGAATAGGATATTAAATGTCACATTTTTTTTTAAAAAAATTACGTATTGAAAGCATTTTATTTAATATTATATAATATGAACTCTGAACTCAAAAGTGACCAAGTTTGAATCAAACTTATACCAAACTTGTAATATAATTGAGCTACTTATGCAGTTATTACAAAAGTAATCAAGCAAAGCACATACAAAAGCTATTATAAATCAAAACTTTATTTTCTTGAGTCAAATGAATATAAAGTTGAAGCCATGATATGAAGAATCATATTTTTGCAAAAAAATAAGCATCATTTCTGGGTACTATAATTGACTTCATATAGAGAAAGACTTGGTTATGCTTATTGTCCTATAAATGGGAAAACAATTAAATGTTAATATTTTTAATAAAGGATAATCATGAAATTAGCAGCTAGAGCTTTTGAAAATGATTTCAAAAAGAGAATTTGTAAAATGTGTAAGAAATGAGAAAGAAAACATTCCCTTATATAGAAATTAATTATAATAAGTCTAAACAAACAGTAAAAGGCTTTACAGAATAGAAATAAGAACTTTTGTTAATGAGGATCTGTAATTTAACCGGAATGACATTATTAATACTATTTAATTATTATTAAGTTTAGTACTTTATATTTGGATGAAAATGTGTAAAATACATATGTGATGTGTTTATACATATTGAACTGGGTGGGAGAAAATCGCTCTGATTATATACTTTAAAACTCGATTTTAATTCCGGCTGCATTATCATTATTGCAGCAGACCAGCCCTTTAAGCAAAGAAGTACAATACAACAGATAGATGAAATACCAATCGTACCTATAACCATACCGAGGCTATACGAAGTATAACTTACGATCACATTTCCAGACTATAGCACTTCTTGGCTGCTAGATTCAAACCCCTGCCATCCAAAGCATTTTATTTGTTTTGAGGCTTAACCTCAGGTGCCAGCTAATTACAGGTTATATAATCAGCATGCTGGGACGACAGCACTTGTTATATCTCCAAGCTAGCTGTTTCTCTCAATTGTGAGGGGAAATCTTTGATGCACTTGCCCGATACTTACAATTAACTATAACTTAATCTATTAGTAATGCAGTTATAAGGGAGAGTATCAATCAGACAACAATTAAGCAAACAAATATTTTATTTACACATATTCATTATTATAACATATAATAAAAATTTACATATACGCATGCACACATTTAAAACACAATATAATAAGAATTTATGGAGGCAACATTAAAGATTAAGTTGGCTGTAGGTATTAAAGTCTTTCATTCACATAAATGTTTAAATCTTTAGAATGGGATAATAAGGATTATATTTATCTAGGATTTTCGATAGCACAACACACTTTCATGGATACCATTCCTTGCTTGTTTCATGATTTGTCAATTACTAAGTGGTTGGCCTTTTCTTTCCATCGATGGTTTTGCTTCTTATTGATTTTCCAGTTTGCAATGAAAGAGAAATTTTCAGTAGTTCATAGATCACAAGGTGGGCATAAGTTCCAGGTGGAAAGTATTTGATGGTACTAAGGACTGGGATCAAAGATTAGTCACACACTTCGGTTCTTGTTTAGCACTGCATGCTGCTAAATTGACTTTCAGTTAATATCAATAGATGCATCCGCATGCTGGAAACGATGACTTCGCCATCTTCTCTTTAAAAGTCTTTATAAGACAGCAATGTTGAATGATAATTTTGCTTGTCTGAAATAATCTAACTGGCAATAATAATGATAATTGATGAATGAATGAATCTCATTTTTTTTATATGTTTTTTTCACATTGTTTCAATTTATCATCTTTCGATCTGGTCTAATTAATTTTATATTTCCTTAATTAATTTTGTATTCCATTTTAATCTAATTTTTTGCTTAGATTAATCTAATATTTCAATAAGATAATGTCCATAGTCTTTTTCTTTGTTTCTTTAATTAGTATAAATGGGAGTTATTGCTTTTTTCTTTCTTTATCAGCCAAGAAATCTTTAATGACTTGCAGATTTAAAAGTTTTCTTTTTACAAATTACATTTTTAATTCAATTTCATTTTTACATTTTTTTCTTTTTTCTTTAGATTTATAAAAAGGAAGAGTTAGTTTCAATTTTTTACTTAGAATTAATTCCCCCCCCCCTTCCTATTTGCTCTTTAATATTAAAACTTATTTTATCTTTAAATGACAAGATGATGCAATACTTTATTTTTGCAAGTTTGTGTTTAAAATTTTTTTTTTAAATATATTATAATTTGTATTTCATAATTATCACTTTTCTTTCCTTTTAAAATTAATTTGATCATTTATTAATAAATGATTTCACATGTAATCCAGAATATATGTGTGTTTTAAACTCATATATTTGTTGGCGGTACAATATATTAAAATTTCTTTCATGATATATTAAAACTATTAAGTATTGAATCATGTTTACAATTAACTTATTCAGAACTGGTATTAAATTGTTAACACTTACCTTCAAAAAAGATGTAAACTATCTCACAAAACTAAAGTCAATATTAGTTTATTCACAAAATTTTTTTTACTTTTTATTTTATGAAATTAGAAATAATGTAAAGCCAGTTTTACAAACTTGTCTTCTGAAATATTCATTTGCAATGTAATATATCTATTATTGGCAGCAGTACAAATTTATTCATAAACAGGATAGTATTAATTGCTGTTATCAATTGTTGCTAAGACCATAAATTGATTTTAGAAATCCATTATTCTCAAGTTAATATAAATAGACTGCATCACCAAATTATTATCATTAGATACAATATAATGTTATATTGTTTATTAAATATGTTACGTTTGTGGTTGAATTTTTTGAAGCACTACTTTTTTTTTGATTGACACCTGATTCTGTCAACTCGGCTCTTATTTAACAATCATCAGATTACGTATTTATATATTTAGTTGAAGGAAAATCTATAAATAAGTTTAAAAAAATGATTGTAAAAATAAGACAAGAAAAAGTATTAATCTAAAAAGATATTCATTTTTAGTACAATAATTACCGACATTTCTTAACATAATCTTCACTGAAATGATAAATTTGTCCCCTAATTTTATCAGTCCCTCAAAATCAATTTGCATACATATTCAATCGCTTTATAGAAGTAAATATTTTTTATCTAAAATAGGGAACCTTCTTTATGATTATTCATTGCAGAGTTCTTTTGCTTTTTTGTAGCACATTCTTTAAGTAAATATTTTCAGGATTGAATTTAACTAACCATTCATTATGCTGTTAATCATAGAGAAAAATTGTTATTTTTCTTACAACTGGTCTACTTTTATTTGTAACCTATTAATTGACTTACATTTAATAAATTAATTAGTATATAATGTAAATAAATAAATTATATATTTTATTTATAGTTAACCATTCATTATGCTGTTAATCATAGAGAAAAATTGTTATTTTTCTTACAACTGGTCTACTTTTATTTGTAACCTATTAATTGACTTACATTTAATAAATTAATTAGTATATAATGTAAATAAATAAATTATATATTTTATTTATAGTTAACCATTAATGTAATAGTATTAACACAAATACAATCAGATATTAGATTAAAATAGTCCCAAAGAGATTCTTATTATTAGAATGAATATATTTTGTCTCTCTTATAATTGGGATAAATTAATAAGTAAATAAATTACATATCATTAATACAATAGTATTCACATACACACAGAAGTAGATATGATATTAAAATACATCAAAACTGAACTTTGGTATTTATGAAATGAGTGTATTTGTGTCTCTCACTAGTGATGGTTTAGTTGTAATCTGTTAATGTTTATTAATCAGTTTTTTGCAACAGTCAATAATAGTATCAAGAAACATTTATTATGAATTGAAATGTTTATTTTTTTTTTCAGCGCCATTCAACAATGTCTTTGCCTACAGGAGAAACAGAGGCAACATCACCACCACCTGCTTCATCTACAGTGAGTTTTGTTTTTCATGTAGTTTTTTTTTTTTGTTTTAGTGTAATTTATATAAAATCACACTATTTGAATTTTACATTGCTTATTATAATAAAATGATTTTTTTAAAAAAAAAATTACTTCTGTAATGTTAATAAAAAAAATATGAAATACGAAAATTGCTGAAGATAATTTTTTTTATGTAATGCATTATTGTATATTTGTTAAGTGTTTTAATTTTTAAAGTATTTGTTATGATAATAGAACATTGTAATATGTTAGGCATGCTTCACTTGTTTGAGTTTGGAATTGTAGTCTGCTGAGGATTTACAAAAATACCATAAAAGATTGATCAGAATTAAAGGAGTGACGAAGAAACCAAAGAGACATTAAGTCATTTTTTTTCATCTAATTTACTTTTATTGTATATATGTTTTAAAACTATTTTTGAAGAAATTACATTTGAATTCATCACATAATTAAATAAAAATTTGAACTAAAGAATAATGTAAAGATGCCAAATATTCATCTATACAAACATAGAATTTTTCGTTTGTTTGTTTTAAAACTATTAAAAGCAACTAATAAAATATCTTTCATTGAAACATAACTTTGAAAAATATTTCTCTGTGATTTTTTTTTGTTTAATTACTTAAACTGGATTTCTATAAAGATGAAAAGATAATTTATTGTAATAGTACTTTGTCTAATTAAGAATGTATTCTATTGTAACTGTGAGATATACCTACAATTTAATGTTTATAAAGTTCTCTTTTTAAAATAAGGTTCAAAAATAAGAAATTTTATATAAACATCTTCTTGCTATCTGAAAATTTGAAATATCTATCAGAGAGTTTGTAACTTCTAATTCTTAAAAATTAAAAATATAACATGAAAAGTATAACAGTGTAAACCAATGTGACCTTCTCCAGAACTCTAACCATTGCAAAGATATATTATTAATAACAAATTTTTATAAAGGCTGGAATATTCAAAATAAAATTCATAAAAAATAATTAAAATGTTTTATTGAAAGAGCTAAATAAAATTCAGTAATAGTATGTATATTGAACCCCACTGCTTGATGGCGTTCTTTTTCACACTGCACATTAATATACCGTTTTAGCAGCCTTAACTTACAGCTGACACTACAATAGGTGTTGTTTGAACCGTAACAGGCCGCCTTAGGGCGATGTATTCTACAATTACATAACAAAATACTACGCCCATTGCATTGCGACAGTATTCCTCAAGTGAGCGCTATTGAACTCTCGCTACGGTCTGATTTGATGGTGGCTGTATTTGAAAGAGGCGAAACTCTCCAAAACTTCACTACCGGAAATTTTTTAGAAAGCATAGTGGAATTAGTATTCCATATTAAGAAATGTCATGTCATCACACACACATCCCTATGGTTTGGAACTGCATACAACTTCAAAAGATTATTCATTTCAGCAGAGTTTTTTCCGATTTTACACACAAATGTACGTTTAGGCATGAATCTGTGCAAGAACAGTAAAATGTCATCTGCAAGTTGTCAAAATTGGTTGAAGCTGAGTGAATTGCTGGCCGCAGAACTTGACACTATTGTGTTTTTCCAGAAAGAGAAAATCCTGCCGGATGCGAAGGTCTGCGTTTGCGGGAGAAGCATGCTTTTAGTCAACTGCAGGATCTGGGAATTCCGTTTCCACACCTGCAAACATACCTATGGTCTGTGTAAGGGAAGTTGGTTCGAGGGCTCCAAAATCCCGTTACTTACAGCTGTGAGGCTTATCTACTATTGGAGTCGTGATGAACTGATTTTGGAATGCGGTGTGTGGAGGAACTGGACCTCTCTAGAAGTGCCCTATTCACTGGAATACTGGTCTGTGCGAGTTTTGCCAGGAGAGCCTCGTCTTGTGCCCCTGCATTCAAATAGGGGGTCCGATCAAGATCGTGGAAGTGGACGAGACCCTCTTCAGTAGCAGGAAGAACTACCAGGGCCAGATATTGCCCCAATAATGGCTGTTTGGTGGCATGCCATGAAACGTGAGAATGTTTCGCTGTGGCGGTACCCTCTCGCTATGCAGCCACACTCCTCCAGGCCATCCGTGACAATATGCAGCCGGGAAACACCATCTACAGTGATTTCTGGAAAGGCTATAGAACATCTGACCTGGAGGCTGCAGGCTTTTTACACCTGACCGTAAATCACCATTTACCACTTTGTCAACTCCGCCACAGGTGCCCACACACAGAACATCGAGAGACTGTGGTGAGTTTTGAAGTGGCGGAACAAGAAGCAGCAGGGCGCAGCCAGGGCAACCCTTGACAATTACCTAGCAGACTTCCTCTGGTGACGTCTGCACAAAGGACGGGACCTTTTCCGGGCCATATTAGGCGGGATGAGCATGTCAAAGTGACTGTTTTTGTTTTTTTACTTCCCAATTATTTTATTTGCATGTTACTTTTTGCTGCTGTTTTTTTTTTTTTGTTTAATGCACCAAAAATGGTGTTTTTTTTACTTCTTTTGGTTCACAACTTGTCCAAAGTCTCATTTATTTTTGATTCAATAAATTATTTCATGGGAATCTGTTGTTGTTGTTTTTGTTGTTCATATGATTATAAAGTACGTAATATTTTATTTTAAAAAATAAGTGTTTAAGAGTTTAATCAAAAGGCCAAAAAAAAAAAATAATAACAAAGAACTGTGCAGTAACATAAATGTTCAAAAAGAAAATCAAAAAAAGAAGTCGATAATTAAAAATCAAAACAAACCTTCCCTATTTCCTCCCTTAAAAAAAGTGTTCTTTAAAAATGAACTGTTTATTTTCTTTTTAAAATGGCCAAAAAATTAAAGAAAAACTTTTCGCTATCAAATAAAGCAGTGGTCTTCAACGTTTTCACACCTGCGGACCGGTAAAAATAAGGATACGGTTTCGCGGCCTGGCAAAAGTAAGAATAAAGTTTCGCGGATCGGCAGAAGTCTATAGATAAATTTTCTTAAAGATGTAAACTGCTTAGCTTTAGATGAGCATAATTGTTATAACTGATCAAAACAACAATGTGTATACAAGATTAAATTACAGTATATATATATATGGAGTTTGTATAATAAAAAACTTTTTTTTAAATTTTTTTTAGAAAAGTAATAAAAAATTTAATTCTACCCTCTCCCCCCCATAAACATCTGTGATAACTAAAAAACAAATTAATAGATGTATGATTGATTAGGTTTTGTTTTTGTTCTGTTTCTTTTTTTTAATTGGGTAAAAATGAGATGAAAAAATAAATAAAATTGTTTATATTAATTAAAAGTTTAAACTCTTATTATTTTGTTATTACAAACTTTCCTGCAGTCCGGCAGAAAACTTCTGCGACCTGTCACCAGTCTGCGGACCAAGGGTTAAAGACCACTGATATAAAGGTTTATGTAGCATAAATATTTGAAAAAAAATCTCTTAATAAATTTAAATAAATAAAGACGACAATTCAAAACAAAACAACCCCTCCCCTTTTAAAATACAAGTGTTGGTTTATTTAAAAGTACCGAAAGTTTTTCAGCAAATAAAAACATCAAAAAAAAAAAGGAAGATAATTTTAAAAGCAAACCAACCCCCCTCCACTATCTAAAAACAACAAAGTCTTTGTTAATAAAAAAAAAAACGACGACTTTTAGCTAAAGAAAGTTAAAAAAAAAAAAAGAAAAAGTTACCGTAGTATTATGTAAAGAAACCGATAGGCCGTTAGTCAATAATTTAAAAGCAAATCAACATCCCTACTCCATCTAAAAACAAAGTGTTTATTTATTAAAAAAACGAACAAAAAAAAAACCTTTGGTTTACTGTAATATTATGTAAAGAAACCAACAGATTGTTAGTTGATAATTTAAAAGCAAACCAACACCCCTACACCATCTAAAAACAAAGTGTTTGTTTATTAAAAAACGGAAAAAAAAAAACAAAATCTTTTGTGGTTTACCGTAATATTATGTAAATCAGATGGACCAAAAAAAAAAACTGGTTGAAAAAAAAGTCTTTTACTGTAATATTATGTAAACGAACAAACGGATCGTGAATCGGTATATTGATGTGCATTGGGCAAAAAACAGTATGATCAAACGATAATCAGTCTTAAGTATTACATCTCAACCAACTGTTTACTAAGAGTTGTTCAGATATTAAGCATTGTTTTGATCAGTTTTGTACACAGTTTGATTTGAACGGATCTATTTTAAGATTTTGTGCATAATTAAATAATTATTGAAAGTAAAAATATTTAGTGTTAGTTCTTGTAACAGGCTTAAAATAAATAATGAATTCATTTTTTCTAACTGGGTCTCTATTAATTATTTAGTAAACTTAGATTCATTAAAGTGCAGTGTTTATTAATAGTTTTTGTAAGATAAATTTAAGCTTTTAGAAAGAAACTGATTCAAAGTTTAAATAATAATTAAGAAAATATAAAAAAAAAAACAAAAAAAAAACATTGTTCTTGTGAAAATTAGTTTTGCATTCAACATTTGATGAGCAATTTTAAGCATAGAATCTGAAAAAGGAACAGTTGCTTTAAATATCTATCAATATTGTTTAATTCATACTTAATGTCTTTTATATGATATACATTGAAGTTGTTATTTATAAGTTATCAAATATTTTAAAAAGTGACTTAGATTTTACAATACATAAAATTATTTTTGCAAAGGCTGATAATATATCTATATATTCAAAAAAAAAAAAAATGGTTTGATATGCATGTATTACTAAAGCTTCAGTTTTAGAAGATAATAAATATAATAATTTTAGATACCTGCTAGGAAATTCTCACATTTTTCCATTATTAAAAAAGGCATACAAATAGTTAGATTATGTCATAAAACATTGCTGATAAAATTGTGTAAATATTGACTTAAACTTGTGTAGCCAAAAAGTTTATCTTCGTAATTATTCATTTTTAATTTGTATGTTTTGAATATAATTTATAGAAAATTATAGATGGAAAATAGTCATTGTATTTAGTTTTAATTTATGTACTAAGTGATCAGTGAGAAAAAGATTATTTGTAAACCTTAATTATGCAATTAACTTTATTAGATACATTAGAATTTTCCATTTTTGTATATTACTTATATATATATATAATCATCATTGCTTTTAAGTTTAATTTTCTATTTCACTGTTAATCAAGTTTTTGTAATAAATTAAATACCAATTCCATTTTGGTATTATAGATGGATTCTTAGTTATATTTAATGTGCTTTAGAATTGGGATAAATACATATTTGCAATTTATTTCATTATTATCTTCTTAAATATACATAATTAATAATGATTTGTTTTACACTTGTTGTTTTTCCATATTTTTTTTATTATTATTAGGTAGTTAATATATATACTATTAATTGTTAAGATTTTTTTTTTAATCAATCCATTTTCTTTATTGTAGTTTTCAGTTTTATATTAGCTTATGAATTTTTGGTCCAAATTATCTGTATTCATTTTGGATATCAATATTCTAGAGATTTTAATAAATTGAACCGGAATGAAATCCGATTCAATGGTGATATTACAAAAAAGAAAGTTAAGTTTTTTAATTTTCACTAAACTTAATTTTTGTTTAATCTTATTTAATGTTTAAATTTTTATTATTATTTAAAAAGAATACGTGTATCAAAATACACACGCGTTTATATGTAAAACGGATCATTTTAATGTTTATCGATTTATTTTAAAATAGTTTTCTTATACCGCTTGTTTTTACTTTAAATCAATTTGATTTAAAAACAAGCTGGCTAGCTAATTGCATTCCTGTTGCTTTTATTTTAATTATTGTAGATTAATTCTAAAAGCGGAGATTTGATTTTTTATGTAGTTGTTTTCGTTTCAATAATCCCTGGGTAGAATTCTTAGATTAGATTGAGCGAGAGATTAATATTTGCCCTGCCTTAGGCGTAGCATTCAACAACAAGGAAAGTGTTTCGTGGGAAATGGAGCGACATATAAATAGCCCCGATAATTTGGAGAGTTAGTTATTAATTATTCTTAACTAGAAAAGCTGTTTCTCAAGTGAAAGTTTATATCAGTTCGGACATTTAAAATCTTCAAGGAAATTCACTGTTGTTATATCCTTTTACTTGCAACAAGATGACACATACGGTACGTGTTATCACCTCCAGAATGGCTTGCTAACTTAACAAAGGACGGATCCCTAACTTCCAAATTTGCTCCAGTAATGCCTTAAACATGTAGAAGAAGCCGGAACCTCTTTACATCTACCCTGCCATGGTCAAAGAACCTGAAAATGAACTTAAGTAAAAGTGCGCACTCTATGCGAACTGTGTTTTACCGAAAGGTAACTATTTGCTTTTATTCTTCTCAGGGTAAAATTGTTTTCCATTAAATCTCCACTCAGTCTAATTAAAAAAAAATCTATTCATAAGCTTAAGTAATATATATACTCATATTTAATCTTTATTGTGTTTTCTTATATTTTTGTAATGGGTTTTGGAATCTTAGTTTTAAGATTCCCAATTTGCTTTCAGTTTTGTTTATTGGAGAATGACGAATGAGTTTTATATTTTTTTATGCCTAAAACTTTTTATAAATGCTTTAGCAGTCATGCATTTTAAATGCTTACTTGTAATTATGTTATTATTCAATAATTTAAACTCTGTGTTTGCCCTATTGCAAACCTCCAAAAATCTTTTGGCTGGCGACTTTATTGTCTAATTTTTCACAGGTGGAGATTTCGTTTCTTATATCTCTAAAAGCAGAAATTAGAATTGTTTTTCTTTGTAATTTTATAAGTCGTTAGCAGGAAGATAAAATTTATCCCTTTTTAAATTACAGGTGAGCGATACTTTCGTTCTGCTAAAGTATTTAAAACTTTTAATATTTTCGTACTCATGTGCACTCTCCGATAGATTTATTTTTGTATTTATTACGTGTGCTTTAAATTTATCAGAGCGTGTACTCAGAATTTGTTTGTAATTCATTTTCTTTAATTGCTGGGGCAGACGTAACTGGTTTTCTAATGATTTACTTATCTCTTATTGAGACCTTTAATTATTAATTTTAGAATAATTGTCGCCAATCATTTGGCTGGGATTCACCAGTTTTAATTGTTTTCTTTCATTTCAATCATATTTTTCGGTTGTTCTTGAGGTGGATCAATCACCGTTATTTTAAACATAATAATAGGTGCAGCTTATACCGACATATGACATTTGTGGGCCCGATACATTGTTTTTGGACCTCGAAAAGCTCGTCGGCGCTGGTTTCTTTGATTTATTTCAGGAACGTATTGTTTCAATATCTGAAAGTGAAAACCAATGTTTGGGTGAATCTTCTGCTGAATAAATTTTACTTCCTCCCTTTATAATTCATTTATTAGAAGATCAGTCAGTCTGTCATAGCTTTGTCTTTAGTATTTCTGGTACACGCCTGAGTTAACCCTATTTATTGCGTCATAAATAAATTATATTTCATAATTTATGGTCTCTTAATAAAATTTTAGAATTTGTTTAAACTTAATTTGGCTGACGTTTGTCTTTGTGCTTTTGTCTCAATTGTCTAAACAATTTAAGATCTCTTGTTTCTCCCTGAGTCTAGTCGGCGCAAACCATCATCAGCATCTTTTCTGATCACAGTAAACAAATTTTCCAGATACGTAATGATCTGGTGGCGCCCTCTGTATCAGAATAGATTGATATACGAAATTAAAATCTTTCGTCTGGCACAAAATATATAAGAAAAATTGTATCTAGCAAAAAAAGAAGAAGGTATATTTTATTTTTACATCCTTTTTTTTTTATTCTTCTCTTTTTAACATTATTTAATCTTAAAAAAATCATTTGATTCATGCATATATTGTCTGTATATATGGATATTTGCACAATATCTGGTTCTGATACTAAATTAGCATTATCTTTTAGTGATTTGATTTTTATGATAACTATAGATTATCTTTGACCTTTTGGCAAAAATAGACTGTAATAAACAGAGCATCACATGAATTTCTCTGCTTATATAACAGTGCAAGCAAGTTGGCTAGAATTCAAAACCTTAGATTGGTTTTAATCCCAAGTTACTAATTTTAATAATATAAAAAAGTAGAAGTGGCTTATTGTGAAGCAAATTCCGCTCCTCACTGATTACTGTTAATATTTTAACCTAGTATGAGAGCATAAACATAGAACAACTACCAAGTATAGCTTGATTATTCGGGATTGCAGTAAATATTTGGGTATAGAATATAAAATGAATTAATGTGAGTCTTGAGAAAAGGCAGAAAAAGTCTTGTGATACTTTGATTTAATCACTTTTTGAAGGTGCATATTAAACTTATTGCTCTAAAATTTCACATATTAAGCATTTTCTTTAAAATAATCATAACAAATGAAAGAAAATTTATTGGCCACTTATTTAAATGAAATTACAAACCTCAATTAATTCTCTCTCTCTCATCACATTAGCTTTCAAAAATGCAGCTAGGACATCATCATTTACTTATGCTTTTCCAGTCTTCATTTCAATTATAGTTTAATAAATGCATTCTTTTTTATTGCACACTTAATTTTTATCTTAGTCATTTTAACACAAACGAAGGCTTATTTATTTTATACAAATTACTTATATAGTTTTTCTATCTTTTAAAAAATTAATCTTATAATAAACGTAAATTGCATTTTAATTTTTGAAAGATTTATGTAACAATAACATATGTTAATGCAAAATATTTACTCACATTATTTGATTTTTTATTAAATGTTAAATATTGATCAAAATTAGAATTTTGATTTTTAAATACTCCATGATAATTGCAAACTTTGCATTTTGATTTTTTAGTTAATGATGAAATTTGCAATTTTGTAACCACCGTTTTTTGAAACCTCATGTTGATAATCGATGTCATTTATCTCTTGAATGTTTCAGCGGGGATTTTGGGTGAGTTATAAAATTCAAAATAGCTTGATACTATATTGGCATTCAATTGTGTCTTTGATCATTATAATTTCAGAAGAAAAACAAAATGGGAAAAAAAGATTGAATCAGAATTGCAATTGTTCTCTTATTCTTCTCCTTCACTTCCTTTGCATATCTTTATATAATTATATATATTGCTTATGACACTCTATTCATATACACATTAATGCAACAAATTTTCTTAAAAACTTCTTTATTTTCTTACGGTTTCGACTGTCCAGCAGTCTTCATCAGAGCTCTATCTTCTTTACTGCCTTTCTTACGGTTTCGACTGTCCAGCAGTCTTCATCAGAGCTCTATCTTCTTCACTGCCTTAAGGCAGTGGAGAAGATAGAGCTCTGATGAAGACTGCTGGACAGTCGAAACCGTAAGAAAATAAAGAAGTTTTTAAGAAAATTTGTTGCATTAATGTGTATATGAATAGAGTGTCATAAGCAATATATATAATTGCAATTGTTCTTATAAAAATGAAAATGGATAGATTGTTTTTCTATACCCATTGTCTATCTTTTTGAGATATTGGCCATGTTTTTTTTTTATTTTTATCAGATGCCTGTTATTTTTTGATTTGCTTTGTTCGATTTTTTAAAAGGGGAATAGTTGTGTGTGAATGCTCATTAGGGTTCTCATATCCTGGAAACTGGTTATCAGCTTTGATAACAGCTGATAATTGAGGGAAAAGATAGTTAAGAAACACTTTTTTTTTTTACAGGGCTTATCTTTTATTCCATGATTTTTTATTTGGCTATGTACAACTAACGATGAGTCACATTCAAATGAAATATTTCAAAAAGTTGGAAGAACAACTTTCTGAAGGTTAATAGCAAATTTAATTCAATAAAAGATATCAAATATAAATAATTCAGATTTATGCTCCAACAAATTTTCATTTTGATGAAGTTTTTTTAAATGCATGTATTAGATGCTTTTGAAAAGATTAAACTACATTTTAAGATTGTTAATGGGATGATTAGAAAATAAAAAATACTGCTGTTAAATTTGATAGTGTAAGAGTATATAGAATTATGGAATTTAATGAAAAAAATTGTTAGTTATGGATTTTTTTTTTGTGAGAAAAATCCAACAAAGAAACGATATCCATATGAAGGCACAGTCAATGTCTGAGCATTTTTGATTTACAAAATATAATATGAATTTCTAAGATTAATATGCTTAAGAGAAAAAAATTATTAAAAAAGACAATATTAATAGTTAATATTCATAATTTCAGAAATATTCTAATGAATTTAAACAAAAACTTATAAATTGATTTAAAATGTTGCCAATTTTGAGGATGTCTCAGACTTAAATGAAAGCAACAAGATAATAATCAATATTCTATTAAGAACTATTACACAAATAACAAGATTAAAACTATATCAAATCACTTTGGCAGAGTTCTAGAGTTGAATGGTTCTCTGTTTTTGTTTCACTTATAAACTTTCATCTGTTTTCATTAGACCTTTGGACAAGATTTTAGTGAAAAGATTTAGAAACAAATAAATTCAGTGTATAAATCACCTTAAGGAAAACTGACTATTAAAGCTCTAAGTTAAAATTATGTGATTAATCCTCTTAATGAAATTTATTATAGACATCCATTGGCTCTTGTGTGAAATATTTTATATTTCAGTATTTTATCCAAGAACAGTGCCACTTTTTTTCAAATATTAGAATATCCATATTTAATTTGACAGCAAAGTACCACAGTTAAACAGGATCATTTTTTGAAGATTTTGTTGAAGGCAAATTGCTAGTTTTAGGACCCAGTGAGTGTGACTAGACCTTAGTAAAAATATAAAATCCTTAAGTTAACAGTTACAGTATTTCTTAACACAAATGTTAATTTTCAAAAAATTTCTTACTAGGAAATTTGTGAACTACATTCAATATTCAAATATAGATTTGTTCATTTTAATCATTTAGAGAAATAATTTTTGGAGCTAAAAGTTTATGCAATATTTATATAATCTAGATTTTATAGTTGCAAATTTTTAAAAATGTGTAAAAAGCATTTTGTCTCTGTATGATTTATCTGGTTCTATTAATGTATTAAAATGAAGGAAAATGTCATCTATTCTAGATTTCAGAATTGCAACCCTTTTATTAATCAGGATATCTGTTTAATAGAATGATCACATTATAGTCATTAGATTGAGCTCTTATGATAAAAACTTTCCTGAAAACACACCCGAGATTGACCTTTGTCTGAAAGAAAAGTGAATATGGAAATAATATATTTTACTTTAGACTTAATCTGGATTTATTGATGTGCATATGCATGAAAAAAGTGAAGTAGCGTTTACCAGGATGTTTATATTTTCGCTGTATAGATTAATAATGACAAGTTATTGGACTTTAGCAGAATTACTTGATTGTTTCTTGTTTAAAATATGTTGAAGATTAGTTGAAGATGCTATATTAATGAATCACATTTATTATATTTTTTATTTGAATTGTATTAATCTTGTTAATGATATTTGTAGTTTCTATTTATTTATGCAATTTAATCTTCGTCTTTAGTAACTTATTTTATTAATGTTTGTGTTATTAACAGTATAGTAGTACAGGTTCTGATGGTTTACAAAGTATTAAAGCATTTGGCTTGTAAATGAACTAGTTAGGCCATTCTTGTCAAAAAGACTGCATTTTGTAAGGGCAATGCATGCGGGTACATTTATCTTACATGGATATCTGTTAAGAATTCATTTGGCCAGATATGATTTTCAGGAAGGCACAACTTAATTTTATATAAGTGGATAATTGAAATGTAATTTTCCGTCTTTGGGTCCACGGCCTAATTTTATAGTCAGTGGATGCTATATAGTATTTATTTTATACTTGTGGTGTATAATATATTAAGGAAATTACTACTGTTAATCGACTACAATAAATGTAATTGATATATAATTATATATAAATAGTTTGTCTGTAATGTTTACATTGAAATAAATATGCTTAAGTTACTAGCCCTAATGAAAATAGTGATTATATTTTGAATTATATATTATAATAATATTGTTCATTTAGGCAACAGAGGCTGAAATCAATGAAATATCAAACTTACCATCTGGATGGGCCACACAAGTTGCTCCTAATGGAAGGATTTTTTTTATTGATCATATAACAAGGACAACAACATGGGTAAGGATGTTTTATTTATTATTGTTAATTTCTATTTATCTTAACAAATTATTATTTTTATCTTTCACCATCCATTTTTTCATTATTATGATTATTTGTTACTGTAAGTTCATTCTCTGCACAAGGAGGTGGTAGGCATGGCTTTAGACTGGGGGTGTGGGCTTGGGGGATTGAGTATAGCATATTGGTTAGTTAAATGAGGTGTACATAAGATAAATAACATTATAAATATTGATTGATGTTTCTAAAATTAATTATTTTATTAGGCATATTATGTTATCATAGTTCATTCTCGTATTTATGTTGATAGACAACATATGCCTGTTTTGATATTTAAAAAAAAAATCATTTTCAATTAAAGCTCAAATGTGCATGCTAGTTAAAAGCTCTACATGCTATAGAAACTAATTATCATACAAGTGATGTCTTTGAACATTACCAGCACTGGCTTGCACAGGTTGATAACATAAAATTAACTCTTTATTCTAGGAACATACTTCATTTAAACTATGGCACAGGTATCTAGTTCCTTCTTTTGCAAACACAATTTTTTGCTATACTTGAATATATGGAATGGACTTATTTGACTTGGGTTAGTTTATTATAATGTTATATCATTATTTAAACCAACTTATTTTATCCTAAATTCTGTAAATCATTATACTGGCCTTTATCTTAGCAGTAATTGAGTGGGGATGGGTGGAATCATGGCCCAGGGCCTCACTTTTTTTTTTACTTTTGGATACTATTTAAATTAAAATTATTTATTATTCTTAAACCAGTTCTTATAAATCCATGATTGATAAATACAATGAAGCTACAAACTACACTATTTATATGATTTCAATTATATGGTATCTCATAAAAAATGTAAACAAGCAAACAAAATTATAAATATAAAAATATTAAAATTCATATGTGAAAATATTTTTTTTTTTAAAATTGAAGTTATTTTTCCCTTTTGAAACACTATATCAATCATATTTATTAAAAGTTTTTAGTTTATGTTGAAATCATATACATTTTATTCTTTGTTTATTATCTTTTGTGAATTTGATGTGCAATAATCCACATAATAAAATGATTTCTAAATGTAATGCTAAAAGTTATTGGAAAAAAAGAATATTACCCAGAGTGTATTTAATTGCAATAAAAGTTAGATATATCATTATTAATTTGTTTAAAAAATAAAAATACAGTGTAATGTTATTTTTTTTCTTATTCTTATTTTTTTGTAGCAAATGAATCAATGAATATATATATATAATGTGTTCCCTCAATTTATTATTAATACTTATACATTAATTTTTTAAAATTTTATTTATAGTATAATCTTAATTTATATATGCATGTTATACATATAAAAAAGCATATATGTGCATGTTGGAAAGTACTTTACACTTATAGTTCAATAAATATTCTATTCTAACTATAGTTTATCAACTAAACATGAACTATTATACTCTATATATTCGAAAGGGCTTTGAACAAAATATAACATTGCAGTTTTAGTGTAACTCAGTATTTGAGTTCATTTCTGCTCACTACTCAAATTATATGTATATATTTTATAATTTAAATATCTGACTTAAAATTATTATTCTTAAACCAATCTTTTATGAATCCATGATTGATAAATAACTCAATATTTCAGTTTATCTCAGCTCACTACTAAAACTATATATATATATTATAATTAAATTTATTAATATCAAACTTTAACTAATATTTAAAGTTTATAACTAAGCGTTCTAACATGATAAATGAATAGTAATAATCATTAATATACTTATCTCAAATTGTAATAATTTGTTGTAAATACTGTACAAATGATGAAGACATGTGTAAGAGATTGTGAGTTGGGATATATATATCATCATCATTTTTAATCATTATCAATCCATTGCAGGATGAAAGTCTTCTTAAGTTTAATCTAGTTTCTCCAATTTATAATTTCTCTTCTTCACATCACACCAGCAAACTTTCTCATTTCATCCATCTATCTCAAATATTGTCTTAGTTTAAAACTTCAAATTTCGACTACTTATTATCATTTCTTCTAGCAATATGTCCAGCTCACCTCCATTTCATTCTCTTAATTATTTCATTGATGTCAATGATTTCACTCATGAATTTCGTTTTTAATTTCTTGTTATTTCTAATATAAATAAAATACCATATGCACTTAAATGAATGCTTTACAATACAATGCATAATATAAAATAAAATTTATTACTTCTTGCTTATGGTTCAACTTAATTATAAAGAGTTCATTTAAGATGTAATTGGTATTTTATTTTATTTATATTGTACCAGACCATTCTCCCTGCGGAATTCCTTTCCTAATCTTGCACTGAGCATGAAGTGACCAAGATTCAACAGGTAAAGAAATGGATATCAATTTAGCCAATTGTCTGTACTCATGTATATTGGTACTTCCAGCTAAATTGATAGAAAGAGTGGATTGACAGGACTCTGCCAGTTAAAAACACCCTTTAGTTGATATCTTATTTGAATGCCCGAATATTTAGAACAATGGCAAGTACACACCTTTGAAAAATCTATTTACAAAATAGACTTTTGCGCGCCACTTCTAGAAAAGAATAAAAATGAATTTTTCCCCCTCCCAGAAGGGTGTGCAATACCATATGTCCAGCGAAGCATGAGAATAAGATTTAACACCCCGGTAGAGCGATATCCCTTTGTGGCTAGCTCAGTCACTCTACATCTAGGGTCTTCAAATGGGTAAGTTAAATGATTATTATAGGTACGTGGTTGATAAGGAAATGACACGTTTTTTATCAATATAAAGAATATGAAAACGAAACAAGTTTAATATTATGATTAAATATTTATTTAATCCCAAATACCCACCACCGTTTCATACTAATGATGATATAATAAAAAAAATACTAAATAATTAATTATCACAAACCCATATATATATATATATACGAGGCATTGAAATCGATAAAATACAATTTATATAAGAAAATAATAAATCCCTAAAGCTATTTACAATGTTGTATAAAGAATGGAAGTGGTCTGAGCTTTTTTGACCCTGTAGAAATAAGTTATACTTTGTGTGATTTGATATATATATATATATATATCAGATTAGAGATCTTCGGTTATACAGGCATATACTTTTACTGATGACTTTAAAACCTTTTTATTGATAGCAAATATAATAATAAAAACTATGCATATATTTGCACTATGAAATATTTCACTAATTTCATATTTTCAACAAGTCAATAGGTTGCATTGGCTCAGATACTATATCGTACTCACCATAAGGTACTGTATCTATTTCCCTTTTGCCAGAGATAAATTTCTATACATGTATATACGTGCAGCACAATTATACACTTACTATTATTTTAAATATAAAGTTATTAGAGTACTTGCTTACAGGGAATCTATAATAGATCAATCCCTTCTTACACGCATCATGAGGTGCAGCAGTGACAAAAAAAATAACTTAAAAAGGATATACGGTTAAATACATTTTTAGATATTCAGCATGAGATATCGTATTTACCGAATATTATAAGCGTATGTACGCATATATATACATGTATATTTATATATGATGAATTTCAGGAGTAACAACAAGAGCAAAACGAATAGCAACAAAAAAAAAGAATCTCATTGCAACCTTTGTTGAAAATACTAGAATTTGAAATAGAAAAATTGACTCAAAAGATTTAAGTAAAAGCTTTATCATTTATGCCCGTAATAACTGTAAATTCAATATACATATGCGAGAGACAACTCTCTCTTTTTTAAATGATTAATAATAATAATAAAGAAATAATAATATATTTAATCGGAAATATCAAAGTTAATTATCTCAATATTAATAAAACATCTTAAAATAAACTTATGTCTGCGTCTTCATTCTTCTCCTCTGGGCTCTGAGTGGGCTTCAAGTCAACTGGCTGTGTAGTGAGGATTTCATCTATTTAGCAAGGCGGCGTTTGTCATCATCGTGGGCGGCTGGAACTGGCGTGGTCACATCTTGGCGGCTTGGGACAGAGAAAGGGCGGTGTGCTGGCTGGTTGTCTACCCCACGGTCATTTTACTGGACTCACTGGTAGATTGCTTCATATTTTCCTCTGTTTGTATATGATAATAAATTTTATCAAATGTTCATTTTCTATCTTGACTAGTTTATTAAATTCTTAAGAAATCAAGAGTTCTTAAAAGAACTATATAATGGATTTCTTAGAAAATGTCAGCAGCGGTCTAGTCCATAAATTTATCTCTAAGTTGCTAGATGATTGAAAATCTCTGGAGCCAAAGTAGTGAACGACTTGAATGCCAAAAAAAGAATGAATCTCACAGCACTGACTAAACTATATCAATCCCACTAGCCCTCTGAGAAGTATGAATCAGCCAATCCTTTTAATTTAGCTTATCACTTAGATTATAACATTGCTTACAATTTTTCCGATTAAATTTTACATTTTAGGGTTTGATACAATGATTGGTTTCCATCTTGAAAAACCCAGACCACTTGCTTACAAAATCAATTCAAACGAATTTTTAAAAAGATAACAGTTTAATTATAGCCTTATCAAACATTTTGCTTTTGATCAGATTTTTGCAAAAGCAATTAACATTCTTAGTTTACAGAATAAAATTAGTTTTTAGAACAGTAATTAAAAAAATATATAATAAAAAAATATATATACAAGTATGTTGGAACAATTGCTTTAATTATTTACTTTACTAATATGTTCCAACATTTGATCCATTTGTTTAATAAATTTGCTTTTCTCTATTTGAATTTTTCAGAAAAAAAGCAAAATACATAAAATAACATATCATAAAATATACAAAAATGAAAAATAAAAAAAATACATGAGTTTATTATACGTGTACAATATTTGTGTGACCATTAAATGTTTGCTTTAGATTGGTGTGTGTGGGTATTCTAATTGCTCAGATCCAACTTCCATTATTAATATAGCGCATTTATATATTTGTTGTGTCTAATATGTACAAATCTATATATGTATCTGCTGTAATATTCTTTACAGCAGATTTTGTGCAAGGCCATTTGATAATGCCTGGCACAATATATATATAAATCAATGCATAATCGGATATGAAGTGAAAAGAAATTATAATTATTCCTAATATAAATCTCTTCATGCTTTGTTGATTGATCTGAAATTTCTGAATTGCTCTTCTGTTCGGTGTCAAAGTCTCAGATCCATAAGTTAGAATTGGTGAAATAAATCTATTAAAAACTTTTTTTTTTCAAACACATTGTCTTTTAATATTAAGTTATTTCTACCAAAAACATTTCATCAAATTTTAATTATGTAATTAATTTTATCCATTATGTTTAAGTATTTGTAAATTTACTTCTTAGAAAATCAATTGAACTCATATCATAACTCTTATAACATTTCAGAAAGCTCTGAAGTATTATTTGCAAAATAACCATATCTGCAAAATGTAAATGATTTAAATAATCTCATTTTAATCCATCAAATACTTCCTGTAAAACTGTTGCTTGAGCAAGTATAAGAAATGTTGATCATGTGATGTTTAATGGTTTAATCTAATCATTGCTGTTGCATTGTGATAAATATTATTCGGAATATGACTATATCCTTGATTTATACTAATGCTTTACTCATTGTAGAAATGCTTAGAATGTCAAATGCCTTTTCATAATCTACTATAACGGTCGGGGAAAAGTGGAGTTTTACCAACTTTTACATATATGTTTTGTTCCGACCATCAGCCCATGCCACTAGCTCATGGAGACGCAGAAACTTAATATAACTTCTTAAAATATATTTTAATAAAGACATTTCGATAAAATAAGCTACTACCAGAAATAACTCACACAAAAAGATTTATTGATGCATATATAAATATTTAAAAATTGAGGAATAAAATTTATCTTGTTTATATTTTAATATTAATTTTTAAATTTAAATTATTATTTTAAACAATCCACACAGATGGATTTTAATAAGAGGTTGTTTTATAATGTTGAGTATAGATATACTATACGGATTCGTTCGAAAAAAAAAAAATCCTATAGCCCTTATTTAACCCTAGGCCAAAAGTTCGCAGTCAAACCAATGCTAATCTATCTGATATATCGATGTATTCAATGCAGCATGAATACGACAGCATAATACCATACTGTTAGGCATACACATCTGAACAGCAAGGTTATATAGAAGAACCATACTGTCAGGAATACACATCTGAACAGCAGGGTTATATAGAAGAAATTGTCTCTCGTGCAGCACAGGAATGTTACATCTGTCTGGCGAGAACAATAAAATAAATAAACAGAAAACTCTATAGGAAGGGATTGTGGTCCTTTTTGCGGACTAACATCCCATTCCATAGGCTAAAGGGGTGATCCAAGGAGCAGGGAATAGGTCTGCTTCCAATGGTCGATAAGAGTGGGATTACTTTTCCCAAATGCAGCGTAAAGATGATCCTGCACATAGCGTATCTTCATATTACATTTACTAATTACACCAATATATCCAATCCATTAACCCAATTTAACTGCGAAACGACTAACCCAAGATTAACCCTCCCTTAAACTAATATAAACTTAATGAATCTATATAGCCATCCACACCCAACCTAAATTTAAATACATTCAAATTATTTAATCAATATGAAATTATTAAAGAAAGAAAAATTGAAATGATTATTAATTTAGCTAGTTTACACACATAAAGTTAATTTAGAAATTTTCTTTAAGTCAGATAAGTTTCTTTAAAGTTAAGTTTAACTTATTTTGCTTATAGAAGATATATTGAAACAGTCTATAATGACAAAAGTTCATACTTTCCATGGTATATTGCCTGGAGTCTGTTTTGTCCATTTTCGTGATCACTCTTGTTGACTGTTTGTCCTCTGAAATGGAGCCACTACTTGCCATTCAGTTGGTCAAGAACCGTCTTCTGGAGGCATCAGCTGGTTGTCCGGAAATTTAATCTACTGCAGGCTCCTCCATCATGAAGCCTGCAATACAGCTACAGTTTATAGATAGATTAATAGTCCGCTTGTAGATTAATAGTCAGCATCACAACAACAATTATTTTGCCTTTTATATTTTTATTAGCCTCTTATCAGAAAATTTTCGGATCCAATGAGCAAGTCGTCACTAATCCTAGAGCCTTTTTTTGGTCCGTACTATAGCTTAGTGCTTCCATTGATCAAGCTAATTCTTTTTATTCTCTTATCTGATCTTTAAAATTATTTTAAGTGTCCCAAGGGCTAGTTTGCTTTAAAACAATCATTTAATTAAAAAAACAATCATTTCCATTTTTTAAGATTAAACATGATAGAAAACATTTACTTCTATTTTAAAAAATATCAATCTTTACTTTTTTTTTTTTTACAAAAAAATACTTTCAAATACTTTTTTTTTAAAATAGTTTTTAAAGTTTTCCATCTGTGCGATCTATATATACGTTAAACAACTTTTAATTTTCAGTTTTTAAGTTAAGTTTTTTTCTTTTTAATAAATCAAATTTTATTTGCGATCTTTTTATGTTAATTTTAAAATAATGTAACGGCATGTGTGCCCGTTACACTACAGATTCATAATATAATGTTATCTCACCTTCATTGGATCTTTTTATAATTTCTCCGAAATCTTGGATATGGTCTATTGCATTAAAACTACTTAAATCCAGCTTATTCTTTTGGTTGGGTAGAATTTAAAATTCATTGTAAACAAGTTAGCTTGATGGAGATGTTGTATAGAACTGAATAGAAGATTAATGAGTTTATAATTTCTAATA
This sequence comes from Epiperipatus broadwayi, assembly GCA_028023455.1. Lineage (NCBI taxonomy): Eukaryota > Metazoa > Onychophora > Udeonychophora > Euonychophora > Peripatidae > Epiperipatus > Epiperipatus broadwayi. The sequence continues at coordinate 521,983 of JAQFVV010006277.1, read as the reverse complement.
TTTTCTTTATTATATTTTTTAAATGTCAATATTATTATTGCATTCTTCTAATCATCTGTTACATCTTTATCCATTAGACATTTGATATATACCTTTGCCAACAGTTTTTCTATTTCTTTACCTGCTTCTAAGATATTGGTAATACATCATTTCCTGGTGTTTTTCCCTTCTTCATAGATTTAAGAGCATATCACATTTCTTCATTTAAAATGCTGGGAAATTAAGATGTAGTAATTATAGGAGATACTTTGTTTTCTTGTTCTTTATGATTACATAATTCTTTACAAAGCTCTTCCACACATTTCATGATGTTTTAACTTTTCTTTCAATACTAAGATATTATTTTATATTTTTGACACTTTTATTTTCTTCTATAGCTTTCCTTAATAATTCACATTTATATTTTTTTATATCATTATTAAATCTTTTTCTTATCATTTACAAAACTTTAGATATTAATTTTTCTTAATGAATCATTTGTAAAAAAAAAAAAATCATATTTCTTCTTTCTTCATATATTTTCTTGTCTTAATAGAAAATTTATTGGTAAATTGCTGCTTTTTATTATACCAGCTATCTTTCTTGTAGTCTTCAATAAATTATATTATTTTTTTCATTGAATCAATTATATCTTAATCATTTTCAAAGTTCTAATTTTAATTCATTAAAATATTTCTGAAGATTAGGAATATCAATTGTTAACACTGACTTTCTAAATAGTTTTTGTCTCTAGTTTTGCATTAATCTATATCTTAATCTCTCTAATCGATGATTATATTCTGTATTGAAACTATTAAGGACATTACAGTCTTGAAATAATATTGTCTATTAATCAAAATATAATCCAATTTTGCTATATCTTCATTAATATGCTTCCATGTACATTTCCTTTTAACAGTTTTTTCAAAGAAAGAAAATGTTTTTTTTTCCTTCTGTGAATTCCACAAATATGTGTCCTCCCTCATTTCTGTCACCATAATCAAATTTACCTATGGCACTTTCATCTTTTAATCCTTTACTACTTCTAACATTAAAGTCTTCCATGATAATTTAAAATATTGTTTGGTCTTATCAAAAACATTTTCTATGTCCATATAAAAAGCTTTTAATTCTTTATCACACTGAGAATTTATTGGGGCATAAACCTGAATTATCTATTTTCACTAAGTTGAATAACCAATCTTACCACTCTGACATACCATCAATCTTCACAATGCTGTTATTCCACTTTTTATTAATAATGAATCTGACTCCACTGTCCTTTCAGTTTGTTTTTAAATCAATTGTTTCTTCATCTTTTTTTTTAATTTTATAAAGTCCAACAGTGTCCTATTTAATATTAGATAGTTTTTCTTCTAATTCATGAACTCTTCCTTCATTTGAAAGTGATCTGCAGTTGTAAATACCTAAATAAAAAGTTGTCATCGAATAGCAGTGTAAGTCTACAATCAGGGGAAATTTAGTATCTGCCTTTAGCTACAAGGATTGCTTTGACTGACAACTTTACAGCCCCTTGGAAGTAAAGAGAATAATTTACTTTTATCTATCATCATTGTAAATATCTATCTATATAAATTATCAAAAATGTATCCTATGATCAAGAAACTCAACTATCAGACAATCAAGAAGAAATATTATGGTGTTTGTGGAGCCGATAAACTCACCACGGTGGCTGGTGGGTGTTGATGAATATCCAATCTATATTAATTTACTTTATGAATAATTACATAATAATAACACCTTCAGTAACATTTATATATGAAATGGGCATTAGGAATTTCTTCTGCTCAGTTCCGTTAAGGTCTCGAAGAGGAATCAAAAGGCTTCTTTCAGTTAATAGTAAACTCTTTTCTAAATCTACTGATATTTAAAGTGGAATTCTGTTAATTAAACTTAGAAGATATACTTTACATATGATGATCATTATGTTAAAACATCAAAAGTGTGCACAGGGAGAAATTAGCTGTTTCGCAATTTATCTTCAATGTTCAATTCAGAGTTCTTCTGCTCTAATTATTATTAGAATTGTATATATATTTGTCATAAAAATTATTGTCTTATGCTTTGGCAGCTAAAGAGTATTTTATTATCTATTGTACCTGTTGCATGAATTTTAATCTTGATGTATTACTTATATAATAAGCACTGGAATTGTTTTATATTAAATGTTTTTGTTGTGTGAATTGATATTGATAATGTTTAAATTGAGAAACCTTCAAACATATCAATTAATAATATAAATCACTTTAAAATATTTTAAAATAAATTGTGTGATTGATTTAATATTCATTTTTTTCTACCCTAAGAATTTCAGAGAACTCTATGTATAAGAAAATGGATGGATCAATTTTTTCTAATAAAAATTATTGTCTTACGCTGTGGCTAGAGGGTTTTTCATTTACCTATTGTATCACTTGCCTGAGTCTTAATCTCAATGCATTATACATACATGCTTGTATATATATGAAAATAAACGATTGAATAACATTAAAAGTGATGCTTTGACTCAAATAATACAATTTGTTAATGAACATATTGCTTTGATAGTAATGAGAGAAAATTTATTTCTTTGCTTCTTATATATCAATATATAGATTAATTAATAAAAATATTCATTTATTGAGAGGTATGATAATTGCTTGAAAGAAAGATTTTATTTTAAATTCATTATTTAATAATTTGAAGGAGCTGATAGATAAATAATTATAAAATTCAATGCAGCTAACTTTAGATATATATAAAAGTGAAACTAAATTAAATTTTTATGAAAAAGTTAAGATTCTTAAGAGTAAAGTTAAAGTAGGTATCTTAATTCAGCCTTTTACTTTCATGAAAATAGTATTAGTTGTTTAAATAGTACTTAATGATGTAAAGATTGCCTTTTACAAATATAATCAAATTAAAAGAAATATCTAAGTTCTTTTGATTTATTATCTTGGGTCTGAAGTTGCCCAATCTCATGAAAACTTCTTTTAAATGTTAGAAGTGATTGCAGTTATCTTTGAATTGTAAGTGGTTAAATGTATCTTTTCTTAGGTTTTGCTTGAGAAAATCAATTTGCATAATAAACAGAGTCATGATCATAATAAAAATTTTATAAATTTTTGAATATTTTTATTGTTATATTTTTTCCTATTTTCATTATAATTAATAGTATAGCATTAGAAAGTGATATATATATAATCAATATTAGAATTGAATAAATATCTATAGAAGAAACAGTAGAATAACTGTATTAATAACAAAAGAATATAATAATTTATTTACAACAATCATTTTGCTTATAATGTTTGCAAATACTTTTAATGTTCATAAATACCTGATTATAGTAATGGAGTCAAATTGATATATACAAAAAATATTTAAAACTAATAAATAGTCATAAACAAAAATTTTAAATTTAATATGAATAAGTATACTATACTAATAATAATAACGTGAAAGGCTGAAATCTTTGATTGATGCACCTTAAAAATGCTTACTTGACAGCCAATCAGATGTAATAATGACTGCACATAAGCATTTTTAAAGGGTATCAGTCAAAGGTTTCAGCCTTTCACGTTGTTATTATTATATCATCTGCTTGCGCTTAATAAATTTAATATATTTACATTTATACTAATAATGATTTATTTGAATATATAAAAAAAAATCTTATCCTTGTAATAAATGTTTTTATTATGATTTTGTTGCTAGTGTAAACTTATAATTCTACTTCTTGTGCACATTTTAGATAATAATCTATACAAATTGAGTCTTTCTTTATTTTAGTTAACCTTTTTGGACATCAATGACTGTAGACAAATGAAATGGGTCTCACTTTAGGCAAGTGTATGATAGATCTTGCAGCATAGTTTTCTTCTAATAAACAGATAAAATTGTAACTTATGTATGATCAATACTCATATCTGGATAGAAATATGTAGTTTAGATATTCGACTGGCATGCCTCCAGTTCCTTGGTCTTATATGATAAATAGCTTTCTTAATAAAACAAATATTATTATAATTGCTATATTATATTTAGTATTGAAAATACTATTAAACAGACACATTAATCAGCAATGTAAAGCTATTCTTCCAGAGTCTGTAGGAATTAGTATTTTAACTAGCTGTCTTTTCTACTAGATGTGAAGTTATAACAACTGCTAAATAAATAATTATTCTTTTGGCTGGTTACAATCCATTGTCTTTTCTGCTTGTTGGTAACAACTGCTCTATTTGTCTCCCAGCATTTTCTCTGCTCTTTTCCTGTATTCAATCTGCACTGCTATCTTTTTCAATTCAAGATTAAAAACTACTGTTGTTTTATATTTTGATCTGTAGTAAGAACATTATATTTCATTGCTCTAAGTTTTTAATGGTATTTATTTGATAACATATTTATTGCACTGAATTCCCTCCTTTTTTTTTTTTTAGTGATAACATTTACAAAATTGCAAAAATTAATTAACCCTGGATTAATTTACATTAGAATGTTTTCCAAAACACCTTTATCTCAAATTTGAATGCAAAATTTTAATTATATAAAACATATTTCTTTCACATTCATATTTTTAGTAATACTTGTTTTCCAAATAATTATAAAATAATTTTAATTTTTGGAGAATGGAGAGAAAAAGAAAAAAAAAAGATGACTAACTTTCAAACTTCTTTTCCTACCTTGTTTAATTTTCCTTCTATATAATTTTCAATAAAATATCTGGATTTGCCATCAAATTCATCACATGAAAAAGCCAATTTATTTTATTAAGCCTCATCCAGAAGACAGATCTAAAAGACTATAAAATATAATATATCTTTTATTTGTATGTCAAATAGTAAACTTATATTAATTTGACCAATTTTTTTTCTTACCTTCATTACAAAGGTTACAGTTTTGTCTTTTAAATTTTATATAATATATTTATAAGGAGCGTTTACACGTGTATATCAAAATAAAATATTCCAAACTATTACTATTCCATTTCATTATATAGTCCTTCACTTCATACAATACAATATGTATTTGGATATCAAAATATTTTTTGGATTTATTAAATCTATAAACCTTTTTTTAAAAACTGATATGACTGCATACTACATATATATATATCTAATATGTATGCACACTTCCTGCAACCTATACGATTTGCAAATCAATTTAATGTTTAAACTAGTTTATATCATTTTACTAAGTTTTCTTTAATATGGTGACGAGCCAGTCTTGTAATGCTAATGATATTATTTGCATTCAGTTCAAACCATTGCAGTATATATAATGATTATTATAACTCTTAAGTGTATAAATTCACACATCTGTGGAGAAATTATTATTAAATTATTAATTAATTGATTTATCAAATTCAGATCTAATAGATGTAAATCATAAAAGAAAGACATATTCTTAAAGCTTCCAATAACAATTCTTTTAAAATAAAATGAAATAAAGCATAATATAAAAATATTGAAAACTATAGTATGATACTCTTGGCAAGCATTACATGTAATCATCATCCTTGGTATTAAGATTATTACCCAAATAACAATATATAAACAATGATTCTATTGTTCAATCATTTGAGGCTTTTGCTTATGTATAAGTTTACTTTAAACACAATTTTTGTAATCTCATATGAACCACATTATGTTTCCATTACAGATTGAATGCTAAAAATGTCTAGTGGAGGGGGGTTATTTCTAAATCTTGGATACTAATTCAGAGCATCTTAACACAAGGGTTTTAGGATTACAGTTGTCAAAGTTCAAATACATTTACATAAAATTATTAATTCAACAAACTATACTAATCATTAACTACAATAGGTTGATTCAAAATGAAAAGCACATCAAAACAAAAATAATCCATGTTATTCATAATGGAATCATTATTCATAAATATATTATCAATAAAGATTACATCAACTTTCTTAATGATGCATTTGATCTTTTGTGCCATTATATTTTACAATAAAATTCATACACTCTGCTATTGCTAAGTAATTGGCAAATGGATAATTATCAATAAATTATTCTCCTCTCAGGATATAACTTTCAAGAATAAATCCTCAGAATAAAATTTATATTTTATGTGTTTAACATTTCAAATATTATCTATAAATTTATTTTTAACTTAATTTTTTTAGAACAATTATTTTATTAATTTTATATATTAGCTTTTTATATTGATAAATCTGTGTATTATTTTCATGTAAATTTTCAAGATGATATAAAAAGTTTAAATCGTTTTCTTATTCATCTTGTCCATTTTTCTTTATTCTACATCTTATTTTCCAGAAAAACGTTTATCAAAAGCAATTACATTCCAAGATAAATGCCAATAATCTTTAGATATTAATAACCAGACTGCAACAAAGTTAACTATTTCTTAAAATAGTACAAAAAAAATACATAAAATTCCTTCCAATATATTTGCAAATTCAACTTCTAATGATATTTCATTTTCAGCACGATTATTGTAGAAATGATCACATTTCATATTAGTTAACAATATAATCAAATAAAACAAATATTTATGGATCTATTTCATATTATCACAAGAATATTTGATTGCTATTGAAAATATTATTAAAACTAATGGTATTATAGTCAAGCCAATTGGAATCTCATGCCTGCCACATTTAATGAAAAAACATTCCAAATAGAATTACAACTGATGCAATTAATAACTTGATCTCTTTCACATGTCTTTGATCAGATGTTTATGATTACATTATTCCACAAGGTGTTAAAAGTGGATAGAAAACATTCCCTACCTTGCCTGAAAATGGTGAAATGAAAATTACACTACTAGTATTATTCATTATTACAACTGATGCAGTTTTGAAAATTAATTTAGATAAATATATCCATAATATTGCAATCAAACTTCAGAGAATTTTTAAAAAGGTCAATGTTATATGTCAAATAGGTGAGTCTTTCTATCAGATATTTGTTGGGACGTTTTCAAACCTGATATACCGAGTCTAAGTAGCAGTATGTTTGCTAAATGCTTCCAGTGTAGGTGGATTGCAATTTTTTACATCAGTCTTTAAAAAAAAAATTCTAAAGATTTGAATGAAAGAAGAAATTGTTTAATAATATGCATTAGGAAGTCTCTTTCTCAATAAATGAACATGACTAAACTGCTATTGACTTTGAAGAAGCAACACACACACCTAACAAAACAGATATTTCATTTATAAATCAATCACAAATTTGGCAAATAATGATTTATCCCTTTATAGAAAAATACACATCATATTCACTCTCAAAAGAATAAAGTAAACATGATGATGTGATTGCTGAAACTTACCAATTGAACAGATAAAAAAGAAGCACTTAAAATATAATAAAGTCAGTGTTTATGTTGTTAGACTATATCAGTATATTTATTATAGTTCATTATGTTTTAATATTTTTATTATCTTTTTTTTAATTACATTCTTGTAATATCTATTGGTTATTCTTTATTAAGCATCGATTTTTGACAACTATAAATCTAGAACATTGAATAATTCAGCTGTTTTTGACTTTTTATGTTCCAACTAATTAGTTACCAGCAATATGGATTCCCTTTAAACAAATAAGTTCAACATTTCATTTCATAGGCTTAGGAAACTGACATCAACTTTTTGTCAAATGCTTTTTAATATCTTCAGGTTTCTCTCTGTAAAAAAAAAATATATATATATAGTGACTTTTATATTTCAATTTCTATGCTACATGATGACAAAAATTTTTTTTTTTTATACCTTATTTAACTCTTATGTATACCTAAGAGTTAAATAGCTTGCCAGTTGTTAGTTATAAAAGTTTTAGTAATTTCTTATCATTGTTTTAATTTCTAACTAAGAATAGTTGAATAATTATTTAACAACTAATATTGGACAGTTGAGTTATCTATAAGTCAACTGCCCAAAGAGAAAAATTCTATACCTAATTGAAATCTGATACAAATTTTTCAATTTTAATAGGCCCAGATACAAATTTTTCAATTTTAATAGGCCCAGATTCAAACTTTTGATTATATGATCTAGATAATCAAGAAATATATCAGTTAGACATATATGCCAAGCTGTTTTGCATTAGCATAATTATGTTTCTTTGGAAAGCAGTAGATATTAATTCAGTATTTTCTTTTTAGTTTGCTGTTTTAAAATCTTAACAAGTTTTTAAATTTTTATCACTTATGGATTCAAATTTCTATATGGGTTATAGTATTTTTCTAAATGTAATTTATTCGTTGCACTATTTTATCTAATTGCATCAGGTAAAATAAAAGTACTCCAGTTAAAAAAAAAAAAAATTATATTGTTTGTTTCTCCAACAACTAAATATTGATACAAGACTAACTACAAATCTGAAGGTGAAAATTATAAATACTACTTATTTTCACTTCAAAAACTTTATTGATAATAATGATAAATCTCAATTATTATTTGTAAATAATAAAAAAATATTAAAAAAAAGCTATTAAAAATATTTTAAAGAATATAGAGAATGAATTGCAAAAAAATAAATATTATATAGAACTGAAAATACTATGGAAGCAAATAAAGGATTGATTAATTAATCAGAAATTCTATTTTAGTATATTCTGTTTGATATTTATTTATAAGATATAAATATTAGTCATATTCACAAACCAAAAATACAAAGACATAAAATTTGCTATTGAAGAAATTGTATTTGCAATTATATGAACAACCAACGAAATTCAAAAGAAATGACAGTTAATATTAAGAAAGGATTTAATAGATTAATATGATAATAAATAGAAGAAAATAACAATTTTAGAGTTATAATAAATATATTTACTAAAGATGAAAATGAACTATTGGGCTGTATTTAAATATCCAGGAAATTATATATGAACAGAAAAATAAAGTTAAAAATAAGATTAGAATAAAAATTTCATTGTATTTGTTATATTTAGAGCAAAGATGTGATATCTGAAATTGGAATGGTAAAAAAAATAAATTTAAGAGAAAAAATTTGAAATATTAGAAAAAAAAATAAAGAAGATTTACTTGAAAAAAAAAAAAATGGATAGATAATTTATGAAGAATGTTTTGAAAGGCTTTTGATAAATTAAAGAAAAGTAATAATTTGAAAAAATTATTGGAAAGTCTTTGAGAGTTCATATTTATATTGACAAAAGAAAAAAAGAAAATGTCGTGATAAAAAATTATTGTAGTGTTAAATGTAGAATGAACAAATATAAATTGTGAATTAAAAGTAATCAGGTATTAGTTGATTATTTTTTATGATTTTATTTTTTGTTTTAGATTGACCCAAGAACAAATCGGCCCAGTCCAATGCCTACTCAAAGTGCACCTTCTAGTCGCAAAGCATCACGAGTAGATGATCTTGGACCTTTACCGGCAAGTTGTTTTTTTTTTTTAAAAAAAAAAGATAAAGTAGTTCATAATTTTCTTCAAAAAAATTAGTTGTATTTAAATAAAAAATATTAAAATCATTTTTAAGTTATTATAATTGCTTTCAAAGCAACTAATATGTAATGTTCTTTTATTATACATTATTACAAGTGATTAGAATTACATCATAGATCCATTTTAATTATTAAGTATATTTGTTTACAACCAATGAATGGATTCATTTTTATGAGTAACATTGAACATAGGAAATGCATTAAATTATATAGTAGTGTAGTCTAACACGCTTGCAGTTTAATTTCTTTATATATATATATATATTACAGTATAATAAAATTTTGCCACTTTGTTGACAATTAATATATGATGTGGACACATAGTTTTAGTATTAAAGATTAATACTAAAGATATAAAAAAGTGTTCATTTACTATTGATATGAATACATTTGTTGTAGTGATCTAGCTAAATATAAAGGTAGTAACCATATTGGGGGGGGGGGGTAATCCTCTTAAATATGGATTCATGTTGCAAGTTGTATAAAAAAAAAAAATTCTCCAAAAACTGAACACTGCTTATATGTATATGATACAATTTATATAGCAGTAATATTGACATTCATTTGGCTGATTCATATTTTCCTAGAACTTTTTTATCCATTAAAAATATCTAGATTAATATTGTATACTAATTGGATTGCAATAGCAGACAGCAGAAAGAAAATTTTAAGCTTGCATAAAATCTCATTATATGGAAAAAATATTTATAATTCTGAAGTTGAACCCAAAGTATAGATATGAAAAACTAATTTCCTAATCACTATACACAAGATCTTTTTTTGTAAATTATTTATATAGTAAAAACAGCATATATTCTTACAAAAAATTAATCACATCAGATTTTATGATTCCATTGAATTTTTTGACTAAAAATACTATAATTTAATGATAAAAATAATTTCATCATTTTTTGTGATGTTTCACTATCATCATGATATTTTTATAAAAAGTGTTTTTTTTTTTAATAATATTAAAGAATTTCAGAATTGATAAATTCATCTTTGTTTATAAACTAAAAGTCTTAATAGTATTAGCTTATTGAATTAAAAATAAAGAAGTTTATTGATTACTGAAAGTGTTTATAAATAAGTTAAATAAAAAAACTTATGCTATGAATTCATGGTTGTTTCAGAATTTCTAGGCGAAGTTCATTTTGATAAATATTGTGTTATAAGCCATTATATTTTTTGATCCATATGTTTGTTCTTTTAATATTAATTTTTAAGATGATTGGACAGTAGGAGTCCTACTATGAATCATCTTTCATTGTCTTCGGGAAGTGATCATTGAGGAAAAGTTCCACACTACTTCACTCCAGTATTTTATAGTTGTGTTTCATTTGATAGAATTCCTCCTGAGGAATGATAATTTTGAAATGTTAAATTTTGAACTGAATGTATTTATAGGCCCATTAAGCCTCATCAACTATAAGAAGCATTCTGATTTTATCACTGCTATTCTATAAATTTCTTAGCTAAGAATCAAAATAAGATATTTGATGATTGGAATTATTTGCAAATTGAAAATAGATGAATAAACAATAATAAATTTTTTGCATAGTTTATTGATAAAAAAAATGTTATATTGAATTTTTTTTAAATGCAGAAAGCATGAAATAATAAATTATATATTTATTAGTTATATATCATAATTAGACATTTGATGTTTTACATAATATTTTGCATTGCAGGAAGGTTGGGAGGAGCGTGTTCATACTGATGGTCGAATATTCTTTATAGATCATAGTAAGCACTTTTTTTTTTTAAATTTGATACTCAAAATTTTCTATTAGATTTTTGAAAAAACTGCATTTACTAATATTACACTTTATTATAATACCATTTATGTATTGTGAAAAATAAAAAGAAATTTAATCCATTATGCTATTTTATCTAATTTTTAAATAAATAATATGAAATACTATTATATAATGGCAATAATTCTATATATTTATAACAGTAATACAAAAAACTTTTTTTTGGCAAATATTTTATGCCCTTCTCAAGGTAATTGTAAATTATTTTAAATTTCAATTTATATTGCACACATAATGGCATCTATCATTTTTTATATATATAAAATTAATTAGAATCAGTAATAGTAGGAAAAAAAAACAATTCAGTAAAGTTTATTAATTAAACAACATAGAGCAATTATATAAAAAATATACTATAATAATTTTTTATTCATTTTCATTATCAATGATTAATTAAATTAATTGATGTTTTATATATATAGTTATGTTTATTATAATTAATATAATTAGCTTCATATATTTTATTAGGTTTTTTTAATATAGGTTTATATTTTTTATACAATCTACTTTATATTCATATATAATGAATATACAATGCAGATTTATGATATTCTTTATTAATTGTATTTTTTTTTTTTTTGCTCTTCATCTAGTATTTTCCAATATATATATATAGTAAATCAAATTGCATTTTCTACAGTGAATTTTATATACAGTTTCTTTTTTTTATATTTTATATTGTTTATTTTATAATTAGATTAATTTTTCTAGATTTTTACTATTTGACCATTCTATGTTTATTGCTTTTATCTATATAATTTTTATTTTTTATCAGAATTATTATTGTTACAATTATTATTATTTAGAATAAAAATATTATTATTTAATTTAGGTGAGTTTTTAATTAAAAATATATATTTTTAATATCCGTAGGGTTATATTATAGTTTTTATATAATTTAATAAACTATTTTGTTAATTAGCTATATTTTTATACTTGAAATTTTTAATAATTGTTATCTTTTGTGTTCATGCTTGTTGTGAAACTATAGAAATTATTTTTCTTAATTTTTTGTCTTTAATGAAATGTTTTAATATAATTTTATTATTATTTTTATTAATCTCTACAACTTTATCTTTTTTATTGCATTGCCAAATCCATAAAATATTAAATCATCTATGCTCTTTATTACTGTTTTACAAAGCTTTTATTACAACCCACTATGACAATTTCATTTGCCCCAGCAATCTTCTTCAGAACTATAACAAACACAATACAAATATATGAATACAAATATACATGAACATATAATATTACATCCTATATATGTACGTAAATACTATCCCATAATCATTATTTATATACCCACATATATCTTTATATACCTCTCTATATAATTACCTTTTTATACATTATACATTTTACACTTTTCATATTCTATATTTAATAATTAATACTTCCTATAATCATATATATATTATTTTTATTTCATTTAAATTTACTCTTATTAATCTTTTAATATTTAACTCTTAAGTTTATATATTAATACTTTAATAATTTACATTATTGTTATTCATTATATTAACATTCAATATATATAATTTTCTTTTACCTATAATATTATTTTTTAAGTTATTTTTTCTATCTACTTTCTACTCATATATCCAAACCTTAACTGCTAAATTCAAACTTTAAATTTTATAGATATACTTTAGACGGTCCCTCTTACTATTTCTTATATAAATAAATGTATTTTACTTTAGTAGCTCCCTCTTTCTATTTTTTTATATAACTAAATTTTTTATATCAAAATTTTCTCCAGGCCCAAATCTCTATCTAATACTAGCTTAATATCATTAATATAAATAACTTCCTTTATTTTCCTATCTCTTTTATTATTTGTAAATTGTATCATCCTTATCCAATCCTTTCCAACTCGTGCCCTGTCACTAATGTATGTAAATATGTCTCTCTCTAACTTTATAATGGTTCTGGCTTATTCTATAAGAAGGAAAATATATGTGGTCTATCTGACTACTGAGTTAATCTCCCTAGCAGAGGGCATTTTGGTAGTTTTTATAATGATTTTTAGAGGAATATATACTAGCAAAAATTAAAATAATTTTAGTTTGTTTTATTATTATTATTTTGCTTTTTTTTTTTTAATTAGGATGGATATACTGAATCAGATAAAAAAAATTGATACAGAAATTGAGACATTTCAAAAAAAATCAACTGATGCATATTTTTTTGTATAGAAAGAAATAGTAAATCGATCTGCCTGATATGTCTGGAAAGTATTTCAGTTAATAAAAAACACCATATTAAGAGGCACTATTTATTAAAACATTGTGATTACAACAAAATTGTTAGGGAAGAAAGAAATTTAAAAAGGAGCTTCCTCTAGTAGCTAATATGTTTCATAAAAAGTATAAGCAAGTCAGAAAATTAGAAACTATTTTCTGAAGGGGAATTTTATAAAAGACAGCATCGTAGCTGCTGTAGAATTAATCCATCCAGAGCCTAAAAAGAAATTCAAGAATAAAAATATATCATGAAAAATAGTTACAAGGAAAATTGTAAAAATTGTCATTAAATGTATAACAGTAATTAATAATAATACTACTGTATTTTTAATTCACAAAAAAATTGTGGTTCTCATTTAAAAAGAGAAAGTTGAAATTGGTCTCAAATTGAAAAAGTTGCTCATCTCTAAAGATTAGGGAATAAATAAATTAAATTTTTGATCATATATACCAGGCTAATTTTTAAGTTGAAGTTTTATGTGGCCCATGAATGATATTATAAAATATCCAAATGGCCCTTGGCAGAAATAAGATTCCCCAGCCCTGTTATATAAGTTTATTTTTTTGATGTAATTTTAAATTATAGGTGAATTTTGTTTATTATTTAGATTATTTATTATTACATTTATTAAAACTGATTTTTCATTTTGATATTTAGAGGTTGTTAAAACTTATACTTGGTCTTTGTCCTCTTCAATGGTGATTTCAGATTATTTAGTTTGTACATAAATTAAAATAAATTAAAAACTACATCAAGAAAGTAAGTTTATATAAGATTAGTACCATTCTATCTTTTCATAGTTGTTGATGTTATATAAGTCAGTGGTAGGTGCTGTTACTTCCATTTCAGTTACTTATATCTAGAATAATGTATTTTGATGTATTGTTCTTTTTTTAATTTCTAATTCATTTATAAATATTAATGACAATCCACTAGTATCCTTTATAATCATCATATGATCACTATACATATAGAGAGTTTTGCCTGTTTTAATATATCCTTTATGTATATTTCAATATTCATTGTTGTATTTAAAATATAAACTATTGGGTGTCATTGTTAAATCCTTTTCTCTAATATGTATTATATCATTTATGTGTAAATATAGTTTTTGTATTGATAATTGTATTTGTACTTGTTGTAATATTTGGATACATTTTCTCATATCCCTTGAAACTATACTTTGACTTTTATTTAGTTTTATATTATTTAATTTAGTTATGCTACCATCTGAATTTTTTATTCAAAATTCTTTAATCCTATATTTACTATCCATTTATTTAAATATTTGCAAAATTTCTGTAGAATAAAATTGCTAAAATGAAATAATCTTAATGGATTATTATCTTTTTTTAGTCTTAATAAAAATATATGAGTTTTCATAAGAAGTATACAATAATATTTTTATTTCATAATCTATTAAGAACAAATCTGTTGCCATTATCCTCTTTACATATTATAATTTTTTCAATATTACAAATATTTTTAATATCGTTAATAATTCTCTTATATTTATATTAGACATTTTCTTTTCATATAAATGTTTATGTAATAAATAATTTAATTACATCTTCTAGTGAAATATTGGCTAATTCTATTTTCACAAAAAAATATGATTGTTTTTAATTATTTAATGTGAAATTTTGTATATACTGTTTAAAACTATCTTGTTTAGATTTACTAAATGCTTGAAAGAAATGATCTGGTCTACTTTCATGCTGTTGCCATATGAGTAATACTAAAACTTTTCTTTTAAAATATATATTATCAATTAAGTAAAAGTTTTAGAGAAGAGATTAAATTAAAAAGTAACTGATATTTTTATGCAATTCCACAAGCACTTTCTTTAGAGCTTTTTTTAATTGTGAGAATGGATTTCCTTTTAAATTTTTCATTTTTGTCTTCTCTATTGTCAGAGGTTCATGTTTGAGTGTTTGATCAATGTTATTTGGAAAAAGTTGTTGAGGAATAATCATTGTTTAGGATTCCTTAATCAATGATCTTTGAGAATAGAAAGGAAAAGAATTTATAATTTTTTAAAAAAAAAATTCTTTCAATTTAAAAAAGGAAATCTTTGAAAAAGGTATATTTGCAATCACATGAAAATTAACTAACTGTACATATTTTTTTTGCTAATTTTGGTTTTAGAAGATTGATATACAAGATTGTTAGTCAAATTAATTGTGACAATTTTTTTGAGATGCCTCTATAGTTACCATATTTATAACCTCTCAAATGAATCTTATAAATATGGTTTCTTAAATGATTGCTTTAACTTTGACAATCATATAATAATTTTAGTTTATTTTGTTCCAATATATAATGAATTATATTTATTATTTCTAAAGTTATGAGCTTGTTATCTTTTTTTTTTTGTCAGTGATGAAAGTTTATTCATCAAAAAATAGATACAAATACAGTTAAATAAGAGGTTTACAAAGAATGGTAAAAATGAAATTTAGGAGCAACATGGTGAAAGGGGAAGGATACATATGAAAAGGGAAAGGGTGTGTATTAACCATTAAAGACAAATGAATGTTACAATTAGGAATTATTTGTAAAGTCTAGAGTTTAAATATGAGTAGCATTTTAGGAGTACAATATTGAGAAATTCAATTTGCGGTGAATAAGTTGAGAATAAGAAAACACTTGGAGATAACAACATTAGAAATAATAAATTTAAATAGGGTGAATCACTTGCAATTAAAATCATTAGGCCAAACTGCGGTTTACTTTGCAGTAATACTTGGATAAAATTGTTTATAACAATAATGCTAAAACTGCTATGAATAGCATTTTTTTCCTTTTTGTGAATGAGATAATCAATGTTGGCAACAGTCCCCACAGCACCCTCATCCTAGCCGGATCCCTCAAAAGAACCATGATTTAGGTCTCTGCCCCTTCCCCAACAACCAGACTCTCATTCAATTAGCAAAGTTCATTGTAATGAAAATTTTAATTAAAAGGTACAATTAGGAATTATTTGTAAAGTCTAGAAATGAAATATGAATTGTGTTTTAGGATACAATATTGGGAAATCCAATTTGCGGTAGATAAGTTGAGAAATAGGAAAAACACTTGGAGATAACATAAAATACAGACTAAGATATTCAAGATATCAAAATATATTGTATTCAATCAAATATCTGTAAATTCCATTTTGGGATTATTTTTTTTAATTATGATTAAAACTTGTTTTATAGTTACCATGTGAGAAAGGATTTCATATTAGGAAATCAGCAAAATCTGGTGATCCATCAGAATTCTTTGTTCAAATGTTTCTAAATGGAATGCTTTCTATTGACTTGTTTGTAAAATATAAGTTTAAGACTATTCATTCTAAAAATGGAGAATGAATAATATTTATAATATTATCAAAGAATATTGTGGGATTTGAAATTACATATGAAAATAAAAAGTGTTAGAAGTTTAACTTGTAGGAGAGGATGATACCATTTTGTTGTGAGAAGTTTGTAAATATTAGTTATTTAAAGATTATCTATTTGGATTGTGAATGCTATATCATTTCAATTATTGTCAGTGAAGATATTGTAAAACAAAGGAAGCTATGTAATCATTTATCAATGTTAAATCAGGAAATTAAAAGAGGTCTGAGAATCTAGGAATGTTATTTCATAAACTTTGTATTGTTTTATTATTTTATAGTAACTCTCTATTTTTGATTTTGATATATTCTCTGTTAAATTGAAATAATTTTAAAGAATTAGAGATCTTTTTATTGAAAGTATAGTGGCATTTGAGATATTTCATGGCTGCCAGCATCTTAGTTTCTTCTTTTTTCTTTTGAAGCTTAGAGTTCCTTCCTTTGTAGTAATAGTATAATAGCCTTCATATGTCTTTGTTTTATTAGAAATAACTTGTGCACAGATATCTTATAATTTTTATATTATTGCATTTTGTACCTAAGAGTTCATCATACAATGAAGTCTAATTTATATGAAAACAATTGATTTGATCATTATTCTAATATAATAATTTTATTGAATTGGTTTAAGTTCTTCATAATGAAAGATAGCATGCTTCTTGTTTCTTAAACCATGGAAATTTATTTTCTCTTTAATTAGTAGCTTTTTTAGTTTTTTTTTAAATGATTAAATTATTATTTCAAGTAAAAGTTTTATAATATTTCAAAATTCTGTGATATAAGTATCTGTATTTTTTTTTTCAGATACAAAATCTACCCAATGGGAAGATCCACGATTATCAAATCCAGCAATAGCTGGTCCTGTAAGTTGTCACACAAAAAATTTTAATGCAATATTTTTTTTAATTATATATATGTATATTGTACAATGGTATAAGAATTTTTATAATTTCTTAAATTGGTTTTTTTTTTTCAATTTTTATTTGTTATTTTTTAAAGATAAAAATAAGCATTTTTTTAAAAATAATTATAAATAAATATATTTGTATATATGATTGTGTTAGGGTGTACCACCATTCCTGATTTAAGTAATTGATGCATTATGCATAATTTTGCTCAAATCAATTTGCACAAGACCAAAAAAAAAATCGTAACTCATTTTACTGACATTTTAAAGTGTATTTTCATTCAATGATTAAAAATAATTTTAGAAGGCTATCTTATTGAAAACATCTTTATAAAGCATTTATTATTTGAAATAAATATTTTTATAGTTTATAATTCTGAATAATATGATAAAAAAATAAAATTTTGTTTAGTCATCATCATCATCAACCACTATCAATCCACTGCAAGATGAAGGTCTCTCCAAATTTAATCCATCTTCTGCGATCTTTAAGCTTCTCTTCTCCACATCATCCCTGCACACTTTCTTATTTCATCCATCCATCTCACATGTGGTCTCTTTCTGGGTCTTTTACAATCTCTTGGAATCCAGTTTAAAATTTCAATTGTCCATCTATTATCATCTCTTCTAGCAATATGTCCAGCCCAACTCCACTTCAATCTTTTAATTTTTTCAATGAGGTCAGTAACACCTGTTTGTTCTCTTACCCATACATTGCGTTTTCGATCTCTTCTTGTTACTCCCAACATACATCTCTCCATACTTCTTTGAGTGGTCTGAAGTCTCTGTATTGCTCTTCTATTAAGTGTCCAAGTCTCAGATTCATAAGTAAGAACTGGTAAAATACATTTGTTAAAAACCTTCCTTTTCAAACACATAGGCATATTTCCATTTAGTATCAAGTTATTTCTACCAAAAGCACTCCAACCAAGTTTAATTTTATGATTAATTTCCTCGATTATGTTTCATCCATTAATAATCTGACCAAGGTATTTGTAACTGTTAACTTCTTCTAATTCATCATAATCAATTTTTATTTTCATATTTTGAGCAAATCGATTAAACATTACTTTAGTCTTTTTAACATTTATCTTTAGTCCTACTTTTCTACTTTCATCTGCTAACTCCTGCAACATTTCCTGGAGCTCTGAAGCATTATTTGCAAAAACAACTACATCATCTGCGAAATCTAAATGACTGAAATAATCTCCATTTACTTTCATTCCTTTAGTTTCCCATTTTAATCCACAAAATACTTCTTGCAGCACTGCTGTAAAAAGTTTTGGAGATATGGAGTCACCTTGTCTTACACCTTTCTCAATGTTGACTTTCCCAGTATCATTATGTAATCTAATTGTTGCTGTTGCATTTTTATAAATATTCTTTAAAATATGACAATATCCTGGATCTATACCTTGATGATCCAATGCTTTAACCACTGAAGAAATGTTTATAGAATCAAATACCTTTTCATAATCTACAAATCCAAAACATAATGACAACTCATATTCGTCCTTTCTATAACTTCTCTCAATACCTGGATATGATCTACTGTACTAAAACCACTTTTAAATCCAGTTTGTTCTCTTGGTTGATGGAAATCCATAGACGAGTTGTAATTATCTTGGTAAAAATTTTATATAAAACTGTTAAAAGGCTGATAGGTCTGTAATTTCTAATATCTTCTTTGTCACCTTTTTTAAATATTAATATTATTACTGCATTCTTTCAATCATCCGGTACATCTTTATCATTTAGACATTTGGTATATAACTTTGCTAAAAAAAATTTCTATTTCTTCACCTGCTTCTTTTAATATATCAATTATAATTCCATCATTACCTGGAGCCTTTCCTTTCTTCATACATTTAATTGCATGTCTCACTTCTTCATTTAAAATTCTGGGCAATTCAGAAGATGTAATAGATATAGGAGGTACTTGTTCTTTATTACTATATAATTCTTGATAAAAATCTTCTACCAATTTCATGATATCATCTCTCTTTTTAGTAATAATTCTATCTTTTCTTCTTATTGCAGATATAAATTTTCTTCCAATACCAAAATGTTGTTTTACATTCTTGAGACTTTTATTTTCTTCTACAGCTTTCCTTGCTAGTTCACAGTTATACTTTCTTATATCCTTTTCAACTCTTTTCCGCACCATTTTACAAAATTCGAGATATTCAATTTTTAATGCATCATTTTTGTATATCTTCATATTCCTTCTTTTCTTCATAAATTCTGCAGTCTCAGTAGAAATTTTATTGGTCAATTGCTGCTTTTTTCTACCAGCTATCTTTGTTGCAGTTTTTGAAAGTGTATCTGTTATTTTCATATTAATTTCATTCAAATCTGAATCATGTTCAAAATCTACTAATACTTGAAACCGATTTATAAGTTCTAATTTAAATTCATTAGAATGTTTCTGAAGATTAGGAATATCAACTGTAAATATTGTTTTTCTTAATAATTTTTGTCTCTCTAGTATCTTACACCTTACTAATCGATGATCACTTCCTGTGTTAAATTTATTAAGAACATTACAATCTTGAAATATGTATTTCCTGTTAGTCAAAATATAATCCAATTCTGCTGTACGTTCATTTGGATGCTTCCATGTCCATTTCCTTTTAACATTTTTCTCAAAAAAAGAATTTATAATATAATTATTTTTTTTTTCTGCAAACTCCACAAGTCTATGTCCTCTCTCATTTCTATTACCATAACCAAAATTACCTACAGCATTTTCATCTTTCATTTGTTTATCAGTTCTAGCATTAAAGTCTCCCATAACAATTTTAAAATGTTGTTTACTCTGATCAAAAGCCTTTTGTACATCCATATAAAAATCTTCTACTACTTCTTCACTATGAGAACTTGTTGGGGCATAAACCTGAATTATCTGCATTTGGTATCTGCTATTAAGTTGTATAACTAATCTTGCCACTCTGTCCGATACACCATCAATCTCCACAATATTGTTCTTCCACTTTTTATTTATAATGAATCCTACTCCACTTGTATTTCCAATATGTGTGCCTTTATAATAGAGTATATGTCCACTTTTTAAATCAATTGTCTCTTCACCTTTTCTTCTAACTTCACAAAGTCCAATAATTCCCATTTAATATAAGACAGTTCTTCTAATTCTTGCAATCTTCCTTCACTTGAAAGTGATCTGCAATTGTAATTACCTAAATAAAAAGTTGTCGTCAAATGGCTGCCTGGGTCCGCAATCAGGGGATTCTTAGCACCCTCCGCCTTCGGCCACCAACCGTTGCCTTGGTTGGTGACTTTACAGCCTCCTGGGAATAAAGGCCATGCTTTATTTTTGTCTGTCTTAATTGTATATATGTATTGGAAAAATATTTATCATTTACACAAACATTCATTCTGCCTTATCAGGTACTGAGAAGAAAGACCATGGTGTTTCTTGATCTTAAACTCAGAGGTAAAAAGCCAATAAACTCACCACGCTGGCTAATGTGTGTTGGTGAGCAGCCCATCCATGTTCATTTACTATATGAATAATCACATAGTAATAACAGCTGCAATGATAAGAACATATGGAGTGGACATTAGGAAATTTGCCCTGCTCGGTTCCTTTAAGGCCTCCAAGAGGAATCAAAGGGTCTCCGTTCAGTTAATAGCAATATGGATAACTAAATGAAAGATTTTTTTTTTTTTGTACTTTTTAATGTTGAATTATCCAATTTTGAACAGTGTGATGTATTTCAAATATTGATGTATTTTTCTGTAAATATTATGTATATTAGATATTTTTTTTAATATTAGTATGAATTTTCATGTTAGATTTGTATATATCAAAACTGTTTTTGTGTTGTGTGTGTGAAGTATTATAACTTTATCTTTCTTATTGCATTGCCAAATTTATATTGTTAATATCATTTATGTTCTTTATTATTTTTACAATGCTTTTTACAATCCACTATTGACAGTTTCGATTGCCCCAGCTATCTTCTTTAGAACTATAACAAAGACAATACAAATATACATGAACGTATAATTTTATGTGTTATATATGTTCATATATTTGTATTGTGGTTTTTATAGTTCTGAAGAAGATTGCCTGCAGCAATTGAAATTGTCAATAGTGGTTGTAAAAAACATTGTAAAAGTAATAAAGACTGTAAATGATATTAATATTATGTGTTATGTTTGTGCATATATACATTATGTATAAAGAATCTTAATTATTAAATGCTATAATTTCTATTAAGAATTTGATAGAAATTTAGAACAAACTATTACTAATAATATTCAAATGCTGCATTGCACTTTTATGTCATAATAATCTACCCTCGACCAGATAATCTGTGATATAAGTACCTCATAATTAATAAAGCAATATATTATATATTAAAGTCAATATTACAAAACTTTTTTTTTTTAATTCTGTCCAAGGTTATAGATCTTTCTGCTTAGAAACAATCATTGCTTTAAATAGTTGTATGATAATAATAGCTTTCACATCTGAAAATAATAGATGAAGATGTTTCCATATATATATATATATTGTTACTATTGAACTGTAAAAGATTCATTATCATGATCTTATGTATTTTCTTTTTAATTTGTCAATAATAATCTAATTAGAACTTAATATTTTTATTTTAAAGAGATTTACAATATTGCTCTTTATATGTGTATGTTTTTTTTTTAATTACACAATTTTATCATCATGATTCATTATTAGCCAAATCTTTTCAGTGCTCTTCCATATATCTTTACAAATTTTTTATTTTTTATAATAATAAAAAATTTAGTCATTGCATTGCATTATTTTTTATTAGTTTTTTTACAAGTTTATTGACTGTCATCATTTTTTTTTTATATTCAACCAATCTCTATTTACATTTTTAAAATTTTATATAATGTCATATGAGACTCTTTTGGTTCTAGTGCATTTCTTTATATATTTGTGATTCTGGAAATATTTTTTTAAAAATAATTTTGAATCTTAATTTTATATGTCACAATAAATTTAAGATAAAAAAGATATAAGTTTTTTGCACTTTTTTTTAAAAAATAAAAAAATATTTTTTTTTTATATTTATACTGACTAGTAAATATAAGTGTGAAGCACAAACTATACTGTATTTATGTACAAGAGTTCAATTATACACTATGCAATAAAGAATATAAATAAACAAACAAAAAAAAAAACATTAAAATTCATAAATTTAATACATTTTGTGATGCATGGGCAACAGTTTTTTGTCTCTGAATGCCATATGCTGTCATGTTTAAAAAAAAATATTGAAATTTGTAAATATGTTTTGCAATACATTTAGAAATGCCATACATAATCATATTTATTAATAATATTTCTTCAGATTAGATTGAAAACACGTAAGCTTATTCTCCTTTTGTTATTTTTTCTAAATTTAACGTGCAGTAATTTGCATAGCAAAATATTTTCTACATTTAATATTTCTATTTTTGTTCATTATAACAGGAATTCCCAAAAATTCTCGAAAAATTAATTCTTTCAATTATGTCAGTGATACATATTTGTTTTCTTATCTATATATTTAATTTTCAATCTTTTCTTGTTATTCATGCTATTTTTTCATTTTTGGTTGAGGACTCTGCTCTTCTGTTAAGTCTCGAAGTCTCAGATTCTTAAAAATCTTTCTTTTCCAGCACATAAACATATTTCCTTTAAATATTAACTGATTTCTATCAAAAGCACTCAATCCAAGCTTAATTTTATGTTTAATTTTATGGATCATTTTTCCATCTGCATTAATAATCTTATTATGATATTTATAGTTGGTAACTTTTTCTAATTTATGATCAATCTTTATTTTCTTCTGAGAAGGCCTATTGAATATAATTTTGAGTCTTTTTTAAGCATTTATCTTTAGTTCTCATTTCCTGTTTTTATCTGGTAATTCTTGCATCATTTAATTGCAAAATCTAGATGACTTATATAATTTCCATTTACTTTTACTCCCTTAGTTTCCCATTTTAATCCACAAAATACTTTTTGTAAAACTGCTGTAAAATGTTTTGGAGATATGGAGTCATCCTGTCTTACACCATTCTGATTGTTAATTTTATTAGTATCATCATGCAGTCTTCTAATCATTGCTGTTACATTTTGATAAATATTTTTCAAAAGGTGACAATATCCTGGGGCTATATCTTGATGATCCAGTGCTAAATCACCATAAAAATTCTTAGAAAATCAAGTATCTTTTCATAGTCTATAAATCTAAAGCATAGTGACAACCCATATTCATTAATCTTTTTTTACAACATCTCTCAATACATTGATATGATCTACTATGATAAAACTATTTTTAAATCCAGCTTGTTCTTTTTGTTAGTTAGAATCCAAAGTTTGCTGTAAATGATTTGTAATTATTTTAGTGCAGATTTTGTATAAAACGGATAAAAGACTGATAGATTTGTTATTTGTAATATCTTTTTTATTATCTTTCTTAAATATCAACATTTTTACTGCATTTTTTCAATTATTTGACTCATCTTTATCATTTAGACATTTGGTATGTAATTATGTCAATAATTTTTCTATTTCTTTGCCTGTTTTTTTAAAATTGATTATAATTCCATCATTTTCTGGAGCTTTTCCATTCTTTATAGATTTAATCGCATGCTACTCTCCTTCATTTAAAATCCTAGGTAATTCAAATGTAATAATTGTAGGGATTACTTTATTCTTTATTACTATATAATTCTTTATTCAGATAGATAATTTCAATTTTAGTAATTTTAATTATTTTCTTTTAGGCTGTTCCATATTCCAGAGATTATAAGCGGAAGTATGAATATGTCAAAGCTTATCTAAAGAAACCGGTTAGTAGAAAATAATGATTTGTACTTAGTTAATTATGTCATATTTTTGGATTTTCAGAGCAGGAATTTCACTACTATATTAATCTATTTTCAGACCAATGTCCCCAATAAATTTGACATCAAAGTGAGTAGAGCAAATATATTTGAAGATTCCTATCGCATAATTATGAGTGTTCCAAGGGTAGATTCTCTAAAGACTCGACTGTGGATAGAGTTTGATGGTGAAGTTGGTCTTGATTATGGTGGTGTTTCTAGGGAATGGTTTTTTCTTTTATCTCGGGAGATGTTTAATCCTTATTATGGGCTGTTTGAATATTCTGCTGTGTAAGTTATTTATTTATTTATTTTACAAAAAGATAGAGAATATATCTTAACATCTTTTTTTTTTTTACTTCCTAGAGATAATTATACTTTGCAAATTAACCCTAATTCTGGATTGTGCAATGAAGAACATTTGAGTTATTTTAAATTCATTGGTAGGATTGCAGGAATGGCTGTCTATCACGGAAAACTTTTAGATGGTGAGTTAATTTATGTAGAGCAAACTATATACTTTATATTTATGCCTGGTTAATATATTTGTCTAATTATTTTTAATCATAGATAAATTTTAAAAAATGTTTACAAATTATAATATAATAATAAACTCAAAATAATGGACTATTTATTGTATCATAATTTAGTAATATTGTATCAGAAAAAATAAGTGGCTTTAAAAAAATATAAATATTGTTTATGTGCATTTATTATCATTTCATAAATTGTCATGGTTGATTGTTTCATTCTATAGTACCAGTTTCATATCTTTGGTGATTTGATTTCATAAAAAGATATCTTTTTGAGGATATTTAGTATAAAGATTTCACTCTTGTTTTCTGGATCATAACAGAATAATAATTTAAGATGTTTTGCCCATACTTTTTTAGTAGAGTCTTGCTATTGTCATTCATTGATTATCTAAAATAAACAAAACCAACTTACTTTTCTACATACTTAACACAATACAAATATTCAAACTTTCAAAAATAGGTCACAGTCAAAATTGTTAGCCATTTATGGAAATTTGAATATAATAAAATATTATATTTACATTGTGTTAAGTGTGTAAAGCAATATGTTAGTATTATTTATAAGGAACCAATGCAGAAAAATTAATAAATGATTAACTCAAGATTTAAAAATTTTTAGATTGATTTTTTATTAAGGAAAGAGTGAAGAAAAAACTCTGTCTAGCAAATTGAAACTTTTACATTCTGTTTGCCACATTAGTAAAAATATTTTGATGTCTCCTAATTTCATGATTATTTAACCATGCAAGAACAAAATAAATAAATAGGCATCTGTGTTAATAGTAAACTGTTGTTTTTTAGCATAATTTTAAAGATTCCCCCTTTTGGATAATGAATTTTAACTTTGAGACTGTCATGCTTAGTGAATTCAATTATTATGATATTTTTTAGCAGAATTTCATTGTAACAAAGTAACCTGTCATATTGGAAAAAAATTTCTTATCTTTTATCTATTTTTACCAGAATTTTACCATAATAATATATACAATTGCCAGAAACTAATGAATACTAGATAAAAGTGCAACTAAATCTTACTAATATTTTTCTGAC
Source organism: Epiperipatus broadwayi (assembly GCA_028023455.1). Classification (NCBI taxonomy): domain Eukaryota; kingdom Metazoa; phylum Onychophora; class Udeonychophora; order Euonychophora; family Peripatidae; genus Epiperipatus; species Epiperipatus broadwayi. The sequence goes on along the minus strand of JAQFVV010006277.1, from coordinate 495,727 downwards.
TAATTAGTCTTCTGGAAAAGTTTTTGTTTTACTTTTTATGTAGTTTTCAAACTAATTATTTGAAATTTTATATTTTATAATTAGCTTGTATATCTGTATAACTCTATTAAATTATCAATTACAAATGTTAATGTTTTTAATTATAAATTCACTATAACCATTTTTGACTTTGCGATATAAGAATAGTAAAAATCAATTCTATATATTACATGACTTTCCTAATTAATATTTAATTAGAGAATGGAGATCTCTGTGTTCTCAAAACTAAAATGAAACTTGTAGAGAAATCAGTGGACATAAGATAGCAATGAAACTAGTTAATATGAGTTTAAAGTTTCAATTCATTGGGTTGAACAATAGGATAAATATAAAGGTGATCTAAAATAAAATATCAATACAGTAAAAATCAATGCTTTCTATCAGAATGGGGTCAGAAATCCAGAAACTAGTTGTGGAAATAGTTTCCTTGCTATTTAATATTCATTGATTTTAATTGATGCTACATTTGCCTTTTAATGTGGAGAGATATGATCAGTGTTATTTGTTATATTTAAAAAAAATTTTGTGTAACATTTAAACTGATACTTAATTACGATATGTTCTAAAACTGATCGTTGATCTGTTTTCATTATCAGAAAAAATTTCAATATCACTATTTATATATGTGCTTTGTAAAGCTCAAGAAAGGTTTCTATATCTGAATAGAAAGTTAATATTATTAGAGATTAAAATTATTATGGAGTAAAATTCATTTGAAATATAATGAACTGAATTACATTTACTAAATTTCAATTTTTCTAAATAATATCTATACATTTTTAATAATAATTAGAATATAATAATTTTTGCCAATAGTTATTTGTTTTATTATTTATTTATGTTTTTGTAGCTTTTTTTATCCGGCCATTTTACAAAATGATGTTACAGAAACCTATCACCTTAAAGGACATGGAGTCAGTGGTAAGTTTTCTAATGAAATGAAGTTTTTTTAATAATTCCTTAATATTTTTTTAAAATATATTTTAATGTTGTAACACAATATAAATTGTTTATATTTTAAAATTTAAAAAATTGAATAAATCATTGCTCTTTCTTTCAAATGTCTTTATTATATAATTTTTAATTAATTTTTTAAATTATTATTAAATTAATATTAGATTTGTTTTTCTGTTCCAAAAAAAATAAAAATAAATATTGCTTAAGTTATAATCTCTATTTGTATTAATATTTTGTTAATGATTGTAATAGAAAGAGATATTGAATTCAGGCATGTTAGGATGGCTTTCAAATATGAAAGTTATCTGTGAATAACTAATAAACAACTTGACCAAGAATATCTTACTGGCTCATCAACATGTTTATGTTGTTTTAATGAAAATGGTGTTTTGTATTTTTGTCCTGTTTTCTCTTTTCCTTATATTATAATATGTTATTGATTGAATGAATTTACCATTAGAAAAATATTCTAATATTTCCCTCATGTTTCAGCTACTAAATTTAAATTGTCCTTTAATTTATGAACTCTGTAATTAGCTAGGTTCAGATACGTTTCTGATGATTGAAACATTAGGCAATTTGATTTAATATTAATTAAACTTAAATACTCTCCTGATATATATAAATTTGTTTAAATGATCCATATTGATCCTGTTTAATTTTTAAATCCAAATTAAACATTCAATTCAATTATTTGTTTAAAATCAGTTCAGACATGCATAATGAACAAGTTACTTTTTGGACAAAAATAAAACCAGTTGACTTCTCTGTAATTATTTTAATTAGAGTAAGTTAATTATAAATATTAAAAAAATCTGTATTGTCATACTAAAGAATTTATACTTATTTTGAATAGTAAACCTAGTTGATATAATTAATGTTTACATTAGTTGAACTCTATCTTAAAATAATTTATTATTGAGTTTGACAGTTTAATAAAATTAAGCTATATTTATGATTATTTCTTGCTTTGAATTATATGTAGTCTTGGAATGACTATTTAAAGTGTTTGATGTAGTATATAACACAATTTACATCTCAAAATGAGAGGAGCATTATAGAGCAAATATTAATACTCTGCTTTTTGACAAAAAAAAGCTATATAAAAAAGGGGGGAAATAATACATATATGGATTCTGTTGATTTTTATAAGAGTTTTGACAACATTGCATAAAAGATTTCTGCAAAACTTGAATCATGTAGAATATGTAATAAAATAATTAATGTTTTAAAAAAATTTTTTATGATTGTGTGGAGAAATTGAGATGGTAAAAGACAATTAGTTGTAATAACGTCAAACAGGATAATGTCAAAAAAAATTATAAAGGCGTAATAAATAATCTAATATTGTAGATGATATAGTAATCATTGAAGAAGATGAAAAATATTGAAATCATCATTATAGGTGTTAAATAATGAAGCAAAAGAATATGTTTATATGTGCATAGGGCTAAAGCAAAAACATGAGAAAACGAATATGAAGAGAAAAATCAAAATCAGTGAAATCTTGTATATAATATCATTCTAATCCTGACTGCTCAAATGAAATAAAATTAAAAATAGCCAAAAAAAAGACATGTTTACAATTCACAAACAAGATTTGCAAAAGCATTAGTGGATGAGAAGACATTCATTGAGAAGAATCTTAACATTTTATAAAACAGATATTTTTTTTTTTTAATGTGAAAAGGCTACAATTTAATTTTATAACATTAACACTGCAATCAGTATCTAATATTGCTCCTAAATAAAGTATTATTTTAGGATATAATTATGTTTTTAAATTTGATTTTTTAAAAATTATAAGCATTTTTTACAGTATTATAATATGGTAATCGTCTGAAATCCAGGCATGGCCGCTTGGGGCGTTGTTTATGTGTCCAAAACACATAAAAATCCGTTTCTGCGGCCGGGCCTTATGGTTAATACAACATTTAATATTGTATTAACCCATTTTGGCAGGCCACTTTACATGACATTGCACAAAAATATTACGGCCTGTTTTGTGCTTCGAAACTATTTCCGCGTATTTGTTCTATTTATTCACAGCTGATTACTGTATCACTTAAGGGTGTTTGAATTTCAAGTCAGTACAACTTTTCAAATCTCCATAATAGTGTAATGTCATTTATATTTAAATAATGTTTTTAATTACTAATAATTGTCATATGGTCCCCAACCTTCCCTAAAAAAAATGTTAAGATCTAAAAAATTGGCCAGGTATATATTCGAACATGCTTTGACAAAGCTCACGCGCTAAGTCATGTTTCAGTATGGAAAATAGCCGAGACCAATAAAAGGTCTGAGAAGAACGTACAATTTTTAAACTTTTCAGAATTGCCGAGTACAGAAAGTGTGAGATTATGTCCTTTTTTTTTTTCAGGCACATAATGTACACTTTTTATTACAGCAATAAAATAATAAGTTCAAAAACTTCAAAGTTTGTGTCCTTTTTTTTTTTCATTTCATTAGAAAAAGTATTTGGATTATATTTTTTGCAGCGGGGTTAAAATAAATGACTATTTTGGTTGACTTTTTGTTAATAATAACAAAGTATGTAATCCACCCCCCCACCCCCCACCCCCCCCAAAAAAAGCGGTTTATTGTAGAAGGCCAAAAAAAAGGGTAATTCAAACGAAATATAAATAAAAGTAAAAAGTGAGAAAAAGTTGTTGGGAAAAAAATATTTACATAAAAAATTATAACTATAGATAGCAAATAATGGGATAAAATTGCTTTTGTTTTTATCAATCCTAACTAGGATGTGTTTTGCTTTCTTTTTGTGTTTGTTATTATGATGAAATAAAGTTAATTTTATTTATTTCAAGCATTGTATACAATAAGTATTATAATATTTGTATTAAAAAACCGTATATCGCAAAAAAAATAAAATAAAATTAATTACATTTAGACTACAAACAATATAAAGATACTGCTAAACCCCAAAAAGTGACCTAAAACTTTTTGCAACATACAGATACATCTAGGAAGATACTGAGACAAATACCTGTTCAAATTAAAAATCTTAAAATTAAGGCATATGAAAACCTTTTGAGGTATGCCAGTTGTAAACATTGAGGGTTAATGTATCAATTAACTAAAAGTGAATAAAATCAGGTTTCAAATTATCTATGAGGAGACTTAGTAATGTATTATACATGTAAATAATATAATTGATGAGAAAATATTTAGTGAAAAGAATCTTAACAGTAATTGAGATTTATATAATTTGTGTGCATTAAAGATTACAGATTTTGGTTAGGTTGCTAGTTATATCTTTTGTAAAACATATTAGATTAGTTGAATGCATCATTTAATTAACATTTTTGGTATTCACATATTAGACCTGCTACACCTTTTCACATTCATATCAATTTGTTGATAACTTTCTAATCTTGTGATCTGACCAAATAATGTGTACATTGGAACTTGTATTAAAATGAAAAATTTGTCAAAACGGACTTACATACATATTTTCGCAAGATTTACAAAGTTATTGACACTAATTGCACCAGACTAAATCTGAAAAAGTACATTTTTAACAAAACAAAAAATATTAAATATGACACAATATTATGCAATTTCAAAGTGTTACTTTAAATAAGGATATTTAAGCCTGTCATGAAATTACAAAACAATCACTAAAGTAAAATTGGCAAAAAAAAAAGCAAAACAAAAACAAATAAAATTAAAGTATTACTATCTCTATATCTAAAATATTAGCGTCTAAATATTATATCTAAAATATTATGTGTATATTTGACATGAAATTACAAAATGCTTAAAATGAAAACATACTTAAACCATGTAATACATAACAGGAATTGTCACGATGATGAAATAATCATTCATCTGGTCTACTTTATTTTAAGTGGATAAAATTTAGTTCCAAAATGAAGGTTAAAATAATTTATTTTTTTTTCAAAATGGAGACTTAACACGTGAATCATATGAAAATGGACGGTAACTGGCAGCTTGTAATTCGGTAGTTTTATAGGCTTTCCAATAGTCCGAATACATTGTTGAGTTTTCTTCCGCATTTTATTTGATTGCTTCTATCAGAGTTGCCGCTGTTCTATCATGAATTCTCATGATGAAACACTCATTGGTTTTCCTCTGCACAAGCCATCAAACATTCGCTGATCCAAAAGAATTTGTCTGGCTTGTTTTTTCTCTTATCATTTTGTTAGAGCCTCCAATTTTATATTTTTCTCTGCTAAACTAAGCTCTGTTTTCCCTCATTCTATGGATAAGTTGCTAATCTAGCTGTAAATAAATCAGATCGACGTCAAAAATGGAATTCTGGAGTCCAACCACGTTCCCTTGCGAAGGCCTATTTTATATTACATCCGCGAACGTTATGCCATTGCTTGTCTAACAGGTAAACTACAAATGTTCATCATTTTGTACTGTTTAAAAAAAAATTGTAGTATTAATCAGAAAATGAAAGAATAAATTGTGCTGAAGTAAAAAATATTTTGAGAAAAACTTGTCTTAATGAAATCCGGACAATAAACAAAAGTGTAAATTTATTATGTTATTGGATGAGATCACAGAATTTATTTGACAGGATCACAAGTTAGACATTTATCACAAATGTGAAAAGGTGTAGCATGTCTCCTATATTGCAGGTATAATACATAAGTACCATATTTTCTATTTCTTTTTACTATCTTCAATTGAGTCTAGATTTAACTTTAAATTTTTTAATTTGAAGAGTTTTTTTTCATTAATTAAATCTACAAGAATTATAACTTCATAATAATTAGAATGTTAATGCTTTAAATAACATATTTTTTGTTTGTAATTTATTTTCAATTAAATAAATAAATTTGTCAATGATGAATTTTAATTTTATAAGTCAAGCCTTTAATCCATATTGAAAAAATGGTTGTATAAACTTTATGTAAAAGAATAATTAAAGAAAAATTGGTTCTCGTAGAATAGCTGCTAAATCCCACTCGATGACGCACTTTTCACGCTAAAATTATAAAATATGATCATTCACGGGCCGTTAATTATAATCATTTTGATGTGTTTTTTGTAATGCGAAAATAAAAACAAAAAGAAAATCGTCTTTTTTAAATATTACTTAATTTTAAATATTATTTTTTATTAACGTATACAAATTAAATGATAATAATAAATGTAAAATAAAATAAACAAATTACAATTTGATTCGTCTTTTTTAGTTTTCTTTTTATTAGAAAAAATCAATTTTCTATCGGAGATTTTTTCTATCGAAGATTTTGTTTACCGCTAGTTTTTATTTCAAATAGAATGATAACTAAAAGTAAAACTTGTTACGTTTAGGGTTAGGATTAGGGTTAGCTTTAGGGTTAGGATTAGGGTTAGTTTTAGGATTAGCTATAGGGTTAGTTTTAGGGTTAGGTTTACGGTTAAAATAAAAAATATCAAAATCGTATTTTTGTAAATATTTTTTTTTACTAACATCTATAAAATAAATGATAACAATAAACGTAAACTATATTCAACAAAGAATAACAGTAGTCTGAGAAAAGAAAGAAACTAAAACTTTTTTAAACAACGACAAAATATATATATAATGTTTATAATATATGCTTTTTATGACATTTAAAAAAACAGTGTACAATTAATTGTACTTTTCTTACTGGATATTTTTGTGTTAACGCTTTTTTTTTATTTCAAAAATATACACACTGTACAATCTTAAAATGTCTCGTGGAATGTTACGAACAGTACGTTACTTGACTCATTACCTAATTCCAAATAACTTTATTCATATATCTCGTCAACATTTACTACTTAAAACTTCAATACACTACGGTGTAAAAAGTCTGTTAATTATTACTTTACAAAATCTGAACATTTCAATACTTTAAAATAAAAAAAAATCCAATGAAAACAACATTTCCATCCAATTCAAAAAAACACACCCTCTCCCCAAGCCGTAATCATTTTATAAACTGTGCGAATTCGCAAAATGTATTTGCTGCGTAAAACATACATGCTGTACTGCGACGCGACATAGCGGCCTGCAATCTGTAGCACAACAAAAAAGTTGTATTATAGAAAATGCAGGTTCGAAGGTGTCGGCCGCGGAAACGGCATTTTTATGTGTTTTAGCGCGAAAACAGCGCCATCCAGTGGGATATATCTGCTCATCGACGGCAACCGAAAAATTATATTAAAATTAAATCTTCTTTTAATATTAATATGAATTTTTTAAAATTAATAAATATATAAACAAAGTAAGTAAATCATCCTTCCCCAGATTATAACTTAAAAGCACTAATGTTGAAGAAGAAAGAATCAAAAATAGAATGAATCCACCTATTCTTGATAGCTCTGATGTGTATAAGCATATCTTTGTCAACATTGTTGATAATTCAGAGTGAAATTACTTTATCAATCAGATGGAATATGGCTCCTAAGAGTTATTAAATTCATAATTATACAAGGCTGGAGACAGCATTGCATTTTTAACACTTTGATTGTAATAATAAACAAGATTTAATATGTAAACTTTAAGTTAAACATAGCTTAATGTAATGGTCTTCAACCCTTGGTCCACGAACTGTGCCGGGCTGCAGAAGTTTTTTACCAGTCCGTGCGCTAGACTAGCAGGAAAGTTTGTAATAACAAAATAATAAGATTTTAAACTTTTAATTAATATAAATAATTTTTTTTTATTTTTTTATTGCATTTTTACCCGATTAAAAAAAAAAGAAACAGAATGAAAACAAAATCTAATCAATCATACATAAATTAATTTGTTTTTCTATTTATCACAGATGTTTATTGGGGGGGGGGGGTAGAATTACATTTTTTATTATTTTTCTAAAAAAATTCAAAATTAAAAAAAAAATGTTTTTTTATTATATAAACTCTCTCTCTATATATATATAACTTCATCTTGTTTATTTAACATTAAATACAGATATTACATTTATCATAATTATTGTCATGTAATTACACTAGCTGTGATATTTCCCAACATTCAGATGAATAACATTTTATTCTTGCATGTTTTAACAATGAAATAATAAACATAGAAATGGAAAGCACATTAATGAGAATGATTGTTATTGTACTGTTTTCTGTAGCAGTATGACTATGCAACTCGAGAAAGAGTGTTCAGCATGTAAAGGTAAACAACACCATTACAATACACTGTAACTAGTGTATTGTTTTGGTCAGTTATAACAATTATGCTCATCTAAGGCTAAGCAGTTTACATCTTTAAGAAAATTTATCTGTAAACTTCTGCCGGTCCACGAAACCTTATCCTTATTTTTTTCCTGTCCGCAGGTGTGAAAAAGTTGAAGACCACAGGCTTAATGTATATGTAACAAAGGGAGTAAATTACTCTCCCCAAGAGTATGACTTAAAAGCACTCTTACATGTTTGAACAAAGAATCAAGAATAGAATGAATTCATCTATTCTTAAGTGCCATATTCCATTTGGTGATGTAATATCTTGTTAAATTATTACAATCAAGTAGACGCTGTCTCCAGCCTTGGTATGATTAATTCTGGGTTTAATAACTCAAAGTGCCATATTGGTTGATAAATTAGTTTTACTCTGAATTACCAACAATGTTGACAAAGATACTTTTATAAACATCAGAACTATCAAGAATAGGTGGATTCATTCTATTCTTGATTCTTTGTTTAACATTTAGAGTGTTTTTAAGTCATAGCCTGAGAGCTATCAAGAATAGGTGGATTCATTCTATTCTTGATTCTTTGTTTAACATTTAGAGTGCTTTTTATTCCCTTTGTTTACAAAATTAAGAAAATAACTTTTAAAAACAATTACTTTAATAGTATCTATTTTTAAAATCCTTTAAATTATTTTTAAATTTTATTAATTATTTATTAGTTTTTAATATCTAAATTACATTGTTTTATCATTTTTAGGACTCTGAATATTATAATTCTCTTAAATGGATTATGGAAAATGACCCTGCAGAATTAGATCTTTGGTTTGCAGTTGATGAAGAATTTCTTGGAAAGGTAAATGCAAAGACTTAATTTTAGAAAATCTTTCTAGTATAAATGCTTTTTTTTTAACCTATAAAAAAATTAAAACATTAAGACAAAAAAAAAATCTTAATTTGTAAAATGAAATCTTTTCTATGTGAAAATATTATAAAAACAAAATTTTGCAATTGCTGAAATAGAAGCATGGTAATTAAAAAAATTGAAAATTATAAAATTAAATTTATTTTGAGATTCTACAAATTCCAAAAAATTTTGATACATTAAATATTGCATTTGCATGTATGTATTAAATATTATTTAATTATCTTTCAAAAGGATAAATATATATTATTTAATTATTAAGTACCATTAAATAAGGTTTAACTTCTGAGCATAGGAAATGCTTTATCAGAATCAACCTATCATCTGATGCTTTTTAGTATTCAGTGGCACATTTATGATTGTAATGATAGGATCCAGCTATCTCATTGCTATGTATCATTTTTCTCCAACAATCTTTTCAAGAATTGTCATTTTTCTAATAAAATAGATTATCTCGTAATTTAACCAAAATAAGAATATTTATAAATTACTTGGACTAAATTTAATAAATGTTAATTATAATGATATGACCAAGTTCAAATACTAACTACTTTAACAAATTTTAATAGTTTTAAGATACAGCTAATTTAGCAGATAAAATAATTTTTAATAATAAAAATTGAAGCTAATATTAAATATGAACTGTTCCCAATTTACATAAGTGATTTGTTATACAACAATTTTTGTAACTCAATGTGTGTATAAATTGGAAGAAAAAAAATTATAAACTTCTAATTATTTTGATATATTAAAGCTTGTCTTTTTTTTTTAATACTCATATTTACAAAGCAATATTTTATTGAAAACATTTTTATGATGCTTCTATTATTTGAAACATCACATTTTTAATAATATTTAAAATAATGGATGCCATATAATTAAAAATGTTATGATTAATAAAGGTTATTTTGCAACTAACAAATGCAAAAAAAAGTATCTTTTATTAATTTGAGTAGTAAGACAAAGAAGTAAAATTAGTTTGCTGTTTAAGATTAAAACTAAGATATTCTCTTCCCCTGTTTTTTATACCAATAAGTTGAAATATTGTTAAACTTTGAATTATATGACAAAGAAGAAAAAAAAATTTTTTTTTTACTAATAATTGAAAGTAATTTATTCTTCTCTTTCTTCATCATACAGTTCAAAATATTTGTATCTGAAGTAAATTACCAATCCACCAGTTCTTCATGTATTATTTTCTAATGCCCATCATTTGCTTTTTTGATCCTGAAATGGGGGGGGGGGGGTTTGAACTGACATTTTTCCACATTTTTCACAATCCTATCATAATATCTTACAACATAAAGATATGAACATATTTAAATTTAAAATAACATAAATTTTCTGTAGGAAATGTTGAAAGCATAGTAGGAATTTTTATATATTTATCGAAATAAATTCAACTAAGATATAATTAGACAAACAGTCAGTTAATTTGGGTAATTATAAATTAAAATACCATCATCTATTATTAATATGTTTTTCTGATTTAATTTTTCAGTTAAAAGTAGAACTGCTTTTAATTTTAACATGCTAAATAGTATAATTGTAATTTTAATATACATACTTTATATGTGAGAAAACTGGAAGACCATAATTTCACAAATATTTTTCACAGGTAAACAAACTTTTCTATAAAGTTATATATTAGAAAATTTTTACTGATTTTATAAATGTAAATATTGAAAGTTTAATGAGAATTTCCACGTATTTACTTAAACACCTACTTAGAAAGTTGTAAATTTTCAGTTTTTATATACTGACTTACAATTTTTATAACATCTAAAGTACTAAGCTAAAAGTAATTCCACTTTTAGTTTAAAGATAAGTCAAATGAAAATATTATAGATAGCATGATATTAATTTGCCATTACCATTTTAAATTAGTTGTTTGTCTAATTATATAAAATAACTGAAGTTTATTTATGTAAATATGTAGAAATTTCTTTTATACTTTCAAGTAGAACAAGTAAAATATATTTGATATTTTGGAATGTTGATAGATGAAAAAATGTTTGGAAACACCATATTACATAATAAAATAAAATATTTTTCATTTAAATATTCTTATTGTTATATATAAATCTTTATGTCAATCATTATTGTGACTGGAATAACGCTTTATGGTTTTGCAAGCTTTTCTAATATTAGTAGATTAGCATTATTGCAAAAAAGAATAATTGATTTAATAGAAGAAAATTATATTAAAAAAATAGATACCAAAATATTTTATTACTCAATCAACTTCTTGAATATATAATTATAGGGAAAAAAAATTTTGATACTACTTTCAAAATACTTTATATAAAACATTTTAAAATGTGTGTAAGAATAACAGATACATACATAGTTATATTTACATATTGGATTATTTCCATCATCTAATAAATATTGAATGTCTTCAGAAAAATTTAACTCTATTTAAATATTCCAATTACATTCAACTGTTACACAGGTTAGTATATTACTAACAGTTGGTTGTAATTGGACTATTTGAATAAAGTTAAAAATTTTTTAAAAACTTTCAATACTTAATATTAAATGATGAAAATAGTCCAATATATAAATACAGCTAAATATCATCATCACAAACCTTCAAGAAGATAAATAGTTTCAAAATATTGTAATAAATATTTGGGACTAGAATAAGAAATAGCTATGTTACTAAATTATTCAATAATTTATATATTGAATTAAAAAGCCTGCAACATTATATGAAAATAAAAAATCAAATTAAAAAATATACTAAAGAGGGGAAAAAATTAACTTAGTTTATAGAAAAATATATATGAATATATAATATTATGTAATCAATATTTTAACTACTGTAATGGTATACATATATGCCGTTACATTACTGTCAATAAAAAGGTAAAAAGAACAATAAATAAAATCGCTCTCAAGTATACAATTGTAAAAATATTAATAAAAACTTTATTTAAAACAAGATATATAATTGCACAAATGGAAAACTATTAAATAATTACTTAAAAGTAAGTTAAAGTTAAAATCTAAAGATAAAAGTTTATTTTAAAAAAATGTAAAAGAAAATAATAAAAACTTTTATTAAAACAGGCAAAACTCTCCATACAGTAGTGCGATTCAGTGCAAGCCAGAGTAATCAATGGATGCCAGAAGGTTGTGCATAAAATTCCTATATAGTGACTATTCATCCAATATGTCCAGACTAGTTTCTAGCTTTCGTCAGTGAGGAACCTTGGATCTGAGCACCTAGATCTTAGAATCTAATGTAACCCTAGTGCCTAGCTTGTGGCTTTCGTCAGTGAGGAGCCTTGGATCTGAGAACACTACACTAAGATCTTAGGATCTAATGCAACCCTCCAGCAGTCAGCTTTTATCTCTACTTAACTACAAAATATGAGAAAAAAATTGAAAACACAATAATATTTTCAATCCAAACTCTTTAGCTTATATAGTCATATAGGTCTGAACTCAGTTCAATACCCATACATTTTTGAGTTCAGATCTATATGACTATATAAGCTAATGAGCTTGGATTGAAAATATTATTAAGTTTTCAATTTTATTCTCGAAGTTTTGTAGTTAAAGGTGTCTGCTGGGGAGGGTTGCATTAGATCCTATGATCTAGGTGCAGTGCTTTCAGTTCCAAGACTCCTCACAGACAAAAGCTACAAGCTAGAAACTAGTCTGGGGATATTGGATGAATAGCCACCAGATAGGGATTTTATGCACAAGCCTTCTGGCATCCATTGATTACTCTAGCTTGAATGGCACTACTGTATGGAGAGTTTTGCCTGTTTTAATAACAGTTATGAGCAAGCATAAGAAATTGTGATCATGTATGTTTAATGGTTTAATACCAATCCTGCCTAATAGGATAGTAGTGGCTATGGTTATTAAAGAACCAAAGACACCAAAATGTATTGGTACTGAACTGAGTTCAGACCTATATGACTATATAAGTTAATGAGCTTGGATTTGAAAATATTGTGTTTTCAATTTTATTCTCATAGTTTTGTAGTTAGGTAGAGATAAAAGGTGACTGCTGGAGGATTGCATTAGATCCTAAAATCTAGGTGCAGTGCTCTCAGATCCAAAGTTTCTCACTGACAAAAGCCACAAACTAGAAATTAGTCTGGGGATATTGGATGAGTAGGTATTAGATAGAGATTTTATGCACAACCCTTCTGGCATCCATTGATTACTCTGGCTTGCATTGAGTGGCACTACTCTATTGAGAGTTTTGCCTGTTTTAATAACAGTTATGAGCAAGCATAAGAAATGGTGATCATGTGATGTTTAGTGGTTTAAAATCACTTTTGAAACTAATAGATTTAACCTGAATTGGATTACAGTGAATTGTTTGTGTCTTTAAATCTAAAATAGTTTTGATCAATTTTAAAATTATTTTTAGCATTTTCTTTTTATTGATAATGATTTTGCATAAATATACATTATAGTGGTTTAATTTTCCATCTGTATCAATACATTTTTTCTATTTTTGCAGTAAGGATATCACAATTTTTTAATTATTTTGATGATTACATAAATATTCTTTACTTTATTTTTTAAAAACATCTCTTTTATCATTCATGAAGGTTCTCTCTATTAGCAAACCACTCCTAACTTAGAACATATATCAGTTTATGTTTTTTATTACTTTTACAATGCTTTTTACAACCCACTATTGATGATTTCGATTGCCCCAGCAATCTTTTTCAGAACTTTTACTTATATTTCCAAATGAGCAGTTAAGATTTGGAAATATGAGTAGAAGTTCTGAAGAAGTTTGTTGGGGCAATTGAAACCATCAATGGTGGGTTGTAAAAAGCATTGTAAAAGTAATAAAGAACATAAATGATATTGATATTATATGGATTTGGCAATGCAATAAGAAATATAAAGTTATAACTTATATCAATCCTTGATATGATTCATTCAGTTACTTAATTATTTTAATTTGATTTTAAAGTAAGATGTATTTTGCTAAGCGAAGGGCTAATGTTTCTGTAATGTTCAACCATAAATAATAAAACTTTAAATTGTATCTACTAATTAAACAGTGCATTATAATTAATTTATGTGCATTTAGGAACATTGAACTTTTATTGATCAATTTATGATCTTAGTAATAATTAGTAACAACATATTTAACAAAAAAGATTTGTAAATTTTGCATTAATAAAAATTGAGAATGATAAATTACATGTAAAGAAAATTATATTTGTAAATATGACATCAAGAAAAATAAAAATTTACGAGTAAAATTGTTCATATAAAATTTCATATCTATTTATTTTAATATTCTCTTCATGTTAACATAAAACATATCTTTTTTCACAATTTTTTTTTGTAACTGTTTGCCTACAACTTTTTGGATTCTGGCATTGAATAAAGTAGTATCACTTCTTCAATTTCAAAGTATTAAAAATATTAAGTACAATATTTAATAACTATTACAGTTTAGAAAATTACTAGAGATATTTATAAATGCTACTAAATATTTTGAAGCTTAATTTTAAAAGTATCATTATAGTGTGAAGATGTTCAGTGAAACCATTATAGTGAATTGATGTTGTATATATCTTATTCTTTTATTACTCTTAGATGCAGCAAAGAGAATTAATTACAGGAGGAGCAAATGTTCCAGTGAGGCAAGATAACAAACATGAATATATTGAGTAAGATCTTTAATTTTAATATTTTTATTTGTTTTTGTACAATGATTATTATAAATATATAAATATCATATTAAATTATATTATTAATTATTCATAAATATCAATTTACTATTATTTTTAATATTATGATAATACAAATTAGTTTTTCAGCATAGCATGTGTGTGTATATGTGATACTATTTTGGAATAATTGATTTTTTAAAGCTATTTAAAGAAATATAAATTATTTTTTAAAAAAAAAAGAAGAAATAATTTGATGATAAATTGCAATCAACATTCATATCTTTTTGGTGTCTAATACAACAGAAATGTTGAATTAAAATAAGTTATTGTTTATAATTAAAGCATTTAAAATTAGAATAAATAACATAACATTTTGTATAAAAATACAAAATTTTTGATTAAAAAAAAGTATATCCTATTATTTATATTTTTAATTTACATTAATCATATACATAGTGTGAGGGTGATACACAATCTAATCTGAAACAACCTATGAGTACTTAAGTTACTAAAGTATTTTTTTAAAAAAAATGAAATGGATGAATTTAATTTAATTCATGAGCTTTGTTAAAGTATAGATATACGCACCATTTGTATTTACTGCAGGACTATATATATATATATGCAATATATTTTTTTTTTTTTAAAAGTAAATCATGAGAAACTATTTTTTTTTATTGAACTAACAAATTCTTGATTAGTGAAACTTAGCAAGATTTAAACGCTAAAGAGAAAAATAGTACAAATATATATGAAAAATATCAGTACACTTGTTGCTTTTGTCTTATAGGTCACTATTCAAACAATATGATGACGTAAACTGAAATTGCTTAACCTCAATGATGACTTATGTCAAATAATGATTGCTAAGCAATGCATGTGAGAATGAAATAATATTAAAAAATAATATTTTTTTTTGTTTTAAAATGGTTTATCATGAATATAATCTGTTATAATAGTGAATAACTATGGCAATAAAAAAAAAAAAAGTGAGAGGATTAATATAAACCAAATAACAAAAATCACGTAGAATATAAAGGTGAAGGTAACTTTGACTTTTTTATTATTCTTTGAAATTATTTATATGCTAAAGAATGTCAATGTCTTTAGAATAAAATATGGATTCTCAGTTCTAAAGGGATTCACTTTCTTAGATATAATTATTGATATAAAACAGCTATAATTTCAAGAGAGAATAGTAAAAAAAAAAAAGAGAGAGAGAATGAATTCAGGCAGTTTAATGAAACTAGAAAATTGTTTTAGCTTATGAAGAAGAAAAAAAAGAAGTAAAGCAACAATTCGATTTGAATACAGAAAAAAATATATATATACATAACCAATTGCTTAAAAAAAATATAATGTAATAACTTGTCTTGCATGGAAAATTCATTTAGTTATAAACAACAATTATTTTAGAAGCTTATATGTACATGACAAAGTAATACTCAATGTATTGCGGCTAAAGTGTGATGTGGGAAAAATCACCAAAAACCTAACCATGGGAATGTAATATCTTCATTTGCCTATTCATAAATTGCCTGATAGAAAAGTAGATTTTGTCCAATGTGAAATGCTTAAACATGGATCAGCCTAAAGTCCAAGGAATGATCAATGTGGCACTGTTCTTAGTATACAACACAAAAGCATCAATGAATGATGGATATATTGATCAAGGAAGACTGTCTACAAAGCACGAACTATAATACATAAAGGACATTACCAACCAATGAACTCTAAGTTGATTTAATGAATTTTGGATTATTTTTATATATGTGTGTTGTAATTTTGTAAATATCTCTGTATTTTTTTTATTGTTATTTCATTCATCACATTCAAAAGCATAGATGTCTATAATATGGATTTTTGGAATAGTTAATTTTAAGAGAAGTACAGTGAATATTTTTTTTTTGTAAATAAAATTTAGGTCAACACTGTAATTTTTTTCTTAACAATTTGGCATTCGATCATCATCATCATCATAGTATGAAATGTGAGGTAAGATCCATGATTTTCATACATTAAGTGCAACAGATAAACTAGGACAGAATTTGGGTTATCTCGTTATATGTTAACTAACAATTGTTGACATTTTTTGTTATTTTATATAAATGACTAAATTCTTTGTACGAATGGTCTATTCTAAGACAACCAGTATTATATATTGAAGCTACACACACACATATATATATATTAAATATATATATGCTTGCTTCACCATTCACTGTGTTTAACTAAAGACCCTGAGTCCAATCACAGTGAATGTAGGCTAAAATTTAAATAGAAACTTTAAAGCATATTCAAGAAATTTTATGAAATAAAGTTAAAAGATTTTGTTTTAGATAACAAAATAAAATTCCTAGAATCACAGAACTCATTAGAGAAAAAGATTAGTTAGATAGGAATAATTAATTAAAAAAACTTTTAATTAAAAATAAGATAGCAGAACAATGGCATTGAAATGTGAGATGGCCAACAAGTTGGGTATAAATTGAGAACTTGTCTATTGTTCTCTCTCTTTTACCTGGCTCAGTTCTACCACTTGGACTGAAAAACAGCCACAAAGATTTTTTTTTTATTGGAGAAGAAATATAGTTAACTTTTTGGATAGAGCTCTCTGCAACCAGAAATATCTGAGCTCCCTGCTGAATATATTCATAAGCCATCAGCTTTTATAGACAAGAAGAAAAAGAACTTAAAATGAGTGCTGTAGGTAAAATGATTGAGTAGACTTTTCTCTCCCTCTTTCACCCATTTTCCTGTCTGCTGAAAGATGTAACCCAAGAAATGTAGAGTGCTAGAATAATTTTGTCTGACCAATACCTGCTGCTATGAATGGATAACCGAAATCACAATAAGTCATTAGTATGGACTGCAGACTAGAATGTCTCCATGGCTATTTTAAATCAAGGTGTATGCTACTTCAAAAAAAAAACAGGTTACCAGTAACTTTAATTTCCACTTAAATTTTATTTTGGCCTAAATCATAAACTTAAGTCATTTATGTATTATAATTATAATGTGTTCATAAATATAGCCTGATAATTTTTTTTATATTTCCTTTATGTTATTTTTTTTGTTGACAAGTATAATGGCGATTCTTAATCTCATTAATGTATATGTAAATCTTTTGCTTTTTTAATTACAGATCGCCAATATACATTACTAGAATTGTATACTACTTATACTTTTTTTTAAAGAAAGGAACGCGTTTTCTTTCTTATAGTCTGGAATATATATATAGGAGGAACTGGAAGAGAAATAATTTAACTTCATTTATTCTTTCTTGTTTAATCCGCTACAATGAATATAGGGAGATTTCAGATTATTATAAAACTTCATTTGGATAAAAAAAAAACCTTCTCCTTCCAATTCCCTCCTGCTGCTGCTGCGTTGGTTTTACTGATTTTTTATATATATATTAGAGAGAAAAAAAGCAGAACACACAATTGTTTTTTTTTTTTAGAAAAATAATTCAATGTTTTTTTAAATTTATACTTAGAAATATAAAAGAAAATGACATTCGACTATATTTATCAAAGTTTTCAATTTTATGCATCTCATAAGAAACATCCAATCCTGTCTTATATTTTTTATACTTTCTTTAAGCCAGTCTGGGTTTTTACTAATATATATCAATTTGTAAATAAAAATAAATCATAAATTCCTTGTATTTTAGATATCTATTTGTCTAAACGTATATAGCTTAAGTGTTTTGTAATTTTATTAAATGTAAGAGAGGGTACAATATAGTTATATATATAAATTAAAATCTTAAGTCTTCATTAACTCTAAGGGTAATTGATATACATATCTTTCTTATATTTTACTGTTAATTAAAAGGTGTAAAGTAATAATTATTTTTAAGAGTGGATATTTTCTCAGTCTTAAGAAAATTTTGATGTCATATTATTTTATATACGTATATTTTACTTAAGGTTTTTTAAAGTTTAATGGTTGTTTGACCGTATTTTGTCTTATATTGTGCTATTCAGTGATTCGTGGGTGTTTCAGCACATATCCATAGCTCCCATCATCATTGATTAATAGGCTAACATCGCTCCGAGATAGCCATTGATGATAAAGTGGATCTCGACCCTTTTTCAAATATTACTACTGGACCCAAACACTTATACTCTAGTCCTGAGCTCAGATCATGCTGCGGCGAATGAGCTCCATTTCTCTAACTATGTGTTAGACCTGGAATGCTATCCAGACCCCATGTATAAAACCATTGTGCTCCGAGACTCGCTTCTAAACTCATACAATTGAATCACCAAGGACCACGATAGTTTTTAATTTCATTATAGATAAAACCTTACCTTGTCATATGCTCAAAATACTACTGAGTTAATCTGAAAAATGTCCACTGGGGTGATTTATCTTTGTCATTTAAATGCAGGTTATCTTTGAACATGGCCTTAATCTATTTAACCAGTTTAACCAATTATCCATTTTTGTAATTTCACCCTAGAGTTATGTTTTTCTGTCTCTCTCCTTTAAAATAAAGCACCCAGTTGTTGGCTAGGCATAATTTGGTTTTATAGTTGCCAACCAATTTGTTTATGCACATTAATTGGACCTTGCTAAATGTATTTCTCAATCTCTCTTTACTGCTGCAAGAAAATGACTTGCAACATTTTTTTTGTCAATTGATTCTTCAAATAGTCATTTCTTTTAATTAAACAATAAACTTTCATTCATTAATCTCATCAAGATCTTGTCTGTGATATTATATAGTTTAAACCTGATTTTTCTTTATTAAGATCCCAAAGGGGATCTCATCTCTCCCTGACCACTGGGCATACATAAGGAATAAATTCTAGTGAGGTTTGGAGAGTAAGTTGCTTAGTAGCAATCTGAAGGAGTATGTATATGAGGTTCGAACCTCCTCTACCTGCATCTCTAGGTTAGGTTAAAGCAGCTCTACTTTTCATACCGTTAATAGATTTTTAGAGAGGTGGACCCTCAAAGAGGTCAAGCACTAATAACTGAATTCGAAGCATGATGCCAACCTGAATATTGTAAAAGGGAAGATCTAAATTAGATAGGTCAGATCTATGCATGCTAAACCAATTTTGTTTTCATGTTTTCTTTATTAAAACTTTGTATATAAATAAATGTTTTTAGATATGAATTTCCACCAAGGGAATTTTGGATTTATTTATATATTTTTTATTTATTTATTAAATGTTTTTGAATTTTTTAATCTCAACTTGGTCTCTATAGTTTATATAAACCACATTATTTAATCAGTAACCCTACAAATGTATATTACGCACACATACCATTATAGGATCATAACATTGGAACGGAATTGAGTGAATATATCTCCTTAGCTATGACTTATATAGAGGTACAGCAGCTGTCAGTCTGCATAAGTACATTCTTGTTAAGAGAGTCAAGAGCAAATTTCTTCCTGGGTTTGAATTTGGAGCGTAACGGAGCCAAGAAGAGGGATGGGGTGTGGATGAACTAACCCAAATTGCACCTAAATTTAACCAATAAACCTTGAGCTAGTAGTCTATTGGAAGTGGGTGCAATTATAGGTTAAGTATTTCATCGTGTTATCTCTAGCATCCCACCTGAAGACCCAAAGTCCGACAATAGTCAGATGCGTACTCCCCGCACTTCTCCGGACATCGCTTTTCTCCGGTCCGTTACATTAGTTTTCAAGATTCACATTTGCTGAAAGAAAAATTACATTTTCTAGATTATGTTTTTAACATATTATTCTTTAAATAATTTTTTAAATTCTATTACAAAATAAGTAAAATTGGTAGTAAAACTTCAAATTTTTTATCTTTCAAAGGATCGATTAAATTATGCATGATTAATTCTGTTTAAAGTTTAATACAGTTTTACATTTGGTGATAATATATATACTCAGTTTCAGTCATAGTCAAGACAATGAAAATTTACTTGGTACTTTGTTCCCAATCTTGTTCAGTTATACAATTAAGCCAGTTTAAAAATAATTCAATAATATTTTAATATATATTGAATCGGATACTTTATCCATTTCAAAAATTCCATCGTAAAATTAAAAACTAACTTTTATTTTTATAAAGTTTTAAAAGAAAACTGTTTTGAAATTTTGTATGTCATAGCATACTACACAGTTATATTTAAAAATCTGTCATTTTACTTTTCAATAGATTTTATTTTTAAAATAATTTTCTTTTGTCACTTGTTTTTTTTTTTTATCAAAGTAATTAAAAGCAAGCAAACTTTAAATTTTTTGTAAAAATATTCTATTTAAAAAAGTTTTAATCCTTTTGGACAAAGCATTTTAATTTTAAAAAGTTGATTGCATTCCTATTTTTTTTACTTTTGATTATAATCTGTTATTAATTTATTTTTAAAAGCTGAGACTTATTTTTGCAATTAGTTTTTTAAAAATTAATTTTAATAAGATAAGAACCCTGGTCAGATTTTTTTAATTAAGATTGAGATAGATATTTGCCCTGCTAAAATTGTTAATTAAAAATGATTTGGAAATAAGATTGATATAAATAACCCTGGAATTTCGATTAATTATGATTCGGTTATTCATTTTTATTCTGCTTTTGAATATTATCTTTTCCTGTGCTGCCTTATTTTTTAAAGATTGTGTCTGCTGATAGAAATTCTGCTGATATCATACTAGGACCACTTTTGCTAAATAGCATTACTCTCTGCAGAATGCTAAAATTACCCACCATGAGGATCTCTTCTACTACATGCAGTGCTAAATCCACCTGAAGATGGATCCCGGATCCTCAGTTGTTCCTTCAATGATTATGCTGTAAAAGCATAAACAAGAACTGATCCAGAACTTGCCTCCATACTTCCTACCAAAAGATATAAATCCAAAGCCTTTGTGATGGATTCGATGAAAGGAACTTTGCATATCCTGCTGGAGGAAATCTAACGGACTTTACATTAGGCCTCGAGGTAAAAGATTTTCTATTCTAACCAGGATTTAAATCTCTTATTAAAGTCTCAGCTTAATCTTAAAAGAAACCTCACTTTATAATACATTTTGCATATTCAATTTAAATATCTTTAAGCATTTACTATGTATTTTATTTATAGTGTGTCTGGACTTATTGTTTTAAGATTCCATATTTTTGTTTTTATTTATTTATCCAAGAGTATATTGCAGTTTCTATTTTATATGCTTTTTGTCCTTTCTTTTATATTACTGACCCTTGATAAATTCTTTGGCAGATACTCATAATTTGTTTTTATCTCACCTGTCATCATTTATTATAATTAATTTAGATAAGCTTGGTTTGTGTTTCCTGCAGATAGTAAATCTTTTGGCTGGAGTTTATCGAGTGTATGTTCAGCTTTTTCTAAATGGAGATTTTGTGTTCTTTTATATAAGATTACATAAATCGTAATCTTTTTTTGTTATATTTTTTTGTCTTGTACTGGAAATAACCTTAATCACCTTGAACGTGGTCATCATGAGCTGTTCTTCAGATATGATATCCTTGACCCCGATGTTTCTTTTCTGACCAAGAAAGTTTGCCTGTGCTGTTTCATTGTTCTCCCTACAAGACTTCTTTTGTTTTGCGATCTCTAAATAGGGAAGCTAGAGTTAGTTTTATAGACCACTGGCAGAAAGATATTATAAATCCCTCTTTTTAAATCATTGGTGAGAAACGAAGTTATCTGCCAGGCTATTTAATGTTTTCAATACTGTTGTACACTGATAAATATGCTAGAAGAATCTAGGTCAAACTTTTATATTTTGTTGGCCTGGGATTTATGTTATCTTTGAAATTTAATAAACTTTAAAATTATTTAGAATTATTTTGGCTGATGTTTGTCTTTGTGTTCTTTTTTAATTGTTTGAACAATCTTAAAGATATCTTACTTTCCCTGGGTCTATCTGGTAGCATTTATCATCATCATTAACTTTTGATCACCGTAAATTAAATTCTCTATGTGATGATATGATGTGATGCACTGTGACTTCTTATATGGAGTCAGGAATCTCTCAGCAACTATGTCCAGAGAAACCTGTTAGCCACTTTACCTTCCCTTTCCATTCTCCACCCTAAGTTTTCCCATAATCTGCTCCATCCCATTTCCACAACATAATCTTTGTCAATTCCACGGCCTTCATATCTAAATCTCCCTTATTTTTCCCAAACCCAGCATAAAAATCAATAACCACTTTAGTAAGTGACCTAGTTGCACCCTTGATGATCAAAAGAAGATAGAAGTGACCGATACATAATTATTAAAATTTTAGCACTGCCAATGTAGAGCTTTGAACTTAAAACCCATGTGAAATTTTGTTCAGACAATTGAGAAATATTTCAGGTCTAGGAGGCAAGATTTAAGTATTAGGGATCAGTTTGGGCTAGTTGGTATGTATTGTTGGAGCAATTTGGAGTAGGGGGTTCATCTTTTAATATGATGAAAGTAAGTAAACAGTAAGTGGTGTTTTTCTTTTGCATTTTTTTTTTTTTTTGAATGAAAGGAAAAGAGTAAAATAAATAAATATGAAGATTTTTTCAAATAAAATAAATAATTAATTAAATAGTATTTTTCTTTGGATTTTTTTTTTTTGAAAAGAAAGTTAAAAAAATAAATATTAGGAGGTTATACTTCTTGTAAAACTGGAAATAAAAAATTAAGAAATATCAAAATAGTGGATTTAGTCATGCTTGCAAAAATGGAAGCCAGCTTAGAAATTGATAGGGAAGGTAGTCTTGGAAGACAGTCCTGTTTTTTAAAAATCCTCAAATAATAGAAAAAGAAGAGAGTGAGATACAGATGATGATGAAGATGATAATGGGAGAAATAAAACAATGTCAACAAGATATGTTGAGAGAAATGAAAAAAAGAGAGAAATAAAAGAGTTACTGGAAATGAAACAGAGTCAGCAGGCAATGGTGGAAGAAAATAGAGAATTCAAACAAAATCAACAGCAAAATATTGGCAGAATTAAAGCTGAAAAGATAAAGGACATGAAAGAAATGAGACTAGAAATAATGGAAAAATGGGAAAAAATCAGGAAGCTATAGAAACCAGAGAAAAAGATCTGAGTAAAGAAATTCAGGAAGTTGAGATAGTAAAAGAAGATATGAAAGAAATGAGAGATGTGTTAGAACAGAATAATGTTAGAACAGATAAAGTGGAAATACAGATAGAAATGGCAGAGATTGGATACAGATAGATAGTCTGGTGGAAAAATTAGAAAATACAGATCAAAAGATAGAAGAAAGTTATAAGTTAAAGATAGAAAATAATGTAAAAGAGTTTCTACAAGAGACTAAAAATAAGTTGACTGAAATAACTTTGTTTTGAACTTAGAATTAAAACAAAGAAAAGAGTTAGGAGGAGGATTAAGGAATATGATTTTAAAGCAGAAATAAAAGCTATTTATAGAGCAATCCTATTTAACATATTCAAAAAGTCTATAGAATATGAATTCTTTTCATTTACTATTGTTGATACTATGAAAATAAAGTGAGACACGTTGAAGAAATATGTTTTGCTAAAGGGTTTTCAGATATACGAGGTTGAAAATAAAACAGAACATGAAAGGGACAAGATAAATAATTATAAGCCAGGAAAGATAGAGGGAATAACCTATATCAGAGAACCAATAAAAAAAAAAAGAACCACCAGGCAAAGATTAAGGGGTTTAGATTCAGAGTAATCGGACGGACTTTTAAAAAAAAAGATTTGTATACATGGATTATGAGAATGGAGAAAATTACATTAATAAAATAAAAGTTCTTTAGACAAATGCAGGGAAGTTCAGACAGGCTTCTGAGGGGGGGGTTAAATGCTTAAAGATTTAAAAAACAAAATAACACAGCAATGCTTTTATGTTTTTTATTAAATTTTTTCAACATATTTTAATCATTATCGCTATTTATAATATGCAGTTCGTTTGTGAACTGGTAAGAGATCAAATTCATCACAAAGAAGTACAACTACTGCCACCTTCAGTCTTGTGCTGTGTTAATGGTTTTCTGTCAACAATGTAATCAGTGTTTATGATGATTTTACTAATTGTTTATAAAGCTCACGATATCCAGACTTACAACTATTTAGCTCTCGTTGGAATTTAAGAGGTTGTTCATTGCAGCAAACTCAGATTACTGCTGCAAGAAAATGATGTTTTTCTTTGTCTCACACATTGTAATGGTCAGAAAATGTGTGAATCGTTAACATAGTGTAGAATTCGACCACCACACAGAACTGCAGCACCATCTAGATAGCGAAGCTACCCGTAGTACTGAGTTCGAACATAGTTTATCGGTTCCACAATACAATCTACGAAACAACGCATCTGATGCAACATTGGTAAATATTTCTTTAGGCATGGTGATCAGGGTATGCAAGAGATTCATGATTTTAGTTCGAGTTAGCCAATCAGAACATTAACCTTACACATTTATATTTAAATAATCGAGGAAACATATTGAATGGGTATCGAATAAATAAATAAAGAAGTAACGGCAGACGTATAGTTTGAAATTATTTATTGAAACATTTTAATAAATTATTTACTACTAATATTTGATAGTATTTAAATTGAGTAACGGAATTTTCCGATATTGTTATATATTCAAGAAATACATTTATTGATTTAGTAACATTTATATGCAATCATTTTATCAATAATACCTTTTATTTAAGATCTCAGTAGCGGTATTTCCGATACTGTTCATGTTTACAAAGAGAAATACATTTATTTGATAACGTAATCTAGCTACCTAAAATTCTTGAGCTAGTATTTCTAAGGCATGCCTTTAGGGATTTATACCTTTGCAATGCAAGAGTCTAAAATAAGATTTATAATAGTAGCGGCGGACATATATTTATTTAATTAAAAATATTTATTAATAACTAAGGGCAAACATTTATTTGAGAGTGAATTGTCAACAATGCAGGGACGGAGTTATACATAGAATAATAAAGTAAATAAAAGAAAACACGTGGTACGCTAGAAAGGCGATATGGAAAGGCAGTATATTGAAACTGCAAAGCCATGAATGAGTTTATAAGAATGACGGGCTGGCGTTTGCCATCGGCCCAAAGAGGTAAGGTGTCACATAAGCATAACCAAGGACAAGTGGTTCGTGCCACAATTTGCCTGCTGGCTGCATGACGGTCGTCAAGTCCTATGGGACATTCATTTGTCAGCTTGTGTAGGACGACTGGGGTTAATTTCAATCCTATAGAATCCGGAATATTCATGGCTTGTAATGGGTCATCGCGTCTCTAAAACGTAACACATGTATAATGTACAGACAATCCTGTTAAGACTTAAATATATTTTATAACTCGGCCCTACATTATCAACATTTAATAAGGAATGTTTGCAACTCTCAAAGAAATGCACATTTTATGGAATTATTAATTACAGTTTAATAAGATATAAAAACAATATATAGACTGGGTGATTATTACAACTGATACGTCAGCCATTTGCTAAGCAGTAGACCCCTGCATTACAATAATGGAAGTATTGAAAGCGTGTCATTTGTATGAAAATATTAAGTCATTTATGAAAGTAAATATTAATGAAAAATGTGACACGCATCCACATTTCAAACGATCACAGATTTATATGTAGACAATTATGAGCATGCAATTATTAAATAATAAATATAGATTTTAGAAATACGTACCCAAGAAAGTCAGAGTTAGACAAGCTAGATTATTAAAGAACTTTACATTAAAAAAATTTAATAATTAATTTTAGTTTTATAAACGAGAATTTACAGTTTATAAGTTAGATAAAGAATGAATAAGCTATAGCGGGATATTAGTAGAGTACTCTAGAGAATTTGGACACAGGTACCTGTTTTATGAGAAGTTGTCCGATTCCATTGGTCAGTAGCAAATTGTTCATGATTAGCAGTTCTTTCCTGTATTTAGGTGGTTCATTTAATTTAACAGCAGCAGCTTTCAAATTATTTTAGGCAGCAGATCTTCGTGGTTGAATTTGTGAAGGGCAATGGAAGGTTTGGTATCCGATAGGCCATCTCCAGGCGGAGAAAAGTCTGAGCGCTTTTACTTGATCATACCTTGCCAGGTAAAATTAATTTAATATCTTGGAGACTCTCAATTGATTGAGAATACAGCTAAAGTTAAAGTGCAAGTTTCTAGAAAGTCTAAAATGGCCTCTTTTTTTAGATCTTATTTTTTTACATTTTTGTTAGTGTATTTTTAGATTTCACTTAATCTGCCTTGAGGATAATCAATGCATTTTTGTTAGTTTAATTATCGAGAAAGCTGCAGTTCTGTTGTTTACGTTTAGATTTTACATTTAATTTTTATAATTACATTTTAGGGAATTTTTCTTTTTAATTAATCTATTATCTCTCACCGACCGATGCTTTTAAAATTTCAAAGACAAAAAGGGAACATATGATTATTTTTACTTTTAATTAAATATTACAATCTATTTCTAAATTGTTATTAAATGAAATTTAAACAAAGCAATAAATAACGGATTTTACAATTTAAAATAAATGGTTAAAATATATATATTTTTTATAACTAAAAGAAGAAATCTAAATTATATTATTTATCTTTATTTATTGCCTTAAGTTTGAGATCGAAATGTGTGCGTGTTTATGGTGAATTCTACATATATCTATACATTTTTAATATTGCTACACACACAATTCGATACCAAAAAGTTTAAATTTGGGTAGGATAGACCGGTGAGTGAGAGACGATAGAAAAAGGTGAAACTTAAGATTCGAATATGAATCTTACTGTTTCAACATCAATGTAAAATTTATGATTAAATGATTATTACTTACCAGAAAATAATAAATTTGTCTTTATTTGATAGATATTTTTGTTTACTACTGAAATAAATTTTAAATGTTCAGATTTTGTTTCTATATTAAAAAAATGAGATCGCAGTCAAAACAAAAAGATTTTACATTATCATTAGAATGATTATTTGGTGTTATTTTCAGGTTACAAAATCTTCATTATTTCTGATTATTTTTAAAAATCTAAAAGAATATTTATTTCTGTTATACCTAACAAAATATGTTTTAAAAATTTAAAATTTTTGAATATTTATTGCGATATTTTTATACTCATAAGTATAAATCTATTATTATTATTTACTCATAAGTATAAGTAGGTTATTTATGTAGAAGCTAGGATTCCAAATAGTTTCAGGCCATATTCACATTAGCTGCTAATATAATGTTATATTTTTGAACAAAAAAAAAAGTATTTCAAGTCAAAATAATTTAAATTTCTTGATATCTAATAAATATAGTGAAATATGAACTTCTTTATTGCATAAAAATTGCATTAAAAAAATCCGCATAAAACGAGACCCAAATGTATATGATAACTGCATAGACCCTGATTTAGCTTCATATAATAGATATTCGCATGTTATAAACTTATGGCATAATTGTTCACAGTTTATTTTATACTTATCTTTAATTTTAAGACCAATATTTATTATTTATATAGCATTATTGGATTGTCTAATTTCATGATTAATTTATTGCGTTTCTTCAGCATATATCCCTGCTTCGGAAGATTTAATTTGATGGGTTCGTTTGCCTAAATTTCACACAAACGCAAGAATATTCCTTTATTGTTTAGACCCAGCGGGTCTTGTTCTGGTCTTGTTACCAGTGCAGTGGATTATTCCTGCCTGTTAATGATAGTTATTTAGGGTTTTATGAAGATGCTCATTCTTTCATTCTATGATCCATTTATTTTATGAAATTTGGATCTAACTTCGCATCAGCGAAGATATTCCCGTCGTTGCCTTATTATAAGACTTGGATATGACATCGCGGAGGCAATCATATTTTAGTCTCTCTCGTCATTTGTTTATTACTCTAGCAACTCAGTACTGCCTTCCTTATCCCTTGTGTATATTAAAGCTTGATGTTTAAGCTTTTTTTGGTTATGATCATGAGAGTTATGCATTTATCTATTTAACCATATTTTTTTAATGTTAATTAAACTTAATTTGCTTTATATATTATTATGTACCTGTTTGAGGAATATCTGCCCCAGAGATCAAAATAAATACAGCACCTGAAGTCCCTTATTATATGTCTGTTATATATTGAAACTATATGGAATCATTAATTAATGTAATTTCCACTATTTTATAAGTCTAGCAAACAAATTAAGCAATAATCATTTTTTTTGTTTATTTGTTTGTAACTTTAATTACTAATAAAGTGTTTGTATTTTATATATACATTGCACTGGGTGTCTTGTTTGCCACAGTGAAGTCATATATTTGTAATCTAATTTAAGAGTCTCTACCTCTCCCTGATCACTGAGCCTTAAAAAAATGGAGTAGTATTATAGGTTGGTATGAGTTGTAGTGGTGAAGTCATCCTGGCAGTGATTTATGTGTTGTCTGCTCATTCTGACCGTTTCAGTACAAAAAGTTTTAGGATTACTTACTTTAGATGCTTAAAATGTCTTTTTTGAGGCTGAAGGTCAAATGTTAAATGTTATTTTTTTTTACAGTTTGTATGTACATTTAAAAAATTGTAATATTCTTTTAAGACTTTTTTTTTTTAATCAATATTTAAATGATTTGTGGACTATCCAAATCTCAAATGGAATTACTCCAAAGAGTAAAAGTTAAATTTAATCATATTAAAAGTTATAACATATAAAACAAAATAACCATAATCGAGACTAATTTTGGTGCACCCTTTATATACAAGACATGCATACAAAAATAAGATTATTTAAATGCTAATTTTATTATTCAACTAAATAGTTTTCCAAAGTAAAAAGGTATGGAATATACTAAGACTGTTTTTTACTGTTGAGATAGTACTTATTTTTTTTTTGTATTTTGAAAATTTTTAATATGCATATTAATCATATTGGTGGAATATTTTTTACAGTAATTATTAAGTTGCAAAAATTATGCATTATTAAGTAAGCTATTTTTTTTATTTATTTAATAGTCTTGTCATCAAATGGAGGTTTTCTTCTCGTATCCAACCACAGATGACAGCTTTTATGGAAGGTTTTACTGAACTGATTCCATATCGTTTGTTAAAAGTTTTCGATGAAAATGAAGTGGAGGTAAGATTTTTTTTTTCACCATATAAAAGACTTTTTTGACAAATCTTTCATTAATAACAACAATTTTTTTCTTATAGTTATTAATTTCTGGTCTTGGAAATATAGATGTAAAGGATTGGAAAGCAAATACTGTTTACAAGGGAGAATTCCATGTTAATCACATTATTATCCAATGGTTTTGGAGGGTAAGAAAAATCATTTCTTTATGGATTATTTTATTGATATTATTATTGTTAAATACATTAAAAGTTGTTTCATCTGAGCTTGTATTTAAAAAGTGAAAACACTTTAAAATAAATCTCTTACATAACCTACCTCCCTTCTTCAAATTTTATAAATTAAATCATTTTTATTATTTAAGTTATATTTGATAAATAAATATATTTTTTCTTGCTTTTATAAATAATTGGCATCCAAATATTAAATTTACTATGGAAGTGGAAAATAACAGATCACTTTCTTTTCTAGATGTTTTAATTGCAAGAAAATGTGATGAAACATTGTCAGTATCAGTTTACAGAAAATCCACTCATACAAACAGATATCTTAATTTTAATTCTCGTCATCATCCTGCACAAATTTTTTCTGTAGCTAAAAATCTTTTCACTAGAGCTTATAATTTATCTGATAAAGAATATCTTTCTCAAGAAATAGAACTTACAAAAAGTATTCTGCTCTCTAATAATTATAATAAAAACATCATATGTAGGGCTTTATTTAACATTAATATTAAAAAGGAAAAAAAAAAAAGAGGATAGAATTGACAATTCCTCTTTTAATAGAGTAATTTTGCCTTACATTAGGGGGGTTACTAATAAAATCAGTAGAAGACTATCTTGTTTTAATATAAAGACTACTTTTTCTACTGGCAAAAAAATTGGTGATTTTTTGTATAAACCTAAAGACAGAATATTTTTGGAACACCAAGGAGTTTATGAAATTCCGTGTTTTCAGTGCTCAAGAGGCTATGTGGGTCAATCTAATAGATAAATTAATGTCAGAATTAAAGAACATAGAAATGCTTTTCATCAAAAAATTAGCACATCAGTTTTTACTTCCCATTATTTAGAAAGTGGTCACAAACCTAATTTTGACAATACAAAAATACTTGCTAATTTGGAAAAATATGATTTAAGAACCATGAGAGGGTCAATTGAAATATTGAAGAGATCTACTGGTTTAAATAGGGCTGATGAAGCACAACGTATTCCAGTTATGTGGAAACCTGTCATTTTATCTAATATTAATTTAAAATTAATAGATAAAAATACTGAGGGAAATAAACATTTTGATAAACCTCATATTGTGAATGCTGAACTTAAATCTCATTTCTCATCTCGCACACAGTCACGTTATTTTTTAAGATCTAACGAATTTTCTTTCAAAAGTTAACCTTGATAATGGTGGTTGCTAGTCCGTCGAAATATCAGTGTTTAATGGGAAACAATACACGGTATGGCCCAAAAAGTTATAATTTATCTACATCATATAACCGTGAAAACATTAAATATAATATATATATATTGTAACGGTATATGCCGTTACATTAATTTAAAATATAAATAAATTTTTTTTTTTTTAAGTTCGTAAATAAAAGCTAAAAAAATTAAAGAGTTGTTAAACGTGTATACGTATATATATATACGCACAGATGCAAAACTTTAAAAATTATTTCTTTTTTTAAATAAAAAAAAAAATATTTGAACGTACTTTTTTAGAAAAAAGTACAAGAAAAAGATAAAATATTTTTGTAAATGGAAATGATTGTTTTATAAATTAATTGAAAAGCAAACTAGCCCTTGGGGCTCTTATAGAAAAAAGGTCAGTTGAAAAATATAGATAAGAGACAAAAATAAATTAGATGTCCAATATAGAAGCAGCAATGAAGGCCCGGACCATAATGGAAATTATTGCAACAGGAAGCGATGTTCATTGAATCCGGATGAGTACTATAAAAGGAAAAATATTGAAATGAAGAACAGTTCCAGCTTGATTTTTGTGAGAAGGGCGATAAGACGCACTTGTCGCTCTCTCTCTCACTTATTTCAAATAAAAATGACTGTAATACCAGGATTGAACCAGCTTAGGCCTCCTCCAGAACAACAGACCGGACTTCAAATAGAGACGTCCCGGGAATTGGCACCAGGAACCATGATTCTCCTTCTGTAAGACATGAACTATAAAATTTAAAAATAATTAAGAACTTTCGTTCAAGCTTTAATATTCAGAACCTAAATTTTAAAATGAACTCTTATCTGACTTTCAAATTTCAAATTGATAATTAATGTTTAGATTTTATATATTTAAGTTTTAAAAAAAAAGAAAATCATTTCCATTTTATTTTATTTTTATTTCTATTAATATTAATATTGTATAAATTATTTAAATGCATTAAATTTAAGTTGGGCATAGATGCTTGCATAGATTCGTTCACATTTAATTATGTTATTGTTTTCATATTTGATTAAAATATATAGACATTCGGTAAATAATGATATCTTACGTTGAATATCTAAAGTGTATTTATTCGGATGTCTTTTTAGTTATTGGTGTCAATGCGGCATCTTATGATGAATGCCATTGGGTTTCTTGTGAATTCCCTCTGCAATTACATCAATGACTTTATATTTTGATCATTTATGTTTATTTTGAAATGTTTTTGAGTGTGTAATCTATGTAGTCGATCTATGCTCAACATTAAAAAACAAACTTTTATAAATCCATCTGTGCGAACTTATATAAATGTTAAATTTAAGTCGGGCATGAATGGCTATATAGATTTGTAAAGTTATATTAATTAATTAGGGGAGGGTAATCTTAGGTTATTTGTTTCGTAGTTAAATTAGGTCAATGGATTGGATATATTGGTGTAATTAGTAGATGTAGTATGAGGTTCGCTACGTGCAGGATCTCCATTATACGCCGCACACCCCCTGTTTGCCTATGGTAGGGGATAGTAAGACGAAAACGCAGTCCCTTCCTATGGAGTTTTTTTTATTGTTCTTCTTGCCGATAGATGTAGCATTCCTGTTTGGTTGAGGGTCAATGTCTTCTCTAACCATACTGTTCAGATGTACATTCCTGACTGTATGGTATTTTGTGCTGTCGTACTCTCATGCTACATTGAATACATCAATGTATCAGATGGATTGACGCCGGTTTGACTGCGAACTTTTGGCCTAAGGTTAAATAAGGGATAGAATATTTTCCTTTCAAATGCAAATCTATGTAGTTTATTCATACTCGACAATCTTAAAATAAATATAAAATTCATCTGTGTGGATGATTTAAATTTTTAAAATAATAATTTAAATTAAAAGAATATTAAAATCTAAAATAATAAATGTTATTCCTCAAATTTTAAAATGATTATATATGTGCATAAATAAATATTGTTTGTGTGTTAATTACTGGCAGT
The DNA here is from genome assembly GCA_028023455.1 of Epiperipatus broadwayi. Lineage (NCBI taxonomy): Eukaryota > Metazoa > Onychophora > Udeonychophora > Euonychophora > Peripatidae > Epiperipatus > Epiperipatus broadwayi. Next base: position 462,511 of record JAQFVV010006277.1, on the reverse strand, counting down.
GGCTTTTATTTTTTTATATTTAAGATACAAATTAAATAAGTTATATATTATTATCTCTGCGTCTCCACTGAGCTAGTGATTTGGGCTAATGGTCTAAATATAAAATAAAGTGGGATCTTAACAGCGCATATCTGCCTACTCTATAAATTTTCTAGGTTCAAATGGCCTAGTGGTGCCTTCGTAGTGCAGATATGGTAAGACCGTAAGCTTCGATCCTCTTTCAGACCGTTATAATATATATATGTCATCAGTACACAAAAACAAGTTGAAATTAGTCTCAATTATCTATTCATATCTTATATATATGAATTATATTTACATTTTTCTGCATATGTATGTATGTATGTAGAGATTTACATAGTCATACACTCAGTTTTACAATATTAAAAAAAAGGAGAAATTTTAAATTGAAAATGAGTAATGAGACAAATGGAAAACATGTTAAAAGAGTGGAAAGCTGTGGCTAATTATCATCAGGTTATTTCCTAATTATCTCCATTTGCCTTTAAGCAGAGAACTTAACATATGTACTTTTTTTTTATGACAATATTTTCTTAAAACCATATACCATTCATAAGTGTAATTTTAAAGATTTAAATTTCCATTCTATTATGTATATATAACTGCATATATATTTTTGTTTGCTGTCAGAAAACTAAATTATTGTGTTGATTCATATGTATATATACACATGCATATGTAATTTACTATTTATATTCATAAATTGAGGGCCCTTATAATGTTAGTGATATATCTGCCTGCTGGTCCTGTTAGCAAATGGATATCTAATTATCATTAGCTGGATGTAAAGAAAAATATTCAAATCTTCACCTCCAATACTAGACAAGCCTATTGACTAATGTTCTTATTCACTTTATGAGAAGTTGTTGGAAAAGCTTTTTTTTTATTTTGTTGAGAGCTGTGTAAAGAATGTTTATTTTTATTTACTCATAGAACAATATGCGCATAAACATAAATATGTTTATATTTGTAAATATAAAATAATTACAGCCCCCACAGTGAACTATTATAAACTAATAATTCATCATCAAATTATTATTTTCATTTATTGATAGATGAATTATTAGTTTATTCATAGAATTAAAACAAATTCACCTTTATTATTGTTACAGTTCTTATTTTATATATAGCTCACAGGGAGTTACAGTTAGTTACATCATCTTAATATTTTATATAATGAATATTTATTTTTACAAACTTTTGTAAAAACTATTTGTTAATTTTTCAAATAATTTAATCTGAGAAACAGTTTGTGTTTAGAAAAATAAGAAAATGAAGAATGAGTTTGGAATAATAAAAGTATTTGAAGATCGGTTAATGTAAAATATAAAATAAGGGTCCATTTGTTTAAAATTTAGAAAAATATATATGTATATGAATTTAAAGAGAAAAAAATAAAGATTTTTTTTTTAAAAAAATATTATTTTCATTAATAGCCATTCCAAATAAGGTGTAGTATGGCCATTTTAAATCCAGAAAGATAAAAAAAAAAAAGTATGAGACAAAGGAAAATCAAAAAGTTAATGATGAGTTTTGCAATGACTATACAAATTGGATCCTTAAAATACAAATATACATATATATATAGAGATGCACTGGGATATTCACCATTTTGATGTGTGAATAATTTGCTGTCTTGTAAAAGGTTTTTTTTTTTTTGCATTACCTCGACTATTTTGTCATCAGTCACTAAAAAGTTAATAAAGACTGGTTTAATTCATAGACTTCTTTACATTAGTTCAACAAAAACTCATTACTAGTACTTATGATAATTATTGCCCGATGATCTGCAAAAAATTGTCCAGTCCCTTTTCAATTACTAGAGACAAATTTGTTTATTTGGCATTTATATAAGGGTTTTTTTTTTTAAATTTTATGAGCAATAAAATTATAACAAAAAATTTGATTTTAATGTATAGAGCTCTGCATTGAAAATATATTAGGGAATATTTAAAATAATGAACTCTTGATTTATAATTATATTTTACAAAAGAAATGAAAATCATTAAAAAGAAAAAAAAATTGCATAACTGAAAACAAATACCGTTTTTTTTTTTATATGAGATGAAAAAGAATAATGAAAATAAAAATATTTAATTTCTATCTAAAAAATTTAAAGTTTTCCACTCCTTTATTTAATATGCGAATTAACAATTATTATTTTAAATAAAACAGAAAAATTAAAAATTATGGAGATGAAGTCATATATTTTTGTAAAGATGACTGAAAATAATTCAGTTGCTCTATATTTGATTTACATTATTATCTTTATATAGACTGTAGCTACTTTTTTCATATGGACACAATAAAATTTAAGATCAAATTTCAATTTTTGAAGAAAAAATTCACATTTTATGAAGAAAATAATTCAAATAAGTCTCTTTTTCACACTAAAGTTGAATCATGTCTAAAACAGTGATATGGGATGATAAATTTAAAATGGTCAAGACTTTATTATTTCAAATTTAATTTTTAGTAGCAATTATTTTTATTTATGTTGTGCTATTGATTTTCTGGCAATATCAGTGCTTGTTTATATTTTTATTTGTGATTAAAAAATATTAATTTGGATAAATGCTTTTTTATATAATTAATTTATATACTTCACTTATTATTAATTTTAAAAAAAATCATAATTTTTTGTTGATGTTTGTAATATAAAAAAGGCCTTTAACTTATATTTAGTGCCTATTTGCAATGCCCTCTTGTTTAGCATGCCTCTCCTCATATATCATGTACTATTCCTGAAGTTTGATTATTTGACATTTTGAAATGCCAAAATTTTAGTCTCTTTTTTTTTCTGAGAAACTTAAATATCTGCATTACATTGTCAATCATAACTACCCATTAAGAATATTTGTTATAGAACCTTATTAGATTATCTTTGAAATTATAACATAAAATGATATGAAAACCATGCTGAAGTTAGCAAATAAAATACTGTTATAATAACTCTACCTCTTACATAGTCAATCCAGTGAAAATCTGCTCTTATAATTGTAATTTTAATATTATGACATATATAAAACTGAAAAATATACCAATTAAGCTTACGTTCTTTATATCATATTTTCAAAACATTATAAGAGCACATGTAAATGAAATTTTTCTACTGTGTATACCTCAATAAAGTCCATTATTCATTTCCAAATAATAGATTTGGCAAAATAAAAGGCATATATGCAGCTAATTTAGTTAGAGTAATTATATTATTATGATTAAAAAAATTATTTTATCTTTTAACTTTTTTAATGCAGCAGCACATTTTTCTATTTTTTTGTTTAAAAATCTACCAAGACATTTAAATTATAGCAGAATTTCAAGTTCCGAGTAGTTAATTCAGGGATTGGAAAAATTTGCTGCCAAAAGTTAAAGTGAAAAAATAAGTATTTTCTGATCACTTAATATTATTATTTTTTTTTTTTTGCTTATTAACTTTTTACAAATAAACTGTTAACAAATTTAAAACACTAAAATTGATAATAATTTTAAAATTAAAATAAAAAAATGATGTAGTAAAAGTGGGGAGGCATGCATCTGCATGTATTGCATGACCAAAATATAGACCTGATTGTCATGAAATTATGGTTACTTTTATAATCAGATCTAATAAAAGATGAATAGAAAAAATAGTTAAATGTGTGTGACAATATAAGTTTTAACAATTATTTTAAGTAATTGCTAGTGAATATTGTTTTTCAGAAGATAAAACTTATGTTTGCTTAATAGAAAATTTAACAGATATCTAAATGATATGACAAAACTAATAAGCATTGAGGAAAAGTTTAAGAAAATGTAACATCATTAAAATTAAAAAAGAAAGGATAATCAAATTTATCAATTGAGAGATGCTAGATATATTTTAAAACTAATTTGTTTATCATCAAATTACTTTTAAAAATATTTGATTAAAAGGTTTTCAAAGAGATTTGCTGCATCTTTTGGGTTAACTATTTTAATTACTCAATATTACTTAAGATGTGATCATTACTTATTTATATAAATTTTCAGTTAAGGGTTTTAACTGGATGTTTCTATATATTGTATGTGTATTTGCATATATTGTAATATTCAGTTGTTGAAAACCCCATGATTATCAAAGGTGGTTATTGGAGTCACATAAGTGCTATTTCACAGCACTGTCACCAGATTTAATTAATTGATGCCGATTGATGATTTAAGACAGGCAATCAATCACATACCCACATGTATATCATTATCTTTTATTAGAATTTAATTTTTGCATCTGAAGATAATAGTGAATTTTTTCTACTCCACTATTAAGCTACAACATTGTTAAGGAAATTTTCTTATCAAATCTTTATCTGTATTTGACAAAGAAGAAAATGATAAACCATATTTATTAAGCATAACAATACTGATTATTATAGGATAAAGATCTCAGGCTTCAAAATCTTCCACTAATTATGAATCTTATTCTTTGTGTATATAATTAAAAAATATATTCTAAATGTATTTATCTGGTTATGGATTTTGAATTCCTTTGCTGTTTAAAGAAGAATGATTCTGAATTGATTACAGATTTAGAATGTAACAAAATTATTACTAATATTTAGACATTTCATTATATAGCAATGGATTTTGTTTGTATGTTGATGTAAATATATGGATAGTTGTTATGCATAGTTGTTATGCATTGTTGCTATACACTATGATACACACAATATTAAAGCTTCAGTCATACATCTTTCTTTGATTTACAGAATATATTAGAACAGTATATAAATCTCATTTGATTGTCATGTGATATTAATATATAAAATTGTAATATCATGTAACGTTAAATCTTCTATATAATAATAGTCATACAGCTAACTCAAATATAGTAAATTCTTAAAAAGTAAATAGCATTTTACATGATCTATGCTTGTTATAACATTATGTTATTTGTTCATTATAAAAATGAATCTATTCATCTGCAATTTTGATCTTCATAATGTAAAAATTTAACATTCTCTTAATGTTAAATGGTTATCTTGATCAATTATAAGCCCAATATATTCAAAGTTTAGGACATTAGCGATACATGTTATCTACCATTCTCATAATTCATCTCTTCAGATACAACTAAAAAAAGTTTTCCTAAATGGTTTTATTTTATTGTATTATTTTTGGTCCAGTTTGAGAAGAAAATATTTGGCTATAATGATCATAAATTTGAGCATACACAAAGTACAATAAATCTACCACATTAATTTTCACATGTTTAATAAATATATAAAAGGATAGGAATATGTTTTATTCAAATATTATCAGTTTAAACTGATCTTTTGTAATGAAGTAAATATAAAGTTAGGTCTATTATATCAATTATTCCAAATATCTTAACTTTAGGGGTTTCTTGTACCTGTTCTTCTCATATATGTATAATCTAAATTTATACTATTAATAAAATTTATCTTAAATACTATAATTTGTTTAATCTATTTTTAAATAATTATTTTGAAACTTTCTTTTTGATGTAATCCTTAATGCATATGCCAGTCAAATTAAGATGCAAAATGGGATTCATGTATTTATTTACACAAGTAGTTATTTACAGACATAATATTAATTAACCATAATTTAAAATCTATAGAGCTTTAAAAAAATTGTATCATAAGCATACATCTCATTTTGATTCAATTAACAAAAAAAGTTCATAACATTAAATTTTATATTCTCTATTCTATCTGGTTCAGATACAAAATAAACATATTAAACAAATCAGATAACAAATAATATATAAAAAAAATATCTTAGATTGATTGATCATTTATATAGAATTAAAAAATTTAAACAGTTGAGTCTTTGCTTAATTGTTCTTATTAGATTTTAGTAAATTAATTATTAGATATATTGTAGTCATAGATAATTTGTTACAAATTTGGCAATTGTCATCTTATTGTAAATTGTTTTATTGAAATGTTCTATTGGTATTATTGCATATGAAGAATTACTACTAAAGATTACTAAAGCATAATTTTGAAGCAGCTGTTCCTTTAATTTCCACTTACAAATAAATAGCAACATTAAATTTGAAAATCATGTTGATAATTTCATAGATTATTTAAATGAGATTTTAATAATTTAAAATATGAAAAGATTTAGGTTACTATTAGCTTCGATGCTAAACATGTTTAGGCTTTCAGTTGACTTAAAATAAGACATTTGTGATCTTTGTTTCATTTTAAAAATTTCCACTTGTTTAACCTAATTATTTGATGAAGTATTTAAGACAAAGGAAAAATGAGTGCTTTTAATACTCCATAAACCTTAAATGCATGTACTTATTGTATTGTCTATCTAAGAATAACAAAAAGAAAAGTTTTTAGGGCAGTTTTGAAATAAGTTTAAAATATTAAATCAATCTACAAAGTTTTTAAAGAAGTGAAAAATATAAATGTAATTTATTGTTAAGATAATTAAATAAGATTCTGAAACTTAATCATTGTTTTGAATGTGTCTATCAATAAAATTTAAAATATGTAAATACATATAATTTTTTTTTTTAAAAAAAATATCTTATTCAAATGCTTTATTTGAAATTAGTTATTACAAGGTAAATAAATCAATACAATTTATTTTCTATTAGATTTCTTGTTAATAATTTTTTTTTACAATTTAAATTTAACTATTATATCTTATAAGCACATACACATAAAATGCATTTGTGCATACATATTTTTATTTACTGGCTATTGATGTATTTTGCATTATAAATATATATATTGTACCGGGTGCGTTCGGAAGATAATCCAGAGTACTCTATTTGCTAGGTTTAACTGGGTTTAAACCTTATTTATCACAATTTTATATTTTAAATATTATGTGAATGGACTGGCCCTTCGAACAGAGGGGAGAATACCATCGACAGCAGAGCTATCAACGATACCCACGATCAGACCGAGCTATGCAACACATAACACGATCACATTTCCAGACTGTGGCCCACCATGCCTGCTAGATTCAAACCCCTATTAACCAAGCACTTTATTTGTTTTGAGGTAAACTCAGGCGCCAGCTAGTTACGAGGACTAACGTGCCGGGACAGTAGGCCCATAATCCAGCGCTCGAAATATCCCATGACTAGCTCATCAAAAGAATAATCTAACACATTATTGCTTTAATTAGTGATAAAGAATTGACCTACAAAATTAAGCTTAAAGATAATTTATTTCAATTAAATATTTATTGTTCTAATTTTCACTACTTATATGAATCTTAATTAAATGAAACAATGACTTATCACCACCTTTGACACACACATATTATAGTAAGATAAAGGCACTTAAAAATACACACATCAATAGTTCTTTATGCATGGTATAGAGTTGATTTGTTAATTAACTCTGGAGGCTTTAAGGATTGCAATGGCTACATTAATTAGAAATGGAAATAAGAAAATGTTATTTATTACGTAGGATTTCAGAACGTGGATACTTTTTGCTGTTTGTTGTGAAATTTATTTCCAATAGGATTTTGTCTTCTTGCTGGTTGCTGCTTCGTGTGAAAATCTTTCCAACCGGTTGGATTCGAGGTTTTGTGAAGGTTTATATGCTTATTATCTCGTGGCACTATGCTTTAAGACAGTTAGATATTCCTGGCAGATTTTTCAAGTTGTTAGGCCGGCATCACTTTTATCGGGCAGGTTGGCTGCTCATTTGGATTCAGGCTGGAGCAAGGTCATATGTTTCTGACGATGATTAACATTGCATGATTGACGGACGAATTTAATCTGATTGTGATCTCGACTGGTAGATTGAACTCAACTCTGAACTGAACTCACTGATAGATTGAACTCGACTGATTGCGAACTCAACTACTGATTGATGAAAATCTGGACTATTTATATGATGACCTGCTGTCACTTTGGTAATTGGTTTTAATGTCCGCCAGCTATATTTGTTATTGAAATTCCTCCACTCTTTTTGAATACATTCCTTAGATAAGCTTTTGATTACATGTTTTCATTTGGTAGCCATAGCAAATTTGTATTTTTTTTGGATTTTTAATTCGTAGCTATTGCAAATTCTGTGTTTATGTCTCTTATGATTATACAATTTTTTTTAACTTTCATTTATTCCTTAACATTTAACACGCACATATTTATTTTATCAATCATTCACTGTCCATGCACATGTATATCTTATTCTAATAAATAATTTAAACGAAAGAAATTTCTTTTTCCTTTTTTAGTTTTAAGATCTCCTTTCTCTTTTTTTTAACTTAAATAAAAAGAGAGTATCTTATAGTTTAAACTGTTATACTTTTAATTTTTTCTAAACTAATTTTTCTGCCCCTTCCAATTACCCTCAACTACGTAAAACTATGAATTAATTGATTTTTAGCAAACTGTTTTTTAAAAAAAACTCATTAAACTTCTTTTATCAAACTTTTAATGAATGACTTTTGTTTTAAACTAATAATAATAAAAACTCATTAGACTTTTATTCTGACTTACATATTATTTATTTATTTATTAAAACCTTCGCGTTGTTTATGAGAATTTTATTTTTAATAATTGTAAACACAATTTCAATGAATGCTCAGTAGCGTTACAATATATATTATGTAATATTTACATATAAATATTAGATTTTATCTAAATTTATTATACCTTGGATTTTATTGTGGGAGAAATATTTCTATTAATCTTTTATTTCCCAATTCTGCATTTAACTCTTATTTTAAGTAACTATAATAACTTAAATATTAATGCCATCATTTATTTTATACTTTGGAATTATTATTTTTGTTTTAAATATGATTGGGTATTTAAAGTGATGTTTATGAATGATTATTTTTGTTCTGATTTTTTTTTTTTTTTTGCTTTAGGCGGTTTTATCTTTCAATAACGAGATGCGAGCTCGTCTTTTACAATTTGTTACAGGAACATCTCGTGTTCCAATGAATGGCTTTAAAGAACTATATGGTAGTAATGGACCTCAATTGTTTACAATAGAGAAGTGGGGAACACCTCAAGATCTTCCACGAGCACACACATGGTTAGTTCATTAATAAATATTTGAATACATTGAAGATAGATGGAATTTTAAAATATTACATTGGCAAACAATTAATAACAATTGTTCATGATTATTTCTATCTTAAACAAAAAAGTGAAGGTACTGACAATGATTAGTAAATGTTATTTTTTTAAATTATTATGGTATAACAAATATTTAATGATATTAAAAATAATAATGACAGTACTATTATTACTTAATGTTTACTTTAAATAATATAGGGTAAAAAGTAATCAATAATTTTTTTTATTATTATTACTATTGTATATTGATAGTAAACTGATATCTTTTATGAAGATTCACCAGTTGATGCATTCTACTTCCAAAATAATTTATAGAATATTTTAAAGTAGTAGTTTTAAAGCTAAAAGAACAGGTATGGAAGAAATTATGATTATATTAGCAAAGATAATAAAAATTGGTTTTCAAAAAATCAAATTGGGCAATGTTGTTAAAGATTTGAAAATGGATTTTTAAATTTTTTTTTTACTTATTTTCTTTGTCTTTTTTTAATTCTTTTTTACTTCATATTGGAAGATGAAATATTGAAAAATTTTCTAACTAAAAAGAAAACTAGAGTTTTTGATGGCAAATGAGATTGAAGATTTTTATTGCAATTGGGGATCATAATGTTCATTTTTGTTTCTGAATAAAAAGTCCAAAATGGAGTCTATTTCAGCTAAATTTTAATTTGTATCTGTTAAAAGAGGTTATTGAATTAATAAAATTAGTAAAGTACTTAGTAATTCTACCAAACTTGTACTGTTCAAATTAAAATGAAAAGATAAAATAAAACTAATAAGAAAGTCCTAAAAGCACTGAACCTTTCCGCAGATTGCTGCTATAAAAAAAGACACGACAGATGGTTTGAACAGTGAGATCACAAATTATATTTTAGTTTTAGGGCTTTGCGGAAATGATTGAAATCAAGATGAAGGATATTGTATGTGCTGATTATACAAAATATGAGAGAAAATTTAAGAGCATCTGAATGACAAAGAATTGGATTTAGAAGTCAATGTGATCTAGTATAATAGTGAGAGGAATAGGGGGATATGTTTGAAAGTAAATCTGAGGCAGTTGTAAATTTGGAGGTGTTCTTGTGTAAATATTTAATAACTCTGGGTTTTTCTTTTTTACATCAACAAAATGTTAAAACTGCTAGGAAAACTATTATATTTAGAGTATTTGGAAAATACAGATTAGATTTTTTGAATATCTCTTTTAGTGTGCGTGTTCTAGATAACAGCCAAATTCTAAGACTGGGAAAGTCAGTGAGAGGAAAAGTTTATATTTTGTTGATTGATGAAATAAATATTTTACCTTGTCTATATATGATTCTCATTATTTTAAATACCTTATTTATTATGGTTTTAACATGAAGGTGGAAGGAGCCATTACTGGAAAAATTAATTCCAATATCTTTCTATTTTTAGAAATGATTTTAAAATCATGAATAGAATAAGGAACTGTAATACATTCACTATTAAACTTAAAAATGTGACAATAATATTATTTTGTAATTAAAATTTTATGCTAAATAATAATTTTTGTAATATTTTTTTTTTTAATTATTACTATATAACTTTTTTAATAAATTACATTATAATGAGGTAAAAATATTATAAATCTTTTTTGTTATATAACTTGTGTCATGTTAACTAAAACTGCATTTCAAATTCTGCTTATTTTATTAATGAATTGAAATTGTCTTAGAGTAAAATTTTTATTAATTTTAATATGAATATAAAAAATGTAAAAAATAAAAATTCAGAGATGTTATATCTACTTTTATTAACAATATAAATTCAGTTTACTATGTATACAATTTCTACATACTAAAGTAAAAAGTAGTTTATCATTGGGACTATCGGCTGATTTATGATTTCCTTAACAATATCACTGCCAAACATATTTCTCGATAATTTATATGGAAATGACCCCACACTTTATTTTGTTTCATCATAATAAATCCTTGAAAATATTTTATCTGACATATATAACTCTGAAAGATGCTCAGTATTTTAAAAGAAACAGTAAATCTTCTGTGTCCTTGTTCTTATAAAAATAATTATCTGAGTTTGCATCCATACATAATAACTTGGATTAGAAATAAGCCAGGACTTCCTTTATTTCTAATTAAACTCAAAGATAAAGAAGCTATTATTGACTATTAAAGTAATAAATGGTTTAGGTTTGGTGCTATTAATGGTGATTGATGGTTTCTCTAGCAATATTACTATAATTCTAAATGATTTACATAGAAATGATCCCATATTTTACTCTATTTATACAATTCAATGTATGTTTTATATACATCTGGGTCTCGTTTTATGCGGTAGATAGGTTCCTCAGAAAACACGCACAAAAGAAATCGTACAAAAATAGACTTAACTTACCTTGAAAAATGGGGGATACGTACTGTAATTTTCCAAAAATCGCATAAAAGCAAAGCAACAACGTAAAATTACTTTAAAATTTGCATAAAAAAAAAATAAGAAAATAAAATATGACTAATAAAAAATTTCAAATTTGAAAAAAATTGATACAAGACAAACTTTTTTTACTTTTTTTTATTAACTACAGTATTTAATTTTATTCAAAACAATATATTTTTATGCGTAATTTACATTTTTTTCATACATGTACGGTATTTTAATCATTATCGCTATTTGAGACATCAGATTCGTCATGATGGATGTGATGTGAGGTACTGTAGCTTCTCCTTAAACGAAGTCAAGAGGAAATACAACTAAAACGTTTTCCAATCGCTGTTGATCCTTCCCATTTCGCTAAGCGATCTAAAATTGAAATTTTTGTTTACAAAGAAATTCATTTTCTTGGGTGTTTTTTTTCTCTCCGTTAGAGTAAACTAAAAGTTTAAAATAAAAATAAGAACTTAGACTTACGATAATAAAAAGACACCGACTCACCACTGTTGGGCAAAATTTAATTAAAACTAACAATTAAAAATTAAATTCTTATTTTTGTCTTTAATTTTCAATTCCGTTTAAAAATCAAATTTCATCGTTTCACATCACCTTAATTTCAGATCACGTTACGTAATTTTTAAATTGTTAATTACAATTAAAAATCAGATTTTAATTGTCATATTTAATTGTGCCCACCACTGTTACTCACCTTTTAAAAATAAACTTGTGGACACTAAATGATTAATTGATTACGTACTCTTTTTATAAAAAGCAAAAATAGAATGTGATTTAAAATGCAAAAACAACAACATACATAGTATTTTTCATCTATAACATTTGAACAGATTTACATTATAGTCTTGTAAAATTTAATGTGTGTATATAAAATGGGGAAATCCTGATTTTAAGTGAATTATGAAGTTCTTTATTGCATAAAATCTATTACAGTACTATTATAAAACGCTGAAAATATTGAAATTATTAGATGGAAGTCGAATTCCGGTAATGCGCTATTACTTTAAATATGACGTGAGTGCGCGAAATTTATAATATTTAAAGTAATAGCGCATTATCGGAGCTCGATTTCTGATTTAATAATTTTTATCGCATAAAATAAAACTGCATACAAAGATATTAAGAAGAAACATGAATCACATAACTTCAAAATCGCATTAAATAAATCCGCATAAAACGAGACCCGGGTGTATATATTAACTGAAACACACAAGCTTATTATATATCTGTGTCTATATATGTAATATATAGAGTATATGAGCACAGACTTTCACATGACCCACCACTCTCATAACACTGTTACACTTGAACACATATATGTTGAAAAGATAAATAATCGCTAATATACATATTTCATGCTAAACCAGCAATCATCAGTTGGCTATCTTAATATATATCTGAGCACTTATAGCATATATATACCTGTGTCTATATATGTAATATATAGAGTATATAAGCACAGACTTTCACATGAACCACCACTCTCCACACTCTCATAACGCTGTTACACTTGAATACATATATGTTGAAAAGATAAATAATCACCAATATACATATTTCATGCTAAACCAGCAATCATCAGTTGGCTATCTTAATATATATCTGAGCACTTATAGCATATATGTATAGAGATGGTAATCTGGGCCAACTGATGATTGCTGGTTTAGGATGAAATACATACTATTGGTGATTATTTATCTTTTCAACATATATGTGTTCAAGTGTATCAGTGTTATGAGATAGTGTGGAGAGTGGTGGGTCATGTGAAAGTCTGTGCTCATATACCCTATATATTACATATATATATATATATTAATAAATTATTATTTTTTTGGGTTAAACAGTGTTATTTTTCATTACATACCGATATTCCGATGAACTAGCATCCGCCATTGTCATGGTTAACTTTTGAAAGAAAAATCGTTAGATCTCAAATAGTAACGTGATTAAGTGTGAGATGAGAAATGAGATTCAACTTGAAGTAGTTTAGCATTCAAAATATGAGGCTTATCAAAATGTTTATTTCCCTCAGTTTTTTCACCTGTTAATTTTAAGTTAATATTAGAAGACAGATAAAATGAAAGGTTTCCACATAGCTGGAATACATTGTGCTTTGTCAGCCCTATTTAGTTCATCTAAATATCAGTATGTAATGGAAAATAATACACGGTTTAATCCCAAAAATAATAATTTATCTATATTATACAACCATGAAAACATTAAATATAATAATATATGTATATTTTTTATACTAAATGTAATGCAATTATAAGAGACTTGAACATAGACTTTCAAAATCACCACGCTATTCAATCCATGTTATACAACTGATGCACATTACCACATAATTTGAAAAAGATAAATGATCTCCAATATATGTATTTCATGCTGAACCAGCACTCATCAGTTGGTTCAGATCACCATCTCCAACATACATATATAATCACTACTCAGTTTATATTAAGATAGAAAATATTCAAACTTTAATGGACAAGTTTCAACCTTCTCCACTCTCCATCTCTTCAGCCATCCATATCATTGAAAATTCGAGAATGAAATGCTCAAAGCCCTTGATGATGCCAATATTATTGTCACACCCATGTTGACCTTAAGTCAATCTGACTCCTCACACACACAACCTTAATATATCCATTTAATTATACAGAAGAGGGATAGGCAGAATATAGGCTGAGTATGTAATATTTGAATAATTTGTATATTGTCTATACTAAATGTAATTATAAGGGATTTGAACACAGACTTTCAGAATTCCCATAGCTATCCAATCCATCTTATACTACTGATACACATGATCATATATATATATGGAAAAATCCTGAAACTTAAAAATAGGCACTTCTTTTAATATGTAATGAGATATATATATATATTATAAATTATATCTTTTGTTTAAATTAGGCTTATGTGTTTAAAACCAAAAGATAGTATCTTGATTACTGGTTGCTAAAGATAGTTTCACCAATCACTTAGCAAAATCCTTTTTTTTAAAAAAAAAAAAATCATTAAGTGCAGCTCTCAGAAGAAATTAATTATAAATGTAACTCTTCAGCAGCAGCAACAATGCTATAATTAATGGATTACTTATATAATTACTGTATTTTTTCTTTTAAATAGGACAATAGTTTTAATATAATATTCAGATATAAAAATTTACAAATATAAAATTGTATATTATTATTTAATTGAAGCATTTATCAAACCATATAATTTTTTTTTTTTTATCTAGAATTAAGATACAATACTAATAATCTGACACTTTTAGTTCCTTAACCTGTCTAGATTACAGTTTTACTGAATATCCTTCAAGGTTTGGTGCAGTGATAGAGTGGCAGACTCTGGAGCTCAGGAGCCATGGATTATGGCTTGGCTTTTGTCATTCCCAATTTTTTTCCTATCATTTTGTTCTATGATATGGCTTTTTTTATTATTATTATTTGAATGTGCACTTTGTAATTGACTATTGGTTGTTGTTTTGCACTTTCAATAAACTTGAATTGGATTATATTTAATTCATCTTTAACCTGTGTTACCATTTTCATTTTATTAAGCTTAGAATATATAAAATCATATTAATCTTTTTTTTTTTTTGTCACTGATTAATTTTACTACATAATTAAAAAATCTATGATCTCAAGTTGTTGTTTTTTTTTGAGATGGAAAATGTGAAAATTTCTTTGGTACATTATCTTAGATTTCAACTAATTATAATATTGTAAATGTAAATGATAGTTGATAAAAGCAAATATTAGAATTCAAATAGCAATGATCTATTTTTTAATTACTATATATTGTTTTCATTAAGAAGGCTAAAATAATTATCCCATCACAGCCACGATTTCTCAATCCATGATTTCCATTGTCCAGATTTCAAAAAACATTAAATAAAAAATGAGAAAATAGTGGGTTTTTTTTTAATTTTCTGAATTTAATTTTTGTCATTTATAGTACAATCACTTAGTGTTACTATTGTAAAATTTCATAAGCAAAGTAGCAACTATTATAATGGTCAACGGAACCCTCAAATCCTATCTGCCATACCAGGGTGCCACTAGCTTATTCAAACCTAGAACATTTATAAAGGCGGCAGATACATACAGATGAGGTTCAACTTTTATCTAACCGAAAGCCGCAGTCACTAGCTCAGGGAGAAGCTGAGCTTAAAATATCACACTGTATATTTAAAATTTTTAATTCTTAATTTTAACTATTATTAATAAAATATATAAAATAAGTTATTGCCAAAATTAATTCAACAAAACATTTTATTATTATGCACACACACACACTTTAATGCAAACACCAGGAGATTAGATTAACTATTAAATAAATTTGATTTAAATTATATGCACAGATGGAAGCATTTAACAGATTTAATACAATTTTAATATTTTGCTAAATGTAAATACGCTACATAGATTACACATATAACCAACCCAATCCTTTTTAACCCTAGGCTAAAATCTTGCATTTAAACCAATGCTAGTTTATTGATATACTGATATGACCAATACAAAATGAGATTATTAGCATAACACAATCTTGCAGATGTCGCAGGATATCATTTAGAGAAATAACGAATCATGGTGGGAAGGAATAAGCATCTTCCCCATGATCAATAATAAATTTCACCAAGAGATAGGAATGATCCACTGCCCAATTGATGATACAAAAACGAAATTATTGAAATATATATAAGAGATGCCCTGTAAAAGGGGGATAGTGGTCTTTGCCAGCTTACTGTCTCAACCAGAGCTTAAGAAAATCAATGGCATAGGAAATACGTCTACAACCATTGGCAATGTGATGGCTTCATTTTTGGGCCATGCGTTCAGGTAGGTATTATGCCCTGTATGCTAACGCACCACAAGGCAACAAGTACCCAATGCGTCTACCCAGATTACATTGATATAAAATATAAAACATCCGTACATCTATCCACCAACACCGATTTACCTATGAAATAATTAGCCCAAAATTAACACATCTTAAACTAACATAATCTTACAAATCTATGCAGCCATTTATTTTTAAATAATTAATTTAAATGAAATTTACAAGAATGGAAATGATATCAAACACATATATATAAAATATAATAAATAATATAAAATTTTAGTGAAATAAGATTTCTTTTAAAGTTAAGTGACGTTTAAAATTACTACTTGGAAAAGTTTGTATTATATAATTAAACTTCATTTAAAGCAAAAGTTCATACTTTCCAATGCTGTAGGTTTTTGAAGTCCATATTTGCGATCCTTAATATGTCATACAACTATGTTCACAGTTTTTTCCATTCTATATTGACATTGTCCTAGGTGGAGACAAATCTGTTGCTGGCCACTTTCCGGGAACCATCATACTGGAGGCCGCCTCAACTAATGCAAATACGGGAAATGTAATTTATTGTGTGACTCCTACATTTTGGTGATCCACAATATACTTATAAAATATGTTGTAATAATACAATCAGCAAAAGCAATTCAAAACTCCACTTAAAGGTTTTTTTTATTATCCATTTTGAATTCTTATCAAATTCCAGGATCTATCTTGCCTGGCTTGGCACAGTTCTTATTGGCAATGATAACTTTTCTCTGTGGATTGTGTATTTATTTCCATCATTATAGGCCAGCTTGCTTTAGAGTGGGGACTCAAAATTTTATCACAAAAACTTATCTAGCTTTATGCCCAAGGGCCTGTTTGCTATTACGTCATTATAGAAAATCATTTCCATTCTAAGATTAAAAATAACTTAATTAACAGCTTTTTTTATTTTTTTATATTAAAACAATCTTGTTTTTAGATTTTAACTTTAAATAATTAGTTTGCCATATGTGCATTATACATATTAATTTAAATAAAAATTTTCAGTAATTTCTTTTATATCTGAGGGTGATTTTATTTATTTATTTATTTTCTTTTTTATTTGAAACTGATGTAATGGCATATATGTATACCATTATACTATAGATATTTTTCTTTTCTTTTATTGTCAATCTCTTCTTTTTTAAAGCACCCAAACTTTGTTGAAAATTTAAATAAACATTAATTTTGCTATATAAATTTTTATATTTATATAAATATATTTTGTTTACCAAATAAATTTATTACTATATAATATTAATATCATTTATGTTCTTTATTACTTTTTACAATGCTTTTTTACAACCCACTATTGATAGTTTCGATTGCCCCAGGAATCTTCTTTAGAATTATAAATTTATTATTAATGATAATTTACAACAAAGTTTTTGTGCAACAGTAATTACAACAATATCTTAAAACAATTTATTTTTATGAATTATAATAACTCCTCCCTTTTTATTTCCTTATTTAAAATATAGTTCAGCTTTTTCAATGACTACTTTTTTTTTTTTTCTCATTTGTATCAATATCTAAATTATAAGTTAATAATAGTAGTATGTCATACATTAATCTTTAAGTTTTAATTTTAATAGGAAATACTAAAAATAAATTCTAAATCCAATTTAACAAAAGAAATTTTCCTAATTTGAAAAATCCAATTGCAGAAAAAAAATGGACTTAGACTTACTACTTTATAAGTATTTTCTGATCTTGTTTTTCCTTTAATTTTATTTTTAAATGTGTATATTTTTGTAAATTAGAATTTATTTTTAAATTTGGTGATGAAATTATATTGAAATGGAGTTAATATATTTAACCATATATGTATGTATGTTAAAATGTATATAAAATACTGTTTTTTATCATCCAAGACAACACTTGGAATCAGATGTCATTGATATAGGAAGATAGTGCCACTCAGTGCAAGCCAGAGTAATCAATGGATGCCAGAAGGCTGGTGCATAAAATCCCTATCTAGTGCCTTCTCATCAAATATCCACAGACTAGTTTCTGGCTTGTGGCCTTCATCAGTGAGGAGCTTTAGATCTGAGAGCACTGCACCTAGATCTTAGGATCTAATGCAACTTTCCAGCAGCCACCTTTTATCTCTACTTAACTACAAAACTATGAGAATGAAATTGAAAACACAGTATTTTCAATCCAAGTTCATTAGCTTATATAGTTATATAGGTCTGAAACCAGTTCAGTATCCATACATTTTGGTATTTTTGACTCTTTAATAACCATAGCCACTACTATCCTATTAGGCAGGATTGGTGTTAAACCACTAAACATCTTGTGATCACCTTTCTTATGCTTGCTCATAACTCTTATTAAAACAGGCAAAACTCTCCATACAGTAGTGCCACTCAGTGCAAGCCAGAGTAATTAACGGATGCCAGAAAGCTTGTACATAAAATTTCTATCTAGTGTCTACTCATCTAATATCCACAGACTAGTTTCTGCCTTGTGGTTTTTGTCAGTGAGGAGCAAAGACACCAAAATGTATGGGTACTGAACTGGGTTCAGACCTATATGACTATATAAGCTAATGAGCTTGGATTGAAAATATTATCGTGTTTTTAATTTCATTCTCATAGTTTTGTAGTTAAGTAGAGATAAAAGGTGGCTGCTAGGGGGTTGCATTAGATCCTAAGAACTAGGTGCAGTGCTTTCAGATCCAAAACTCCTTACTGATGAAGGCCACAAGCCAGGAACTAGTCTGTGGATATTGAATGAGTAGGCACTAGATAGGAATTTTATGCACAATCCTTCTGGCATCCATTGACTACTTTGGCTTGCACTGAATGGCACTACTGTATGGGGAGTTTTGCCTGTTTTGATGACAGTTATGAGCAAGCATAAGAAATGGTGATCATGAGATGTAAAGTGGTTTAACTTTGAATATTACATATAGGAAAAGAGGCGCGGCTATTGTCTATTGAAAGCGAATACTCATATATTATGAAGTTATCAAATTGATATAACACTTACTATTTTTGGAAAAAAGGTTTTGTTTTTTTTAGGGTGGCTTTTGATATTCTTTTTTTTTTTGTGAAAGTTTATTTGTTTGTTACTTTATAACTCAACAAGTATTGCATCAATCTTGATGATTCTTGCACAATTTTCTTTCTTCTTTTTTTTTTTTTTTAGATTTTTGCTTTATGGTACTTGTTTTAAAACTTGTATCTGTTCAGAATAATGCTGTATATCACATTACATTAAAAAAAAGGGGGAAAAAAAGGAAGTTTATTAATCTTATTTAATTTCATTTCATTTGATCTATGGATAATGGAGTCTTGAAGTATAAATATTAATTAGATAACAATGGCAACCTAATATTTTAAAATAATATTATTTACCATTAATATTAGCAACAAATCATAAATTGGTTCTGATCAATTTTAGGAAAAATATAAATAAGTGAATGAATAAATAAATGCTGGAAAATAAATAGGTGAATCATAAAATAAATCACTTAGAATAAAATCATTATTATTAATTATTATGTGTTCATTTTTGTTATTACATTCACAACAACAACTTACTTATTACAAAGTTAAACATTCATTTTTCATATATGCTTATTTATCTATTTGTTTATTGGAATATATTATTAAAGATATATATTAAAAATACATATATTCATTATAAGAAATAGAAAATGTCATGTTAATTTGTTATTTTGATTGAAAATGAAAAATAATATTGAAATTGTAAAACAGGATTTTTTTTTTTGTATCATATGTTTTCTAAAAGTCTTCATTTTTATTCGCTATAGAAAACAATGTTGTGCACTAAAGAGTAAGCATTGATGTCAGTAAAATATGTTATAAATAGAACTGTAATGTGTCAGCTTGAATCTTATAAATTTTATTTTTGCATAGAACGGATGCTTTTATGTTCATCTTTATTAATTTTAATTTTTTTTTAAAGTGATTAATTTCTAAAACTATGGGAGAATAAAATTTTAATTGTTTCTCCATTCTATTGGAGCAGTTTGTTGATGAAATTCCAGGGGAAATAACAAAATGTAAAAAAAAAAAAAAAAAAGAAACCATCAAAATTCTTCATATTGCAAGTAAGCTATAAAATATTCTGTTGTTAAAATCTAGGATCTCATATATATTTGTGATGAATACAAACCCTATGATGCATATATGGATGCCATATTTCTGATCAATGAATTTCATGGGATTAATTAATTCAATTTCTCTGTGATATTATACAGTTGAAATTTCACTTCACTGATTTGGAAAAATGAGAGCATTTATTACTAATTTGGATGTAACTGATTTTCGTCAATGAAAGAAATAAAAAAAATAAAGCCAGTGATTTTGCATCGACCAAGTATCTGTTATCTTAAAAGGGTTGGATATATTTATTCTTAAAAGGAAAATATTGGAATTTAAAAGCAAAAGTAATTAAATTCAAATCCTCGATTGTTATCATTCATGCGTGTCTTTTCTACTTCAGGAATTGTTCTTAAGCATTGGAATCAGAAACAGGGAAACAAGATCACGATGGACCAGTGGAAGAAGACTTTTCACTTGTGATATGATATTCCTGTATATATATTTTTCGTTTAAAAAAAAAAAAAAAATTATTACGTTTTGTTCATATTTTATTTTAAAATATAGAATTAAATAGTATAAATGATTATTATATGATTCACACAATAAAAGGTTGGAGAGATTCTTTTTTTTTTTTTGTTATTATTATTTAAACTCTTATCTGATGATATAGATTAATTTATGACCCGATGTTTTAAAATATTTATTTTTTTGGTTATTTAAGATTTAACTTTGGTACATTCATATATAGAAGGGTTTAAATACAATAGATTTTTATGTTGGTTCAATTATTTAGAAATTATATTAGTGAATAAACAAAAATCTATTTGGTCACTTTTTTGTGTATGTGTATCCTATTTAAAGTCTAAGGAAAATGTTTGAAACCTCTCCTTCAGTTTATATAGTGTTATTGTCATACAATACACTTCTGAGTTGATTAGATATATTAAAAAGAAATAGTATTTGTATTTTTTTTTAAACTGGCTACGATTTTAACCTTTACACTAACGAAGCAGCCATATTGAATATTTAAAAACTTATGTTAAGCCAAAAATTTTATCATAATATGTATTTTTGTATTACTAAAAATGACATAATATATATTATTTTAAAGATAAAACACTAAAGAATGTAATTAAGCTGAAAAAAATATAGTCATTGATATTCAAAGTAATAAAAAAAAGAATGAAAGTTAATATTTCTAATAATTATTTTCATATTATTTCATTAATTCAAAGTTATCATGCATAAATTTTAAAACTATAATTTTGTTAGTAGGTTAGTTGCATGCATCATTAAATTTCCAAGAAATTGATATATAATAACACTTACATAAGGTAATCCATCACTTGAATACTTCTTAGAATAAATACATTAGTACTTTCTTTTTTCCCTCTGTAGCCATTCAAGACGTATTTCTATACAGGGGTTTGCAATGTATATGTCATTCCTAATAACAAAACAATTAGTTAATATTCATCAATAATTAGTATAATTTGAATATTATAATAAAGAACTTCAATACAGTTTGTAATTTATTAAAAGGTACTACTAAAATAGTCACTATATACAAAAAATAATAAAATAAAAAATGAATGAAATACTAAATTCATTATAGAGTTAAGTTAATTCAAAAGTTAGTATATATATATTATCAAAATCTTTACTTTTAGCATTTACGTATATTTATTATTATTAAAATGCAGAGAAGAGATTATTAAAAAATCTAAATCAGGTCATAATATTTGAAAAACATATATATTTATCTGATATCATCTAATTCAAATACTAACATATATATATATATTAGTTTCAATAATAAATTTTTCAGATATTTTTATCAAATATATATAAAAAAATAATAATTAAAAAATATATATAAAAATTAATAATAATTAAAAAATATAGAAAAATAAATTCTTACCTTGGGCTCTTGCATAATGTTGTTTTCAAAATATAACGGAAAAAGTAAAAGTTTTTCCCAATATATTTTTCAGGGTGAAATCCTTTCCAATAACTATCAAAAAAGAGAGAAAAACAACACATACATACATACATATATATATGAACATTGACGCTCTTATATTTATAATAGAAAACAAAAATAAATCATAGGATTTGTTTTATGGAAGCTTTAATGACAATGACAGAAAGTGTTAAGAAATAAAAGCATTTAATCTAAAACTATTTGCCTACTTAGTTTATGAAAGTGAGAAATTGACTTGGATTTTAAAATGATTAATTGTGATGCAATGAAATATAGAAAAGAAAAATGTTGGAATGATAAAAATAATTAGAAAAATAACGGACCCCAGTTCATCTGTTTGTAAAAAATTTAATTTAAACGGAGATAAATTGAATATATTTTTTATATAACGAAAGATAAGAAGATTACTTGGAATATATGTAATTTAAAATTAAATATTGAGTTGTAATTGACTTTGTAGAAAAGATATGTGATAATTAGCTCCATCTATCATCCTTTAAGATAGGCATTTAGTATTTGATATTTATTTATATTTTTGTTAAAACTTCTTAGTATATTTTTTTCATGCTATGATAACCAGTGTCAAATTGTTTTAATTATTTGTTCCTGTCTAGATTAATATTTTACTATACATATTGTCATTATCTTAAATTTCTTAATTATTTTGAATTCACTTTTTAAAAATTCTTGGTTTTTTTTATAGTTTTAACCGTTTGGATTTACCATCATATGATTGTTATGAAGATTTGAAGGATCGTCTTATCAAAGCCATTGAGAATACTCAAGGATTTGAAGGAGTGGATTAATGGTTTTCTTAATGAATAGCTGTTTTTATTCAGTTTTAAATTTTTTTTAACCTATAAATATAAAGAAGTCTGGAGAGTGTCTTCTGCTTTAGGGACCATTGGAAAAAAAAACAAAAAAGAAAAACATTCAGCTTAAAATAAATGGCAGTATTACGATTGATCCTAACAAGCCATCTGTTACTGTGTCTTCCAGAGTGGAGGGTTAAGGGTTTGTTTGGCATTTGCTTTTGATTTTTTAATTTGTGCATCATTTTTATATTTATGTAATTGAACACAAAACTAGTTGGTTGTTAATCAAGACTAAGACTGGCTGATCTCCATTCATGGACTACAGAATTTTTTTTTATTATAAATCTTGATTCATTAAAATTTAATGAGATTGAAGGAACATTAAATTTTTATGATTTTATTTATTATTATTTTGGTTTGTTCGTTTAATTTGACAAAAGCCTCACTTTGAACTGTTCTATCCAGTCTCGCCAGTCCAGCTTCATGTTTGTTGAGGCTAGGGTTGTAAATAATTACATTTTAACAATCTTGCAAACATTTTCATTTGACATTTCACTGAACAGCAGTTTTGATAATTGTAATAAATTTAGCTTTTTGATAACAAGATTCTGCTGTTTTTATATTTGTTGAAGACTTTTTAAGTAATAATGTATAAAATGTGGCTGTTGACAATCTATAATATGACATTAGTTAAAATAATTTACTATAATAGAAATGAAACTGATATGATGTTTGACAATGTTAGAGGAAGAAACAATGTATCATGGAATGTAGCTTCCTACATGATCTTGTATATAATCATAACATATTAATAAAGCTTCTTTAGTATAAATGTATTGATTTTTATTATAAGTTTTTAGTCACATTAATATTAATTATAATTTGTTAATTTTAGTGTGTTCATATATATATATATATTAAGCATAAAAGTTCACATTCTATTAAGCTAATATTGTAAAAAAACTAGATCAGAAAACCCTAGGTCCACAAGAATAATGCTTTTCATTTTGTTCGTTGGCAGTATTCACATAGTAAAGTATTTTATGCCAATACAAGACTAACATCTATTCATTGTAACAACTTAGTAATAGATGTGGATTTGAATATAACCAGATAAAGCTTGAAAAGAATTGAAACATCTCATATTACTTTATTGTTAATTTCCAACCTAGCTAACATTTTACTTAAAGACTCTTATCATCTTTAATGTGCTGAATAGATAAAAAAAAATTTTCATCAGATTTAATTAGAAAGAAAAACAGCATAATAACTCGATTTATGATAAATTAATGCAAAATAAAATTCTTATAGAATGTTTTATTGGAATTATAATCCAATAACATTGCCTGTCTATGTTTAAACATTGACATACACAGTTTTTGTTTATACAATTTTTTAAAGTATAATATACATGTTTATAATACATATGTGTGTTAATTTTAAAAAAAAAAACGATATAGAAGATAAAAATTATAGTCCTTTAACAATATTATTTTATTTATTTTTATTAAATAAAAATAAAAACAAAATAGAGTAGAAGAAAATTTTCAGTTTATTATTTTCGGATATAGAAAAAATAATTTTCTTTTAATAATTTATTGCTATGTGTGTAAAAAGACTTTATTAATGTGATTTCTATTTAATTAGTATAGTAGACACTATTATTGACTACTTTTTGTTTTTATTAATTTTGTTTTTCTGCAATATGTCTTTATTCTTTTTGGTTACTGAATTAACCTCATATAATTAATATTTTCCCTCATAGAGAGCTTCTTTTTTTTTTTATAATTTGAAATAATATTTATTAAGCTTTGGTCTTTTCATTTTCTTTGGAATCCATGCCTATTTTGAGTTTTAATTCACTAAAAAAATCTCTGTGTATATTTATGTACCATTTATATTTTATTCCTATTATTGTTACAGTGTAGTATTTAATAAATAAAAAATGAAGAAAGAAATAATGATTTGAACATGTGACATACTTCACTAAAAGTGCATAATATGCTGATGAAAATACAAATCACATTGTATCTTTTATGCACCAAACATGATAACAAAAGTTGTGAAGTATGTTTGGTCTTAAATGATGATATTTTGAATTGAAGCATAAAGTTTTCACAAAATAGATATTAATTAGAGATTTTTTTTCTTTTAGCAAACATTTTAACATTTTCATAAGACATATAAAATCTTGAACTTTGATTTTAAAATTTTTTCATTATATTAAGATTGTTAAAAGAACATAAATATAAAATATTTATTAATTTAATCATTATAACAGTATTAATCCTGATTTTTTTAAAATAAATGCAAATGTTTTGATATTAAAATCATATAAACATGTTTTGCATAAAATAAGTGTACAATGTTTTCAATTATAAAATCTGAATTATATTTAAAATTAGTAATTAATAAATTGGTCTTATATTTAATTTTTAATGATTTTTTTGTATTGTGATTTTTTCCTATGAATGTCATTTTTGTTTTTTCTCTAAAAAATGATCAGTCAAGATTTCATTGATTTATGGGCAACATTGTTTTTTTTTTTCTCTTGTGGAATTAGTGGTATATTTTCTTATGAATAATGAAAAAACAGTACTCTACAATATAAAATCTATCGTCTATAATTCTTATTCATGTAGCACAATGAGGCATTATATGAATTATATCAAAATCCATTGATTTCTTTATGCATAGTTCAAATAATATATAATAAATATTAAAAAATTAACAAAAGAAAATAATAATTTTCTCATTTACATTGCAACTGATCCAAAATGCTGCATTACTTCATAATTAGAGATATCAATTTAATATATTGTCATCAGTTCATGTCATTCCTGTGATTAATGTTAACTATAGTGATTAGAAGTACAATATTTTTTTAACAATTTTATTTTTAAATATTTAAAATCTTTTTAATTTCCCACATTGATTCAATGAAAGGAAAAAGGTGCTTGCTAATTTAACTCAATCCTGCCTGCCCAGCAGCAAATCCTCGTCTCATTCTGAAGAGATTCTGATGACACTGCTATTGCTTTTGATTTTTCTTTACTATTTTGCAGTTATTTATAATGTTAGTTTGCTGATTCACTTTTTTTATGGTAGAAATTGGAATTAAAATTATAAATTTTTTAAAAAAATCTGAAGATGTCAATATCATAAGAATAACTTATAAATTTCTAAATTCAAAAGGAATCGACAGCATCTTGATTGGTTGTATCATAGTACAAAAAATTAACAACACTACTGATTGATAGCTTCTTTGTCCTTGGGCATTTGAGAGTGGATTTTTTTCTTTTTTTTTTTTTTTTTGGTATTTTGGAAAGAGATATTATAATTTTTAATAATTTATTTTAAACCAAAAAAATAAATGTCTGCAATTAGATTTTATTTGAAAATGTTAGTTTTTAAAATGACAAGTTGTTAAAACCATGTAAAGCGGAAGTTGTGATTGATTTGCTGAAAACAAATGGTTTCATAAATGCCAGTGCAAAATTTTTTTGTGAAATTTTAATAATAATAAATGTAATTTAAAATTTTAAAATATAATTTTGTTGATTTATGATGTCCCAATTAAAATTTATTTTTAGTTTAAAAATGAAATTCAAATAAATATTTTGTTTAAAATTTTTTATAAATAGACAGAGGTTTATGATTCAATATGAAAAGAATCATTGTTTTGTTGTTTTCATTTTAGTACTTTATTTTTTTAGTTTGCAGAGTTCAAATATCTTTTAGATTGTTTTACATTTGGTAAACTTATATATTTGTAATAAATAATGTAAAGATTATTAAAATATGGTAGAGAATAAAAATTTAATTGTAAAAATAAAACGTTGCAAATGTAACCAAAACTGTCATCATGTCTTTTAAAAAAGAGTTAATTAGTAAATGGATTAAGACAATAAAGCATTAGAAGACTAATTGTTGGTATAGCAGTTTTTGTTTTGATTCTGAGTAAAGGTTAATTTTTTCTTGGAAAAAAATAACTTAAGTAAATTTATGTTAACTTTGCAATGTTTAATTTTCAGATCAGTTTCAATAAAATTTTTGTCAAAATAAACTATTTTTTAATAAAATCATTACTAAAATTATTTTAGACATAACATAAAAAATGAAAAATAATAAAAGCTATAATTTTTTTATAAATATATATATAAATCAAGCTTAACTTTTATGTTATCTAGAATAATGTAATTTTTTTGTTCTTCCCGTGATATAAACTTTTTAAAAACATCATACAATTATAAAAATAAATATATTTAATAATATAAATAAATCATTTTTTAAATGATCAAAAATTACTTTGAAATAAAAAAAATATTTTTTTTTTAGTTATTTTTGTTCGACAAATGTGAACCAGTGCCACAATTTTGTGCAATTTGAGTTCTGCAATTGACCTCTGAACTAAAAAACTTTTTTGCAGACAATTTCTGTTATGTAGTAATAAAAATTAGAACTAAGTTTATAATATTTATTATTCATTTAAAAGTATTTATCCTAAAATTCCAATGCAAGTATCAGCTACAGATTATTTAAATGCCTTCCACATTACATTATTACTGGGTAATTCAATCATTAGTGCTACTCCAAATTATCATAGAGCTTGCTAAGAAAGGGTTAATCAATTATTTTTTGATAGCAAGATTTTTTTTTTCATTCCTAAAATAAATCTGAAAGCAGTTTAGTAGCATATTGTATTTAATATATGTATTAAAATTCAGAAATATATTAAGAAAAACAAATTTTAAATGAAAGTTTTAAGTGTCTACCTATTGTAAGATATTCGATATGTTTGATATCTTAATATGTATATTAACAAAAAAATTAAAATATTAAAATTCATAAATTTAGTAAATTTTATGAGTCTATTATGGTATTGCAGTAGCCATTATTTTTTACCTTGTACACCCTTACTAAACCTAACATTTTTAAATGCTGAAATATTGTTTCATTTAATAAAGTCTTAAAATCTGCCATGTATTCAAAAGAAATGAATCATCTGTTAGAAAAATTATGAAAGAGAAAAACATATTTGTTGCCATTATAATTTGTGTTCCTTATGCAATTGAAGATGTAATCATGTTAAAATATAATTTTTTTTTGGTAAAAGATTGAATTTATGGATGGAACATATGAATTGGTAAAATGTTTCTGTAAACATTCTTGTATGTTAGAAAACTTAGTCTGTATGAAGAGTAGTCATGAACCTGGAATGAGTAATTCCAAATTACTTACAGCAAGTAGATGCTGACTGTATAGATTCTGAAGTCAATTTGGAATTAAAACATCAAAATAAATGTAAATGCTGTATTTACTGATAATGAGGATGCTATTATATTTCCATGGAATCTTAAAAAGTTATTAAAGAGAAAGAATGTTATCCAGAACAAGTGTTTTATTGAATTGAAACTGAATTGTTCTGATGTATAATGGTTTCATAAGATCAATTTTAAGATTTTGCTAAAACATTTCATTATTCAAAAAAGATAAAAAAAATTTTGAATGAATGTAAATGAGTAAAGAGACATACACAGTAATATATATATATGTTGGTGTGTTCTTTCAATATATTATTAACAATACATTGTTATTAGTTTTTAAATTTTGTTTATGTTTAGTTTTGATTTGTAAATGCATACTATATACGCAAAACTTATGTATGAGAGAATGTTGAAAAATATTTTATACCTACAAGCATAGAGTAAATAAAATGTATTGCAAACAAAGGTTACAAATAAAACTTGAGCTATTGTCTACTATAAACAATTTGAGCTAGAGGAAAATGAAACAAAATATAGCATATATTATAACTCTATTATAATCATTTTTAAATTAAAATGTGCATATTGATTATACATGTTTTTGTTAGCTGTATATTTATAATGTTCTCGAGATCCTTCAGAATTTCATGTTGTGGGCACTGTGTGTATGTGTATATATATATGTCACACTCAATGTGCACATGACTTATTATGTGATAATTTTCGTAAGAATCCAAAAAATTCTAAATGTTATTATCTGAAATTTTCCATTGTTTTTAATAATGAAAAATAGAATTGTTCACTTGAAACAACTTAATCCTTGAAAGACAACAATCAGGGGAAAGTTTTTAATATATTTAAAATAATGATGGATCAAAATAAAAGATTATGGAGGCAGTTTTATTATTGCACATTAAAACATCTTCACAATGTTAATTTATTTAAAATACTAATCAATCAGTACATTATTATAAATTCAAGCATCTGATAATGTCATTAGCATTAATAAACGTCATACTTTTTTAATAATGAAATTGTTTTTTATATCAAAACTATGTACTTGAATAGGATGAGAAGTTGTTTAAATTTTTATTATTTTATCAGGATCGTGCTTTTTTTTTTTCCACCGAGGTTTACATATTTATGATTTAGTTAGGACATTGTAAAACTTACTTTTATAAATCTATTTTATTAAAAATACATGAATACAATTTCGTTGATAATAATTACTATAATTTTTAATAATTACTACCAAAGTAAATTTTAAGGACCAGTGTGAGTGGAGAGTGGTGTCCCTATTTTGTCACTAAACTTTATTATTGTTTTTTCTTTTTATATGCTTATGATTCATTGTGAATTTTTTTTTTTTAAATATTTAAAATATAATTTTGTATTAAGTTTCTTTATAAAATGGTAAATGTAATGATGTAATTATTTTAGCATTATACTGTATTTATAATAATAACTATTATTTCCTTAGATCACGTTCAATATTATGTATTTATAAGATGATTCAAATAAGATTCCATGGACATAATTGTTGATTTTTATTGTGGTAAATAGATATCATTGTCTAATTTACTATCCATATAAAATCATGCATAGCATATGAAAGTGGATTCAATGTTTGCAATGTGGAATACTTGATACAAGCATATTGCATTATATAATTACCACTATTACATGTATCCATATAAAATCATGTAGAGATTAAGTCTTCTAGAACGTAATTTATTATAATTATATTTTTTATTTTACTTTTTTGTTTTAGATTATTTACTATAGTTTATAAATTAACAACAACAACAAAGAATGAATAGTTGTTCTCATAATTGGAGAGAACATTTATCTCATAATATTCATTTGATAAATGTTAAAGCATCCTTATAGGTAACCATTATATTGATTGAATATGCTTTCATTTAAAATTAAATATAGTAACCAAAATTATGGCTCAAGAAAAATGCTTTTTAGTGCATTAATCCTCAAATATTGAAAATAATTTTTTTTTAATATTTTACATATATATTATTTCATTTCATTCAAAATTAAAAATTTGTTTGGAATATAATCACTCAAGAATTTTTGTTTATTTTACTGGATAAACTTAATGTTAAGCACCATATTTTTACTCATCAATCTTTATTTTTTTAAATGTAGCCTTTGCTTTCAATTTATCACTAGTTCTTATAAAAGTTATAATTGTGGTTTCAAATACTGATTTTTATTTTCAAATATCAAACAGTATCTATATTTTATTTATTTTTGATAACTGTTTTTTACATTTAACCAACAAATGATTTACTATAACTACAAAAAATGCACTACAATGCATATGTAATACTAAATGTGGCCATTGTATTTTTGAATTATTTGTTCATTATGAGGACACCCTGTATAAATAACATTTGTGTAAATAGATAAGAATAAACTAATCGATAAAAAAATAAAACATGAAAATAATTTATTTGGTGAACAAACAAGATTGAAATAAAATTATTTTCAGTAAGTGTGATCAGTGCAAACATTATTTGACACATTATGAAGGTAATATGTTTAAAATCTTGAAATTAATTTATTTAAATTGAAACCAAATATTTTTATTGCAAACATTATAGAAATTAAATTAACATTTGCCATCACAGTTAATTTCTTATATAATGTTTCTGTTCATCACATTATTGACATTTGTTTTTCACTTATTGTTTGTTCACTAAAGATATTGTTTTCATATTTTCAAGCATTTTTTTCATGCTTTGCCTTTATTTAAGCTATTTGCTGGGATCATTAATAAAAAATTTTACTGAATGTTTGCAGTGAATACACTTATTTAAAATATGTTTTTCGGTTATTGTTTATTTACCAAAGATATTATTTTCAGATTTGTTTTCTAATCAAATTATATTATTTTTATGTTTTTTAATTTTTTATGAAAATTATAAAACTTATCTACTGGTTTATTCTTGAATACTTTGTATGTGATTATAATTTCATCAATGGATTTTATTTACATGCAACTAGCATCTTATGTCTATCATGTTATATATGATATGCAGTAATAGGGTAATTATATTCACTTCAATATGTTACATTAAATTTTAAAATAACACAAATTTGATTAAATCAAGCAAAGTGCATATGAAATGATAAGATAGTTGGGGAACTAATCCAGCAGATTTAATTTTAAAAATTTTAGTAGAAAGTATTGTAAAAGATTATAAACAAGCTAAAGAATATGGGGATTATCATTACAGACAAAAAGAAGTTAGATTTATAGGTTTCATGAAATAATATAAAAGAATTACTGGGGAAAGAATAATGCCTTAGAACCAAAGATGAACACAGAGATTTCTATAAATGAAATTTTTCTGGTAGTTGAAATCTATTTCATGAGATCTCTAAATATTTAAATGTAAATTCTGACTATTGAATATCATGAAGATATAGAAATTATGAATGAAAAAAGTGAAATATAATTGAAATATACAAAAATAATTGTGTTATGGTTAATAAGATAGTGAAATTCTGTTAAAAATCATGGGAAAGAAGATAAAATTATAAGAGATTATTATAGACTGGATGAGAATGAAAGAAGTAAATCAGTTTTCATAAAGAAAATAACTTATTAATAATCCAATAATAATAATTGTTTTTCATTTGGATTATATATTAATTCTGATTAAATTTAGGAATAGTATTGCTTTGCATGTGCACATTCTGAACACTTAAGTTTTTAAAAATATGTTTGGGCTTAATAAATATTGTTACTAATTAATGAAATAGATATTACTAATTAGCTAATATGTTATTAGACAAAGTATAATTTTTTATTGTCATTAATACTAATAGCTAATTCCATTCACAATTTAATAATCATAGAACTAAAGGTAAATTTGTAAGAGAATTTGATTAATGACAGTGAAATGAAAGAAGGCATTAGTAAAAGAATTTCGTAATTGTTGGATAAGATCAGTGATATAGATTATTAATAGAGTATAAGGGGGAAAAAAATCATATTTTTTCGAT
Source organism: Epiperipatus broadwayi (assembly GCA_028023455.1). NCBI lineage: Eukaryota > Metazoa > Onychophora > Udeonychophora > Euonychophora > Peripatidae > Epiperipatus > Epiperipatus broadwayi. The sequence goes on along the minus strand of JAQFVV010006277.1, from coordinate 429,962 downwards.
AAAAAAATAAATGTAGATAATTCAGATAAAAAGTGTAATTATTTAAGAAAAATTTATAGAAAGTAGATGCATATAATTAGTTGTGAATTGATAATTAAAAAAAAGTCTAGAATTAATTATGATCTATAAAATGATAGAAGAAATTGGGAAATTTAAATATAGGAATAGGTAGAAATGATTTGAGATAGAAATAAATAAAATCTGGTGTACTTGGAGAAGAATTAAAGAAAAACTAGATTTATGTCGAGTAAAATTGTTTATATGGATAAATCAAGGTCACAGAAATAAGTGATTGAAACAAAGATAAGTTATTTATGAAGAAAGTAAAAGTATTCAAATAATAGAAATATGGAAATGATTTCCATGGTGTTAATTAAAATATATAAATAATTTTGAAGTATTATTACTAAGTATTTATGTATTAAAATATTTCTATACAATAACTAAAAACATTGTTATAATATTGAAAGACAGAAATGGTAAATGGCAAATTCTGAAAATAGTATGTAAACTTAATTTAAACACATACTTATCTAAGTGAATTTTTTCATTATTTTTGTTTCCAAATATTACTGCATAAGGATATATTTACGTATAAAATTGTCAATCACCGCCATGGTTTTAATCACTTTATATTGGATCAGCATCTTCTATAACAGCTGTGTTATAGAATAAAATAAATTTGCCAACCATTTTTTTAATTTCAAGTACGCCTTCACATAATTTTTTTCCAAGTAATGAGAGAAATTATATGTAGAATATTTCTCTTCGATATCTTTTGTACATAATAGAGCAAATGTTTAAAAAATTAAATATATTTATTGATAATAAAATTTCACATATAAAATTTTGCTAATAATAAATAAATAATATATGAATTTATAAATAAATAATAGCATCAGTTTCAATTACTGCAAAGCAAAAAGTTCTCAGTATAAGCCTTCTTTTTGTATGATCCAATAAATTTTTATTTTTTCGTCGTTTTACATTATAGTGGGTTTTTTTTTTCAAGAATATTTTTTCCCACTCTATCTAAGCCATTTGGCCATTAATCTGGCAATATACCAGCCCATCTCCATTCACTTTCTTTTAACTTCTCAATAATATAATTTCAGTTTATTCTTTTTTTAAATATATATTTGTATATAATTTTTTTTTTATTACTGAACTAATTTAATATGAAAAAATTTATGTACTTATTAGATCCACATACCAATGTTTTGTCCAAACACAAACTATAAAGATATTTCAGAAATTTGTCCAAAAACAAAAAAAATATTTAAATCAAAACACATTGAATTTATATAATATAAAACATACACATTAGTCCTAATGAAATCTGACTGTTTTTTTCTCCAGGCTGTCTACAGTGCAGTCTTTGAACATGTTATGCAGTGACTTTGTTAGCTAGATTGTCTAGATCACAAATATTGATAGTTGCTTTTCCTGCCAACATACAAATTTTGCAAACCACTTGAAAGCATTCTTGTGGCTCATGACTTTATTGCTATATTTAGTTTAAATCATTTTACTTCAGTAGCAGTTTTGCCCAATTTAAAACAAAATTTAGTGCTAACGCATTGTTGCACCTGTTATATAGCTAAATTGTGTTGTTACATAACACATGCGTTGATTCAGAACTTGCATTGCAAGCAGTTTAAAGAGAAAATTAGTCATCTTTTCAAATATTTTTCAAAACTTCAATTCTTCAAAAGAGAAACTGAACATCAGAGAAGAAAAAACTCAAATATAAAATCTATTTTTCTACTTATAATTAATTTTTGTAAGAATTGATTTTTATCCTGATATAATTTCATTTAAATTAAAACCAAAATTAATTTCTATCCAACATTACTAATTAAACACATTTGCATTAAGATTTGATTTTTTTTTCAGTATATATTTTTTTATATTCCCATTTCTTATAGTCTTATATGAAAATTGAAATATTAGTATGGTGATCTAATATGAAGCAAATATGTTCATATTGCATTAATTCAATAATAAATTTTAAAAAAGAAATGATGTATGTATTAATATTTTAAAAGCTGGCTGAGTTAAGTGTGGAAAGAAAAAAGAGACACTTTTTGGAATCTTTTTTTCCTATCTTGCCTGATTATTTCTAATGAAAATTTTCACATAATTTTCTCTCTCATTGTATTTTTGTTTCATTTTAGAATACACATTTTACAATCAGAAGATGAAATCAAACAAGTCATACTAATTAAAGTATTCATTTTTTATTTTAAGGACATGTCTTTTTTAAATATGACATTAGACCTGTCAAATGCATTTCTAAAGATGTTAATTTTTCTATTTTCTCTATTTTATTTGCTTTTTTTTTTTTTGACATCAACTGATCTAAGGAAACAAAACTATCTAGCTCCCCCCAATTAACTATAATGCCCTCAAGCAATACAAATCTATTAAACTATAGTTAGATTGTTTAGATTGTATCAAAACTTATTTTTAAGCTTTCTTTTTTTTTTTAAATTGGCTAAATTTAGTTCTCAATTCTTGTTTGTAAGTTCTTGGGTAATAGTAAAAATAATATCTGCAAGTCTAAGATAATTAAATAATCATTATTTACTCTAATTATGAACTATTTAATATTACTGAAAATTTTAGAGATTTTGAGTTGTTTTTTTTTGTAATTACATTTAATTTTAGTGATGAAACTAAATTTTCTTTAAAATCTTGCCTACTTTTTTAGTTAGAAAAGTGATTGATCTGCAATTTCTTTAATCTTCTCTATCATCTTTTTGTTTGTTTGCAATAATAGGGAATGCTGGAGGTTTGTTTTAAGATCATCTCTTGTCATTTTGTATAATTCATCATCACTATCATTAACCATTGCCATTACGATATCATCTTCTACTGGTGACTTTTCCAGTTCATTAAAAATCTACATATTTGATATTTATCAAAACTTAATAGTATATACACTTTTCATACAATTAAGTAATTCTATCAAACTTGTACTGTTCAAGTTAATGGTGCTGGCAAAATCATAGGTAGCAATTTTCCAAAGCTGGCTCCGTGCTTTTAAGACTTTCTTATTAGTTTTATTTTTATAAACGTGAACAGTACAAGTTTGGTGGAATTATCAAAACTTAGAAAATAATAAAAATAATGATTGGTTGTTTGTTCTGAATGTCATATGATGTCCGAGCGCAGGAAACTTTAGCTATCAATTCAGTTGACCTGCCACTGCTCTAAACTGCACAGAGCACTATATCAAATAAATGTGAATTATTAATATGAAATATTTCTGTGGAGTTTGACTATCATCATTAGTCTATAATATGAGAATAAAAATGGTATTTAATATTTATAAATAAAAAATTTAGAAGTTATTGTAATATTTGATGTCACTAAAGGTAAGTACAAGTTTATATAATTAATGACTTGTTAGAAATATAATTTGGGTTCCAAATAATTTTCTGACCATGGAACACATCATCCTTTTTTTTAAAAAAAAAAAAAAGTTCAATACCAGCATCAGGAGCAGCACATGATGTAAAATAATTTCTTAGATGAAATCAGAAGCATCTGTGCATATTTGCAGAAGTCTTAAATAACCAAATTAAACATTCACTGTAAACATTTTGTAATATTGTAAATCTGTATACTTTTTTCTTTCATTGCTCTTTTATGATCACCAAATGATTCTTTTAGCACATACATTTCCTCCTACACATTTTAATAAAACTTTCAGATATCAGCATAGCAATGTTTTAATAAAAACTATAAATAATTGATGATTAGGTTTTTCCTCTTTCTTTGTATTAAATGTAAATTTTTAAAAATATTGTAACTCATTTTTAAGATTTTTATCATGAACATTTGCAATATGTTCTGTTTATTAAATCTCTTATCAACTACTGTAAACATTTGTTTTAAAAGTTATTGATGAAAATTTCTAATTGCTTTTTTACATGAAAAAATGAAGTCATAAAATTAAATCAGAGTAGTTAGTAAATCTAAGATAAAATAAAACATTGTAGTTATATACTTGTTGAACTATTTTGTGTGTGTGTGTGTCCATTAACATATTCACTGTACTATGTTTATTTTTTTATTTTTATTTTTCAAAATGTAAAAACATTTTTAGAATATCAGTTGATTGCCAGATTGTAGGTATTCACTTACATAAATTTTTGGAAGAAAAGTTATAGTTAATGTTATTTAGAAAATGTAAACACATTGATGTGTGTTAACAGTTCTTACTTATGGACCTGAGACTTGGACACTTAATAGAAGAGCAATACAGAGACCTGACACCACTCTATGAAGTATGAAAAGATGTATGATAGGAGTAATAAGAAAAATTCAGAAATAAAATACATGGCTGAGAAAACAAATGTTACTTCATTGAAAGAATTAAGAGACTGAAGTGGAGTTAGGCTGGACATATTGTTAGAAGAGATGATAATAGATGGACAGTTGAAATCTTAAACAGTATTTCAAGAGATTTAAGACTTAAAAAGAGACCACATGTGAGATGGATGGACGAAATAAGGAAATGGGTTGGGAATGTGTGAAGAGAGTCTAGAGATCGGAGAAACTGGATTGAACTTGGAGATACCTTCATCCTGCAATGAATTGATAATAGTTGAAAACGATGGTGATCTATGCAGAAAAAATAGGCAGAAACTGATCATGTGATCTTCAAGTCTCTTTTGCCTTCTAGTTGTTTACAATGTTAAACTATTATTTATTTGTTTATTTTATAATCAGTTGCACAAGAAACAAGCAGAACACAACAACTCTTTTCATTTTGCTGAACAAGTTTTTTTTTTTAACTTTTAAGTTTGGAATTGATCCAAAAACTTTTAGTTATTAAGTCCATCACTTACTCTATTAGACTAAATTGTTATATAAGTATTTTAGATGTTGCATATTTTCTTTTTAGAAAATTCTTTACAGATATTTTTGGTATAAAATGGTTTAAAATTAATGATTAGCTACAATTCCATATGAATAATTACAAGTAACGATGAAAATAGAATATAAGTGGTGATATCTTTGATAACTATGCATTTTCTGGTAAAATAAACATTACAAAAAAAAATTATAATAAAGAAATATAAAAGTTGAGAAATAATATTTTAAATATTTATAAAGTTGCAGTGATTAAGTAGTAATGTTTAAATAATAATTCCTTTTAAAGTCAAGAACTCTTCAACTTATCAAATATTGGTATGAGATGTCATAATAAATAAATTAGTGGCTAGTTAGATCGGCATAAATTTTTGAACCTCTATTCAAAGTTTCAAAAAAGTTTCATTTTAATATTTATATATCGAAATGTTTTTATTATCATCCTTTACATTTAATGATCATAAGTCAAAGAGTCTTAAGCATTGTGTTAGTTGATTTTGCAATAATAGCTCTCCTCTAGGATAGATTTGCAACAAGAATAAAAGCTTTACTAGACAAATATTTATTTTATGAAAATTCATCTTACTAATTAAGTAAAAGATTAAAAGATCTATTTCAGAAGTAAAATATCCATTTTATAATTATTTTCTCACAATTTGGCAAAAAAATACATTGTAAAAGTAAACATCATTACGTGTTTATCAAAAAGTTGATAATGTAAAAGTTGGGAGGGGAGTAAATTGACGCTTGAAAATAAAAATGAGACAATTTGCTCAACATAAATACTCTTCGTGTAATAATGATATATATGAGAGATGATGACCTAGCCCAACTGATGAGTGCTGATTCAGCATGAAATACATCTTGGGGGTTATTTGTCTTTTATTTATATGAAATAAAAAAGAATGGAGAAATATGGAAGTATCTATAAAAAAGATATTACGCTTGGGAGAAAGAGAAACATAAATAGTCATGTGTGCCTGCTGAAAATCAGATATATTACTCTTTAACTTGGATTAAAGTATATATCTGTGCTGGAGAAAACATCTCGTTTAATAAATGATTAGTAATAATCATTACGTGTTTATCAAAAAGTTGATAACGTAAAAGTTGGGAGTGGATTAAATTGACGCTTGAAAAGAAAAATGAGACAATTTGCTCTACATAAATACTCTTCATGTAATAAAGATATATATGAAAGATGATGACCTGGCCCAACTGATGAGTGCTGGTTCAACAATGCATCTTGGGGATTATTTGTCTTTTATTGTATCTTTATTTATATGAAATAAAAAAGAATGGAGAAATATGGAAGTATCTATAAAAGTAAACAAAAAGATAACATTTATTTTTGACTAAAATTAATTCAAAAACAAATTTAGATGATAAATTCATATATATAATATGAACAATTTTATTAAGAACTAAAATATAAATTATTTTTGTTAATTATGCAAATTAAATCAGTGAAGTTAAATATAATTCAATTTACAAGGGTCAGTTGAATGGTTATTAATATTCATTTCTTAGGCCAGAGATTATCTGATTTTTAGATGAGATTTAAAACTTTAAATTATCAATTACAATTGTGATGTGGGCTAACTGAAGAGTGCTAGTTTAGATAGAACTGTATCTTAATACCCAGTACCTTGAAAATTTGCCAAATGATCTTAAGAAAACTTCTTTTGTTCCAAATTATAAAATAACAGAGAAATAAAACACTGTAGTATTTGTCATGAGGTATTATTACTCATTCCATGCCCATTTTATTCAACAGAATGCTCTCGGTTTTAGTATCATTTCTAGAAAAGTGAAGAACATACTGATCAGTCTTATTTTCTTATTGTATTTTCAAAATATTCTTAAAAATGAAAATTTTCCAATACTTATATCGATAGAGGATTTGACAAAATAACAGCTCTACAGATAACTAATTTAGTTGATATAGTAATTATAATATGAACAAACTTTTATGGAGAACCAACTATTTTTAAATATTGCACACAATGGTAAAAGTAATTGGTAAAATTATATATATATATATATGCATTTGCCTGGCAACAAAAACATCTGTAGTACTTACTGATTTCTTAAAATTATATCAAATATCTACTAACCACTCATTTATGATTGGAAGAAATATATTCTATAAAATCTTTGAATGTAACTCTGCTATATGGATAACAATAATTTCCTATGAAACTTTTCTGTTTTTATTTTTACAAAGTGGAATAATGAAGTTAGTACTTTTACACATAGTTATTAATTGTGATACTTTTTGTAATGAATAAGCAGTCTGTGTGAATATATATTGTAGCAATATATTTCTAATACAAATGCTACCATCTTGGGTGAAATATGAACTGTTAAAAAAATGTCTTGATTGTTTATTTTATAGTAGATAGATAGATCAAGTGATAGGTTTAAAATCAAAGATAAACTACAATAAAGTTAATATGCAATGGGATAATCATTTTTCTTTTATTAAGACTTCAAATATTAAAAAGGAACAAATGGTTATGAGATTGAAATCGGACAGAACTGGTAAACAAAAGTGTATTTTCTATATAATAATTTAAAAATGATTAGTGGATTATTAGTGTTTGTTGAATAAACAGTAAGTGATACATAGATAGTCCAACCTTATTAAATTGTAATATTTACAACAAGTTAAAAACTTAAATCAGCAGAAGTGATAGTAGTTAAATATATATATATGTTATTATATTTACAAATAAATGTGCCTGCGCATGTATAAATAAGATTCACAAAATTAGTAAAGTGTATTAGAATGATCAACAAAACAATTCACCGAAAATATCAGATAATTGTTTAAATTCAATAAATGTATTTAAAATATTTTTATTATCTTGTATTTCAAAATGATTACACATTTGTGCCAATCGGAAGAAAATCTTGCCTGATTATTTATGGTACTATGGAAATGCCCCAAAAATCTGCTATAAAGAAAGACGTTTTGTGGAAAATTTTGATCTTATCTCAAAAAACTTATAAATATCGCAAATGTAAAATAAGAGGAATCTTAAATTTTCAGTGTAGTTGAAACTCAGTCATATTTTTCTCCAAAATCGTCTCATTGTAATGACCTACATGAGGATGGCTGAGTCCAAGATAGGGTCAGGTCCCCATCAATGGATATATGTGCTAAATTAAAATATAATGGGGAAAAGGAAACACGCATTGTTTACAATATTGATATTCTAGAATATCCCAATTAAATTTGTCCAAAGGATTATATTGCTAATTGTGTTTTCAGTTTTGAAGGAATATACTTTTAACATCTATTTCATTAAAATTTGTAGTTATTATTCCAGGATTTTATCCAGTAAAAAAAGCATTTGATGAATGATTATGGAATGCCTCATATTTGAAAATGAATAATATATTGCTAGTCAAAAGAAACAACTGAAATAGCTTCTTTAAATCATCATCCAAGCAAAGACAGTAAAATGATTGATATATTTCTTTCGTTAAAATGTCACTTGAAGATTTTTTTTTTAATATGCTACTGACAAAAGAATTAAAAGAGATAGAAATTCTAAAATTTATGTTTTATATTGGATATGATTTTCCAAGATAAATTAATTTGATTTGTTAATCTTCATTAAACTCAGTAATGCCACATAGAGTTAAGTTGGCTATTATACAAGATTATCATTGTTTTATAAATTTGGGAATATTCGATATTATAGTGCCATATAAACTTTATATGAGCAGTGTTGTTTTATTTTGGGTTTTAAATTGATGTTAAATTATCAAAGTAATAAATGTGCCAGATATAACCACATAGCTCCGAGGAAAACCCAGGTAGTATAGTTTATATTCAATATTTAAACAAAGTGTGACAGATGAAAGTGAATACATATTAAATCTTTGAGGTTGAAGAATGTGTCCTTAACCATTTTAAATAATGAAATATAAATATTGTTATATTTCATTATGTGATTTTAAATTGACCAATGTTTTAGTATTAATTTTATAATTTTGGGACATTTTATCAGAGTATAGGATCAAAGTAAAAGTGTAATAAAAATAAATATCACCAATCTCTTCCAACATGTTTGCCACTCATACTGTATATTCTATATACCAAATGTAGCTAGACTTAATCACATATACTCCTAAAGAAGCAGTATACATTCAGTTATAATATTTGTTATTATACGATGATAATCAATATTGTTATACTGTTTTATTTACTTGAAATAATGTTATTTAAAATTATATGGTATTATTTTAATCATTATCTTAATAAAATTTAAGTTAAGGTCATACTATTACTATTCTGACTCATCTAAAGTTACACTTAAATATTTTATTATACTTGCTATTTGAACCAAGGAAGTTAAAGGTAGAATTATATAAAATCTCATATCTATTTACCTACATTAATGAGTAAAATTCAAATCCCTCAGAAATTATATGTTTATATGTATTGTTTTTTTTTGTTTGATAAATCTGGAGTGTATTTGCGTGGGTTAGGGTATTATGAAGAGTCAACCATACGTGAATTTGTTTTAAATATACACCAGTGTAATTGAAATTGGGGTTTTTCACTTCTCTCATTCCGATGTCCGTTTTAGCACAGCTAATCTCTTACCGCATAGCTTACAAATAAAGATAGAAAAATTAGGTTACAATATATGTGTGTGCGTTGCTTCTATATAATTAATAAGCTCATATATAAGTATAAATCTGAATACCAATTGTAAATTGTGGCAAGCAGACAATACAAAGCTCTCAAATGTACCAAATCCTTAACATCATTAACTATAATATATTTGTATTGTATGAGTGTTTCATGTTGAAATTAAACTTTTTCTAAACTAGCTTATATGTGTATGTTTTAATTGTTAAATAAATTAGAATAAAGTGGGGAAATTATTTTTAATACACTCAACTTATTTCTAATTTTTATATTTGTTGTTTCTCCCTTCTCTTGATGCAATGCACTGTGGCTTCTTATTCGAAGTCACGAATCTCAGCCACTATGCCCAGAGAAACCTGTTAGCCACCCTATCTCCCCTTTCATTCCCCACACTAAGTATTTCTCATATTCTTTTCTATCCAGCTCCATGCCATTTCCACAACATAATCTTTGTCAACTCCTTGGCCTTTATATCTAAATCCCCCTTATCTTTCCCCAAATCCAACATAAAAACCAAGAACTCATTTTCTGTATAATCACTTTGTTTATATTTATTCTTTCATAACTTCATTATTTGTACCCTTACTGCTTTCAAACATTTACATCGAATTAACAGATGCTTAATATTTTCTATGCCTTCCTTACACAACTTGGCAGACTGAATCACTCATATTTTTGCATTTACATGTATATTCCCTTGTTGGTAAAGATCCTGTCTGAGCCTTAAACAGTAAACTACTTTCCTTATTATTATCATAAATTAACTTGCACCCAACGTTCCATTTACTTCTATATATTGTACCGGGTTCGATCCATTGCGATCTTACTACCAGCCTCTTAGGCAGAGAAGAACATACTCGGAGAGTATGTATGTCCAAACGATAGTTATAAAATATATAACTAATGTTACATTTCCAGGACATAACTTCTCGACTGTTGAATTCAACATCATGTTCAAAGCACTTTTTTGTTTTGTATACATGGGCGCCAGTTATTCATCCAGAAGACAAATAACGCACTTTAAACAATGGCCACTAACTCAATGCCTAAGTTACACCCATGACTAGCTCAGTTACTTGGAATCAATAACAAATTATACAAAATTAGTGGTGAAAAGAATTGACCGACAAATAAAGCTTTAATTTTAAACGAATTTATTTAATTAACATTTATTAACCCAATTTTAAATATTTTATAAACCTTATTTACTACTATAACACACACACATTTATAATTTACACTTGATTAACCTAATTTTAAATATCTTGTTTAACTAGTATAACACATGCACATTTATAATTTACACATTATAATATCACTTATATAATATCAATACTTATGCGCTTATAACGCTAAAATGAATAGTATGTAAAGAGAGTAATGACCATAGGCGCAAAATAAAGGAGGCATATTTCATAAATAATGACAATCAATCAATTAATAGAAAGGACACCTGTTTTGCCATTTCCAAAAGATGGACAAACTAAGTTATACGATATTTTAAATAGTATACTGAAACATCTAATTAACATAAATTTGAATACACCCCCTCATCACTATCAACCATTTTATTTTTATTTTGTACAGCTATGATTATGAAGCCATAGAGCTTTGAAAGCGCTAAGCTTTAAATAAATTTAATAACATATAACTTCTTTATTTTAGCATTATAAGCGCATAAGTATTGATATTATAATATCACATAATAAAGCATTAATAGTATTTGAAATTTAAACACACATATCAATGGTTCATTTATGGGTGCTATAGAGTTCTTAAACTTGACTCTTGAGGTTTTACGAATGCAATGGCTATGAGTATAAAAAAATGTTATTACCTAGGATTTTGAACATGGATGCATCTTGCTGTTTGCTGCTTCTAATGAAGTATTTCTAACCGGTTAGATTTGAAGTTTTCTTGTGGAGATTTGATACTGATTATTCCAAGGCATTTCTTTAAGACAATTAGATATTGAGTGGCTTCAGGTTGTTACATAGGCATCACTTAAGATCGTGTAGGTTGGCTGTTTTCATCGGACTTCAGGCTGGAGAAAGCCGTATGTTTTCTGAGGTTTTAACACTGCAGTCTTGATTCTGGATGCATAATAATCTGACTCATATAACTCCCTTAAATGCAATTAACTCTACTGTTTTCTGAACTGACTCAAGCTCAACTCTAATGCAACTCTGATGCAATTAACTCGACTAAATGTCCGATAAAAATTTGGGTATTTATACATACGTGTTGTCATTTTTTATATCCTCCGGCAATATCTGTTGTTGAAATTCCTTTGATAATCTCTTAATTATATGTTTTTTGAAGATCGTTTAATTAGTAGCCATGCAAATGTGTTGTTTTTATATTTTTATTAGTAGCCACCATGAGTGTTTTTTAATTTTTTTTAAACTTTCATTTATTTTTCAATATAATTTTAACACACATATACACACGTTTATCATTTCTTTGTTTACTCTCGCACATATATATTTTATTAACAAGCTTGCATTTACGCGCATGTATAATTTAAGTTCAATTCATTATTTAGTTTTTAAGATTACTTCTTTACTTTAACTCGAATGAAAAGAGATTTATATTTTTAAACTTTACGTTACATTTTAACTGATAATAATAAGAAAAAACTCTTTACTTCTTTTATAAAACTTTTAGTTTGATGCTTCTGAAGCGAACCCCCCCCCTTCTGACTCATTAATTGATTGTAACTTTTATTTCAAAAACTCTTAAACTTTTCATTTTTACGTTTTCTTTTACGAAAGATTTTTATTTCTAATAATTTTTTAAACAAATTATTATGTACCAACACAATATTGGTACAATATATTTAAACTCTTTTTACTCTCCATACTAGTTCTCCAACTCTATTCTTTTATCTATTCATCTATCCCATTCATTACCACTATAACACTCAACAATCATCCCACCTTTTGTACAAGTATACTGATATAAATTCTTTATCCAAATCTGCATACCACATTACCTTTTTCACCCATCCTATTGCCTGCCTTTTACTCATAACCCAATTAAATACTAGATTGGCTATTCTCTTATTATCCATAAACTGCAATCTATCAAACATTTTCATTTTGCTAATCTCTCGTATAAAAACTTGACCATCTCATTTCTCCTTGAATTGCCTCATTTGCTGTCCACACATCTGCATCTAATGCATGTCTCCCTACTTTCCTTTGTATTTTTTCTAAGTAATTTAACATCCCTTTACTAACACACAATGCATCATTATCATATGTTAACCCTGCTACTGCCATTCCCTTCCATACAATTCTAGCTATATCAGACATTATATGAAAACTTAGTTTCTTTATCATTCCCTTGCTTTTCTTTGTTTCATTTATCAACTTTTTCCCCCATTCATCCAAACAATTTCTTTGGTTACTTAAGACAATTCCCTAATAGCTATAATTATTCACCACACTTAACTTTATAGTAATTATTTTCATACAATCTCTTAGTAAGATCCACTACAGCTCCATTCATTTCCAAATTTACTAAACTTACCCATAATCTATTTTTATTTACTCTATCATATGCTTTCTCTATATCTATAAAAACCATATACAACTGTCTACCTGTATTCCTACTTATATCTATCAGTTGTGTAACTACAAATAAACTATCTTTTATATGCCTATCCAATTGAAAACCTCCTTGCATTTCTCCCATTATATTATTTTCTTCCACCCATTCCAGGCAGCCTATAAGCAAAAACTTTACATAACACTGATGTTACTGCTATTGGTCTATAATTGCTTAACTTTCTCTGATGTTTACTTTAAATAGTAGCCTTACTCATATTATTCCAACTATCCGGAAATTCTCTCTTTTGTGCCATCTTATTAAAACATAATAGGTTTAATTTTACCCTTTTCCTAAGTTCATTACCATCTCTGTTGCCCATCAGTCTAAACCTCTTGCCTTTTCACTTTCTTCCCTGCCTCATTCAATTCATTTTCTTTAAATCTAATATTTCCATTTACTATATGCTTTCATGATTGTTATCGCTGTCCTTTCACATTCAACATTTTTCTATATCCATTACATACTTATTTAAGATTATCTCTAATTCTTCTCTAAAGATACACTATTCCCTCATCATCTAGTGATACTATTTCTTCCCTATATTCCCTCTTTTAATGTATTTCCAATTTTTTTTACTCTCATCTTTTCCACTTTTATTAATATTCTCCAACAATTTATTATTTAATTTCATTCTCTCTATATAATTATTTTAGCCAATTTCTTTTTTTAAAAATACTTACATTAACATCTTTTTCACTCTCTTTGTTCTTCAGCACAGTTATATTCTCTGCATGCTTTTTTTTTACACTTTTACTCTCTCACTTTTCTATTACTTTTATTCTTCTGAATATTCTCACCTAAAATTCTATTTGCCATTTTTTCTACTTCCCCACACTACTCCTTATATTCATCTCCAACCAACTTTTCCATGATTTTTTCAACTCTTATTTTATATTCTTAACTTATTCTTATCATTCATTCTCCATTCACATCTTTCATTATCCTTTCTACTTTTATTATTGTTTTTGTCACATTACTAACCATTTCTATTATTAAAAAAATATGATTACTATTACATATTCTCTCTTCATTATCTAACACTTTAATTTTTCATACTTTATTCATTCCCTCTTCCTCTACTAATACATAATCTATTGTGTGAAATATATTATTCCTAGACCATGTGTATTGTCCCTCATAAATATTTCATAAATTCCCAATGCTTAAATTCACTCTGTCAAAAATTCTTCAAAAGGTGTCCATTCTTGTTATCTACATCATCAATTTCTTCAATATGCCATTCATATCCTCTATAACCATTATTTTCTCCCCCCCCTTTTTTTTTTAAACTCTGTGTATCCTTAACTAAGCATTTATATATGCTACTGTTCCACTCCATTATATTTTGACTATTTCCAATGGCTATGTGCAATAGTCACCATCCATTCTTGTCTTCCTAATTTTATCTCAAACCACAAATGTTCTTTACATTTAGCAGTATTTAAATATTTTTTGGACATACCACCACCACTTTTTTTTTTCTATTTAAACCATGCCATACCAAGTCTTTTAGTATAGGTTATTCTCTTAGATGCATTTCCACTACTGCTAGTACTTCAAGCTCTTCATTTTCAACTGCTTTGCATAATTCCAGTCACTTTTCTGGTCTCCTACCACCTTGTATATTCAAATTTTAACAATTACTTCTTTCCTAACTACTCTTATAAATTCTTTTGACTCTTTCTTCTCCATTACATTTATAAGTAACTAGCCTACCCTTAATTTTACAGACCCATTCCATCTCCACATCTACATTTATATCTAAATCATTTACCCTGTGTTTATTTCTTACATCCTGTCCATTCTTTTTTTATAATACTGCAATTTAAAACATCACCCTCCCCCCCATAAATTTCTCGATCTATAATATTCTTTATAAATCAAACTCCCTAAAACTTCACTTCCTTGTTTTGCTAAGTGCAATCCATCTTTACTATATAATTCTCTCTTACTAATAAAAAAATTCCACACATCTACAAACATCATATCTCTCACAATTTTTTCAATCTCATTTATAGAACATACCCTATCTAACAAATACCTATTGTTGAATCTTTGCAATAAACCAACTATTCCTATTTTTTAATCTTATTCAAATTACTAATCAATTTTATGTATTCATCCACTACACTTTCCAATGGCTCTGACAAATTATTAGTCCCTTGTTTATTTACCTTATCTGTAACATTCCTAATTCTAGCTCCAGGCAAACATTCTTTCATACCTGTTGCTATTTTCCCCTGCAATTATAGCTCTACATTCTCTATAATTTACTTTTCATACTTCATCCATAACATTCTCTTCCACCTTCTGAGCTTCCTTATGTACTTCTTCCTTATCATTTCTATTCATTAATTTCTTAATCTGCTCACACTTAGTCTAACAATTTTAATTTTGCTTTTAAATCCTTTACCTCTTCCTCTATCTTACTTATTCTTTGGCTAACTATCAACATTGCATTATTTATTTTGTCATCCACATCCCATATCACTCCACTAAACACATACTCTATTTTATCTTCCTCAACTACATTTTGCTCTCTACCGCAGCATGCCGAATTCCTTTCTGACCATTATATATATACACTGAAATGCAATCCATATTCCTTATTTTTCAAGTTCCCTATTCTATATTTAATTTTATACTTTCACTACTACTCTACAAATCCCTTTATACAAAAGGATAAATACTTTTCATCCTTTCAATAGCGATAAATCGTTTTCCCCAACTCTTGAGCCTCTTTTGTTCTTTTTCAGTACTAATTTGAGAGGGGCAATATACAATCACATTTCCGTTGTTTATATATTTACAGTAGTTCTTATTGCAGTTTTTTTAAATTCTTTATTAATTTTTTCTTAGAATTAATGGAAAAATATTTGTTTCATTAATTTTTTTAAAGATGCATGAAAAAAGGGAATAAGAATTTAAATTTATGAAATCATCTTAAGATTATATTTAAAAGATGGGACACTTTATCTTAATCCAACTCTTTTTACAGCAATACTTTAAAGTGCAATGTGCAGTAAGTAATAAATTAAATCCACAGCAATATTCACCAATTTTAATATTCAGGAAATAGAGACTACATGATTAGTTATTTTATTTTTAGAATTCGAAGTAAATCAATTATCTGAATGTTAATCATCCAAACTGTCAGTTATCGGTATCGTACATTTTAACAATTTCTTTTATTTTTGATTACTTATTCAAAGATATATATGTAATAAATTTTTGAGTTGATATTATTATTAATAATCACAGTAGATATTTTTCAGAAGGTAAAACTCTTTTTAATTAATAATAAATATGAAGAGTATTTGTTTTTAGACCTTTATTTTTATAAAGTAAAATATTGTATTTCCTTATCCAAGATAAAAATAATATCGTTTCATAAAATTATTGCCAGTAATTCTTTAAAATTTTTTATATACATAATAGTAATTTGATTTAGTAATAATATTTTAATTTTTGGAATATGCCTTTAGCTCGGATCAAAATGTTTTGATTATTATTTATATATGTAAATCTTTCTTTTTTTTCAATAGTATTTCATAATTCAAGATTAGCTGCAACATAGATATACTTATATAATACTGGGAATTCTCATAAATGAATGATTATTTGAACTGTTTGATTCTTTGAATTTTTTTTTTTCTGGTGTCAAGTAGCTGGGGTGATCGTTGTTCTTCTAAATATTCTATTGTTCTGATATCGAAAGCTACTTCTCAATTGTTTTTTTTTTAATGTCTAAGTCAGGCACGGACAACTTTTCAAGCAACAGTTGTAATGAGATGTTGCTCATCAGGCCACAAAATTTTAAAATATTTGAAGTATTAGCTTTCCTCTTTTTTAAAAACAATGATTTTTTATAGTAAATATAAATTACTATATATATATATATTATTGTTGGTTTCATTTTAATAAAATATATTACCAATATTTACACAGTTGAAACTTTTAATACAAAATATTGAATGGAGATCGAAAATTATTATACTTAATGACAAATTTACAAATATTAATGTTATTCTAAACAGAAGGCAAATCTGGTATTTCTATTTACGGTGTTCCAAATACCTGGTAAATTTTTAAAGCATTTTTTTTTCCTGCAATGTAATTGAACTAAACATAACCTACTTCTTTTTGACATTGACCTCTTGGATAGCAAACAATGGCAAACTATCTGATAATGATCAAGAGCTATTGCTTGGTTGTAATCCATCCAACATTTTCTAATGGTTTATTCTTAAAAGTTACTACTATTTTAGAAATGTATACTATTGTACATGAAAAGAAAATTGTGATTTAAATTTAATCTTTTCCTTCATATTTTGTCAACATTGCTTTTATTTTGTGACATATCTATAAAAAATAAGAGATTAATTACATTTAAACATTAAGATGAGCAGCAACATTTGTTGCACATTACTTTTTGGCTCATAAGAATGAGGATTGGATTAATCTTCTTGAAAAGATAGAAAATTTTTAAAGTTTTTTTTCACTTTCTAGACTTAGCTTTCATTGCTAGCAATTCTATCAGTTTGATTTTGATGAACCAACATCTTATCTTACAAGATAGCAGAAAATAATCTTGGATGGACATAGTTATTCACAATTAACCCTCATCTGAAGGTTGACTTTATTTGTGAGATGCTGCTATTGCTGAGGATGAATTAAGATAAGAATAACTTGTTGGCACTGTATTTTTTTTTCAAGAATAGATAAGATTTTAGACTCACTTTTAGTATTCAGTTGTGCTTTGACATTAACCATTTCTAGAGAAAACTTTTTAGATATTGTAATAGTAAATATTCAGTCATATTGAAATGATTAGTGGCCTACTGTTTAGGAGATAAATGATGTCTTGTTGTAATGCTATTTATTAGTTTATAAAGAGTGGAAACTGTTTTATAAAACACAAATTTATTCACGTGTCATATGATGGATAGCATAATAATATTAGAAAACTATTATCTGTAACACTTAAAAGATTATAATTTTTGAATTTAAACAAATTTGAAGAGATATCAATTCTCTCCAATCATCGTGCATTAAGCTATTTGTTATAAATTTTTAAATTTATAGAAATCTCATTTAATAAATTGTTTATTAAAAGTTTATTGTCAGACATCATAAAATGCTGTCTTTTAACTTTTGCAGCAAACTTTTCTTTCAGAAAGACTTGAACTTTATTGCTCTCCATCCCTCAGCCATACTTTTCAAAGAAAGGAAGTAATTTTGCATTTTTTTTTTTTATAATGTTTTTGAAATAATATTTATAAAGTAAGCTGATTCTCATGAAAAATATATTTGCCCCTAAAATATTTTTTTTTAGGAAATTAATTACTATTCTTTCTCTTGATTCAATGTCATCATGTTCAATAAAATGAAAAATATGATCAACTCATTGATTGATTTGACTTAGTTACATTTAATGTCCTTTGATTGTAAAATCATGTCCTTTGATTGTAAAATCAATGTCTATTGGATCATTGATCCCTACTGCAAATGTAAACATCTGCTTAATGTCCCTAGAAATGTGAAACCTGTTCTATCAATATGAGATTTTTTTTTTTGCAATCACTATATCAACACTCGGATAAATTCATATTAACTCAGAAAATAGTATTTATTCATCATTGTAAGATAATCACTGAGATTGTCTTTGGGATGCCTATTTGAAGTAATTCTAAGTTTATTTGTAATTCTAATTTTTTTTTCACATTGTCCAGTCTCAATCTTCAGATCATAGCTATGTCAAATAGACATGATATTCTTTTTAAGGAAGATCAAAAACTCACCCATTAAATAGCTCACGAGTAAAGAAATGTGAATAGGATTACTGCTACCAAAATAGATTAAATTTCACAGTTTGCTGAGTTACACATATAGCAATGCTAAACTTTTGTTCTCAAAACTATTATGGAGATTCAAAATAGAGAAGACAATAATATGAAAATTATTTTAGATGAAAATGAGAAGGGAGGAAAATGGTGCAGGGTAATATTTATGATGAAAAAAGAAGTTTTAAAAAAATAATTTTACATACTTCCTAAAAATAACTTGATTTGTAATTATTGAAAATATAGTTTCTAGCTTTCCATATTCTGGTTATTTAGTGCTTTCAAAAATGTCCAGTATGTTGGCTAATGCCAAATATTTTTAATAGATATTTGTGAAACAAAAAGCAATCTTAAAAAAGGCAAAACAAAAAACCGGGCAATTGTTAAAACAAAATGAATTTTTTAATCTAAAATGACCATTTAGTTGTAATGTTACTGCCATAAACAATTTGGTATTAAAATATCCCACTGGGGGAACTAATTTTTTCACGAAAGTTCACTGGTTATAAGTTCATCCTGGCAATGTTGCCACATCGGTAAGATGCGTCTTTGTGCAAGATATATTTTAGCACACACACCAATTTCTATGAAATAAACCAAGAGATTAAAACACATGATAAAATAAAACAAAGTTTAAAAAAGTAATTTTTAAAACAATAATTAAATAATACCTTCAAAATGTTTGTTTAGTAAATTTTAAATTATTTTTTTTTCCTTTTTGGACAATCCTGTGAAATTACTAGTAGAGATAGAAAATATCCGCAAATAAGATAATTTTTTAATATTTAAACGTTCAACTGTGTGTTAGAAAAATATTTGTAAACTCTAATATTTGTGTTAATATGAAAAAATATATATATATAATCACCGTAAATTAAAAGAATGACAAACTTTTTATCGATTTATTCGAGCGCTTTCAAAGGTCTAAGCCTTCATTTTCGAGAAGTAAACTATGCAAATTAGGGTGGACTAAATATGCAAATAAGGGTGGAATAGATCTAGATATGGCATAAAATGTCTTTTTTAATCATGGTGTATACATCAGATGATATAACATGCCTTAATTTGCATAGTTTACTTCTTGAAAATGAAGGCTTAGACCTTTGAAAGCGCTCAAATAAATCGATAAAAAGTTTGTCATTCGTTTGATTTACAGTGATTATATATATTTAAGTTATTTGATATTAACACAAATATTAGAGTTTTCAAATTTTTTAATATGTGTTTTTATCATATTTAAAAGGACGACCATCACAACAATTCACAAAAATATTGCACTGCTCCCCTTCTTGGGCTGCTTCATTATATAATTCTAATTTACTTTCCTGGTTATTAAAAATATCTACAGCCAGAGTATGATTTTCTGGAATGCTTCACCTCTGATCTCCATTCCACATAGCAAGAGAAAAGAGTCTGGTTTGTCTCCATTATTCTTTCTAAATCAATATTTAGATCAATTATAACTAGTATGTCAATAATTCATTAAAAATAGTTAATTTGTTTGAAAATCCATTCAAAATCTCTTAGCATAAACTTATTAATGCTTTTTATTAAAAAAGTTATATTCTTTCAATTATAAAATATTTATACTGTTTAATTTTTTATGTGCATGTTATTTCACTATTAATAACTAATTTATTATATATAGTCAGATAGTTTAAATTTTTATACATGGTTTTTTAATATAACTTATTTCATTAGGACCACCAAACTAGGTCAATTTTAAATCAGACAGCTAATATAATTCATTCCATTACCCCTAACTTGTTAAAAATAATTTGTTTTAAAAATCCATTAGTTACTTTTACTTCAGAACCTCTCACATGCATAATTTGTTAATTTTTTTTCTATTAACAAAAATAATTTCAAAAATAAAATATTTACTATATTATTCTATTTTTAACATTTATTAATAACTAAGCCATATTACACATACTTTATTATTTAGTAATTAGAGGTTTTTCCAGGATTTATTTAGGGAAACAATTTTAAACTTTCATACTCAGATTGTTTATTCAATACATTTTTAGAAATCATTAAAATGCCTTACACTTTATTTTGTTTATTCATAATGTAAGGGTAGCTAGCTTACAACCTTGTCACATCATCTCAGATTAACCCACATCAAATTGTGCCATGGAAATATATGCTTAACCTCTAGATTATTAAGCAATTTAGTATTTTTTAAGACTTTCATATACACATTAAACATTCTATTTATTAGTGATTAAAACACTTAATCCCACAACAGCTTAATTTTTTCTATCATAATGAAAAACTATAAGTACTCAAACTAAACGCACTAAAATGTTAAGTCAAATATATATGTAGACTAACATCAAAACAAAAAAAAATCAGTGTTGTATGTCACAAACTAAACCAGAACAATAATAGAGACGTTTCACAAGACACATAAAATAATGACCTAATCTAAAACAGTCGCTAGGCGACCAACTGTAGAAGTGAAATTAAAACTTCAATAGATGTTTTAATCCAATTTTTATAAAAATCTACACAACAATAGGAAATTATATCAATGTATAAGGAAATGTGAAATTCAACACACCAACAGTGGGAAATGAATTAATCACATTTTCAAACAATATTTATAAAAATAGTTCGAATCTCTTTCTCTTTCAAAATAATGCTTTCACTAAATAAAAGTCAATCTCATTATACTTAAACTTCAAGTGCTATAAAATGGATGTATATATATATATATTTGAAATGAAATAGATTTTGAATAGCACTGAAGTAATGAGAAAGCCAAACCAACAATTAATTTCAAAATTAATAAATAAATAATTCAACTTAAAGTAAATAATTTTTTTAAATTTTATTTTAAGAAACAACTTTGCGCATGAGGAGAAAAAGTAAATAGTTATTAATAACTGAGGAAAAGAAGCAAAATAATTCTTATACATATATTGCTATTAAATGCTAAACTGGAATTACATGAAATCCATATATGATCTAGATCACTGTACAATGTTCCGGCTAAAGTAATGATGCCATAGGGGCAAAGATCATTTCTGGAGCCATGAAAGCACAATGATTTCACATATATTGTGACAAAGCCTAAAGGAACATCTGTCTATGGAGAAATGCCTGCATATGAACCAAGAAAAATCAACTGGAGAAGAGCATTGATCTATTGTTTCCAAGCATTGTTATACCATTTTCTGAAGGAGCAGTGAGTTATTGTTATCCAAGGAGATTGGTCTTAAAAAGGATGGACTGATAATATGAAGGACGTTCCCAGCAAACATACTTTAGCCAACATAATTGATTGGAAATTTTCATTTTTTCTATTAAGGTTATATTTTTTTCATTATGTGTCTAAATCTCAGAAAAGTTCATTTGAATAATAAGCGTCAGAAGCAGTTAATGTTTAATTAAGCATTTTTTTTTGTTATTAAATAAAATTTACATCAGCTTTCTCTCCCATCACCAATATGACAAATACTAATGGGGAATGAAACAAGGTGAGATTTTGATAATAATCCACATTAAATACATAAACTAAATACAGGACAGAATTTTTTGTTAGTTTATTGTTAAATAATATTTTGTTATGTGTTCCTTTCATTTTTCAGTATAATTGACTAACATTCTTGTGTGGATGCTCTTCTATTAATATTAGAGGTATTCATAGATATGGAAAGATCCCCAAGAAGATTGATAATCATCAACATGAACTGGGCAAGGATGGTCATTTAAATGCGACTATAAATAGTATTGATTTAACCATTCAGATTTGCGGTCTTATAAAATTATTTTTCTTTATATGTATGCATTTGTAAGTAATTGATAATAAGTACATGAATTTCTACCATGGGTTAGGAATAAGACTTTTCATTATTTTAAATGACATTGTGGTAGAAGGTCAGCCATGACATAGCTGATTATATAACTCACTATTGTTAAACTACTTTGCATTATTTTATTTATCATTCAATAAATGTTACAGTATTCTAATCTGGTCTCTAGCTCATCATTATTATGTAGCTCATCATCATTACTATTACTAGTATTATCACAATAGACATTCACACAAATTAATATGATAACAATGTAAATGTATATGCACACAAATACTAGAGAATACTTGGAGTATGGATAATCAATCATCAGCTATATAGAGATGCAGTAGTTACTGACAAGTGTAATTTCTTTCACTGTTAAGAAATTCTAAAGCAATTACTCGCTGAGTTTGAGTACTGTAGTATATTGGAGCTAGGAAGGGGTGAGAACTGGATGAACTAACTCAAATTTGTGCCTAATAAAAATATACAGCTAGGCTATTCAAAGTAGATACAATCATAGGTTATGTATTTCATCACCATCATTTGCATCCTATTCAAAGACAAAGTCTGACCATAGTAAGATGCCATCCCCTCTCTCCTGAGTAATCACTGGGCCCATTACATCTGGCACCAAATGTGTCAGGCATGTATATCATGTTTCAGGGATATCCAGCTATTGAACTTATTTTTTAAAAAATATTTTTTGGGATCTTTTTTCTTAAAGTTTTACAATGTATAATGACCACAAACTTACACATGTAGTGTACAATTGATATAGGCAAGCACAGGATTAATGAATGCGTATAACAATTTTTTTTCTTATTTTTAAATTAATTTGAATAATTATGTCAAAAGGAAATTACATCCAAAATGATGAATGTAAATTGAGAAATATAAATGATGAAATGAGCCGAGACCAAAAACTAAATGAATAATCAATGAATAAGCTGAAGTTAAAGTAGATGAATCGGAAAATAAAAAACTAGGCTTAAAAATAGACAATAAAAACATTAAAAAAGAGAAGTTGGAACCAAAGGATGACAAAACCCTATGGTACACATCTGCTTTGTATCTATAAAACAAACCTTGTATTTTAAATTAAGCAATTTTTTTTATGATAATAAGTATTTTTTGAACATTGATAGAAAACTTACATAAAGCAGAAAGCAGTAATGGTAGTGAAATGGAAGATACATCTTTGTCTAGCCAAGTACCTGGGTGGAAGGCAACCATAACTAAACACTTTCTACAAATACAGGAAGAGAACCAGGCATCTTCTCAACCTTAAGAGACTCGTGCCACTGAAATCAGTCAATCACCTAGAGCTGAAGTAGAGGTGACAGGAAATGAGGCAACCATGATGCAAATGTTCCAATCAATGATGAAGGTGGGGAAAGGTATAAAAATGGATAATAACATGATCAGCTTGTAAGCAAAAATTGCACCCAAGGAAGATGTGAATAGTATGAAAAAAGATATGAATATTATGAAAAATACCATGGCAACTAAAGAAGATGTGAATAATATGAAAAGATACCATGGCAATCAAGGAAGATGTGAGTAAAATAAACAGTACCAGGTTGAAAATAGACTGCGCATATGATGTTCAGAAAGACAACGTAGACTTAAAACAAGCTATGAGCGAAATAAGGAAAGAAATAGATGAAAAAGATGAGATATCAATAGAGACTGGAAAACTTCAAACACACCATCAGTCAACTAAATGCTAAACATAGCAAAATAGAGCAGTCATGGACATTTCAAGGAAGAAATACATATTGGACAAGTTAAACATCAAGACAAGATCCAAGATCTAACCTGCAAGATGGTTCAAATCCATTCCCAATTAAATGCTGAAGCAGAAATACATGATAAGGCTTTTGAAACTATGAATCAAAGTTTAAGATATCTGGAGGATAAAGTAACCTCTA
This sequence comes from Epiperipatus broadwayi, assembly GCA_028023455.1. Classification (NCBI taxonomy): domain Eukaryota; kingdom Metazoa; phylum Onychophora; class Udeonychophora; order Euonychophora; family Peripatidae; genus Epiperipatus; species Epiperipatus broadwayi. The sequence continues at coordinate 405,214 of JAQFVV010006277.1, read as the reverse complement.
GTGAATTGGAGACCTTCCTGAATAACAAATTTAGAAAAAGTAATTGAGAGCATAGAGACTCGGGACCATCTGGATCATGTGGACAAAACTTGATCATATATTATAAATGTTTGAGACCCAACTACACCAAAAAGCACAGAATTAAGATGCAACATATTGAGATTGATAAAATGACCCAGACTAATTAGAGATGACTTAAGGAACAGCCTGAAAATTGCCCTCAAAGACCCATATAGAATGAGTGACCAATACTAAAAATCAAAAACTTAATTCCAAACACAAACTTTGTGAACCTAGTAACAGCATTCAGAATGCTATCAGCTCAAATGACCACTATAAAAGAAAACTCACAACACATCAGTTTAAAAAGTTCAGATAAAGACAAGATTTGACCATCTTAGATGTCTATTGTGGCATCTACAATCACTATCAAGGGGATGATCCAGATAAGGGAAGCTGTTGGATCATGATAGAGAATGACACCATAAACCACTAAACAAAAAGATTCCCTATTCCATAAACTGCAATACTTATGAAGACTCCTTCACATTCATTAGGCCTATAGATGTTAATACTTAAAATGAATATTGAAGATGGACCTCAAGATCACAACCTGTACTCTAGACTACTCAAAATGAACTAACCACAAGATGATGCTTTAAAAAATGGAGTGTATATTACAACTGATGAGTACACTCACACCTACATTAATCACAAAATAACCCCCGGTTAATCCCACTAAAATAAATGTAGAGAAAGACAGACTAAGAGCACAAGGAAAACTTATGGATATGGCTAATAAAAAAAACAAAGATGGAAGAAATGAAAGGTGTCTCATGATTTTAAAGTAGGAGATAAAATCTTCATAGAAAATACCACATGTAAGTAAATGACAAGATAATACCTGCCATAAATTTTTCAATCAATATGAAGGACCATTTACAATCTTAAAGCAATCTGGTCACAATGCATTTTGGATTGATATTGGAAGAGAGGTATATGATACATATAACACATATCTTAAAACCAATGGACTCTCCAAATGACCACATAGTTACTTCATACAACTGGCAATCCAGCTAGAAGATAACAGCATTAGAAAAGAATAATGGAGCCATCATCAAAGGAAATGTATATAGGTGAATTATGTCAAAAAATGAATAAAGATATGCATGGCTAGGGATATTAAGTTTTGATGAGGGTATACCCAGGTAATGCTTAGTAGCACTGGGTTACCTTGAAACTAACCAAGGTCTGTCAATCCATATAGTAATGAATGCCCCAATATTTAGTTAGACCTTCAAAAATCCAGTAAGACTCACAAAAGAATGAAGGGTAGCAAATATATTCATGTACTATCTGCAATGAAGACACATTACCAATTAGATCCTGACCCTAAGACCAAAAACCCTAAGTCTAAATTACACTCTGAATGATATGGCCTAGCCATCAAAAGAATTAAAAAATCAAGAGAAAGTAGCTAGTGAATCATAAGTGACATGGGAACAAATTTCAAAACCCTTCAATTAGGCCAACGACAATCCAGCAATAAATTAACATCTACATATACATGTGTTAAAATTCTTAATTGTCAGTTAAAATTTTAACCTTGTAAGGGTAGCTTAAATCTTATCACACCATATCAGATTAAACTCTATCACCGAATTGTGCCATGGAAAATATGCTTAACCTCTAGATTACTAAGCATTTTAGTATATTTTTAAGACTCCCTTATACACATGTTAAACATTCAATTTATTAGTGATCAAAACACAATCCCACAAGAGCTTAATTTTTTCTACCATAATGAAAAAATTATAAGTACTCGAACTAAAACCCTAAAAAGTTCAGCCAAACATCAAAACAAAAAATCTGTTATACATCATGAACTAAACCAGAATAAGACATTTGACAAGAGAAAATAATGACCTAATCTCAAGAAACTCACTAGGCAACCAACTGTAGAAATGAAATTAAAATTTCAATAAATGTTTTAATTCAATTTCTATAAATAAAAATGTTTTAATTCAATTTCTATAAATAAACTCCACAATAGGAAATGAAATCAATGTATAAGGAAATGCAAGATTCAACAAACCATCAGCCGGAAATGAAGTAATCTTATTTTAACCTGAATATTGTATAAAAATAGTTCAATCTTCATTTTTTCTCTTTGAAAATAGTGCTTTCACTAAATAAAAGTCAAACTCATTATACTTAAAATTTGAATGCTATAAAATGGATATACATATACACCCAGGTCTCATTTTATGCAGATTTTTTAATGCAATTTTGAAGTTATGCAATTCATATTAATATCTTTTTATGCGGGTTTTCTTTCATGTGATAAAGAAGTTCATATTTTCTCTATATTAGATATCAAGAAATATAAATTATTAATAACTTATTTTGACTTGAAATACTTTTTTCCAAAAATGTTATATTAGCAGCTAGTGTGAATATGGCTTGAAGCTATTTACAAATCTTAGCTTCTATGTAATAACCTACTTATATTTATGAGTAAATAATAATAATAGATTTATACTTACGAGTATAAAAATATCGCTATATTAAAAAATTTTAAACTTTTAAAATATTTTGTTAGATATAACAGAAATAAATATTTTTTTAGATTTTTAAAAATATGTAATCAGAAATCATGAAGATTTTGTAAACTGAAAATAATCTTTCTAATTATAATGTATAATCTTTTTGTTTTGATTGCGATCTCATTTTTTTTAAATATAGAAACAAAATGTGAACATTTAAAATTTATTTCAGTAGTAAATAAATATATATATATCAAATGAAGACAAATTTATTATTTTCTGATAAGTAATAATCATTTAATCATAGATTTTATATTGATGTGTGAGACAAAGAAAAATGTCAGAAAATGCTGAAATCTGAGATTGCTGCAATGAACAACTTCTTAAATTCCAACGAGAGTTAAGTAGTTGTATGTCTGGATACTGTGAACTTTATAAACAATTAGTAAAATCATCCTCAAAGTATAATCACCGATTACATTGTCCACAGAAAACCATTAACATAGCATAAGACTAAAGGTGCCACTAGTTGTACTTCCTCTTGTGATGAATCTGATTTCTTACCAGTTCACAAATGAACCACATATTGTCAAATACCGATAATGATTAAAATATGTATGAAAAATGTAAAATTAAATACTGTAGTTAATAAAAAAAAAAGTAAAAGTTTGTCTTGTATCAATTTTTTTTCAAATATTTAAATTTTTTTATTAGTCATACTTTATTTCCTTATTTTTTTATAATTATAAATTTTATTAAACACACATTATTATATTAAGTAATATTTACTAAGGCTGTAACCTTAGGAATAAGCGTCTGAAAAATTTGAAGGTAGGGACCTCTACAGGTCTTAGCCATGCCCTGTAGAGGTCCCTACCTTTAAATTTTTCAGACACTTATTCCTAAGGTTACAGCCTTAGTAAATATTTTTTTATGCAAATTTTAAAGTAATTTTTCCTTGTTGATTTGCATTTATGTGATTTCTGAAAATTACAAAACATATTCCCCATTTTTCAAGTTAAGTCGATTTGGTAATCATCTGAAATTCGGGCACAGCCGCCTGATGGTGTTGTTTATGTGTCAAAACATGTTTCTGCGGCCAGCCTTATGGCTAATACATTAACTGAAAGGAGACCCTTTGATTCCTCTTGGAGGCCTTAAAGGAACCGAGCAGGGCAAATTCCTAATGACCACTCCATACGTTCTTGTCGTTGAAGCTGTTATTACTATGTGATTATTCATATAGTATACGAACATGGATGGGCTGCTCACCAACACACATTAGCCAGCGTGGTGAGTTTATTAGCTTTTTACCTCTGAGTTTAAGATCAAGAAACACCATGGTCTTTCTTCTCAGTGCCTGATAAGGCAGAATGAATGTTTGTGTAAATGATAAATATTTTTCCAATACATATATACAATTATGACAGTCAAAAATAAAGCATGGCTCTTATTCCCAGGAGGCTGTAAAGTCACCAACCAAGGCAGCGGTTGGTGGCCAAAGGCGGAGGGTGCTAAGAATCCCCTGATTGCGGACCCAGGCTGCCATTTGATGATGACTTTTTATTTAGGTACTTACAACTGCAGATCACTTTCAAGTGAAGGAAGATTGCAAGAATTAGAAGAACTGTCTTATATTAAATGGGACATTATTGGACTTTGTGAAGTTAGAAGAAAAGGTGAAGAAACAATTGATTTAAAAAGTGGACATATACTCTATTATAAAGGTACACATATTGGAAATACAAGTGGAGTAGGTTTCATTATAAATAAAAAGTGGAAGAACAATATTGTGGAGATTGATGGTGTATCAGACAGAGTGGCAAGATTAGTTATACAACTTAATAGCAGATACCAAATGCAGGTTTATGCCCCAACAAGTTCTCATAGTGATGAAGTAGTAGAAGATTTTTATATGGATGTACAAAAGCCTTTTGATCAGAGTAAACAACATTTTAAAATTGTTATGGGAGACTTTAATGCTAGAATTAGTAGACAAATGAAAGATGAAATTGCTGTAGGTAATTTTGGTTATAGTAATAGAAATGAGAGAGGACATAGACTTGTGGAGTTTGCAGAAAAAGAAAAACTTTATATTATGAATTCATTTTTTGAAAAAAATGTTAAAAGGAAATGGACATGGAAGCATCCAAATGAAGGTACAGCAGAATTGGATTATATTTTGACTAACAGGAAATACATATTTCAAGATTGTAATGTTCTTAATAAATTTAACACAGGAAGTGATCATCGATTAGTAAGGAGTAAAACTAGAGAGACAAAAATTATTAAGAAAAACAATATTTACAGTTGATATTCCTAATCTTCAGAAACATTCTAATGAATTTAAATTAGAGCTTACAAATAGGTTTCAAGTGTTAGGAGATTTTGAACATGATTCAGATTTGAATGAAATTAATATGAAAATAACTGATACACTTTTAAAAACTGCAACAAAGATAGCTGGTAGAAAAAAGCAGCAATTGACTAATAAGATTTCTACTGAGACTAGAGAATTTATGAAGAAAAGAAGGAATATGAAGATATACAAAAATGATGGATTAAAAAGAATTGAATATCTCGAATTTTGTAAAATGGTACGGAAAAGAGTTGAAAATGATATAAGAAAGTATAACTGTGAAATAGCAAGGAAAGCTGTAGAAGAAAATAAAAGTCTCAAGAATGTTAAACAACATTTTGGTTTTTGTAGAAAATTTATATCTGCAATAAGAAAAAAAGATGGAATTATTACTAAAAAGAGAGATGACATCATGAAATTGGTAGAAGATTTTTATCAAGAATTATATAGTAATAAAGAACAAGTACCTCCAATATCTATTACATCTTCCGAATTGCCCAGAATTTTAAATGAAGAAGTGAGACATGCAATTAAATGTATGAAGAAAGGAAAGGCTCCAGGAAATTATGGAATTATAATTGATATATTAAAAGAAGCAGGTGAAGAAATAGAAACAATTTTAGCAAAGTTATACACCAAATGTCTAAATGATAAAGATGTACCGGAAGATTGGAAGAATGCAGTAATAATATTAATATTTAAAAAAGGTGATAAGGAAGATATTAGAAATTACAGACCTATCAGCCTTTTATCAGTTTTATATAAACAATTTTATCAAGATAATTACAACTCGTCTACAGAGAACTTTGGATTTCCACCAACCAAGAGAACAAGCTGGATTTAAAAGTGGTTTTAGTACAATAGATCATATCCAGGTATTGAGAGAAGTCATAGAGAGGACAAATGAATATGAGTTGTCATTATGTTTTGGATTTGTAGATTATGAAAAGGCAATGCAACAGCAACAATTAGATTACATAATGATACTGGTTTTGGATTTGTAGATTATGAAAAGGCAATGCAACAGCAACAATTAGATTACATAATGATACTGGAAAAATCAACATTGAGAAAGGTGTAAGACAAGGTGACTCCATATTTCCAAAACTTTTTACAGCAGTGTTGCAAGAAGTATTTTGTGGATTAAAATGGGAAACTAAAGGAGTGAAAGTAAATGGAGAGTATTTAAGTCATTTAGATTTCGCAGATGATGTTGTTGTTTTTGCAAATAATGCTTCAGAGCTGCAGGAAATGTTGCAGGAGTTAGCAGATGAAAGTAGAAAAGTAGGACTAAAGATAAATGTTAAAAAGACTAAAGTAATGTTTAATCGATTTGCTCAAAATATGAAAATAAAGATTGATTATGAAGAATTAGAAGAAGTTAACAGTTACAAATACCTTGGTCAGATTATTAATACAGATGAAAACATAATGGAGGAAATTAATCATAGAATTAAACTTGGTTGGAGTGCTTTTGGTAGAAATAACTTGATACTAAAAGGAAATATGCCTATGTGTTTGAAAAGGATGGTTTTTAACAAATGTGTTTTACCAGTTCTTACTTATGGATCTGAGACTTGGACACTTAATAGAAGAGCAATACAGAGACTTCAGACCACTCAAAGGAGTATGGAATGATGTATGTTGGGAATAACAAGAAGGGATCGAAAACGCAATGTATGGGTGAGACAACAAACAGGTGTTACTGACCTTATTGAAAAAATTAAAAGATTGAAATGGAGTTGGGCTGGACATATTGCTAGAAGAGATGATAATAGATGGACAATTGAAATTTTAAACTGGATTCCAAGAGATTATAAAAGACCCAGAAATAGACCGCATGTGAGATGGATGGATGAAATAAGAAAATGTGCAGGGGTATTGTGGGGAAGAGAAGCTAAAGATCGGAGAAGATGGATTAAACTTGGAGAGACCTTCATCCTGCAGTGGATTGATAATGGTTGATGATGATGATGATGAATTCATTGCAGGCCACTTTACATGACATTGCCCAAAAATATTACGGCCTGTTTTGTGCTTCAAAACTATTTATACATATTTGTTCTATTCATAGCTGATTACCGTATTGCTTGAGGGTGTTTTAATTTCAAGTTGGTACAACTTTTCAAATCTCCATAATAGAGTCATTTATATTTACATAATGTTAATTACTAATAATTGTCATATGGTCCCCACCCTCCCCTAAAAAATGTTAATATTTAAAAAATTGACAATGGGTATGTTAGAACACACTTCGACAAAACTCACATGATAAGTCACATTTCAGCATGGAAAATATACGAGACCAATAAAAAGTCTGAGAACGTGTAATTTTTAAACTTTTCAGAATTGCCGAGTACAAAAAGTGAGACCATGTTTTTTTTTCAGGCACATAATGTCCTCCCAAATACCAGACTTTTTATTACAGCAATAAAATAATAAATAAGTTGAAAAAGTCCAAAGTTTGTGTAGTTTTTTTTTTATTTCATTAGAAATTGACAAGTATTTGGATTATCGGTTTTCAGCGGGGTTAAAATAAATGACTATTTTTGTTGACTTTTTGTTAATAATAACAAAGTATGAAACCCTCCCCCACCCCAAAGCAGTTTATTGTAAAAGGCAAAAAAAAAAGGATAATTCAAACGAAATATAAATAAAAGTAAAAAGTGAGAAAAAGTTGTTGAAAAAAAAAGAAATTATTGACTTTTTGTTACAATTATTTTTTTGAGTGTGGGTGTTTGTAAACAATTTTTTACCCCCAAAAAATACAAAAGTTACTTTTGATTTAATAAGAAAAACCATTTGGTCAAAAAAAAAAAAAAAGGTAGAAAAAATTTGAAACAATTCGCAAATAATTGCATTATATTTTTTCAGCAGGGTTAAAACAAGTTGGGTTCAAATAAATTACTATTTTTGTTTACTTTTTTTAATAATAACAGTATGAAAGCTCCCCAAAAAGCTGTTTATTGTAGAAGCCAAAAAAAAAAGGCTAATTCAAATGAAATATAAATAAAAGTAAAAAAAAAAGTTGTTTAAAAAAAAAGTTATTGACTTTTTGTTACAATTATTGATCTGAAGGTGGGGGTTTCAAAACAATTTTTGAACCCCCAGCAACACGAAAGTTACTTTTGATTTAATAAGAAGAAAAACAATTTAGTCAACCAAAAAAAAGTAGAGCAAAGTTGAAACAAATCCATTATATTTTTTCGGCGGGGTTAAAACAAGTTTTTTCATCTGTGAAACAGTCCAAAGTTTTAAAATTCAAAAAATAAATACAAAATTAAATTACCAAAATTTGTTGAATAAGAACAGTCCAAAGTTTTAAAATTCAGAAAAATAAATACAAAATTAAATTACCGAAATTTGTTGAATAAAGAAAAATGTCAGGTTAAAAAAAATGAATATAAAAATTTGTTTATTAAAAACGAAATTATGTTATAAATGAAATAAAAATTTGTTTAATCAAAAAAAAAAAAAATTGTGTTCTATAAAAAAAACATTTGATTGAATTTTGTATAGCATCAACACTCCAAATGGTCATGCCCAGATTTCAGATGATTACCATCTATTTTTATGCAATTTTTTTTAATGCGGGTTTTCTGCAGAACCTATCTACTGCATAAAATGAGATCCAGATGTATTTGAAATGAAATGGATTTTGAATAGCACTGAAGTAATGAGAAAGCCAAATCAGCAATTAAATTCAAAATTAATAAGTAAATTGTTCAATTTAAAGAAGTAAATAATTTTTTTAAATTTTATTTTAAGAAACATTAACTATTCGCACATGAGCAAAAAGTAAATAGTCACTAATAACAGGAAAAGAAGCAAAATAATTCTTATACATATATCGCTATTATATGCTAAACTGGAATCACATGATATTCGTATATATGATCTAGATCACTGTACAATGTTTTCCAGCTAAAGTAATGATGCTGTAGCAGCTAATGTCATTTCTGAAACCATGGAAGCACAGTTACTTCAATTATATATTGCCACAAAATCTAAAGAGACATGTCTTTAGAGAAATGCCTGCATATGAATCAAGAGAAATCAACTTGGAGAAGAGCAGTCCTATTGTTTTCAAGCATCGTTATACCCCTTTCCAAAGGAGCAGTGTGTTATAATTATCCAAGGAGATTGGCCTTAAAAAGGATGGACTGATAATATGAAGGACATTCCCAGCAAACTCATCAGACTTTAGCCAACAATTGATTGGAAATTTTGATTTTTGTTTTCTATTATTTTTTTTCATTAAGTGTCTAAACCTCAAAAAGTTCATTTGAAGAATAAAGGTCAGAAGCAGTTATGGTTTAATTATGCCTTTTTTGTTTGTTATTAAATAAAATTTAGGTTTGCTTGCCCTTCCATCACCAATATGACTGATATACTAATGGGGAATGAAACCATGTAAGATTTTGATAATATCCCACATTAAGTACATATACTAAATACAGGACAGAATTTTAGTTAGTTTATCGTTAAATAATATTTTGTGTTCTTTTCCTTTTTCAGTATAATTGACTTACATTCTTGCGTGGATGCTCTTTCTATTATAATTAGAGGTATTCATAGATAAGGAAGGATCCCCAAGAAGATCGATAACCATCAACATGAACTGGGCAAGGATAATCATTTAAATGTGACCAAATAGTATTGATTTATCCATTCAAATTTTTGGTTTTATAAAATTATTTTTCTTTATATGTATGCATTTCTAAATAATTGATAAGTACATGAATTTTTATCATGGTTAGTGATAAGAATTTTCATTATTTTAAATGACAATGTGGTAGAAGCTCATTTTTGACATAGCTGATTATATAACTCTCTATTGTTAAACTATTTTGCATTATTTTTTTTTTTGTTATCATTCAATAAATGTTATAAAATTTATTCTTCTAATCTGGTCTCTTGCTCATCATTATTATGTAGCTCATCATCATTACTATTAGTAGTATTACTACAAATAGGCATTCACACCAATTAATATAACCTTGAATATGTATATGCACACACACACACACCAGTGATACTAGAGAATACTTAAGAGTTTGGATAATCACTCGTCTATATAGAGATGCAATAGTTACTGATGAGTAATTTTTTTTCCTGTTAAGAGAGTCTAAAGCAATTACTCCCTGAATTTGAGGACGGAGCCAGGAATGTATGAGAACTGGATGAATCAATCCAAATTGTGCCTAAGTTAATGAAAACATACAGAGATAGTTTATTGGAAGTAGATACAATCATAGGCTATCTATTTTATCACATAATCATTTGCATCATATCCAAAGACAAAGTCTTACCATACTAAGATGTACTCCCCCTCCTGAGTAATCACCTGACCCATTACATCTGGGACCAAATGTGTTGGGCATGGACATCATGTTTCTATGGATATCCAGCTATTGAACTTATAATTTAAAAAAAAAAATTTTTTTTTTGGATCTTTTTTCTTAGTTTTACAATGTATAACAACTACAAACTTACACATGTAGTGTATAACCACCACGAACTTACACATGTAGTGTACAATTGATATAGGCAACCACAGGATTGATGAATGCATATAGCACTTTTTTTTCTTATTTTAAAATTACTTTGAATAATTATGTCAAATGGAAACTATATTCAAAATGACAAATGCAAATTGATAAATGATGAAATGAGCTGTGATTGAAAATTAAATAAATAATCAATGAATAAACCGAAGTTAAAGTAGATGAGTCGGGGAAAATAAAAGACTAGGCTTTAAAATAGGCAATAAAAATATTTAAAAAAAGAGGTAAGTTGGAACCAAATGATGACATAAAACCCTATGGTACACATCTGCTTTGTATCTATAAAACAAACCTTGTATTTTAAACTCTAAGCAAATTTTTTCATGATAACTAGAAGTAAGAAGTATTTTTTGAACATTGATAGAAAACATTTACTTGAACCAGAAAGCAGTAATGACAGTGAAATGGAAGAGACTACTGTTAGTAATGACAATCTTTGTCTAGCCAAGTTCCTGGGGGGAGTCTATAAGTGAAACAAGATTTTCCACATGTACAGGAAGAGAAGGCATCTCAAACTTTAGAGACTCCTGCCACTGAAATCAGTCAACTACCTAGAACTGAAGTAGAGGTGATAGGAAATGAGATGACCATGATGCAAACGTTCCAAGCAATGACGAAGATGAGGGAAGGTATAAAAATGGATAGTAACATGATCAGCTTGGAAGAAAAGATATGAATAATATGAAAGATACCATGTTAATCAAGGCAGATGTGAGTAAAATAAACAGTAACATGGCAACAAAGATGGAGGTTGAAAATAGACTATCTGTGCATATGAAGCAGCTGTCTTTAGGCTTAAAGAGTATTCAGAAAGAACACAGACTTAAAACAAGCTATGAGAAAAATAAGGATAGAAATAGATGAAAATGACAGGATGTCAACAGAGACTGAAAGACTTCAAACACACCATTACCAGTCACCTAAATGCTTAAAGCGAAATTGTGCAGAGTTGTGAACATTTCAAGGAAGAAATACACTGAACAAGTTAAAATCAAGACAGGATCCAAGAAGATCTAACCTTCAGGATTGACAAAATCCATTCCCAACTAAATGCTATAGCAGAAGTACATGATAAGGCTTTGACACTATGAGTTAAAGTTTGAGACATCTGGAAGATAAGATAGCCTCTAGTGCATTGGAGATCCTCCCAAACAATAAATTTAATAAAAGTATTTGAGAGCATAAAAGAGACTCAGGACCAGCTGGATCACATAGGCAAACTCATTGATCATAGATTATAAATGCTTGAGATCCAGCTACACCAAAAAGTACAGAGAAATGAGATGCAACATATAATGGAACTGCTGGATACACCATACAATGATGTGAATACGACTCAGTAATTGGATGACTTGAATACAATGTGTCAACCAACCTACAAGTCATATCCTAAATTTATGATTTGACGATACATTTGGGTGCATCAGATGTTATTGAATCAGGAATGGCATATAATAAAGGGAGCACATCTCATTACAGTCAGACCTAGGCCTTTGAATAGCATGCTAAAGATGTCACAATGAAATGTCTAGTTCCAAGTCACATCTACTATCAATATGCTAACTTATAATTTACTAAAATATTTCAATGTAACCCAAACTAGTGCATATCCATTACAACTCCCTTTTTGGGCCCCATTACACCATGGAATTCAAACTCAGGGAGTTCTTGCATTCAGCTCTCTTCAGAGGTGGACTTCCTCAATTAACCAAATATGCCTATTTATAAGCATAGATATAGGAAAATACTGATGATCAATTATTTTAAAGAGCAATACATAATGATGATGATGAAACTTTTAATGATCTAAAGGCACAATGATGATGGTGATGATCAAACATCTAGTGAAATAAATGCACAATGATGATGGTGATGATCAAACATTTAGTGAAATAAATGCACAATGATGATGGTGATGATCAAACATCTATGTGATGATGATGGTGATGATCAACATCAAGTGGTATAAATGCATAATGAAGATGGTAATGACCAAACAGGGATCAGATTGTTTTAAAAAACCTAATATGTTTATTAACAACATATATAATAAATATTTACAAACAAAAAATAATAAAATAAAGATTCGTTTATCAAGAATGGTTTTCTATCATTTTGATGGCTTCACACAACAGAAACAAAATAATTTGAAATATATTATATTCAAAATTATATTATATAATTCATTAAATATATACATTTAAAAAAAAAAGAGTTCACTAATTCTAAAATTATCCCATTAATGTAATTATTAGAATATTTTTAGGTTAGGGTACATATATTTATAACTATTTCTTTTATTACAATATACCTATAGCCCCACTCCTATTTATATATTTAAGTCCTAGTAAAATTAATGATAGATATGAAAAAGACCTTTTACTCAGTGGGTTAATTGTGCACTCAGAAATAAAACAAAATTATAAGTAAATATGGTATATTATTAAAACTTATTAGTAAATAATAGTTTTGTTTGTCCTAAAGTTTGCCCTCAATGTTAAATATATAAAAACCTTACTTGAGTTCGCCTTGATGGATCAGTGTTGAATTTCCAGAGGAATCTGTAAATTTACTTTTATTAAAAAAATAATACATATGAATTGGCTATGATTCCTTTTTTTTTAAATACATCAACATATGACACATCTATTCACTGCTTCCACTTTTAAATTGCAGGTGATCGAATTTGAAAATGAATCTTGAATACGCAATAAAAAGATTACAATACATAAACTTTCAAATAGCAACAATAAAGAAAAATAATAATAAACACGTGAATCAAAACAAAATATATATATCCTGAGGAAAACAAGCATTTTGTCTACGGTTAAGAGTTTATAAATATAAATGTCAATCTCCATATATAGCATTCCTGTTCACCAACTCTGTTAATATTCATATATTTCATGTTGCTTGGTTAAAACAAACACATACAAAGTATCTCTCCTGAACATATATAAATCCATTGAAGATTGATATTCACCAGCATTCTCTAGATATTTTGATGGAAAATTTTATAATTCCATAATGACATTGAAGCTAGCTTTGGAACATCCTACAGTACTGGTTTCTTTACCCCACACATTGTAATAATTCCTTTATAATTGAGTATATAAAAATAGCTTTTAAAGAAAACAGTCAATTTCTAGTAGTTTCACATTTCCTTTGCATGATTTCCATAATAATGAATTTTAGCTTGCAGAATAAATTAAGTCATTAGTTCATTCCTGCTAATTATAAATTGAAGTTTAACTTTCCAGTTTCCTTCTATCTAAAATAAAGATTTTAATATTAATTTTAAAATACATATTCTTACTGTTTACTTTCCTTTTTAAACGCTGAATATTTTTTTAAAAAAAAATATATAAAAGACTTTTTTTTATTATGTCTTGACAGTTCTGTTCTTAAACCACAAGTGAATAACACTGCATTATTTTCCTCATGCTAGCTAAAATCTATTGTTATAACTTAAAAAAACATTATAAAACATTATTATTTTTATTTAATCTTCATTCTTTCAAATTCGATCACTTAACAACAATTTTGACCTCATATAATTTTGATCTTTGATTATGTCCATCTTATAAGACAATCAGTTAGTATTTTAGTTAATGATATTAAATGAATAAAAGAAAAACAATTAACTTCTACAAATAGAAAAACATATTAGCTTATTATAACGGAATTATATTTAAAGTCTAAATTGGGCTTGTTAAATATAACGGGATGATTAAATTCACCAGAAAGAGGATATGCATGTCACTACAATCAGACTTTGGGTCTTCAAGTAGAATGCTAGAAATGAATCTATGAAATACTAAGTCCATGATTACATCCATCTTTATTATACTAGCTCAATAATTTTTAAATAAATTTTGATATAATTTAGACTAGTTCATCCATCTCTCATCCCTCTTTCAGTCACCATTATCCACGCTATTCAAACTCATGGAGAATTTGCAATTAGCTCTTTTCAGGGATGATTTCAAAATCAGTCATTATCTAATACGCCTTTATATAAGCATTAACTAATAATTGATATTCATATGATATTTATAATACTAACTAATATATATATAATATAATTTAATAATGATTAGACAAAGAGATCAGGTTAATAACTCAATATTTAATAAACAATAAAAAATATAATGTAAAATATAAATAAGATATCAATAAATAAATAAGGATGAATTTTATCATTTCAAAATATTAATAAATAATATTCCCATCTAACACGCTATGATAAAATTCTGTTATAATAAACTATTCAAAAGTAAATAATATAATTTAAATTAACAGATATGTAAAACAATATAAATTTTAAAATTAATAATTTAAATAACTTATTAATTTAGTTACAGTTTTTATTCAAATGTTCTATAATTATTAATATATAAGTACTATTTACAATTGTATAACTTATATATTATATGTATTTATAATAAATAAAATACATTAAATGTTTATTATATTATATAATAAATCTATTTTAAATATCTGCTAAATTATAACCATTTTTTTATATTTCATTTAATTTTGATGAATTATGTCAAACTTTCAATTCGGGTTTATAATATTAAATTTAGATATTCCTATTAAAATATAATGATGCCAAATTTGAAATAAAAATAATAATAATAAACATATTAAAATAATATAAGTATTATTACATTCAAATATCAGCCTTTCAAGCTAATTGTGCAAACGCTTTTGCGAGTGTTAATAATAAATGAATACTTTCCTCTCCAATAAGTATTATTATAATATATATAAATAAATAAAGAAAAACTTATTTTCCAGAGTTAAGAATAGATATTTAAGTCTGTAGTTCATAATCCTAATGAAGATCTTTTACGAAATATATTAATCCATTGGTATAATGATGATTTATTTATCCTTAATTGATAAACTGTTAATAATATTCAATGATTTGATTGATATAATATAAAGCAAATATCCTTCGTATATTGATGTTCTTATTCTCCATTATTATTAGACGTTCTATACAACAAATATTTCAAAATAGCATGTAAGTTGGTTTCGAAACCTTTACGATATAACGTTGTTTATACTCACTACACATTGAAATATTCTTTATATATATAATTATTTTAAATTTATATATATATCTGTAGAATAACGAAGTGTTAAAATAACGTAGTTTCCAAAAACTCAAATAGATGTTCTTTTCTTTTATATTGCTATTCCTTTTAAGATTTAATAGAAAATTAAAATATTTTCCTTATAGTCTTTTAATCCATAGATTTGTCTTAATTTGGAAGAGTTAATATTTAATTCCAAATGTTGAATAGTAATATTTATAAAAGAAAAAGTTATTTAAAAAGAAATCATTTCTTTTCTTCTCTTCAATTGCTAAAGACAGAATGAATCTCCTCGTGTGTTTTGCTTCAATTTCATGCTTAATTTAAATATTAATTGTTATCAATAAATATTAAGGTCTAGACAAAAATTATTAAGAAAAACTATATTTACAGTTGATATTCCTAATCTTCAGAAACATTCTAATGAATTTAAATTAGAACTTACAAATCGGTTTCAAGTATTAGTAGATTTTGAACATGATTCAGATTTGAATGAAATTAATATGAAAATAACTGATACACTTTTAAAAACTGCAACAAAGATAGCTGGTAGAAAAAAGCAGCAATTGACTAATAAAATTTCTACTGAGACTAGAGAACTTATGAAGAAAAGAAGGAATATGAAGATATGCAAGAATGATGCATTAAAAAGAATTGAATATCTCGAATTTTGTAAAATGGTGCGGAAAAGAGTTGAAAATGATATAAGAAAGTATAACTGTGAATTAGCAAGAAAAGCTGTAGAAGAAAATAAAAGTCTTAAGAATGTAAAACAACATTTTGGTATTGGTAGAAAATTTATATCTGCAATAAGGAAAAAAGATGGAATTATTACTAAAAAGAGGGATGACATTATGAAATTGGTAGAAGATTTTTATCGAGAATTATATAGTAATAAAGAACAAGTACCTCCTATATCTATTACATCTTCCGAATTGCCCAGAATTTTAAATGAAGAAGTGAGAAATGCAATTAAATGTATGAAAAAAGGAAAGGCTCCAGGTAATGATGGAATTATAATTGATATATTAAAAGAAGCAGGTGAAGAAACAGAAAAAATATTAGCAAAGTTATATACTAAATGTCTAAATGATAAAGATGTACCGGATGATTGGAAGAATGCAGTAATAATATTAATATTTAAAAAAGGTGATAAAGAAGATATTAGAAATTACAGACCTATCAGCCTTTTATCAGTTTTATATAAAATTTTTACCAAGATAATTACAACTCGTCTACAGAGAACATTGGATTTTCACCAACCAAGAGAACAAGCTGGATTTAAAAGTGGTTTTAGTACAGTAGATCATATTCAAGTATTGAGAGAAGTTATAGAAAGGACAAATGAATATGAGTTGTCATTGTGTTTTGGATTTGTAGATTATGAAAAGGCATTTGATTCTATAAACATTTCTTCAGTGATTAAAGCATTGGATCATCAAGGTATAGATCCAGGATATTGTCATATTTTAAAGAATATTTATAAAAATGCAACAGCAACAATTAGATTACATAATGATACTGGGAAAGTCAACATTGAGAAAGGTGTAAGACAAGGTGACTCCATATCTCCAAAACTTTTTACAGCAGTGCTGCAAGAAGTATTTTGTGGATTAAAATGGGAAACTAAAGGAGTGAAAGTAAATGGAGATTATTTAAGTCATTTAGATTTCGCAGATGATGTAGTTGTTTTTGCAAATAATGCTTCTGAGCTGCAGGAAATGTTGCAGGAGTTATCAGATGAAAGTAGGACTAAAGATAAATGTTAAAAAGACTAAAGTAACGTTTAATCGATTTGCTCAAAATATGAAAATAAAGATTGATTATGATGAATTAGAAGAAGTTAAGAGTTACAAATACCTTGGTCAGATTATTAATACAGATGGAAACATAATAGAGGAAATTAATCATAGAATTAAACTTGGTTGGAGTGCTTTTGGTAGAAATAACTTGATATTAAAAGGAAATATGCCTATGTGTTTGAAAAGAAAGGTTTTTAACAAATGTGTTTTACCAGTTCTTACTTATGGATCTGAGACTTGGACACTTAATAGAAGATCAATACAGAGACTTCAGACCACTCAAAGAAGTATGGAGAGATGTATGTTGGGAGTAACAAGAAGAGATCGAAAACACAATGTATGGGTAAGAGAACAAACAGGTGTTACTGACCTCATTGAAAAAATTAAAAGATTGAAGTGGAGTTGGGCTGGACATATTGCTAGAAGAGATGATAATAGATGGACAATTGAAATTTTAAACTGGATTCCAAGAGATTGTAAAAGACCTAGAAGGAGACCACATGTAAGATGGATGGATGAAATAAGAAAATGTGTAGGGGTGATATGGAGAAGAGAAGCTAAAGATCAGAGAAGATGGATTAAACTTGGAGAGACCTTCATCCTGCAGTGGATTGATAATGGTTGATAATGATGATGATGATGATTTATCTTTAACTTCAAATCTGGCAATTACTCAAAAGCTTGACATTAAAGTATGTATTATTTAAAATTCACATGTATATATAAATAGTATATATGTATATGTATACATATTAAAATACTCAAATAGATTTTATATTTATAAACAATTTCATTAGAGATAAGAGTATGTTAGGTTAATAATAATAACTGGAAGTTACTATTATATTATAAATATGTTGATATATGTATATACTTCCTGTATATAATGAATTTGTTTGCTTTCTCAATAATAGATAAGAGAAAATAAGAATTAATTTCTCAAACATTAGTTTATATGTATGTTTATATATGCACATACATGTGTATAAGCAAGTATGTAGGATAAATTATTTGCCTATCACTTGGTCTGAATTTAAACATTGTGAAAGAAACTGGGACAGGTGTGAAGGTTAGTTGTAAGCCATCTCTTACAACATCCTCTCCTAAACAGTTAAAATTTTAAATTTGATTTTAAATTTTAGCACTCACAAGTACGATAAGAATGTATGATTACTTTGGGTTTGGTGAAGGGTTGCTACATTAATTGCCTTACTTTCTAACATTTTTTTCTTTCTATTATGTAACAGATGGTTTTGGGAAGTTCAAATAGTGTGCTGGATTTAGAGCTTTGATGGTTTTATACTGGAGGCATAACCAAGAATGTGTCTCTGTTACAGAAGGCACATGAAGATATTTATTTTCCAACCTTCTCCATGCTCCTTTGAGGTTTATTGGACTTTGAAGGTCTACCCAAATATCAAAACATGTTTAAGTTAGCCTCTAGATATTCCCATGATTGCATCTATGTGTTACTTGGAAAATACCCTCATCAAACTTAATATCCCTAACCCTGTACTATATATATGCGTTTATACACATATTTTTTTATTATACATTGCACTTGCTATTTTTACAAAGTTTACCCATTTTTATTTATTTATATATCTCGGCTATGTTAACAATTTCCTGATATCCTGAATTGTTACTAATGTCCAAAATAAGGCTTTAAGATATGGGCATTATAAGTGCCACAAACATCTCTTCCTTGTTTTACCCATAAAGCATTGGAACCTGATTGCTTAACAATGGTATAAGGTCCCTCATACGTATTACTAAACTTATGATACTTACCTTCCTGTGGTTTACTACGATGTGGAGTTTTTATTAGCACTGTCTCCAATTCTGAATTCATGTTTAGATCTTCTTACATTCTGATATCTATGATTTGCATATTAAATTGCTCTCAAGCTCACAATATATCCTTTATTAATCTATTATAATTCTCATGGCTACAGGTTTATATTTATTGTAACCATAACTATTTTAAAACACTATAAGGAATGTTAAATAAATTTATTACTCAATCTCAGACTTTTGTTAGCTTAAAACTTATGTTCATTTAAATGACTGAATAGGTTATTCTACATTTAAGGAAATAATAATTAAAAATCTAAGGTTTTATACAATAAATAGATGTCTTCATTTATAACATATCTTTGGGCAGGTATTTTCTTTGTCAGTATCTATCATCCAAATTTCTCTCTTTACACATGAACCCATCATTTTTTATACAAAATCATAGTGGATTCAATTTCTCTCCATAGTACTTCTATGTGTTCCAATGGTCTGCAATCTTTGAAGGTCTTCCCTAATGTGCTTTTTAAGCAATGTTATTCACATGGGCCTTCGTATGTATTGCACAACTTGTGTAACCATGTATCCATTCGCTTAATGGACCACAACATGATGGTTTGCCTTTCCATCTTGGGATTTTTCATACCCAGGTCATCATCAGGATCATAAAGAAGTTTAGACTTCCACAGAGCATGACTAAGATGATCAAAGATATAAGGTCTAACCTTTTGAAAATGTGCTTATCCCTTGAAATGGTTTTTTGAACTAACAATGCTTCATTTTTTACACCATCATCATGACTATATGTTTTGACGGCTTGCTTTAAACTTTTGACTGTTTATTCAAATCATTCTGAGTTCTTTGGTTGCATGGTTTCATTATTTCCACACTTCTTGTGGATGGAATCACGGTGTGAGCATTAGTGCCACTTTGATTCATCTTTGGTATTAACCTTTCTAAATTAGACTTGAATGAATAATCCTCAATACCATTTTTGAATAACTAATGTATGATCAGTGGAAAATTCAGGGTCAAGTGAGACTTCTGCAATGTAAGAATGTCTGGTTCTTTAAGAAGATTCAAAAATGAAACCACGCAAATTATTCTGTAAGATAATGGCTTGTTGTCATTTATCTAATCTGCAAATTATAATCTCATCATTTCCTTCACAGGTAGTAGACCATTTTCCAATGGCTAAACATGTGGAACCAGATGAGAATAAAATAGACTGACCGAAAGTGCCAAGCTTAACTTGATTGCTTGTACTCTGTAATTTTTTAAAAACCATTTGCGAGCTTCAAGATCATCTGAGACATCCATGGAACTACCATCAGGGTACATCGTAATAAATTTCCTATTTATAATAAACCTAAAACAATCAATATTGCCATCAGATAATTCTAAAATTGTGACATCACTCCAAATATAAAGGTGATGTTGATTACACGCACTCTACCAGTTACACTTATAATACGGTTTATTCAGCAATATCTCTTTTCCATCTTTAATCATAAGTTCTTCAGCTGCTTCTTTATTCAATACTGGAGTGGTTACTGATATGTTGTTCCCTTCATGTTTCCTTTCTGTGAAGTTTATTTGTGGGGTTGGTAATGAATACTTAGATTATTCTGATCTATGTTCGGTACTATCTCTCCCAAACTAAGATTTATAGGATGCTCTTCTATCTCATCTTTGGAGACCTCAGATATCCAACCAATAGAAAATTTGGTGTCAAGTAAAATTTTACCAATAAAAGAATGTTTATTGCCAACATTGGATTCAAAAATAAAAACAGGCACATTTTTTTGTAAGATAATAGCCTGTTGAGGTTCATTTGAGTGATGGGTAATCATATCTTTTTTACATTTAAAAGACCAATTTCCCATGAGTGAACATGCTGAACTAGATGAAGATAGAATAGATTGACTAGGAATATGAGGTTTAACTTGACTACATGCCCTCTGCAGTTCTTTTAAACGTGGTTCACAACTTATTATATTAATTGAATAATCTCGTGTTACCAGTAGAGAACATAATAGTAAATTTTCCATCCATAATGAATTGGAACCATCCCACACTATTATGTGACAGCCTTAAAATTATAGCATTATTCCAAATGTAGAGCCAACATTGATCATGAATAATGCACCAATCATGCCAATGATAAGGTTTACCACATAAAAATTTCATTTCCAACTTTGAGTGTAGTATCCTTATTGTGAAGTTTTCCACTTTCCAGTGTAACTCCATCTTCTTTAATACTATTTACATTGTCCATATCATCATTTAACTTTGTCAGCATGCTGCTCATCCCTTTTATTCATGTTATTGATATCAGTTTTAGTTGCCATTTTTGCCCCCAAGTTGTTGATATCAGTCATTTCTGTTTTCATATTATCCATCTTACTATTTAGATCATTGCTCATGCTACTCATGTTTGATTCTAATCTACCTATTTCAGTTTTCATTTCTATTTCATACTATTGATATCTGCTTTAGTTGCCATTTTTGCCTCCAAGATTCGATTAATATCCTCCTTGATGCTGTTCATTTCTGCTTTCATTTCTCAGAGCATTTTCATGATGGTCATATTTTCAATTTCATGTACTACTTTCATTTTGGGTGCTCGATTAATCTTATCAGTGGGGAGTTCTTGCATCTGGAAAGCTATTTGACTTTCCCCTTGTCTGTGATTCATTCTCATTCATCATAAACCCCCCAGGAGTTTGGATCGATAAAGACCCCTCCCCATTAATCACTTTCCCCTTCAACAACACTAGTATCCAACATCTCTTCCATAATCTCAATACTTTTACTTCTAAATATTAATCTACTTCTTAGCAACATGTACTTAAATAATTATTAAAAAAAACTTACAAATATCAAAATACAATACTGTAGGACTCCTAACCACTTCATGCCATTATATATTTATTTATTGTCTATATTTTTTAAGCTGGTGTTTTATCTTGCCTAATTCCTCTATTTTTCTTTATTTCACTTCTTAATTACTTATTCACAAGTTGATCTCTATTTGTTCTCTCCATCTCATGTTGCATTCACGACTTTTAATGTTATTTACTTTTTAACATGATTTTTAAATTCCCCCCAAAAATAATAATTGATACATCTTTTCACTATCAAATATATTTTGATCTTATAAGAGAATATGTCCAATACGGATTTAAGATTTAAAGCTTAAGGTAAAATATAAAAATTTTTTTTTTTAAAATTCCAGTCCAATGGCTAAACCTCCCTTGCATCTAAACTATGGTCATGCCAAAACGTTGGGCTCCAGATATAATGGAACACTGGGTACACCATACGATGATGTGAAATACAACTCAGTAATTGGATGACTTGAATACAATGTGTCAATCAATCTGCAACAAGTCATATCCTAAATTTATGATTTGACGACACATTTGGGTGCGTGAGATGTGAATCAGGAATGGCATATAACAAAGGGAGTGCATCTCACTACTGTCAGACCTAGGCCTTCGAATAGGATGCTAAAGAATGTCACAATGAAATGCCTAGTTCGAAGTCACATCTACTTTCAATATGCTAACTTATAATTTACCTAAAATATTTCAATGTAACCCAAACTAGTGCATATCCACATCTCCCTTTTTGGGCCCCATTACACCATGGAATTCAAACTCAGGGAGGTCTTGCAGTCAGCTCTCTTCAGTGGTGGACTTACTCAATTATTAACCAAATATGCCTATATATAAGCATAGATATAGGAAAATACTGATGATCAATTATTTTAAAGAGCAATACATAATGATGATGATGATCACCAAATATCTAATGGTATAAATGCATAATGTGATGATGAAACTTTTAATGATCTAAAAGCACAATGATGATGGTGATGATCAAACATCTAGTGAAATAAATGCACAATGATGATGGTGGTGTTCAAACATTTAGTGAAATAAATGCACAATGATGATGGTGTTGATCAAACATCTAGTGGTATAAATGCATAATGTGATGATCAACATCAAGTGGTATAAATGCATAATGACCAAACAGAGATCAGATTGGTTTAAACAACCTAATATGTTTATTAACAACATATATAATAAATATTTACAAACTTGTAATAAAATAAAGATTCGGTTATCAAGAATGGTTTTCTATCATTTTGATGGCTTCACACAATAGAAACAAAATAATTGGAAGTATATTATTGTAACGGTAAGAATTGTCTCTCCACGTAACAAAATCTAGAACACAGGGCAAAATACACTAAAGCTGATTGAATCCGGATGCTGGGATCCAGAATCTGATCAACATTCAACCCTTTCACCTCTACTCAATGATCTAATGCCCTATGGATGACATTTCTCAACGTACACAGCCATTCAATTTAACCACGGTCCGGCAGTTACCCAGGGTAAAACAAAAGACTCATAAATTAACTAATTTAACCCTGATTTGGACAGATATACACACATATGACTAAGTGATTAATTAATATATCAATGATTGATTATGAAATCTAATAGAATGACCTACATATAAATATAATGATGTATGTGCAATTAAATCTAGAGCTGGATAAAATGAACTCATGGACAATAAAAATATGAAAATGAGTTGTATTTTAAATTTTATTAATTTAATATATATAATTAAAGATAGTAAAACCAAATATATACAAAATCATGTAAGGAGAACGTGAAAGATTATGCTCGCAGACATTATGTAACTAATGAGATTAATGTTACATATTATCTCATTATAAGTGTTCAATAAAATGTCATGCGGTATTTAAGTTTATGCCTATATTAATATGCCAAATTTCTAGCTCTGTTGTAGTCTGCTAAATCATATGGAACTTAATAGCCAAAATTATATAACTAACTAACTAGTGCTTCTGGGGTGGCTATCTATACAAAGTTGAGTTGAGCACATAAATTAGGTTGAGGTATGCAGGTTGGTGTGCTAACCTAGATTAGGGTATACACTGATGCTAGATAAGCATTTAATATAAAGGGAGAGAAAACTGGCTTATTAATAAAGCTAAAAAGGTACGAATGGGTCATTATTCATGGGTTTCAGCATCGAATGCTTGGTCACCCTACAACTGCTCAACTTGCTACAAATAGGAACATTAGTAATTCAGGGAGTTAGATAAGCATTAATTATGAATCGTCTAGGTCCTTGTGCCCTAGTTCTAAAAGAGTGTGCTTTACCCGAACTAAGTGGATAGGTGGAACCTCTGCCAGCAACTCATTAAGAATCCTGCAGCAAGCAGATAATTGTACATTGCGTACTTAGTAAGGACATATCCACAACTTATACATATATAACGCAAATACATAAAATTATATTAGCATGCCTTAAAAATAGATAGCGTCTATTTGCATATCTATACAACCCAGTTCTCAAATTTAGTATTTCAAATATACTATTTAGGGACTAAATTAATTAGTAACCTAGTTTAAGATTATCACCTGCATCTCAACATATATAAATCTAAGGAGGACAAAGCAAATTTGCGGGGTAGTTACAAATAAAACATTAAAATATGCTTCGAGAATATCTCTGTAGCTAGTTCCGATGATGTATGAGTTACATATATAAATAGTTATAATTTATAACTAGAGTTAAGCAAACAACAATTTTAACCAGAGAATGACATTATTAGAATATTAATACCCAAAATTAATCAGTAAAATAATAATAACATGATCTCGAAACAGTGAGTGAGAAAGAAAAATATTAATACAATTATTTAATATTTATTATAGTGAAGATTTGAAATTATATTCGCAGATCGATAAGCTAAAATTATACTTATACTCACGGTTTCGAGTTATTTGGCATATTAAATACACATAATATCAAAATGATAAAATTATAGAATAAATTGGATAGATTAGAAATAGGCATAAAAAACTGCAGAAAATTATACATTTAGTTTAAAAATAGATTATCATAGTTTTACAGTTTAAAAGAGAATTCAACATTATAAGTTTTACATTCAGACAAGATTTAAACATTAGCATTTCGCGGCTTTCTTTGCAGATTTTAGAAAAGGTGTTTGTAGAGGTAGGTTTAGTAAGCTTTTAAAATAAAGAATTGAAAGGCACAGTTTATGAACAGAGTTCTGAGTGAAACGTTACCATTCAGTTATCTTCATTGCAGTTTTAGGCATTTGGGACGATAATAAGTTGACACTTTCACGATGGTTTAAAGTTAATGGAGGTTTGGTGTACGGCATTGTTTTATCACACCAATGTTCTTTTCATCCGGCAAGGGCAAGAGGTGGCAAGCAAGTTATAGCCTACTTTACCCCATCATTTTAATGGTGAAATGGATGTGGGCTCTGTTTACAATTCACTTATTATATATATATGATACCTCCTTGGCAACAAAACTTTAAGTATTTATATTTTTCTAACTCTGGCCACCTGTTTATTTTTACAAGCTTGTTCGTAACTGAAAAGTCCATTTATTTATTTTAGAAAAACATTTAATTTCTAAAACTAGTAGAAAAACCCATTTTATTTTAGAAAAACATTTGTAATTACGACAACTAATTTAGATTTTTGTTTTTCCACTCTTTTCCTCCTGCATATTTATTGTGACAATGCTATAAAATTCTGCGAATTGTTATTAACATTTTATATTTATAAAATCAAGTTCACACTATTTTAGGACTATTGTGTGACCTAATTTTAAGAGTTGTTTACAAAAAAAACTAAGTTGCTTTGATAATTAGTATAAAACTAATTTTATTACCATACCCAAAGAATAACAACAGAAATTGCTTATATACATATGCGATTTCAATATCATAACAATACAATTGGCTAAATAATTTAAACTAAATATTTCTGAAACTAGAAATATTTCAAAATGAATACATATCTGTAATCTATACATATACTATTAAATTACAGACTTACTGTTTGCATATATATTGTGCCCTTTTGTATGGGTCACCATTTAATTTTTGTGCTAATCTATTAAAAATTTTAAATTTAAGATGTATTTGAATATGTGATGTTAATTTTTGCTTATGGTAATATTTTAAAAGGTTTAATTAAAGCAATCTATGAGTATTTGATATGTAAAATTGTGCTGATATTGAGAGAGACATTTTAAATGATGATGATTATATATAGTTGGAAAAATGGCCATAATCAATACTGCATTAATAGATTTAATAAATAAATATTTAAAACTAAAGTATTTAAAAAGACAAGTTAAAATTAAATGCATATATTTATTGTTGATAAAATAATGTTATAAAAGAATATAAATATTTTAATTATTGTAAGTACTTAAATAGAAGATTAAAATTTGATTTTAATAATATCGAATAATTATTTTAAAATCTGTTATAATATCTTATTTATTTTAAAAATATTTATTTTAAAAGAATGCAATTGTTAGTTTATTTTTAGACTATGACAAGCGTTTCTTGTGTTGTAGAAAACAGATGTTAGTTAGATATGCACACACATGCTTGGAAGTTATTTAGTAAAGTTGCAAAACTATTTTAAAAATCATGTTATAAAATTTATAAATAATATGTGAACTATTGCAAGATAAAAATAAAGATAAATCAATGTAGAATATTAAATTTGATTTTTAAAAAATATTGCTTTAAAAATATAACGTATAAAAAGACTTAGTGTATTTTAAATAATTTTATAAAAGTTAAAATTGAAATCAAGTAAAAATATGCTTTTAAAAAAATATTTAATAGATGTAAATAAATGATAAAGATTATTTTAAAATTTGATAATGTAATAAATATTAAATGTTAAATAAGTCATTATTTATTTTTAAATTTTATGTTGTTGGTAAATATGTAAATAAGCCAGCAAGTTGATTGTTTAAATGTACCAATCAAATGGGAAGTTTCTTCCGGTATAAAAGCTCAGTTCAATTGTTAGGAGAGGACTCTGTGATTGAATTTTAAAGTTAATTGTGTTATTAAAAATAGCTAAGTAAATTTTATAGACGCTTTTAAAATCATTTTTCAAAATTATAAGAGTGTCTTGTAAATAATTTATAAAAGTTTTAAATGATAAGTATGCAGTGTTAAGTTAATTTTTCCCTATCATTCGTCTCTATTTAAGCTCAATTTGCAAGCAAATAATCATGGAAACATCATATATAGTGAAAATATATCGGAAACTTTACCCTAGAAATATGACAAACGCTGGATTAGTTCGGAAAATTACGAGATGGAGAAAAGTAATATTTTGGACAGTATATAATTTTAAAAGCTAATTGCTATTGACTATTAGAAAATTAAATACTTTAAAGAATAAAATACTTCTTTATAAAGAAAGTATTTTGTAAGATATGAATTTAAATATATATATCTTAAGGAAAGATATTAAAAATAAAAGTAGTTTTATAAATACTTGCCTTGTTAAGTCTTTATGTTTAAAAGACTAAATGTTGACAATTTTGAAAGGCAAATAAATTGAAAATATAATTAGCTAAAAGTCTTAATATAATAAAAATTATTATATTGAAATAATCTAAACGCTGGTTGTTTTAGATGAAGAAACTTATTCTTACCTGGATATTTTGTTATGGAATGCGCAAGTAATACATGGACGTCCAAGTCAATTTAAAATAATTAAATATAAATTTTTATAAACTATAGACTAAATTAAAATAATAACTTTTGAATAATATTCTTAAAAGAACTAAATCAGGATCCTATAAACTGTTTTAATTTTATTTTATTTTCTTTTGGGGAACTTATTTTTAAAAAAAACGTTTTCATTTTTCATAAACTTTTAAAGAAACACGTGATGTAATGGAACAGGAAATGGTGTTCTAGTGAATATGTGCCTAGGATTAAAGAACTGTATGGTGAAAAGAAGACATCGCTGGAGTTACGTAATATGAATTCTGTTTTATTTATCTAACATAAAATTTAAATATTATTAATCTATTAAAAATGAGATAGGTACATTTCTTTAAATAATAACTAAAAGTAATATAATGATTAATTGCATAAGTTTATTTTATATTTAATACAACACATAATATTTTAAAGAATGATCGTGAGTATAAATGTGAATTATTTTATGAAGCTGTAATTCCGAAGAATATTGGAAGATGGACTGTACATTAAATCATTATTGATGGTAAAAAATTGTATAATAATAATAATTTTGATGTATTTAATATGTTTTTCTTTAGATCAACCAAAGGATATGTTATTGTTGAATGAATGTATAAATATTTTAAAAATACACACACATTATATTGGCAGTGACAGTTTTATTTAAATATGCATAATTTGAATTTATGATATAAATATGATACAACATTACATAAAAGCTTAGAAATAATTATATGATTCTTTCGTAAATAAATTTTGATATTTTTTTTTATGTTATAGTATTAGAATTATATTTATTATTTATAAGTAATTATTTTTTTTATTGCAAATTAGGAAGAGAGTTAAAAGTCTGTATTTTATTTTTGTTTATTGGATAAATTACGTTAAGTTTTATGGAGAAGTTTATATTTGGATTGAAGGTTTACCAAGTATAGATGATGAAGTATAAATAGTTTGGATAATTAATATTTTATTTAGAGTTGAAAGTTGTTTTCCGGAAATTTTAAATAAGTTTAGAGGATGTTTTTGTAGATAGAAATTTATTAAGAAGGAGTAGTATAACACATAAAGTAAAGTAATAATTTCACATAGAAAAGAATCATAGAATTTATCTAATATAATACTTTATGAATTTGAAATTAATGAATGATTTAAATAATATTATTATTTCAACAACACATATATGTAATGCATATTTGATAAAACCTGTAGCATGAATTGCATTAAGTGAAATATAAAGTTATAATCAATTATTTGTTATTACATTACACAGATACATTAATTTCTATATTATAATATTAAAGTAGTACTAATAGTAAAGTGAACATATACTATTACATTATGGAATGAATAACATTAATACTTAATTGATGTAGCAATTTAATTATTAAAGTTTAATTGTTTACATATGCTACATAAACAGTATTTACATAAATTTATGTGTAATAATTGAAGCTTACTGAAATGTATTTAAAGTGTAAGTTCGAAAATACTTCAATGTTATTAGTACAGCATTTTAAAAGAATGTAAATTATGTATTAAGAATATAAGTTGGTAACAGTATAAACATTTTGTATTATTATTTTCTTATATTTTTATTTTCTTTGTTTTCTAATTTTGAACTGTAAATATTGTAAATAGATTCTTAATTAAAGTTAATGTAAATAAATTTGTTTAATTTATTTTAAAAGTGTGTCGAGTTCATTATTTTGCACCACAGCATTTGACAGCAGATAATTTGAATAAACATAATATTTGCACAATGTGAATTTATTAATATTATTTAGAAATAAATACAATATTTTCCTGATTATCATTTTATGAGAATTGATTGACATTAACATATTATATTACAATGGTCATAGAGTAGTTATAATGCATAATATAAGAGTACAATATTATCTATTGCCACAGATTATTAAAATATAAGATTTTGATCTATTCTAAAATTAAGATACTATATGAAAATAAAAGATATACATATTATTATTTATTTAATGATTGATGATATAACAGAAATAAATAAGATTAAGTTATACCCTAAGATTAGTATTGAGTATTATTATTATTAGAATAAGTTAGGTGTATTTAGGTTTGATATAAAATCCCTTATCATACTTATTTACATGAGTTATTATTACTTTAAGATAATTAGAAGAACCTGAGATTATTTAATTATATTTTAAAATTAAAAGTTAAGATTTATTTTTATTATTATTAAAGATAATTTATTTTATTTTAAAAGCCATAAGAATGCTGTAGATGTAGTATTAAGTTAATAAGGAGGTAATAGTATTCTTATGCCATTGAGACAATGTCTTGGGAGATATTGACTCAATGTAAATCTACTTATTGCTTTGTAACTTTACTTCACAGTCTCATGATTTTGATAAATACTTATTTAATTAATACATAATAAAGAAGTATATTGATTTTGATAATTGATAATAAATTTAATTATAATATGATAGTATAAAAGTATATTAAAGATAGATATGCAAATTTTTATTAAGCATAACAATTCAATTGAGCTAGTTGTATTTCAAATTATATTATATATCGAGAAGTAAGGGTACAATATATATATATATACGTGATTCCACATATATTTAAACGTGGCATATAGATAGGTGTGGGGGTAAAATATGTGAAACAGGCAGGTGGATAAAACTGCCTGTTTCATTATATACAAAATTATATTATATAATTCATTAAATATATACATAAACCAAAAATAAAAGTTCACTAATTCTAAAACTACTCCAATAATGTAATTATTAGAATGATATTTTTAGGTTAGGGTAAATATATTTATAACTATTTCTTTTATTACAATATACATATAGCCCCACTCCCATTTATATATGTAAGTCCTAGTAAAATTAATGATAGATATGAAAAAGACCTTTTACTCAGTGGGTTAATTGTGCACTCAGAAATAAAACAAAATTATAAGTAAATATGGTATATTATTAAAACTTATTAGTAAATAAGTTTTGTTTGTCCTAAAGTTTGTCCTCAACATTAAATATATAAAAATCTTACTTGAGGTCACCTTGATGGATCAATGTTGAATTTCAAGAGGAATCTGTAAATTTACTTTTATTAAAAAAATAATACATATGAATTGACTATGATTCCTTTTTTAAAAAAATACATCAACATATGACACATCTATTCACTGTTCCACTTTTAAATTGCAGATGATCAAATTTGAAAAATGAATCTTGAATATACAATAAAAAAGATTACAATACATAAACTTTCAAATAGCAATAATAAACAAACAATCATGTGAATCAAAACAAAATATATATCTGAGGAAAACAAGCATTTTGTCTACGGTTAAGAGTTTATAATTTAAATGTCAATCTCCATGTATAGCGTTTCTGTTCACCAACTCTTAATATTCATATATTTCATGTTGTTTGGTTAAAACAAACACATACAAAGTATCTCTCCTGAACATATATAAATCCATTGAAGATTGATATTCACCAGCGTTCTCTAAATAGCCATCTTGATGGAAAATTTTATTTCACAATTCCATAATGACATTGAAGCTAGCTTTGGAACATCCTACAGTACTGATTTCTTTACTCACACACATTGTAATGATTCCTTTATAATTGACTTATTTATTGTGGCTTAAATATATATAAAAATAGCTTTTAAAGAAAACAATCAATTTCTAGTAGTTTCATATTTCCTTTGCATCATTTCCATAATAACATATTTTAGCTTGCAGAATAAATTAAGTCATTAGTTTATTCCCTCTAATTATAAATTGAAGTTTAACTTTCCAGTTTCCTTCTATCCAAAATAAAGATTTTAATATTAATTTTAAAATAGTGACATTAAATTTTAAAATACATATTCTTACTGTTTACTTTCTTTTTTAAACACTGAATATTTTTTTTTTAAAAAAAATATAAGATTTTTTTTTATTGTCTTGACAGTTCTGTTCTTAAACCATAAGTGAAAAACGCTGCATTGTTTTCCTCATGCTAGCTAAAATCTATTGTTACAACTTAATAAAAAAACAAAAACAAATTATAAAACTTATTATTTTTTTAATCATTATTCCAAATTCGATCACTTAACAATTTTGACCTCATTTAATTTTGATCTTAGATTATGACTGTCTTATAAGTCAATCAATTAGTATTTTAGTTAATGATATTAAATGAATAAAAGAAAAACATTTAACTTCTACAAATAAACAAACATATTAGTTTATATATATGTTAATATATGTATATACTTCCTGTATAAATCAAATTTGTTTGCTTTCTCACCATAGATAAGAAAAAATAAGAATTAATTTCTCAAACATATTAGTTTATATGTATGTTTATACATGTACATACTACATGTGTATAAGCAGGTATGTAGGATAAATTATTTGCCTACCACTTGGTCTGAATTTAAACATTGTGAAAGAAACTGGGACAGGTGTGAAGGTTGGTTGCAAGCCATCTCTTACAATATTGAGATTGATAAAATGACCCAGACTAATAGAGAAAATGGAGATGACTTAGGGAACAACCTAGATCAAAAATCCAAATAGAATGAGTAGCCAGTACCAAAAATTAAAACTTGTTCCAAATCCAAACTTTGTGAACATAGTGACAGCCTTCAGAATTGATCACTATCAGCTCAAATGACCATCATGAAAGAAAACTCACAACCAACACATCAGTTTAAGAAGTTCAGATAAAGACCAAAGATTTGACCATTTTAGATGTCTATTGTGGCATCTGCAATCACTCTACCATCAAGGGGATGATCCAGATGAAGGAAGCTATTGGATCATGATAGAGAATGCTTCACCAGAAACCACTAAAAAAGATTCCCTGTTCCATAAACTATGCAATACTTATGAAGGTTCCTTCATATTCATTAGGCCTATAGATGTTAATTCTTAAAATGAATATGGCAGATGGACCTTAAGATCGCAATCTGGGATTTGTATACCAGACCACCCAAAATGAACCAACCACAAGATAATACTTTAAAAAATGGAGTATACGTGTATAACACAACTGATGAGTACACAAACCCATACCTACATTATTCACAAAATGTCAACCCCCAGTTAATCCCAGTAAAATAAATGTAGAGAAAGACAGAATAAGAGCACAAGAAAAACTCATGGATATGGCTAATAAAAGATACCGAGATGCGAAGAAAAAAAAGTGTCATGATTTTAAAGTAGAAGATAAAATCTTCAGAAAGAATGCCACATGTAAGTAAACTGCAAATTAATACCTGCCATAAATTTTTCAATCAATATGAAGTACCATTTACAATCTTAACACAATCTGGTCACAATGCATTTTGGATTGATATTGGAGGAAAGGTACAGGGTACATATGACATCCATATTTTAAAACCATATTATGGACTCTCAAAATGGCCACATAGTTGCTTCATGCAACTCACAATCCAGCTAGAAAATAAAGCATTAGTTAGAACATATAGAATAGTGGAACCAACATCAAAGGAAATGTATATAGGTGATTTATCCCAAAAAAATGAATAAAGAAAATGTGCATGGCTAGAGATATTAAGTTTTGATGAGGGTATGCCCAGGTAATGCGTAGTGGCACTGGGTTACCTTGAAACTAACCAAGGTTTAAGAATCAATCAATACAGAATAATGGATGCTCCAAAATTTAGTTAGACTTCAAAAATCCAGTAAGACTCAAAAAGGAGCAGGATGAAGACTAGCAAATAAATTCATGTGCCATCTGCAATAGAGACACATTACCGGTTAGATCCTGACCATAAAACCAAAAACCCTAAGTCTAAATTACACTCTGAATATGGCATAGCCATCAAAAGATTTATAAAAGATCAAGAGAAGCATAAGTAACATGGGATTAAATTTCAAAACCCTTCAATTAAGGCCAATGACAATCCAATAATAAATTAACACCTACATATGTATGTGTTAAAATTCTAATTGTGAGTTAGAATTTTAACCCTGTAAAGATAGAGAATTGTAAGGACAGCTTGTCACACCCTCTCAGATTAACACACATCACCAAATTGTGCTATGGAAAATATATGCTTAACCTCTAGATTACTAAGCAATTTAGTATATTTTTTAACACTTAATTATACACATTAAACATTCAATTTATTAGTGATTAAAATACTTAATCCCACAACAGCTTAATTTTTTCTATCATCATGAAAAAATTATAATGTACTCAAAATTAAAACTCTAAAAAGTTCAACTATATATGTAGACTGACATCAAAACTAAAAAAAATCAGTGATGTACACAAACTAATCCAGAATAATATAGATTTTTGACAAGACACATACAATAATGATCTAATCTCAAAACATTCACTAGGCGACCAACTGTAGAAATGAAATTAAAAAATAATTGTTTTAATCCAATTTCTATAAATAAAATCTACACAATAGGAAATCATATCAATGTATAAAAGAAATGCAAGATTTAACACACCAACACTTGCAAATGAATTAATCTCATTTTCAAACTGAATATTGTATACAAATAGTTTGAATCTTCATCCTTTCTCTTTCAAAATAATGTTTTCATTAAATAAAAGTCAACCTCATTATACTTAATCTTCGAATGCTATAAAATGGATGTATATATATTTGAAATGAAATACATTTTGAGTAGCATTGAAGTAATGAGAAAGTCATCCAGCAATTAAATTCAAAATTAATAAGTAAATTGAAAGAAGTAAATAATTTTTTTATATTTATTTTAAGAAATATTAACTATTTGTGCATGAGGAGAAAGAAAGTAAGTAGTCATTAATAGCAGGAAAAGAAACAAAATAATTCTTATATAAATATTGCTATTAAATGTGAAACTGGAATTACATGAAATCCATATATGATCTAGATCGCTTTGTTTTCCGGCTAAAGTAACAATGCCATAGGGGTGAACATCATTTCTGAAGCCATGAATGCACACTGACTTCACTTATATATTGCCACAAAGCCTAAAGAAACATCTACTGTCTTTAGAGAAATGCCTACATATGAACCAAGAGAAGTCAACTGAAGAAGAACACTATCCTATTGTTTCCAAGCAAGGTTATACACTTTTCAAAGGAGCAGTGTCTTATCATTATCCAAGGAGATCAGTCTTAAAAAGGATGGACTGATAATATGAAGGACATTATCAGCAAACTCATCAGACTTTAGCCAATATAATTGATTGGAAATTTTGATTTTTCTATTATGGTTTTTTTTCATTAAGTGTCTAAATCTCAGAAAAGTTTATTTTAAGAATAAGAAGAGTGTGAAGCAGTTAATGTTAAATTATTTTTTTTGCTGTTTTAAGTCAGCTTGCATTCCCATCATCAATATGACTGACATACTTACTGATGGGGAATGAAACAAGGTAAGATTTTGATAACATGGCACACTAAGTATGTACACTAAATACAGAC
Organism: Epiperipatus broadwayi; assembly: GCA_028023455.1. NCBI lineage: Eukaryota > Metazoa > Onychophora > Udeonychophora > Euonychophora > Peripatidae > Epiperipatus > Epiperipatus broadwayi. Next base: position 369,973 of record JAQFVV010006277.1, on the reverse strand, counting down.
AGAATTTTTTGTTAGTTGTTTATCGTTAAAGAATATTTTTTATGTGTTCCTTTCATTTTTCAGTATAATTGACTAACATTCCTACATGAATGCTCTTTTCTATTAATATTAGAGGTATTCCTAAATAAGGAAGAATCCCCAAGATGACCAGCAATGTGAACTGGGCAAGGAGAATCATCTACATGCAGCTATAAATAGTATTGATTTAGCCATTCAGATTTAAGTCTTATAAAATTATTTTTTTATATGTATGCATTTGTAAATAATTGATTACAAGTACATGAATTTCTATCATGGGTTAGGGATAAAGATTTTCATTATTTTAAATGACAATGTGGTAGAAGCTCATCCTTGATATAGCTGATTATATAACTCCCTATTAAACTATTTTGCATTATTTTTTTTTATCATTCAATAAATGTCACAGAATTTATTCTAATCTACTCTAGCTCTTCATCATTACTATTTTTAGTATTATCACAAATAGGCATTCATACAAATTAATATAATAACCTTGAATATGTATATGCACACACACCTTATTCTATGGGTAAATGATATTAGAGAATACTTAGAGTTTGGATAATCAATCATCATCTATATAGAGATGCAATAGTTACTGACCCGTGTAATTTCATTCTCTGTTAAGAGAGTCTAAAGCAATTACTCCCTGAGTTTGAATACTGTGGTATAATGGAGCTGGGAAGAGGTGAGAACTGGATGAACTATCCCAAATTATGTCTAAGTTAATAAAAATATACAGAACTAGTCTATTGGAAATAGGTACAATCATAGGTTATGTATTTCATCGTGTAATCATTTGCATTCTATCTGAAGACCCAAAGTGTGGCCATCCCCTCTCTCCTGAGTAACCCCCCCCCAGTCCATTACAATACGTTATGTTGGATAACTAAAAAAAATCAAACACTTGGCTTTCTTCCACTAGATCCATTTTTTAGACCGTCAATAGTGCAAACATGTAAGGTTTTATTATAATCAAGAGAATTGCATTAAATAATATCATTATCATAAAATTTGTTAAGAATTAAATATTTTGGCATGCAAGAAAAAACTCTAGTAAAACGTATAAAAAACTAATATGGCATTTAAAAAACAAAAAGATAATATTATTAAAAATAGAAAAGGCTATTTAGTAAAATATGTAAAAAGATAATATGGCATTATTTAAAAAAAGAGATCTTAGAACATTATATTCCATAGTTAGCCACTTTACCACTACTCTAAATTGAAAAATACATAAACAATATAAAATATCATTGATAAACAAAATTTCAGCATGTCCACAATTACTGTAATTATGAGGCAATATTTTTAAAATGTTTTTAAATTATTAATAGTAATTTGTTATTTTTTATATAAATTAGGATATTTAAATAAAAGTGATTGGGAAATGTAAACATTTTCATTTACATATAAATTTTATTAATTATATTAACAAAAGGCCATTAGCCTGTTTGGTTAGTGCAATGGTAAAGTATGTATGTAGTATATTTTGAGGCTTGGGCAATTGTCACAATAACTTTAAAGTAAAGAAGTATTCCTCTCATATTTAAATAAATATTTACTCTCAGAACATCATTCAAAAATATAAACATTTTCATTTACATATAAATTTTAGGTACTTACATATAATCTCATAACTGAAGCTTGCCAGGTTTTTTTTATTTAATTATCACTTTTCAGGGGCTTTCTAATATGGCTATTTAGAAACTGTCACATTTAATATTTCCTTTTATTTTTAATCTAAAAATACAAGAAATTATACCAAAGTACATTGACTGTAATTAAAATAAATATAAAGTGCAGTAAACAAAATAAAAAATGGAAAATAACAAACGTGGATTATTCATATCGGCGGACAGAAATTTTTAATAGCCTAAAACATTGACCCAAATGCATCTTAGTGCAGTCACAGATACAAATTCCAATAGTCTATGTGTTGTCATGCAAAATATTAAAAAAAAAAAATGTTCATGGCAAATTTTACATAAAAGGTAAAAAAAAATCACGACAATGTTTGCAATGTGTTCAAATTTCTATTAAGTTATATATTAAAAAAAAAAAATTAATTAAAGCTTGTGAATGAAATTAGAGATTTTTAAATATTTTTTTAACTTAACAGGAATTTATAATGGCTTTCTTAATATTTTTTAAACTTAACAAGTACATTTGTTGTTGGTAAAATAATTTTGAGAAAAAAATAAATACTTTGACCCTGAAAAGTGATCCATTAAAAAAAAAACCTGGCTTCAAGTTGCAGGACTATAGACAAGTATCAAATTTTATTATCTTGATGTCTTTGCACCCCTTGATGAAGTGTCCCACAGTGGTCCTGTATTTTGGCATTTAGTTTTCAATCTTCTATCATAATGTAAAACAAGTATAGGCTTGTTGGGGGGGGGGGGGCATATCCAGTAGTCAATAGACTGTTAAAAATCTATATATACTGCCTTAAAACTGCATATGTAATGTAGATATGACAGTAGCTTTAGATATAAAATTAAACTTTACTGAATTAACTATCCTCTTATCATTTCAGAGCAAAACAACATTAAAATGAAATGTCATTTTTTTACCATTTGTATTTATAAAAATTGATTTCAATAAACCCAGATAATAACTTCGTTTGTTGCAGATATAGATATGTTAATAATGTATGCGATTCAAATGTCATTAAATGCAGTTGATCCCCTAAGAATATGAATGTAAATGACCCTACATAATTTAGATGCATTACTACAGTGTAATAGATATATCGTGGTATACTTACATAAAAAAAAAAACCCCTCATACAGCCCTAAGTTCCTTACTTGTTTAGTTAGACAACGTTTATATATATTATAAGAACACGTACAAAAATGACTTAGTCACTGTGAAAAATAAAATGTAGGTTAATTATTGACAGGATGTATGTACTTTGAATAACTGTAGGTATACAGGATTTAAAAAAGATATAAATATTTGTCTAAATGTTTAATATATTTTTTAAAAAACCTATAATATTGAAAAGTTGTTGAATAATTTGTTTATTTAATATGCAAATTTTTAGAAACTGTGACTCAGCCAATGATATTGGTTAATTGAAAAAGAAATCAACCTTCCTTTCCCCCACTTTTTGAACGACGACGTAATGAGTTCAGGCTACTCTTTTTTTTTTTTTTATCTTTTGTGAGTCTTCTAAAATATCTCATGCAAAAAAGAAACAAAGAATAGGCACCTCCATGTTCTTTCCATATATACATTGATCATATCACAAAGAAATTTTCTGAGATGTATTTTTATATTCATTTCTCCCCCACAGATTTCTAAATTTTTCCGCATTGTATTTCTATACTTAAAAATAGATTGTTTATGGTAGGCTCTGCTGTTATAATTCTGCGGTCATTCTTGTGATGACCTCGATTAAAGGAATGGATTTGTCAATTTTCAAATTATACTTTCGTCACGGAGATCTGTGAATTTTTAACTGGGAAATAAAAAATTGCTCAACTATTTAGAATGAAATAATCCGTAAGAAAAGAATTTACGATGGAATTAAATAGTATAAAGAATTAAATATAATTTTTTTAAAATTTAATCTGCTGAAAACTTTTGAAATATTTATGCAAATTAATATTAAAGAATTTTACATTTGTCGTTGAAATCGCTGGGTTTTTTTTTTCATTTATGCTATAAAATTTACATAAATTTTCTTTTTTAACATCTATTCTGCGTTAGAAAAATATGAATTTTGTTCATATTGAAATATAGTAAAAATTTCATATGTATATTTTACATATATTTCTTTGGTGACTAAAAAAATATTTTACATTTTTATTACTATTAAATATTTCTTTTTGCTTTTATTGTTTAGGCAAAGATTTCTTTAATAGCCCACCATAGAGATGAAGAACCCAGTTTACTTGCTGGATAATGAGGATGCAAATGTTTGTTCAATCATAACTTTATTCTTCGCCAAGAACAGTTAGCTACCTATTTACTGACTATTGTTAGAAATAATATATATGAGTTCTACCAAGTCATCTAGAAATAAAAAGCAGAAAATATTGCAAGTTTAAATGAGAAGAGGTGTACGATTTAATCTATGAAAAATGGAAAAGCTCCAGAAAGTGATGGAATTAATATTTTAAAAATATGAAAGAAAAATGTTAGCCAAGATTTATGGCTAATGTCTAAATGATAAAGGTCTTTACCAAATGATTAGAAGAATGCATAGTAAGTGATATTTAAGAAAGGTAATTACAATTTATCTACAGCAACCAAAAGAACAAGCTGGATTTAAGTGGTTTTAGTGCAATAATTACATCCAAGTATTGAGAGAAGTCATAGGACAATGAATTTGAAGATTATTGAAAAAACATTTAAGCTATTTCACAATAATTAAAGCTTATCACCAAGATGTAAATTCAGAATGTTATCTTATTCTAAAGGATATTAAAATGCAAAATCAATGACTACATTATTCAATGAAAAATTAAAAAAGTAATATCAAAAAGAGTTTATGATTACAAGTATTTTATTGATTAAAATGGAAAGCTAAGGGAATAAAAATAAATGGAAATTATTTAAGACAGATTTTGGAAATGATGTGTTTATTTTTGCAAATAATGCTTAGAAGCTTCAAGAAATATTGTAAGATTTATCAGATGAAAATAAGAAAGTAAGATTAAAGATAAATGCTAAAAAGACTAAAGTAATACTCAATGTATTTTCTCAAAAGAAAGTAAAACTTGATAACCATAAATTAGAAAGTATCTTAACAGATTATTAATACATATGGAAATATAATGGTTGAAATAAAATGAAATTAAAATTGGTGTGCTTTTGATAAAAACCTAATATTAAAAGAAATTACACTAACATATTTGAAAACTAAGGCTTTTAATGTATGTTTTATCAGTTCTTATTTCTGGATCTGATATTTGGGCAACAAAAGAGCAATGCAGAGTCTTCATACTACTCAGTGAAGTATGGAGAGATATATGTTAGGAGTAACAACAAGATTGAAAATGAAATATGTGGGTGAGAGATGTAATAGATATTTATTATTAAAATAATTAAGAGACTAAAATAAAATTAGGCTGGTCATATTGCTAGAAGAAATGATAATGCTTGAAATTGGATCTCAAGAAACTATAAAAGAAAAAATAAAAGTTTGCTGGTGCGATGTTGAGGCAAAGGTATGAATTAAAGAAAGGGGGCAAAGGTATGAATCAAAGAAAGGGGATTAAATTCAGAGTCCTTTATCCCACAATAGATTGATAATGGTTTAAAATGTTATTGATGATGATGATTAGAAATTATTTTGGTTATGCTACTCAAAAAAGAAAAATCCTAAACCTGGTTAAAATCTGAAAAAAAATTGAAGTATTACAGTGTCCAGATTTGAACCTAAGATTGAATCTCAACAATTACAGTATCAACTAAACTCAATGAGTGTTTAAGCATTACAATGCCTATTGTAAATATTTTTAAACTATTAAAGTATATGTTTGATATGATTTTAAGCCCCTATTGTATTGAAAATTAGAAAATTCGTTTTGTCACACCACACTTTTGCCACCTAGTGTAAGTTTTAATAATCAATAGATGCCAGATGTTAGCACTTATTAAATCTCTATTCAGTATTAACTTATTGAATATTTCCAGATTAGTTTTAGCTTATAGTTTCATCAGTAAGGAGCTTTTAGATCTGGCACCAGTGCACCTTGAAACTAGTCTGGGATAATAGGTGACAGCACTGAATAGAAATTTAATAAGCACTACCATCTAACATTTATTGATTACTAAAGCTTATACCAAGTGGCAAAAATGTGAGAAAAAATATTTCATCAAAATTAAATTTGATAAGAGAAAAATCAATTTTTTTTTTTTCAGATAACATAATAGCATCAATGATTTACTTAGGGTTAAGAAAGCAATTAGAAGAAGTAATCAAAAATAAAGAGTTGATTAACAATATTAAGTTAGAAAGATTTAATAGAGATAAATGTAGAAAGAACTATAACAACAAAAACTAATAGTACTAAAAATACAGAAGAAAACAAGAAAGATGAATAGAGATTCAAGAATTCAATGGAAAAGAAAAAACTTCTAAAATAATAGAAAAGATGGAGTAAATTAAGCAAATGTTATTTATATTTACAAACTGAACATGATAAGGTTCTCTATTGAAGGATCATTCCAAAGGTATAGAAAGTTATCAAACTCCAGCTTATATGAATAAGGAAAATACAAAATTATGAACCTCCAACAAATGAAAAAAATATTAATATTTGCTGAGTGAGGATTAGAAAAAATGTTCTAAATTAGATATAATAAAAACAAAAGCTCTCGCCTATGAATTTCAGAATAAATAAAGGTATATCCTTTGAAATTATAAAATTAAAATGAATAAACTGAAAATGCCTTCATATACTGCCAATATGTTAATAAATTTAGAATCTTACTTAATACTACCATGTAGTGCTCAAATGGAAAATAATGAAATAGGATTCAAAGATTAGATTTATATCTTACAATTTTTTAAGACTATAGAAATGAATGTTTTAAGTAAAAACATCTGAAATTATAAAAGACACTGATTGTAGTCATAATAGATAGGATATGGATAAATTATAATCTGATATTAAGTTGTAAAATAAAATGTGAGGATTTGAATAAAACATATTGAGAACTAAATATAAATTTCACACTGTCTTTTGTGAGATATCTATGACACAAGAGTACATTAATTTCCTGGTAGCTAAACATAGAAGTAATGACCAATTTACTGAAAAGTAAGAATATCATGGATGTTTTCTGTGTATTTGTCACCACTCACCCTTAAAAAAAGAGCATATACTGAAGCAAAATTAAAGATTCTCAAACTATTGAAAAATTAACAGGTCAAATTTTTGGGGAACAATATTAAATATTGCTGCAGAGATAAAATATTAAGTGCTAGATGTCACCGTTTCTTATATGCATTTTGGGATCCCTGCAAATCTGTTGACTATGAAATGCACAAAATGGAGGATGTACAATGACAGATGAAGGAAATGGTACATTAAGAAAATAATTATTTCAGGGAATTAAAAAATAGCTCTTTCTACTTCCAAGGAAATAAGGAAAGAATATTAAAGTTTCTACTACTTAATAAAACTTTAAAATTAACATTTTAATGGTTTCCTAACCAAGGCAATTAATTTTTCCAAAAACAACAATTTGATGTTGCTGCTGTGATGTATAATAAAAAGTTTAGAGTTAACTTCATATTATAATTTAACAAAAAAAAACAAAACAGGTTTTGTGAACATTCATCACAAAAGTTTTGCAAGATTCAGAATAATAATTAAATCTAATTGGTACTACAATATTTGGATTTAATAAGTATAGATGTACAGTATCTTAGTTGCACTGTTTTGTTTGATTCTGGTGCTATTTCTACAAAAATTTCTTTAGCTAAGGTTCTCCATAAGATATCCTCTTCTTTGCTAACATAATAAATCATATCTTCAAAATTTTATGACATGAATACTGGAACCTAAATGATATCAAAATGAGTCTAATTTAAAATCATGCAGAGAAATCTGATAAGGAATCTGAAAATGAGATTTTGGGATCAAAATAAAAAATATTGAGTTATACCAATAATGAAGATTTGTAAAAAGATATACAGTACAGTGATCATTCTAAATTGCCAAATCATGCAAAGAAACAAAGCTAATTTACAATATAAAAGTTTGAAAACAATAGTCTGAAAACAATTCTAGTGATTTTGAATGACATTATGTTTAAGATTATTTCATGAATGTGTGACAGTTCCGTATAGTCAACCATGTAAGTTTTGACTATTGACTAGATCATAGAAACTTATCGATTTTGTAACGATAACCTTGCAGAGTATTTAGCAGGGAAGATGATAAATAAAATTAAAACAGCCAAAATGGCTATAAAACTTTCCAAATGAAGATTGTTTTGTGTAGTAAATATTTTAGGTTACAGAACAATATATATAAAATAATACATAACAATATTTGTAAAAAAAAAAAAAAACATCATTACTTGATAAGGTAAAAATTATATAACATAAATATCATTGTTCTATATAATTACTAGGTTTATTTTTGATATAAATAAAAAATTTGTCATATCTTTTTACAATAATCAGATTAAATTTATTATAATAAACATGAAGAGTTCAGACATTTTTCAAACTAGCTAATATGTAAAGCAACTGGATAAATCATGAAGAAATAAGCAGATATAGTGAATGAGACATATGATTCTATATTCTGAAAGTAATGAAATGTTACCTGTTGTAATTTATTTATGGATAAAAATATACAAGAGGCAGATAAAATTTAAATTTGGTCACTTTCTTCACATATCATGAGATATTAAAATTATAAGAACAATATATATTAATAATTAGTAAAATTCAGAGATCAGAAGCAGACATGAAGGAATTTAAAGAGCATGTGCATCTTAAGGTAACTATTTGTAATATGCATCCTCATATACACATTAACTATGTTTAATTAAAAATAAATTATCAAATGTCTTTACTGTTCAAGAGTTCATGCAAAGTTTGAGTGCTGGAAGTGACAATTGAAATTCATTTAAGGATTTCATACTAATTTGATACTCTACCAATGCACAAATCACAGTGACCAGGCTTTCAGGGGCCATTTCTTTTGTGAACCAAGAACTTGATGCGCAAGATTTTAATAAATGTAGTGCATTTGTGAATAAAATTGTTCTTATCCAGATGGTTTATTCAGGTTTCACAAATTTAGAATTGGAGTTGTGAATTGACAATATATTTTTAATATGAACTATATCCCTGACCTAATAATATAATGGGGTGATTGAATGAAGTACTTATTACCATTATTAGACATTTTATAAAATCATGTAAAAGTTAGTCATATACTTGTAAGCACTTGAAAAAATGGGGCAATTAGTTATATGTATAAAAAGATTATGATCTGTAATAGTAATTTTGATGTGCATGGGCAATCAGAATATATAGCAAGTAGCCATTGAAAAATAAACAATATATGTCAAATTCATCAATTGTTTTTTGATCTTGTCAGCCATAATTTCAGAATATTGGAGAGAATCCTTAAATGAAAATTTTCCAATAGTTGTTACATCAATAAGAATCTCATGTTTCATTGTCCATACAATTTAATTAATTAAAAGCAGTTATATTATTGATGAAATATCCAACATCAATATGGCAGAATTTGTGCTGCAATTATAATGTTTAAGTTCATGTCTGTCTAAAAAAACATATCAATGTCAATGCATATTCTAGCAATAATTTTTTTGAAAAGTAATCATTAACCAATTTTTTTAGATTGCATTAAAAGCATTCTCTAGCATTTTTGAATTGACATGAAAAGCAAATTTAAAAGATAGAAAATTTATAAAAATTTGATGAGCAAAGATGTGATTTATATATTAAAGTGTTATCTATTTGGTCAAGACACATTTGATTATTGATGATTGCCAACATTTAAAATAATTGATCTTTGAAAGTTTGTTCATATTATGTAGCTGCTAAATGATGGTATATGATGAAGTTGGTAAAGATTTGAGTATTCAAAATGATAACTGATGTTGAAATAGGAATTTGTAGTAGATCCAATCTTGCCTTTTAGATTTATTAACAAAATACTGATTGTGCTTTTCATATCAATTCAAAGGTGCTATGGAATGTTTTGAATGCAATCTAAAAAAAAAAAAACTGGCTAAATTACTTTTAAAAAGACTTATGGCTTAAATCGTAATTAGCAGTGTTCTCGCCAGTTTAAATATCTTGAGGTAGAAACATCAAAATTGCTGCACAAATACATATTAATGTAAGGATATTTCATCAGTGATATAATTCCTTTTAAGTAATTGTTCTGCTGTATTTAATGTATGGACAATGAAACATGGGCTTCTTATTGATGTAACAAAACTGCTGGAAAATTTTCATTTAAGAATAAGTCTGAAATATTAGTTGGCAAGATAATTTTCTTAGTTTCACAGAATGATGATTTTAAGTTTACAATTTGAAGGCAATCTTTTTTTTTTTTTTTATAAAATAGAGGAAATTTTATTCTGTAATTTGGTTATAACTCATAAGATTAAAAATGGGATACATTAAATGGTATTCAAAAAAGAAAAAAAGTTCAATGATGATATATATGCTGCATTACATAACCTAAGACGATTACAACGATCCATAAGAGCAATGGGAAGGACCTGGAGTTTGGTATCTTGGAGATAGGTGACTAAGTTTGCATGACTCAAAATGTACAAAGATGTCATCAAAGTTTTGTCCATGCAAAAGTCACATTACATAGGTAAATCAGACCCTTCATAATGGATGTCAATGTCCTCATATCCAGAGTCAAAGATTAAGTCAATCCCAAATGGATGCACCCAAGCCACTTTTTGTTTCCAGTATAGGTGGTTTCTATCCGAATATAAAAGGAACTAGCCTTAGGAAGGCATAACAATCAACTTCCATGTGGCTTCAAAGATGTAGGGGAACCAAATTATGGTCTCTTCTGAATTTTTTTAATTTTTTCTATATATAAATCAAGCGGATGATTAAAGGTGAGCCAGCAACAGGTGAACCATAGTGAAAATAATATGAACATATTTCAGGGACAGATCCACATATGTTGTCAATAAGTGTTGATAATGTAGGCCTTTTGTGTTTTAGCACCAAGGCTATAAGATCTCTATAGGGTTGAAGGGAAAGGCAGTAGCAGAGATGTAGTGAAGTTTGTTGCTCTCTTGAGACATAGGGAGAAAATGGAATCAATGCTCGAGAAACCTCGTTGGTATACTAGGAAATGTTTAGTAGGCAAGGCATTAATGTAAATTTTCAACAGGTCAAAGAATTTAGGCTCAAGGAATCATTGCTTAAATTTCTTGATTGTTGAGTCGAAGGATTGATCTTGCGGAAACATTAGGGTATAGGATATAATACACTTACCAGAAATTAATTTTGAGAGGAAGGCTTATTAAAAATAGCAGAGATATGGGATATGAGGTTTGCCAGCCAGCCGGTGCTAACAGGGGGGGGCTTGTCTGTGGGAGAAATATGTTTAAAGAGCGAGTTATGATACTGCAGGAGCAGTCTGTAGACGGTCTTGTAGAAACATTGAAATATAAAGGTATCTATGAAGTGTAGGAACAGCCCATTGAGCTTTGCATGTTCTGTAGGCCTCTTAACCTAATAGTTGCACTTTTTTCCCATCTAATCAGATTGGCACAGTTAACATGCTTTCCTTATGAAGGCTTTATTAAAGTTGATCACTGGGGTGTTGATGAGGGAGAACTTGGCGAACATGAACATATATACTTTGGAAAGGGAGAATGTAATTTTCTGTGTATATTGAAGTGACATCTTGGACAAACCTCCTCATGGCCATAGTGAATTCAAATATAGGGAAGCCTAAAAACTTCTGCAGCTTTGCTGTAAATAGGCCAGGAATGTTAGGTAATTGCCAGGAAGACAATTTGGCCATATTAAATTGAAGGCCAGATTGATCAGCAAACTCCTCAAGCACTGATAGATGCCTGGGAATTAGCTTTTTCAATGGAACAAAAATGGCCATGTCATCCATGTAGGTAATGTAGTGGATTGATGTATTTATTAATGCTGGGATATGGATGCCAGGAAGAGATCTCTCAATTTGAAGGAGCAGTGGATCGAGTTACATGATGAAGAACAGGGCACTGAGAGGGGAGTCCTGTGAGATGGAGGATGTGGTTAAGAAAGTTTCCCATTCAGTGAGATGCATACTTTGATTGTATAGGTTCTTAATGATTCCAGAGGAAAATATCATGCTCACCAAGCAGGGTTAAAGGGGTGTTGATTTGGATAGAATCAAAGGCAGTGGATATGTCAAGTTAACTACCACCGGCTTCGATTACCTGGAGAATCTGATAATGATATGGGGGAGTATTTTGATTTGAATTGTCTTTGATCATCGACTCAATAATCTTGACCATCAGAGGGGTCATAAAGATGGGCCACAAATTCTGCAGGGATGGAATTATATTGTGCTTGAGGAATGGCACAGTCACTATGGGATAAATCCCACTGATGTCTCAGACAATGGAAGAAATATAATTAAATTGTATACAATTGGTAAAGAGAATTTGGATAAATGAAACAGGAGGAATCAGAAATTGCATGAAGCCCTGGCTGGGTGCTTTCAGGCATCGAATTTAACTTGACCAGAATATCTCCCTCTGTAATGCCAAGATCTGTAGTTGGTGAATCCATTATCTTGACAAGGTTCAGGTATGAGAGCGGAGAACTTGAAGTATGTAAAGATATTGAGAAGCATGTTTGATCCTGTATAAAGCTTATCTCCCACAGTAATAGATGACAGAGTGGATTTCTTGTCTCTATGGCCCACCTAATGTAGCCCCTGGACCAATTATGGGGATGACTCAAGTAGATTTTTGACTTTTTGGTAAAGAGATACTTTGCCAAAATCAACTGTTTGCTCTAATATTGTGATTTCAGATTAATGATGGATTCTATAAGGACTATTAAGGGGAAAGATTTTTTAGGGTGTTATTTAGTGATTCGAGTTCCATTAAGAGTGATGATGGGCCTTTTCCATGAGGATGACTCAAGTAGATTTTTCAACTTTTTGGTAGATACTTTGCCAAAATCAACTGTTTGCTCTTATATTGGGATTTCAGATTAATGATGGATTCTATAAGGACTATTAAGGGGAAGATTTTTTAGGGTGTTATTTAATGATTTGAGTTCCATTAGGAGTGATGATGGCCCTTTATTCTGTGAGGAATAGTTTGAGATGAAGGAAATTAAAATTTGAATGAAGGAAAACCAGGCATCTGGTGACAGTGAAAGAATTTGATTTTTGTGAAAAAATATGTGCCTCAGAGGATAGCTTCTGGCAATGAGGATTTGAAGATTCTGGTGGTTGTGTAGCCTATGAATAGTGCATGAATTAAGGTTTAGAGATAGTGTAAGAGATAAGGCCAAGCGGAGTGAGGGATCATTAGAAAATGTAGACCAGGTATATAGTAAACATGGTCTATCAGAGGGGCATGCCTTTTCATATAAAAGGAAAAGGCATTTGGTGGAAACCTTCCCTACTCATGAATCTCATGTTAAGGCGATGAATATATTTCCACAGTAAATTATTGGTACCAGGCATTAGTCTCCCGGGAAAATAGTAGGGTAAGGGTTAGAGGCAAGTGTGATATTGATCTGTTGAATTATCTGCTGAATGAGCAACTCATTATGGTAGACTATGTTCAGAATGAAGCCCCTGTGGAATAGAGTTGCAATAATTGTGGATTTATATAGTTGATTTTGAAGGATTCAATTGGGTTGCTATTGGAAATTAAGATCACTATGCCAGCTGCAGATGGAGACACTGAGTGACAGAAATAGCAGATTGTCAGAGGTTCAGGATTTTAGAGCTTGAAAATTGGTGCAACTTGGTCTCAGAGACACACTATATGGGGGGAGTATTGCTTGAACCATTTAGTTAATGCATCTACTCTTGAATTGAGACCCCGGATATTCATTCCAGATACTTTGAGCTTCATTTGAAGGCATGTCTTTGTAGCTCAAAAAAACCAAATGGTGGTAATAATGATTTTGAATTTACTATTAGAAAGATAAATTTTTATATCATGTGTGAAAGTATAGAAATTGAACAAGTACACCCGAGTCTCATTTTATGCAGATTTTTTTAATGCGATTCATGTTTCTTCTTAATATCTTTTTATGTGGGTTTTCTTTTATGCGATAAAGAAGTTCATATTTCACTATATTTCTTAGATATCAAGAAATTTAAATTATTAATCTTATTTTGTCTTGAAATCCTTTTTTTTTTAAAAAAAAGTTACATTAGCAGCTTAATGTGAATATGGCCTGAAGTTGTATTTAGAATCTTAGCTTCTATGTAAATAACCTACTTATACTTTTGAGTAAATAATAATAACATATTTATACTTACAAGTATAAAAATATTGCAATAAATATTCAAAAATTTCAAACTTTTAAAACATACTTTGTTAGATATAACAGAAATATTCTTTTAGATTTTTAAAATAAATAATGAAGATTTTAATTTTGTAAACTGAAAATAATCTTTCTAATGATAATCTTTTTGTTTTGATTGCGATTTTTTTTTTAATATAAACAAAATGTGAACATTTAAAATTTATTTCAGGAGTACACTAAAAGATCTATCAAATGAAGACAAATTTATTATTTTCTGATAAGTACTAATCACTTAATTATAGATTTTACAATGATGTGTGAGACAAAAAAAAACATCAGAAAATGCTGACATCTGAGTTAGCTGCAATGAACCTCTTAAATTCCGAGAGCTAAATAGTTCTATATCTGCATATCGCAAGCTTGCTGCAATGAACAATCTCTTAAATTCTGAGAGCTAAATAGTTCTATGTCTGCATATCGCAAGCTTTATAAACAATTAGTAAAATCATCTCAAAGTTTAATTACCGATTACATTGTAGACAGAAAACCATTAATACAGCACAAGACTGAAAGTGGCACTAGTTATATTTCCTCTTGTGATGAATCTAATTTCTTACCAGTTCACAAACTGCATATTGTCAAATAACAATAATGATTAAAATATGTATAAAAAAATGTAAAATTAAGTACTGTAGTTAATAAAAAAAGTTCGTATCAATTTTTTTCAAATATTTGAAATTTTTTATTAGTCATACTTTATTTCCCTTTTTTTTATGTGAAAAAAGTAATTTTTTCTTGTTGCTTTTATGCGATTTCTAAAAATTACAGAACCACCCCCCCATTTTTCAAAGTAAGTCTATTTTTGTGAGATTTCTTTTAATGCAGGTTTTCTGCAGAACCTATCTACTGCATAAAATGAGACCCAAGTATACTTCGATGTTGAACAGCTGCCTATTTCCCCATCTGTATCTTTCTAATAATAGATTCAAATCATATCTTTGCTAACAAAATTTTTACGTATTTTCTGGTAACAAAAACCATCTCAAATCCTTTTTGATCTCTAAATCACTGGGTCTCTGCTAACCATTCATCCACAGCAAGAAATAATTTATTTAATAAACTCTTAAAAATATTTTTGGAGTAATGGACAATGATGATGATATTGCATAATTATTTTGATATATCCCCATTAGTTTTAAAAATTGGAATTTTTTGAAAGATCAAATGGCATAACTCCATGGGTTTATTACACCTAAAAATAAAAATCACTTTGAAGTTCAGCATTAGCATTTTTAAGATTACAAAGAATCTGACTAGATAGGGCAAATACATAATAATTGCAATCACCTGACTTCTTATACCATTATTCAAAAAAACAAAGTATTTTCATTTAGTCAATGTATCAATACAATAATATTTTTCACAATTCATGATAGTTTTAATATATCAAAAACACACAAATTATATTCACAGCAATTTTAATTTGTCAATCATTTTAATCTTTAAATCCCCATATTATTTATGAAGCTTCAAATTTATCATTACGAAGATATATTGAAGTTTTTTTTAATAACAATTTTGTTTTGACACTGCTATAAGAGACAAGTATGTGCTGTGCAAATACTCATTTCACAGAGCAGATACCATTTCCAGAAAGTTTGATCTTTCCAATAACTATCCAACAAGCAACAATACACTTTTATATTTTTTAAAATTGGAAAAGTACAAGAACAGTTAAAATAGGTGTAGATACCATTGTGGAATCAAAGTTTTTTTTATTGAAAAATGCAACATTATATAGATTCATTTCTGACTCAATCAAAAGTCAGATTATCTCAAAAGAAAAAAGAAATTTGATTGAGGATGAAGAGATTAATGATTATATTCATGCTATTTTTTTTTGCCTACTAAAGAAAAGTATTTCTAAAATACATGTTGAGGGAGAGGGATAAAATGTTCTTTTCCATTTATTATTTTTCACACTTGAAGATTTTTTTAAGGTATATATTTCTATTGTAATGATTACAAAAATTATTAAATTTCAAATGATCTGATGCTTGAATTTCTCATCTAGAATATAGAAAGTTAATCCATAAGTCTGGTCAATAAAAAAAAAATGCTAAAACTTGCGTGGAGTAATCGTTATCTACATTTTAAAAAATATTTATTATCATTAAAATAATCTAAAATGAATTTATTTAATGAAAATTTTGCAAGATAAAGTAAATTACAAAATTTTATTTTTGAAATAGTTCATTCTTTTAAAAAAGTATAATTATTTATTTTTAAATATATTAAAAGTAATGCAAATGAAATCAATACTTATCTTTAATATTATATTTTAATTTTTCTTAAGGGGGGGGGGGATCTCGGCCTAATTTTAGAAGATCCAGCTGCATTTCGTTTTAAGTTTATTGATAATAGCAAATATTAATTGAGTGTAATTGTCATTTGTATTCCATTTTAAAACACATATGAATAGTTGTTAATTAATAAAAAAATATATTTTTATGTAAATCTTGTAATCCTAAGAATGCAGCTAAATATAACTTAAGTTGATTATATTTATCAAAACTGGAATAAGCTGAAAGTGTAGTTATTGAAATAAATTTACTCGCTAAATATTATCTGTTCGTTAAATCAATTTTATTTTAAACTTAACCCATAAGATTTAAAATAGAAAATTATAGTAAACCTATTAACATTAGAAAACATATCTTAAACAGAGATTTCAATCAATGCCATTAGCAAATTAAAAAACCAAAAATTCATTACTTGCGACTTTAAAGAAACTCATTATTGATAATGATCTAAACTATTTGAAAATTTACAATGACTAAGAAAGTTACTTTTTTTAACTAATAAATTTTCAAGTCATGATCACAAAATTATGAATCTGATAAAATCAAGATGCCATAACCGCAATCTTTTCATTTATTGATTTAATCGAATATTCACTCCTACAACTATTTTTCACATAGGCCTCTTTCCTTACTTATTTTGCCTTGCATTTATTTTTTCTGTCTTTCAAATCATTCTGTAATAGAAAAATTCTGATACAAATTTTGTGATTAAGCATAATACTGGAAGACTTTTATAATAGGTCAATAGGCATCTGGGGTAGAGGATAAGCCTAAAATAAAATATAAACAAACAGCCACTCATAAATCGGTATAACTATTTTAAATACAAAAAACAAACAAACAACAACACCCCCAGTCTAACCAATCTGCGAAACAAATCCACATATAGAATATGACAGTCCATTTTTCTGTTTACTTGATATTTTAAGATGTCTTAATCAGTTTTTTTTCTGAAATACTTCAAAAACACCT
Source organism: Epiperipatus broadwayi (assembly GCA_028023455.1). Taxonomy (NCBI): domain Eukaryota; kingdom Metazoa; phylum Onychophora; class Udeonychophora; order Euonychophora; family Peripatidae; genus Epiperipatus; species Epiperipatus broadwayi. The sequence goes on along the minus strand of JAQFVV010006277.1, from coordinate 352,630 downwards.
CTAGCTGTAGTTATTTCATTTTACCATATCTTTCAAATGGAAACAATTAATATACTTCTTTAAAATAATTTTTGTATGTAGATGGAGTATCATTCTCATGAAAACCATGCTTAAGTTCACTATAAACCATTCTTTTAAGTATTTCTGCATGGTTCATTTATTTTATAGGTACAATCCAATGAAAATGTGATTTCACAAAAGTGAATTCCATATTCTCAAATCCAGCAAGTTGTTTTGATTGGTTTTATGATCTTACCAATGCATTATTAAAATTTTATCAGGAAAAGTTATTTCCTTGTGATGAAATATTCTATCTTTTAATTTGTTAAAAGCAGTGGTCACACCTTGAAGTTTGCTGTACTTCAGTATCTAAGTACATCTTTCTGTTTATAAAACTATCACACTATTTAAATTGGTTTTCATTCTCAAGTTGAAAACCATCCATGTTTAACATTGCCGAGAATTTTTCTTGTCACTAGCTGATAAAGAGCTTAAGTTTGGTGAACATTAATCAATAGTTCTGTCTTCATATGTTGCATTCAAAACATCTGTAAATCTTTTGAATTTTCAAAAATAGCACAATCAACATACTGTAAATCCAAGAAATTCTTGCATTCATTTTTAATAGATTCAAATCAAGAATCCCATCATTTAGACCTGTATCATATTTTGATCAGTTTGATTAAACCATTTATAACTATTCCAAAATCAGTCATAAGAATTGAAACCAATATTGGAACAAGGACACATTCTTGAAAAACAGTTTCATGTCAAATGCCTGATTTTCTACCTGTAGTAATAACACCTCATTCCATCATGTCGAAACTGTATAAGACTAATTTTGGTGGACTACCAACTAATTTCAAACTATACCATAGATTTGTTATATTGATACAAAAGCTTTGACCAAATCAATAAATGTGATACACAAATCCTTTTATATTTTTCTTGCATGTCTGGTAAGTAAAACCATGTCTATAGTGCTTTTTGATTCTTTAAAACCACATTAAATCCCTGGTAACCTTTTATCTATGACAAGAAGCAACTTATTTAACAAAAAGTATCTTTACTATAGTGGATAATAATGAAACTCCATGATAATTACTGCAATGTTATCTATTCACTTTTTTTTTTTTATATTGGAATAAAAGCATTCTTAAGATCTGATGGCAGAACATGATTCCATACATTCTTAAAAAAATTCCATATTTTTAGTTAACATACCACCATATTTTAAAACCCCAGGTATTTCATGAGGATTGCAGCCTTTCCATTTTTAAGATTACAAAAAACTTTGATTTCAATTGTATATTTCTGTCCAAATCTAAATTAGATAAAATGGAAATATCAAGTCATCAACTCAATTATTGTATTATTCAAAAGATGTTCAAAACAATCCTCCATGTTCAAAGTATCATCTGGATATAAGTACCCATTGCTGGATTTAATAAAATTGTATATTGCTTTCAATGCATCAAAAAAGAATATAAAATGATAATGATCAGTGAATATCTATCTTCTTTACAGTTTAAATCCATTAATCATTTTTAAACCTTCTTGTCAGTCATCAAACTTCTGTCATTAGATCTTTCTATTTATTTTGAAGTTCCATATTTAATCTATTATTTTGCCAAGCAGGAAATGCATTTTCTTTTAATCAAATCGCTAAGATTATCAAAAAAAGTGCTTTTTAGTGAACTCAAGATTTACTTGTATTCTTAACTAGAGTTTGAGTAATTGCCTACAAGAATGTTGCGGTCATAAATTTAAACCTGTAATAGGGAAGTTAAGATTATACAAGAATGGCAGTCTAAAAATCCATATCTGTAATAGCTGAATTAAGATTAAAGAGAATTAGTAGTCTATAGTAAAGGCCAATCTGTGAATAAGATAAAATGTAATTAGGACAAATTAATATCCCCAAATTTAATATTATAAATGTTGGGGAATGAACTTTGTTATTTAACTGGAATTTTTTTCAAACTTAATAATATTGGAGATAATGAAAGAAAGGTTGCGACATTGCTGTTTGGCAGGGCATAAAGCAATCAAAATAATAGTTTTACGGACCTATAAGAGACGGTGCTATTTGAAGAGATAGTAAAAAAGTTAAAGAACTATTTTAGTCCAAGGCCATCTAGACATATAGTGAGGTTGACTGCAAAACTGAAGATAGGCAAATTGTGAAAAAAATAGAATACGATATATTACAAAAGTTGGCAAAAATTGAGATTATGGCAAGTTTATGGAACAAATACTATCAGATCAATTATTGTGGGGAATGGTTGATGAAAGATTGAGACAAACATTGCCTACAGAAATCAATTTATCATATGAAATAGCGATCAAAAAAGTAATCGCGTATGAGGCAATAATTGAATAAGCTCTCATATTTATTAATAGAACAGAAGAATGCTAGTTTACAAAACAGATAAAAGGCATCAGCCAAAGAAGAAAGTTTTAAACAGGAATAAATCAATAAGATTAAAATGTTATTGCTGTCAAAGAAAAAAAAGCCATCTATTGAAAAACTGTAAATGGAAAAAGAGAGTTATTTTAATTGTGGTTATAAAGGGCATTTGGTAACAGTGTGCAGAAAAGTATATGAAAGTGTTAAAAAGATTTCCCCAAACAGAAAGGGACCAATATTAATAATATATTGCCCAGGCAAAAGCAATACATGCTTATAGTAAAAATATACAGCAGAGTAAGAAATGGAAATAGCAGTTGAGGTATCTCGCTGTTATTAGCAAGGAGATGAAATATCAGAAGACCATAAAGGGGTAAAATTACTAGACAGATATCAGAGTAAAGGATGTAAATGGTAATGCTATAGATGTAATGTTTATGCCACGGTTTTGTTCAGAGGAAAAACAAGGGGTTTCCCAAATTATGCAGTATATAGACAAATGTCTCATAATTGGTAGGGACTGGTTTGCAGAATTAGAAATAATTTTCTATAGTGAAAAATATTTCCATAATGAGTAGGAAATGTTAAAAATATACCCAGAATTATTTATGGAAGATCTGGGTTTAATCAAGACAAGCCCGGTAGAAGTTGATTTAACTGAAAATGCAAGGCCAGTCATTAGTAAGCCGCAAAAAATCCATTTGCGCAGACAGAAATAAAAAGCTAATGGCTCTTTCATGGCTAGCAGGTTGTTAACCCCTGTTGAAGATGGAGAATGGGCCAGGCCTATTGATAATATGAACTCGGAAATGATACTGTCCAGAAATAGACTAGCAAAGATAAAGGATTTTGATAAATTAGATAAAAAAGGTCTGACTGAAAACTAAACTAAGCTTTGTAGCAATGAGGTTTGGGGGTAATAGAGATAAATTATCTGTATGTTGAGGATGTATAGTGATTATATCTCTGGAAAAGAGGGATAAAGTTCTTAAATTGTTGCATAAAGGGCATCTGGGAATGCAAACAAATGTTTTGGCCCATAGCTGTCTGGTGCCTGCAAATAAACAGATATTGAAAAATTTATTAAGATGATCAGTGTCCGGTGAAAAGTGCACTGCCATCTAAATATTATGCATCCTAGTCTAAAACAACAAAACCATGGGAAATATATGGACCACACTAGTCCAGTAAACGGATAAATATTAATTATAACGAACACTTTTTCAATATGGATAGAATGCCACATAGTGAAAAATATGAGTGCGCAGGAAACAATTAAGTGCTTAAAATCAATTTGTATGATACATGGATTTCCAGAATTGTATTAGACAATGGAGCAGGATTTGCAAGTGACAAACTAAGTCAATTTTTAATTAACTACAGAATAAAACATATATGCTGCCATATCATTCAGAGTTGAAGGGATTAGTGGTAAACACCGTACATCAAAGAGAAGCTTGAAAAAATTGGGAAATACAGATGCATTATAGGAATTCACGTTATATCAACATACAACACTGTCTACAGTGAGCGGGAAATCAACTGCAGTTAACATGTGGGCGTAAATTGAGAACTGTAGTGGGTGGCAGTAGAAACCAAATTTATGTGAACTCAAAAGAACAGATAACTTTAGTGGGTAGCAGCAAATGCAGAAATCATTTCTGGCTAGTTATAGAGCTACAATTATATTGCAGATCACTATTTATCTTGTTTATACATTTATTGTAAATAAATTTTCTTTATTATAAATTTTGATTGTATGTTGTTTTTTCTTGCCTCTTGCAATTATTGCAAGAAAACAAATATACTACACTTATTACCATAAATATTCTATTTGGGAAAGAAATTTCTATTTCTAATGGAGCATTACCATAACAAATGTAAGTAATAATTGTCATAGAATCTTGTAGAAAAACTTTCAAAAGTATTTTTTAAAATATATATTTAAACAGACAGACACCTGTAATAAAAAATACTGTCAAATTGTTTTAAGACTATTTGGTAAAAGAAATTTTAAATTCTAACTTATATACCTTTGCTTAATAAAAAAATTCATTCGGCATTAAATTTGGGAAATATTATATAGTCATTTGCTCTTGTACAAAATACCCACCTGAATGAAAAATGAAGTGCAATCACATCTTAAATTATATTTAATAAAAAAAAATAATGTTTTATTATGCAAACATGGCATAAGTGAAAGCTAGGTTTATAATCTATTGAAGTGGTAAATCTGTAGTACATATTTAACTTCACTGCCTGATGACATTACATACCTTAAAATAGGCTTGAACCAGTTTACGTTTATTTGGTCATCCAGGAATGTTAAACACACACATTTACATGTATAACATCCACCCTGTTTATTCCAAATGGTTATGTTTAAACAGTTGGGTTATTATTTTAACTTAATTATATTTTATTTCTAAGTTTGTAAATTCCTGTCACTTAAATATTTGTGTATATGTATTACAGATACAAAGTTAATATGATTAGTGTGAGCTAAAGCAATGCCAAAAAGTTCTAGAAAATATTATTGCAATTTAGAAATGTTGAAGTGTTATTCTTATTTAATGATTTCCAATTTTAAGAAATACATTTAAATAATGTGTATTTGTTTACATCTTCCAATATTGCCAAATTTCAAGTATAGGAGGAGCAAAAGTTCTAGGAACATGCAAAATGAGTTCAAATCACTCTCTCTTGTGTTCGATTAGAGTGAAAACAGTATGACTTGTGAGTAGTGGAAAGATTTGCCTTCCTGATCTTAGATCACCTTTGTCCTGCCATGCCATCGCTACTTGAGAACTGTGATGTTTAACTGTGAAAGAACTATTGGAAGATGCTTACCATTATTTTGTTAATATTGTGCCTTGTTCTAGGAACGTGCAAAATGAGTTCAAATCACTCTAGTGTTCGATTAGAGTGAAAACAGTACTTGTGAGTAGTGGAAAGATTTGCCTTCCTGATCTTAGATCACCTTTGTCCTGCCATGCCATCGCTACTTGAGAACTGTTATGTTTAACTGTGAAAGAACTATTGGAAGATGCTTACCATTATTTTGTTAATATTGTGCTTTGCAAAACTTCATATATGTTATTATAAGTGGCCACCATAACTGCTAAAGGTAATCCGTTTTGCCGAAGAATGAACTTTATATTCCTCACTTCTTTCCTAAATTCTAATTATATTCATAATATATTTTCTTTTATTTATACTATAACTGACTATAAGCTCAGTTATTGTCATTGTTAAATTTATGATTTTCTCTCTAAAGCTTTAAAAATCTCGTTCTATAAAACACTAGCACAGAATTATGTATTTTAAATCTATCTTAGTTTTTAAAGTTTCACGCTTTAGTTATTTTATTTTCATGCGGCAACTTATTTTAAACTGTATTTTATTGAATTAATTTTAGTATGCTAATGTTTCAATCTAGCAAACTTATATTATTTCAACCATTATTCTGATATTTGGAATATTTAAATAGTTAAATGTAAAATTTTCTTATCTATCGTAGTTCGCTCGATTTAATATTTTGAAAATATATGCTTAATGGCAGATTGTTTAAAAAGTCATATTATGGGATAAGGTAAACTTTTTGTTGCTTACGCTATCGATTTAAATGCATTTTATGTTCTCAAAATAAATTTGATTATTAATCTATTTTAATAATTATTTATTGCTTTCGGGCCATTGAGCGTTAACTTGCTTGTAATATATCGTTTAAGAATACTTGGGGCTTGTTAAATAGGAAAATATTTTCCCCTTCTATATTTGACATCCTAATTTGCTAAGATTTTACGTATGTTGCTGAGTGGGTTAATATTTTGTCATGGCGTTTACGCATGATACTGTTATTTTATTAAGCTTAAATTAGTGCATTAGTTATTCAAGACTCAAGCCATATTCGCATTGCTTATTTATGATAGCATTTTCAAGAATTCGTATTTTGCTTTATCATACTTATTCCTCTGGAAGTCCCATGTAACTTATCTAAGAATGAGATTTGGTAGCACCGATCTCAGGACAAACGTTAAGATTGTTAAGGCTCTGCATTGGTAATGTCGGCAAATGTATCATAGAAACCTTACCACTCATCTCTTCGAATACCGCCTTGCTATAACTACAAGCGGATTCTTATATATGATAAAGCCTTCCAGTCCAAAGACGGATATGTATTCCATTTCTAACGCTATTCTTTTAGTCAGCACTGCGAATTCTCTTTGTGTAATTTCATATTATCTATAAGACGTGACACAGTGTTATCTGTTCATCTTATGAACTTAACGGAAATTTTTATTGTCGGCTTTAAATTGATCTAAAACCGCTAATTTACAGTCATTTTAAAGAGGAAACCGTACCTATGATGCTGCCATCTCTAGAATCATTTTACAAGTAAAAAATCAATATTTGAATTTAAAGCTATAACAGTGAGAGAAGACAGGGTTTTCCAAGGCACAGATTGGTTGTTTCTCATTTTCAACAAAAGGGAGCGCTTGTCAACAATTTTGTCAGGTCTAAACGAAAATGTATGTTTTAGAATATTTTTTAAGTATTTTTACATATTATATTTTCATATGTGATTTTTTCACATGCTTTAAACTTTGTCTGATGATTGTATAACTTTAAAATATATCAATGCTATATTTGAATGGAATTACAGATGTATAACATTTAAATATCATCATAATGTCTGACAATTTTGGGCCATTTCAATTATTTGAAAAGCATAGGATATCGCCATTTTTACAGTAAAATATTAAAATCCTTTTGATGAAATAGAAAATGTATAACAATTTCAAATTATTTTTCATTTAATCTAATTTAAAATATCAATTGTTAATGATAATGCAAATATAAATAGCCATTTGTATTAATTTTACGTGTAGTATTCAATATTACATTTAAATATCATTTCATACAATAATAAACCTTCCATTGAGAAACATGATTGTATAAAAAATAACTAGATTTATAACAAAATGTAATAGTTACTGCATAATTTTATTATGGTAATTATCTTATAATCAAGAATGTTATTTAATCCTAAAAGTGATTACCAAATATTTGCATGAATTTTGAAATAAGCTATTTCCTTTTATCAATATTTAAGAAGCTGTTTCTTTTTTGTAACTAATTTAAGACATGAGATTACCACATAATAGGCAACCACAAGTACCCTCTCACCAAGACTGTGGTAATATATATAACTGAAATACAGGTTTTATAGTTTGATTTCTTACAGCATAAAAGATACTATGAAGAATAAGAACTTTCATCTGTTAATCTTTGCTATTTTGTATGATCTGAATATTGTGAATCAAATAGTTTTAAATATTATATGACCAATTACAAATATTAAAATCAAGTTGATCAAAACTCAACTATTTGAAAAATATAGTTACTATCATGTCTAAAAGATGATAATATCAACAGTATCATTTCAATTTTCTTAATGTCCTGCAAACATATGCAATATTTAGTTTGTTACTTATGACATTTGCAAGTAAATAAATTATATTTTGTATTCTTGATTAATAATTAGATATCAAATTTTGTTCAAATAATTTAGAGGCAAAAAAAAATTGAAGTTAATCCATAAGTTTAGTATATTTGTAGTTCAAAGTTTAATATTTACAAAATTAGTTTTTATTTACTCAAGTTTTAATTTTATTTATAATTTTGACTAATAAAAATAAAATGATTTAACTACTGCCATCTTTGAAAGTTTCTTCAGAATGAAGAAGTCATATGGATGAGTGAATAAATTAGCAAAGTTTCTATAGAATTGAAGTTATATATATAAATTCATGTATATGACAAATCCTGAATTGAGGGTTAAGAAAAATGAAATATACAAGTTTTATTTAAATTTCATTTTATATTTGTCATTAGTAATGTTAAGTCACAGACATTTATTAATGAGTAAGATATTAAATTGGTTCCATAATTGTTTGAACTGTCAATCAAGGGCATGCAATATATTTAGAAGTAAATAATTACTTACTTCAATTATTTTTTCAAAATGCTCACTCAATGTTCAAATGCTTATTTATAAAGAAAATCAAGTTAGTGAAAGTAATGGACAAGTGAACATTCTGCATTTTATTCTTTCACATTATGCATCATGTTACTCTGTAATAAATCGATCCATTCTGAAAATATACATAACATACACAGCTATATAGTCTATTCAACCTGAATACAAAACAATGTGATAACAATAACGACAGTGGGTAATAGTCGTAAAGTTGTAGTTAAAAACAGACGTCAGTAATTGCCATAAGACTACAAAAATAACTTATTCCTGTGATTATTTAGATATAAAATTGAACATTTGAGAATTTAAAAAAAATGCTTTTGATCAAACTTTAAGATTGCCACAGAATGCATATAAAAAATTGAACATGTAAATATTGTACTCCATCAAAATAATTTGAGTTATCATAATTTCAAATGTGTGGTTGAAGTTCATATTATTGATTTAATTCATTAAATATATAACAATAATTATGGTAAGAGTATGACACAATAATGTGATTTAAAAATTCTGAAGAAATGCCATTCATGTAATCAAGAATCAGTATCAATTTGACAATATCTAAGAAGTGATCAATAAAACATTCACAATCTAGTTCGCCAGTAATACAATTAATGTATTAAAGAATAATGTTTTGTAATATTTTTTATGAAAAAATTCTGGGTTACTAATTTAAATTGAAATCAACTATTAAATTACAGTCTTAGAAGTCTGTCACTACCAATTACAAGCTCAAAAAATGTTTGATTGCTATTGAAACATTTACAATCATTATTATGTGAAATTAAATACATATTTATTGCATTTTCATCTGAAACATATGTGAAATCACAAGTTCAGTGAAATAATTCACTATCTAATAATTTTAGACTGCTCATTTGAAAAATTTTCCATAAAAAAAAGATAAGATTTATATAAATTACCTAATATATATATATATACATAGATTATAGAAATTAATAAATATTTCTAACAATTTTTTTTTGTAGGTATTGATGATCAAGAGACTATTTAGATCTCAAAGGTTTTGTAAGACTTTGATTTTGCCATTACAAATGACTTAGATATTGTATGCTCAATAGATGTTTGGATGATATTCATATGAATATCCAATGCTTCGATATTCATATGAATATCCAATGCTTCTCAAGATGAGATTAAATAGTCGGATCATTAAATTAGGAGCAAATGATAATCTAACATTTTAATCTAGATAAACTATTTGATTATTTTATTCATCTAGTATAATTTAATTTTAAACAAATTAAGATACTGGATTAATGTAAACAATATTTTCTGATTTATTTCAGTTTGTCAATTTTAACTACAAAATAACGGGAAAAAGTTAAAAATTTCGACAACTATAATTATTTGAGCAATTATTATTAAAACTTAGTATGAGGCTACTATTAAAAAAAGGAATTGAAAAAGAAAATAAACTTTTAAACAACAAATTTTGACTTTTTTAAAGATATGCATTTTATGCAATATAAAGTACGAATTGCAAATCCAGTAGTCTAAAATTAATCATTACTTATATTATCACCCTGTGGTGCTTTAGTGATAAATGAACAACAAAAAGATGTTTTACTTGATTATTTTGGCAATAATTTACAATGATTTAGTAAATAAGTCAATTATTTTATATAGCGCAATGTTTTTTACAAACTGTAATATTTAAACAGCATTAAACTGTTGCACATGCGCTTTAGATTTTAACTATAAAATGAATGAATACAAATACTTCAAACACATGATAAAGTCTTTGGAAAAGATAGAATGGCCATCTATCTTTTCGAACCCAAACGCTTTTGTATGGACAAATCTTAAGTGTTTGAAAGTGAAAGCGTGAAGATATTAAATAATCACTTTAAATTACTTTTACATGCTTGAATGAATGACGCTGGTGAAATTTGTATTCATTCATTTTATAGATAAAATCCAAAGCGCATGTGCAACAGTTTAATGCTGTCTAAATATTAGTGTGTAAAAAACATCGCGCTATATAAAATAATTGACTTATTTACATAATTTAATTTCAAATAAGAATGACGTATCATAAATTCTATTAAATTTCACCAGCATCATTCATTCAAGCATGTAAAAGTAATTTAAAGTGAATATTTAATATCTTCACGCTTTCACTTTCAAACACTTAAGATTCGCCCATATAAAAGCGTTTGGGTTCGAAAAGATAAATGGCCATTCTATCTTTTCCAAAGACTTTATCATGTGTTTGAAGTGTTTGTATTCATTCATTTTATAGTTAAAATCCAAAGCACATGTGCAACAGTTTAATGCTGTTTAAATATTAATGATTTAGTAAAGAAATTCAACTTGTATTACATATAAATATTTAAACTAAGTAGATGTGATTAGATATTATATAAAAACTAACAATAAGACAATGTTAGGATGGTAATATTTGCCTAGATACTTTTTACAATCATGATTTGGATTCATAAAAATGATTTAATAGTCAAAACATGGACTACAGCTAATTAACAAAATTATAAATAAGATCCAATCTGAAAAAACTTAAATGATAGCATCTAGTAGCATAATGAAAATATGATTCAGGTCAGAGAAAATTTAAAATACTTGTTCAAGTTACATAGATTGTGCAAATTGCAATTGTATTTTCACAATGGTCTGCCAAAACTGAATATAAATTCATTTTTCAAGGTAGTTGATATTGATCATTATAATAATACCAGTTTGATATATTACTGAAATGAGTTATTTAATTCTATTATTATTCTACTTTACTAAAGGTTATATTTATAATATACTGCCGTTTAGATATAAATTATAGATTTTGTTTATATTTGTGAATTTATTAATAATATTCATATTGGGACAGCAACACTCACAGAAATCTTTTCTCCACTCTACTGTATGCAAATGCATATGAAAATTTGAGTATATAATTTGTCGTCCTCCTTTATTTTATTTTTCTTTGCCATACTCATTTATGAATGCTCCTAATGTTAATGATTAACATAAATTAAATTCATAAATCTATGGATTGATATATATACTTAAGTAATCTTATATAATATGAAAGATAGGAAAAAAAAAAGTCCGATGTTTTGGTGCAGGCTTGTGATAACATTTTAACTACTTCCGCTTTGTCGGCGTCGTTTGCGCACTTCGGGTGGTCATTTGATGACGTGTTATGTTCTTTCTTTGCTGACGTAAAAAGTATAATCATAACGTCATAGAAAATATGACCGTTTTAGCTGTATATGTTAGCTTTCAAATGATCTTTATTTCAAAAAAATCGGTTGAAATTTAGATTTTTGGCGAATTTTTTAATCAACCACAGTATTTATTTTTTTTTGTTTTTTTGTACTTATCACGAAACGATAAAAGACATAAAATGTTTTACGGGCTGGAAGTGAAATTTTCTCTGGTAAGGCCTATAACAGACTATCAACATAATTATTCGTAAGTAAAAAATTTTAATTTTTGGAAAAAATATATTTTTTATTAATTTTAGTTTGTAATTACTGTGTGCTAATTTGTAGTTATATATTTATGCTCATATACAATTCATATCTATCGAAAAATTGGTGTGTGTGTAATTATATATTTATGTTCGTATATGCTCTATAGAATTCATATTTATCATAATTTTCTAAAGGTAGTTTGTAATACATTTATTTATGCTCACATAGAATTCATATTTATTGAAAAATTAGTACGATTTAGTTTGTAATTATATATTTATTGGTATAGAATTCATATCGTAATTAACTTATTAGTATATAATTCATATCGTGATTATCTAAAGTAATCCTCTTATTTTTATAAAAATAAGATTTTCAAAAAGTATACTTTTTGAAAATCATTAATTATGTTTATATAATATGTTTTACAAGCAATGGGTTATAAAACTAATAATCAAATATATACAAACTTTGTATACACAAATATATAATCCAATTCTGAAACTTGTTTATGTTTATGCTTGATCATGCTTTGCTTTTGCTATATGTTTCATAACATTATTTTCAAATCTATAGATTATATGCAAATAAATTATATCTGTGGTACAATAAATATAAAAAAGATATCATCACTCCTGTATATAAAGAATATAAACATCACTTGTGCAGTGCATAAAGAATATAAACATCACTGCTGACCACAAAGAATATAAACATCACTATTGTACACAAAAAAATATAAAATGAAGAGATGAAACTCATTTTATCAGTGGTATAGAAAGTAGTCTACAATTTCTAGTTTTAGACAGACAAGAAGCCAATTGCTATGATAACTTCTTTTGTATCTTTTATTAGGATGAATCTTTTTCTTTATAGACGCCTTTGACATTTATAACATTTGGGGTACAAGATAAAAATGAAGAAGTCATATCCGACTTCTTTTGGAGATTGTGAAGCTGTGGATTATCTCAGGTAAGACATATTATACATGTTTAGAAAGATAATTTTGTAAGGAATAGAAAGAAATTATCACCAAAGATGTATTCTGAATTTTAGTTAATTTCCAAATTATGAACAAACAATAAAATAATAATTATTTCGGATGTGAAAATTTCTTTTTTACCTTATTTTTTATATAGTTATCACTATTTATTTTATGCTTATTGTTTTCCTTAATTTTTCTAGTTTCTAGCAATGTAATTGTTTTTGCTCTAACATAATTAAAACTGAAGTTGTTATGAAAATTGTGTCTCATGCCAGTATTTTAAAAAGTTCAATATGGCGGCCTGAAGCTGAAGTAGTTAATTAGCTGAAATATATTAAAAAAATTCAACCACTTTTAGTTTCATAAATACTGAATTTAAAGTGACATTTCATAAACTAAGTTTTTTTTTGCCTTCTAAAATTTCAAATTCTTTGCAGTATGCTATGGGTTCAAAAAAAGCTGTTCTGATATTTGGAAAATTTTATACTTCAAATTTTTTTTTAAAATTAAATAATTCAATCAGATGATGGAAACAGTCCAACAAATAATTATAAGTGGAAATCTGTAATGATTTGTACTAATTAAAGAACAACAGAAATAGCCTTAATGATATATATTGTAGAATAACTTACAGAAACTTTCTCATTATATTATTTTCTTAAATTATTTATAATAAATCTCCAATAAAAATCTAATATGTAATCATCTGTTGTTACAATGCCTATTTTACTTTGCACATCTAATTAAATCAAAGAAAATTCAATTAAGAAAACAAAGTAGTGATTTATTTTTAACCAATGACAGTTATTTTTATAATAGAGATGTCTGCAACTTGTTTTAAGTATCATATAATGAAAAGAACAACGAATAATTGTTTTTAGACAAAAGATTTGACCTTACATCTCTATCGCAAACATGGGGGGGTGTTCCATAACTCTTTATCACCTTTGTCACCATTTTGAATTTTTTTTTTTTTAAAATTATGACCAATATATATAATTTATATTTTCTGTTTAATACAGTAAATATAAAAATATATACATTGTTAGAAAGAGCAAATATGAAAGAATGTAATAAAGCTGATAAAATAATCATTACCTAAAAAAAATTTTTGAAAATTAAATGTTAAAATGACATTTTCATAGACAGCTTCATCACATTTGACATAAAATGCTGAAAAAATTGATATATAACATGAAGATAATTTTCATTAAAAAACTTACAAAAATAAAGCTATTTTCTAACTGATCCAGATCTTGTCCTTCCATGCAGAGTATATATTACAAGTGTTTGGTTGTCTTTCAATGCAGGTATCTATAAGAAATATGTTTACAGTAAGAACAGTTTATGAGATATCATGCAAAGAGAACTTTAGTAGATTGTAATATACACCTGGGTCTCTTTTTGTGTGGATTTTTTAAATGTGATAAAAAAAATCGGGATTTCCATGTTTTGTATACACACATTATATTTTACATACTTTAAATGCCTGTTGGAAAAAGGTTTGGCAATAAATTTAGACACTATAGAAGACTTAGAAAAAGATAATGAAGCAGAAGTAGCAAAAATGATTCGAGAAAGTCTTCTTGTTAATGACATAAATGAGCTCTTAAATTCCAACGAGAGCTAAATAGTTGTATGTCTGGATATCGAGAGCTTCATAAATAATTAGTAAAATAGTCTCAAAGTTTAATCACCGATTACATTGTTGACAGAAAATCATTAACTTTTAGACTGAAAATGTTTTTATTGGCTGAGTGAATTAAAGTTTTAAACTTTTGATTGGTTCAATTATAGAATCAGCAGTAATATTAGTCTTTTAATATTAGATTCGTTTGTAAAAAGCAAATTAATAATTTGTCAGATTATGAAAGTGAATGAAAGTTTTTCCAAAAATAAATTTCTATTTGTAATTATAAAAATATTCTATAGCGGAGAATCTTAAAAGAATGTTCATAACTTGTTAGAAAATGCGTACGTCAATGATTTCTTTCTCAATTTACGTTCGTCTAAAAGTAAAGAATTTTTTACTAAAATCTTAACTATTTTTCTAAAATAATAATATTTTCAGCATATTTTATGAAAATAATTTATAATATGTAAAAAAATATGAAAAAAATACTCTAAAATATATATTTTCATTTTGAATATCAAAACAAATTCTTGTCAAGCATTTCAGTGCCTTATGGTACATTTTAAACTTTAAAAAAACGATAAATTCGCTATAATGCAAAAATTGATTGTTTTAGAGCGACTTGAAGCCATGAACAAAAAATTTTAGTTGATGCACTTGCTTGGTTAATTAAACACAGCACGACTGAAGTTGGCGCTAATTGAATTTCCTCTTGTGACAAATCTGATTTCTTATCAGTTCACAAGCGTACCCCGCATATTGTCAAATAGCGATAATGATTAAAATAAAAAGTCTGTCTTGTATCAATTTTTTTCAAATATTTGAAATTTTTTATTAGTCATACTTTATTTCCTTATTTTTTTAATGCGAATTTTGAAGTAATTTTACCTTGTTGCTTTGCTTTTATGCGATTTTCGAAAATTATGGAACATATCTCACATTTTTCAATAAAAATTAAGTCTATTTTTTTGTGCGATTTCTTTTATGCTGGTTTTTTGCGGAACCTATCTAGTGCATAAAAAGAGACCCACATATTTAAAAATATAATTATTATAGGTTGTTGTGAATTATGCCCAATGTGGCCGCTTGATAGCATTGTTTCTTGCAAAAATAATGAAATATAACGTTTTGCTTTCTGTTGTCCGATAATTTTTCAAAAAATTTACAAAACATTATTTTATAAATTACATTATACATTTCAGCGCGTACCGCAATTTACGAACTAATAACATTTTCTAAATTACAATTTATAACTACATTCATGCACTCGTATGAGCAAACAAAGCTTTTAATGTGTAGCGCTGGAATGTGCGGGGAGGGGGTATGATGGTTTGCAGATCCAAAGGATCAGACAACACATGCACTTGTATGAGCAAACAAAGCTTTCAGCTCATAGCGCTGGAGGGGGATGGACCGATGGTTTGCAGATCCGAAAACCAAGCTTTCAGCGCATAGTGCTGCAATATGTGGGGGAGGGGGGACCCGATGGTTTGCATAGAATCCTTTTCAGCACGTAGTACGATCATAGCTGTTCTCCTGAAAACATGCCTTTTTTGTATGACTTATGTGAAATGGTTCTGGGACCTACCCTTTTGCAATTTTTTTTTACCTTCCAAGATGTGTAGAGAAACGCGGCGACGGGTTTACAATTATTAGTATATAATACTATGTCAAGTAAGTTTGAAGATCGTTACTTAGAATGCACATTAAAACACTTATAGCCAGTTGAATTCCATACATCCTCACATTGTATGGTCAATGATCTGTGAAGTGGGCCGTAATATTTGTGTGCAACACCGTCTAGGCCTATTAACAGCTAATATGAACAGAATTGTTCTGTAGGCTGTAACTTTAGGCCGTGTAAACGGCATATTTCTGTATTTTGCATAGAAATAATGCCATCGAGCGGCCACATTGGGCGTAAGTCACAACTACCATATTATATTATTAAAAAATGGGGGGGGGGGATCTAAAATTTTTTTTTTTTTTTCAAGTAAAAACAGTGTCCTCAAAAAATAAAAAATAAATAAATATATCAATAAACATCAAAATAAATTTATTATTTCCATTGATTATATATGGGTGGTAAATGATGATCTGGACCAATTGATGTATGAAAGAGGGGATAGCTGAGGTTCTTGAAAGTGTGTTTAAATCCCGTATATTACATCTAGACTACAGGTATATAAAATTTACTTGTATTTAAAATATTAAAAATAAAATAAATGTAAATACAATGAAATAAAAAGGTAATCAAGAATATACATTATATAGAAGTACATGATAAAATTGCTGGTGAAAATACTGTAAAATATTATGAATTCCAGACCTTGAGTAAATGGCTAGAGTTTGAAATGTAAATTGCCTAAAATTCCAATAAATCGATCTCAGGTCATAACTTTAGCTCAAGTCCCGGTTGATGCTGTAATTCTTTTTAGACCAAATGAATTTGAATATAGTCATACGTGGTGTACTACAAATTTGAATCACCATGACTAAAAATGCATTCAGCTCATGGGTTGAAAGATTGACCCACTTTTTACAGCATATTTATTGCTTTCCACATATATATATAATCACATATTTTCTTATCAAAAAAAATAAGTAATAAAAAAGACTAATTGAATACTCACAAGTGATGGGAAAATTTAGCCTTGGCACACACGATTCATAAACATTATTTTCCAGAATCGAATCTGAGTCCTGTCATGAATAAGGTCCTAGCATAGATTTGTTTGCCATGTTTATTCTCTTTACAGATGATTTCACAAACCATTTATTTTTTTGGACCTGCAGCTTCTAGATCTGAACTAAAATTCTCATCGGATGAGCTGTTAAAAAGAAAAACTCGGGGATTATCAATGGGGAATTTCATATCCAAATCAGAACTAAAATAAGCAGTGATATAATCCATTTCAGCAATAAAATTTTTTTACGACCACTAAATCTAAAAAAATGGGGAAAAAATAAAATTATAATTGCATTTTAGAAAAAAATACATAAAAAATCCCAATTTCATCGTAGAGAAAAATACATATCTTTTTAAAGGCAACAATATGGCAAAAAGAATGATTTGATACCCGTAAGTGTAAGATTTTACCGATTTCGTGCCAATTTATTTTAAAATCTGTGATTGATCAAAATTCTGAAACAGATATTAATGGGTATTTCAGGAATAAAGAGCGGGGGGGGGGGTAATTTTTCCCATAAATTAATGCATAAAGCATTTCAGCAAATTTAGCCATACATAACATATTCATTATTAGCAGTAAAGATTAATTTCATAATGAAGTTTTGTGAAAAATATTTTACTCTGCACACGTTCTACACATACAATCCTGAAAATTATTATTAGGCAATTTATGTAGTAGATCTTATTAATTAATTTTGCTTAAGACTAGTACATAGACATTATGGGATATCCTCAAAAATTAATAATGTTAATTGTCTGAAATTCATGTAAAAAATTAATGATTATTACATTTTATTTTGAAATATGCATCATATTATGACATTTTTTTTAAAATTATGTTTTTACTATGTAATAAATTTAACATTTCAATTTTTTCAAACAAATTAGAATACCTATGTAGATATATGCAATATACCAATCCAGAATATTCTCTTTCTATACTTTTAAACATGATTAAGTAATAAAATAAATAAATAAATAAATAAAAAGATATTAATAAATGCTAATATTTACATTAAAACCAATGATGATGCATCTTATATAGTTTTCAGACCTAAATTGAAGTATACTATGACTGAGCTAAAATTTAATAATTACTAAACCACATACACTTATTATTCTTTTTAATACATTTTAACATATCAAGCTATGTAATAAATTTTAATGAATTTATGTGTTCAAATTTTCATTAAAAAAATAAAATTCTTGATATTATATGCTACAAAACATGACCTTAAGTTTTTTTTTTTTAAAAATCAAGTATCAGACAATATAATTAGTTAAATAGACAATTAATAACAACTCCAAAAAAAAAAAAAAAATTCTAGATAACGTGAATATTTTGATTAATTTTTCAAAATTGCAAAAAAAATTAATTCTTATAACAAGAATTATAAAGACAAAAATGTTTCATACATAATCTAAAAAAATTATCACTTATTAAATATTTGGTAATTCTTTATACTATAAATTCTAAAAGTAATTTCCCTTCCCAAATATATTCCACTCCATGTGTACAATCTTTTTTTCCTGAATTTTTCAAAATATCCAAAAAAAATTTTTTTTCCTTATATCATTAATAATAAAAAACTATTTACAAAGTTTTTGAAAATAAGTTATTTGCCGATTGTTTTTATTTTTACTTTTTAAGTATATTGAGTCAATATCAACAATATTTTTTCCATTTCACAAATCTAATTGTGCTATTAAAATAAAAAAAATCATTTTCCCCCAGAAAAACTACATGTATATATATATTTAAAAAAAACCTAATATATTTAACCACTGCCCCCAAACATTATAGTTTGTCTGTTAATGTTTTTAGAAATTGAAAATATCTTTGATGAAGAAAAAAAAATTTGCCAAGTCTTCTCAAGTCAAAAAATAAAAAATTATTTGCATAATATGTAGAGCATTGTGTAACTCTCATACCTATTTTTTTAAAATATAGACATTGCACTATACTTTTCCAACTTTCATAAAATGAGTTGAACAAATGGGTGATTATGTAACAAGCATTTTTTTTTGGCTGCTAAATGTCTGAGATGATTCAAATTTTACTTTCTCAACTTTATAATGTGCATTTTATTGTCACCTTGGAAAATAAGATAATTATTAGATAACACTTTGGTACTGTATTACTTCCAATACAAGATGCCCTCGAATTTAAGATACAGTAGGATTTTAAGCCCGAAAAATTGGAAAAAAAATTTACCCCCAAGTTTAAGATGCACATATGTACTTAAAATAGAAACTAATATAAATAAAAACTCACCTAATTTACTGCGAATCTTCTTCAGATATACAGTACTTTCACTTTCAGAACTTGAATTCTCATCATTTTTCCACCAGGGTATACCATCTTCAGGTCACTTCAATTGCAGTCGAATGTTATAATTTCTTTGTCAATTTGTTTTTGTGTAAAAGTAAATTTTTGTATTAAAATCTGAATAATTCTTCTTAAATAATTTATATTTTTACAAATATTTTTTGGGAAAAATTATTAATGTATAAAAAAGATTCTTAAATATATCTTTTCACTTTGAAAATGAAAATATCAGAACTGTCAAAATTTTGACAGGCGCTATTGTATAGAGAACAAAAAACAACTAATCAGTGTCTTGAAAGGCAGGCTCTTAGTTCATTGTTATATTGATTTCTTGGTTGTAAAAAAATTCTTAAGTTAATTTGCTAGTTTTTTTTCTATAAAATAACAGTAAAATTGGCAAAACAATGGTAAAAAAATTCTAAAACACGTTTTCACTTTGGAAATTAAAATGAAGATATGATTCAAAACTGTCAAAATTTTGATGGAGGCAGATCAGCACCTTGGAAAACAGGTTCTTATCTCGTTATATTGATTTGTTAGTTGTAAAAAAAAATTCTAAAGGTTATTGAATAGTTTTCTCAATAAAATAACAGTAAAATCTGCAAAATAACGTTAATAGTAGCGGGTTAAATGAGACTTAAAGCCATTTATGAAATTAATCCAAAAAATGTTAAGAAATATTTAATATGCTATTCTACATAAGTAACCGTCATAATACTATGTGCATGTATAGAGTAAAGCAAAGATACACAGAAATAAGATGTTACAAATTTTTGTTTCAAATTTAAGATGCATTCCTTTTATGGTCCAAAATTGGGGGGGGGGGGGGGGGGGGAGGGTGCATCTTATATTCGCAGTAATATAGTATTTTAATAAATTCCTTAATAGTAGTTTAAAATACTGACTTCTGATGCCCTTTTTCCTTATTTACAAGTTTTGGAAGTGTGTATATAGATACACAACTCAATGATGTTATTTTAGAATAATTAAATTAATATTCATGCAGTTGACAAATTATTTAAATTTTTAAAACTATGAGCAGTTTGATTTTATTAAGAGTATTATAATTTAAATACAATTAATGATGTAATAATAATTCTTAAAATGTTTTAATGCTCTTTTAAAAAAAATGTCAATGGGAATTATTTGCATATGTAAGAATTATTTAGGAAGGGGAGATAAAATTGCATTAAGATTTGTGTTATTATATTTTGAAGACAGAATAATACTTGGTTAGTATGAGTGAACTTAGTAAATGGAGGATGAGAATAATAAAATTGAAATACCTTTAAAAATTAAAAAAAATTGAAATGTAAATGCTTAAAAGATAGTACAAAAAAAAAATCCCAATGGCTGAACAACTTTTAATAAATAGAAGGGTACTTACTGTTAATGAAATTAGAATTAAAACTAGGAATATTATTAGTTTATATATGAAGCAAAAAATTGGGAGTATTGAGAGATTTAAAGAAAATTGGTTGCTTATTCTATTATGTATATATATAAAGGAATTGGTTGAGAAAGGAATCAAATATATAAATTTAAGAGAAAATTTATGTGAAATGCTGAAATTTGCCATTCTTATCTTTGATAACAACAACATACATAATCATTATATAAATTTAATTTACCAGTATTTCGACATAAACTTACAAATATATAACTGACTACTAATTAGTTTATTAGAATTCATCCCATTTATTACAACCTTAGATGTAGATTTTAATATTTTTTAAATTAAAAACCTAGTTTATATGAAGCAAAAATTTGTAGTAGTGGGAAAACAATATTTGAAGAAAAATGCGGTTGATTCTATTACATATATATATAAAGAAATTTGTTGAGAAAGGAATCAAATATATAAACTTGGGAAAAATTTATATAAAATGATATGTGAAACTTATCATTTTATCTTAGATAATAATAAGATATATAGTCATTATATAAGTTTAAATTAACAATATTTCAACAAAAATTCTTTGACATAAACAACCTACAAATATATAAGTTAACTACTAATTACTTTTTATTAGAAGTTATTTCATTTCTTATAACCTTAGATATAGATGTTAATATTTTTTTAATTAAAAACCCAAAAAAATATTTTAATATGGATAGACAATAGTTATGATCTAAAAAAAAAAAATTCATTATACATTCATACTTCACAAACAAAATTTTCATCCTTGTAGAGGTCTCTCTTGTAATAAATTAGGCACTCAAGGCGCATGTACTAAGGTTATAGCCTTATTTAAATATATCATTTACATAATAATTTTTTCCAATTAAGATAATTTTTTTAGCATAAAAAAAAGATACCGAATGTAGGGAAAAAGAAAAAACAACAGATTTGATAGAAATAGTTTATTTCAATCATCTATAGTGGACATTTCTTTTTAAAAAAGATGTACTAAATAATACATGAATAATACAAGTGAATAAATAACGAGCAGTCTAGAGATTTCTTGTTTTGTGTGTTTGTGTGTATGTTTTTTATTTTGACTTTTTTTACCTTTTTTTTTAAAACTTTATGTAGTTTTTTTTATAATTTTTTTATTTTTGTTTGTAAAATAAATACCAGGTTAGGAAGAAAAGGATAGCACAATTCTTTTAACAGTAAAAGTTGGTGTCCCATGGACCCAAAATGCTATACTATTAAAAAAATTATATAACTACAATATTACTTAACTAATTGTGGAAGGATGGGGAGAATAAAAAACAAATGATAAAAATTATTAAACCGCAAACAAAATTCAAAACCATATTACAATTTTCATTTTATACAATAAGAGGTCTCAGCAATTTCAGATACAAACTGTGCATCATAAACCTCTCAAACCAATTTTGAAATGTTCAGTAAAAAAAAAAACAAAGGGAAAGGAAAATGAGGTAATACATATTCCTAATTTCTTTTTATATATATATCCAGTGATTTGCTTCCTCACACAAATGTACAGATTAGAATCTGCACTGCAATCAAATATTATTTTTAAGATAAGAATGGCAAAAAACAAATAAGAAATCTGCTATAAAATAACAGTGAAATGCCAGCATTGAAATGTCAACTTATTGACAAACAATTTTAAATAGAAAGTTACAAAAATAACACAAATTTAAATGAAAAGACCAGAATCCATGCCAGGAAATCACAGGGAAGAGCATAGAAGCAACACTGTACTGGCTTTATTGATTAATTTTTGCCCTCACAAAAAGAGGGAGCTTTTCTCCTAGTACACAATAACTATTGCACATTTTGGAGTAAAACCAAAATTTAAACCTAGAACCAGAAATCTGGATGTCAATAAATGTTTATTTTAAATGTCATCAAGAATTATTATAAGATAAACCCCCTTGAAACTGATCGACCCTATGCAACCATGGCAACATTTCGGTCTTGCCTGACCGTCGGGGACGTCAACTTTTCCAAGAGACAGTTCCTTGTGGAATAGACCGTGGTGGAATCATATCAAGCAAATATTGCCGCTGCATGTCTGCAGTAGCCACCACAGGTTTTGCTAAGACTTGATAAGGATAAGCGATGCTAGTTGCTAATAAAGGATTAAACGGAGACATCATATGAGCAGGCTGTGGAGTCTGTAAACGAGATATTTGTAAATGATGAGGATGTAAAACAGGATGCCTTAATGAATCTGACATCTTAGATAATGCACTAGAAGAACCACTAGTCACAGGACTGGAACTCTGGGACTGCATTCTTTGTTCTATCTCCTGTTCCTGCTGCAGGGCCTTGACAAATGCTGTCTTGAGGCGATTAGTGTGCTCGGCCTTGAGCGCCTTCTTTTGGTTGGAGGTGACGCACGCTTCACAGATTACACTGCCAATGCTGTGCTTGTCTCTCTTCCACACAGGCGTGAAGTCCGTGCCGCACTGCACGCACACATAAGGGCTATTACTTTCTTTGATTGTCAGGAGGTCCTGATGTTTATGTTGGTCATGTTCTGTTATATATTTTACAACTTCTTCAAGTCCCACCAAATAAATAAATTCTGGATTTACAGCAGAAGGAATGAAATGCATTTCTGGAGGTGGGGGTTTGGGTGGTGGAATTTGTAATAGTGTCTTCTCCAGCTGCTTGCGGAGAGCCAGCTTAGCTGCAGCCTGGCGCTGCGCGGGCGTCTGGGTGTCGACAGGTGGTGGAGGTTGACTGTGCAGCTGGCTGGAGGATTGAATTGGATATCCCATGACAACATTGGGGGGTGTTGTAACAGGAGTGGTCCTCATTGCAGTATTTGAACGCATTAATCCCTGCTGCAGCATCACATTAGCTGGCAGAGTGGCAGGGTTTCTTGATGCCATGACTAGTGGGGGTGGACCTTGGACATTCTGAGGCCTTGACTGTGGATTCAGATGAATTCCTCTTATAAGAGATGGCATAATTACTTGAGAAGCTGGCTGAGATGGTGGCTTAGATTGCAAACATTGTCCACGAATCAATGGTGGAGGTATATTATTGGTATTACGATTTATCGGCACTTTGCCAGGTTGAGGAGGTACAACAACATTTTCTTTCATTTGTTGACTTTGTCTTAATTTTTTTAACATAATCAATTTAGCTTCTTCATTTCTTAATTCTTCTTTTAGCTTTTTAATGACTTTTTCACGTTCCTGTAATTCTTCAGGACAAAGTTCTTTTAACTCCCCATTTGTTAATAATTCTCCTAAATCATCTGATCTGGGAGTAGATAACTCTGATCTGTCATATCCATTAATGTGTCCATTAATCATAGGAGCTTCTTCGTCTGATAAAACAATAATACTATCAGGTGAGGAAGGATTGTCTTCAGACATTGTGTGATCAAAAGTTCGTAATACTTTATTTCTCTTATAAGAATCGTCAACAATAACACTTTTATTTCTACTAAAATCCAAAGCTCTATCACTTAATACTTTTGATTTAGAGAGAGACTTTTTTTGGCTCTCTTCAAGAGTAAATGATTCTATACTTTTGTTTTGTAAATATTCCCTTGTATGCAGTTTGCCACAATCCATGTCCAGAACAACTGAATTCGATTTGTGTTTAAGAGGAATGGAATCTGTTTGCGCAGACACACTTTCCAAATTTAATGGTACTGTTTTCATTCCAGCAAAAAACAAATTATAATTTAGGCCAGAATAGTGGCCCACTGAAGTAAAATTAGGATGTAAATTTAGTGGGTTCAAATGTTGAATACTCTCACCCATCAACTGGTCACTAGCAAAGGCTTGTGATCTAAAAAAAAAATAAAAAAAAATTTACAAAATATAATCAAATGAATTGCTATATATAATTAATTAAAACTCAAATTTTTAGTCATATTTACTTAAATATAACAAAAATTTGTATTGCAATTTATATAATAGAGAACAATATTTGTTAGTAATCAAATCTATACTGTTCTAATTTTTACAATGTGACTAAACAAATACCTACCTAGCCCAACCAGTTTTTCTGTTTTATATAGTGTATACAATAATTTACACAAAATTCCTATGATGAAACTGTTATTGCAACTCATTTCAATTCAAAATAGTAAAATGTTTAATCACATCACATCAAGGATGATAAAATATTTTTTCCCCCAAAAAATTTAATATATTACTAAGAAAGTGCTAATGAATTTTGAAAATAAACTATCATTTTCATTTGATTTTTCATTTTTGTCAATTTAAAACAAAAATTTCCATCTTATACTAATAAATTTTTAAATATTAAAAAAAAGGCCACCAATAAAACAGTACGTTTCTATGGATATATATATAATATTCATTTTTTTCAATGGTGTATTAAGTAAATTATTTCAATTTTCACTGACATCAAAAAATGATAAAACAGCTATTGAAACATACACTAACGTCTTTTTTTAAGCAATGCAAATTTATTTATGATTTTTTTTTTAAAGATAGCTTAACTATTAAAATAATAAAGTATAACAAATGAACTAACTAAAGAAGATTCCAACCAAGATATATTCATTGGTATTTAAGACAGTTTTCTTACTATTAATCAGGTTGCCAATCTAAGATTGATAGAATATAAAATGGCATCATTAGAGCCAAATTGTGATATTCTCTTCCTCAATGTTCCTATAACATCAATCTGCTAAAACAGCTGATTTTGGTGAATTTGAATATGTTCTGGATTGTCTTAAATTACGAAAGAAAAATCGAATAATTTACCCAGTAGTGATCAAAAAAATTATTACTCTATTATGTGTTACCTACAAACTTTTTGAAAGAAATTATATTAAGAAGAGTTTTGCAAATAGTTGACAGCTATCTACCAATAGAGCAGGCTGGGTTTAGGTCAAGAAAAAGTTGCCGTGAGCGAGTTTTACTTTTAACCACTTATTTTAAAAAAAAAAAAGCTTTCAAGATAAATTAAAAAATAGTGCTAAACTTTACTGATCTAATCTCAGCTTATGGTTCAGTTTGGAAGAATGGGCTTCTAAACGTTTTGAAAATGCTCTTCAATATTTCAAATGATAATCGTGGCAGATATAAAATTTTACAGAATAATCTCTCAGGATTCTGTTCTCTCTCATCTATTTTATTATTCATCAATAATCTTTCAAAAACAGAATGCAGGGAAAGCATATACTCTCGTGATATTGCTTTGATTTTTCAAGAGGTCCTTTCTTATGATAAATGTTTCTCAAGAATATTAAAACAACAAAAATGGTTTTTAACATTGATGTCTTATTCCTAATCCGATGATGACAGTATGCTCAATTTTTCACCTAAACAATAGGGAAATATCACATAATCTAATATAAAATCTTTTGCAATAAGAAACTGAAACACTATTTTATCCCATACTATTTAGGAATAACCTGGATCATAAGCTATTTTTCTCAGCTAAAATTAGATTAGAATTTATAGGAATAAACTCAGAAAGTTAGCTGGCACTACCTGGGGTTATGGTGCAAGTACTTTGTGGACAGCTTCTTTGGTACTAGAAAATTCAGCTGGTGAATAGTGCCCCTAGCCTTCTCAATTTTTAAATGTTACTAAAAAAAAAATATTATTGGCACTCTCAAACATATTCCTTTGCATTAGCTTCCTTTTTTTTCTCCACATTTTCCTCCATCAGAGATCAGAAGATGACACAATTTTTTCTTATAAGTTGTTAAATAGATCGGATTTGCCCAATACTCTCCTCAACGCAAATCAAGAACCCCAATTCGATGTTCAACCAAAAATCTATAATTGAAGAATTATGGTTTAAAAAATGGAATTATTATCAGGTTCCAAATAAATATTTTTTGCTAGATCCAAAAATAAAAACAGTTAAATATGATTTTTCTAAAATTAACTGTAATGTATTATCATAGATTCAGGATAATTTATATCATTGTGCTTATCTACTTCATAAATGGAATTTAGCAGTCAATCATTTATGTAAATGAAGTGAACTATAAATCATAAAGTATAGTTAATGATTGAAGAATCTGTGCAGTGGAAGAATTGAAATAATGCAATGGAAAAGATTTGATAATAGTATGAATCGTGAACCCTACCATTTGATGGCGCTCTTTTTTGCCAAATGCACATCAATATACCGTTTCACGGGCCGCCGGTTTCTTTACAGAATACTACAGTACAAAAATTTTTTTCTCTCATTTTCTATACACAAAACTCGTGTATGTTTTTTTTTTTGCATTTTTAATAAACAAACACTGTTTTTATATGGTGTATGGGTGAAGGGGAGGAGGTTGCTTTTAAATTATAGACTTTTTTTTTTGATTTTGAGCTTTTTTTTATTATTTTGAATTATCAGTTTCTTTACATAATACTACTTTCTATACATAAAACTTGTATGGTTTTTTTTTTTTTGCCTTTTTAATAAACAAACACCACTTTGTTTTTAGATGGTAGAGGGGGGGGGGTTTGCTTTTAAATTATCGCCTTTTTTTGGATTTTGAGATTCTTTTTTAAAGCCTTAAACAATTCAGTTTTAATTAATAAACCAACAGTTGGTTTTTAGAGGGTGGAGGGGAGTTGGTTTGAATTTTAATTCGTCTTTTAGTATCTTTTGCCAATGTACTGGAAACGACGCAACATTAATTTTAAATGTGTTCGAATATAGAATACATATAAAAAGATAGATTAACAAAATATATGAATTATTGGAGGAGGGGTTGGTTTGCTTTTAAATTATCACCTTTTTTCCTTATCGACTTTTTATTGATTTTGAGCTTTTTTTTTTGTTGGAAAGCCTTATTGATCAATTCATTTTTAATAAACCAACAGTTGGTTTTTAGAGGGTGGAGGCGGATTGGTTTGATTTTTAATTATCGTCTTTTATTTTCTTATTATGAGGTGTTTTTTTTTTTAAAAAAAAATATTTACGCTACCGAAACCTTTGACAGTGAAAAGTTCTTCCTTTATCTTTTGCCTTTTTCAAAAAGCATTAATTAAACAGTTTTTTTTAAAAAAAAACATTTTTTTAGGGGGCGGGGAGTTATGGTTTGTTTGACTCCAATAGATGAGCCTCAAAGCTGTAAATAATGGGATTTTGGAGCCGTCCACCCAACTTCCCTTACGCATGCAGAAGTGGCAATGGAATTCCCCAGATCCTGTAGATGACTAAAACCATGCTCTCCGGCAAACACATAGCTTCGCATCTGGCAGAGTGTTTGTTCTCTTTTTAGAAAAACACTGTGGCTGGCAATTCACTCCCCTTCAACCAATTTTGAACACTTGCCGCATCGGCATTTTACTGTTCTCTCACGGATTCACATGTAAACGTGGATTTGCGCATGAATTCTGCAGAAAATGCTAACCTTTTCAGGTTGTGTGCAGCTCAAAATCGTAGGGAAGCGTGCATGATAGTCTCTTAATATGTAATACTAAATCCACTAAGCTTTCTCAAAATTTTTTGATAGTTTCGCATCCTTCAAATACGGCCGCCATCAAATCAGACAGTAGCAAGAGTTGAATTGCACTCACTTGAGGAATACTGTTGCAAGTCAATGGGCGTAGTATTTCGTTACGTAATCGTAGGATACATTACCCTCTAGGCGGCCTGTTACGGCTCTAAACAACACTGTTGTAGTGTCAGCCGTAAGTTAGGCTGCTAAAACGGTATATTGATGTGCGTTGTGTGAAAAACGCCACCAAGCGGTAGGGTTCAGTATTCATACTATTACCAAAAATTTAACTGAAATTTTTCCCAAAAATCGATTTCATAAATATTTCAAACTTCTGAAATAAAATTTTGAGAACATTCATAAAAATATGCAAAATAAACATGCTTTATTTTATTATTAAAAACTTGATACCCTTGGTTTTTTTTAAAAAAATTATCATAAAGTAAAATCAACTATAACATTAAAAATTATCTGCTGGAAAATAAAGATAATTCTAGATTTAATAAAATCTTTCAAAATACTAGTTTGGTTTGAATCAGTTAAAAAACCAAAAATCATTAACTTTTCAACATTTTTTTTTAGTGATGGCAATAAGCCAACAATTCACATTCTACTATTGCAAATCTAAAAGATATGCATACTAAAATTGGCTTCTTAAGAGTCAGAAAGTGAGATTAAAATTCAGATGTTCCTGCTAAATCCTACAGAACTATATTGTTGCCCCATAAAAAATTCAATTAGGAGACTGGTATATATAGGTTATAAAAATGAAGTACAATTGCCTATCAGTGGCAGCTAGCCTTACTGCTAATTTGACATATGAAAAGATTTTGAATGTTGACCATGATGATTTATAATAATGAAATCCTGTAACAAAGACCAAAAAAACTGAGAAGAAACTGCTAAAAATTAGTTAACTAAAAAAAAAAAAAGAGAGAGAGAAAAATTCTTAGGTGATGCCGTTTACAATTATGACAAAAGGAAATTATAATAAAAAAAAAATCCTAAATGTACAGCATTTTCTATAAGAACATAACTTGGGATGTGGAAATTCTATTGACAATGTTTTTTTAGGGATTTTTCTTGTAAGACATATTAGAAACCAGAGGCCAAATATCTGAATTTTCGATGTATTAGTAATGAGAGAATCATCCTATTTTGAAATGCAAATATATTTATGCATTTTATTGTTTATTGATACTTTGCAGATTCAAAAGTACTATAATAACTAATTACTATAATAATCAAACTCCAAAATTGTGATAGCATATCAATCACTAAAAACAATAAATGACTGTTAAAGCTTGAAGTATCTAGGAATATATCTAGTAAACTAAATAAATTCATGAAGAATAAAACAGCTCAAATTATGAGTTTATTTCTGATCACAAATTCATCAATACATAGCAAACATTTACAATAAAAAATAATAAAAGACCAAATTAAACTTTTTACTTAAATTTCATTTACAATGCAGCAATAAATAAAGTTAAAAAAAAAAATTGAACAATAATCATTTTAATAAACATGAATTCTAATCGAATATAAACAAAGAAAAAAAAATTGATTTAAATTTGGTTTTAATATTAAAAAATGAATTCTAATCAAATATAAACAAAATTGTTTGAATATTGTGTTGTTTGTTTATAAATATATAGAAATTTTTAAAAACATTGAATAATACTTTTTCTAAAAAACTGAGTTTTCTCATCATTTAAAGTACAAACAATGATCTATGTAGGTAATTATGAATATTTTCATTTACTTATGAAAATTACAAATATTGTATTTTCAAACCAATAATCACAATATTTCTGATTATTTTCTTGTGTTAAGATTTGTAGTTACACAACTTATGGAGATGAGTAGGAATTCAGGTAGATCATTATATATGAGTTTTATAGATGTAGAGAAAACATATGATAGAGTAAATAGAAATAGATTATGGGTAAGGTTAGCCAATTTGGGAATGGATGAAGCTTTAGTAAATATTATTAAGAAATTATATGAAAATAATTATTATACTTACCAGTTAGGGGATATAGAATCAGTTAAAGTTAAAAATGGGGTGGGATTAAGGCAAGGATGCCCTATGTCACCTATTTTGTTTTTGTTGTTTTTGAGTGAAATGGAGAAAGCAATAGAAAGACTAGGAAGAGGGGTAGAGATACCATTAATAGGTGGCAAGGGAGTATATATTTTGTCGGGTCTTTTTTTTGCAGATGATATCTTTTTGTGTGCAGAAAGAAGAGAAGATATGGAAATTATGTTGAGGACATGTGCAAGGATGGGTAAAGAGATGGGGATTAAATTTAGTGAAGAAAAATGAAATATAATGATGGTTAATACTGGGGAAAGAGAAGATGTAGAATTTTTATTGGGGGATATAAAGTTAAGTGTGGTGGAGAAAAAATAGGTATTTGGGAATCATCTTATGTAATCAGGAAAATAAAGTTAAGTGTGGTGGAGAAAAAATTGATAAATAAAGCAAAGAAAAGAAAGGGTTTGGTATAGAAACTAAAAGTATTTTCATATAATAAATATGATGTAGCTAGAATAGTATGGAAGGGAGTTGCAGTAGCAAGGTTAACATATGGTAATGATGCATTATGTGTTAGTAAAAGGGTTTTAGATTATTTACAGAAAGTACAAAGGGAAGTAGAAAGACATGCGTTAGATGCAGAGATGTGGACAGCAAAGGAGGCAATTCAAGGAGAAATCGGATCGTCAAGTTTTTATATGAGAGATACAAAAAGTAAAATGAAAATGTTTGATAGGTTGCAGTTTATGGATAGTAAAAGAATAGCAAAAATAGTGTTCAATTGGGTTATGAGTAAAGGGCAGGTAACAAGATGGGTGAGAAAGGTAATGTGGTATGAGAAAGATTTGGATAAAGAATTTATATCAGTATACTTGTATAAAAGGTGGGATGATTGTGTTAGGAGGATTGTTGAGTGTTATAGTGGTAAGGAATGGGATAAAAAAATAGAAGCATTAATAAAAAAATAGGGAGTTGGAGAGATGGAGAACTAGTATGGAGGGTAAGAAGAGTTTAAATATATATAGAATTAAACGGAATATTGGATGCGAGTTAATTTATGATAAAGTAGTTTATTATTTAAGGCTCGAATGGGATCTTTAGTAACAAGAGAATATACATGTAAATGGAAAACCATGGATAATTTAGTGTGCAGATTGTGTAAGGAAGGTATAGAAAATATTAGGCACCTGTTGATTGAATGTAAATGCTTAAAAGCAGAAAGGGTACAGATAATGAAGTTATGGGAGGATAGACATGAACAAAGTGTCTATACAGAAAGTGAGTTATTAGTTTTTATGTTGGGTTTGCGAAGAGATAAAGGGGGATTTAGATATAAAGGCCATAGAGTTGACATAGAGTTGTGGAAATGGGATGGGGCAGAATACGGGAAGACTTAAGAGTGGGGAATGGAAAATAAAGTGGCTAACAGGTTTATCTGGGCATAACTGCTGAGATATTCTTGACTTCGTTTAAGGAGAAGCCAAATACATCACATCACATTATCTTAAGGTTATAGCCTTAATATATTACTATACTTATATAGTTTGAAATATTACTTTTAATCCAGAAAAAAATATGCACAGATTAGATTGAGAAATTATTTATTTTTCATTATTATTAATTTATTAAAAATACTTCTTTAAGATATAGCACATAATTCAAATATGATTGTGAATTTAGAAGATTTTTAAGAATAGGCATAAGAATCTTAACTTTTTACGATGCACTATGGCTTCTCCTTTCTCAAAGTCAGGATTTTCTTAGCTACTATGCCCAGAGAAACCTGTTAGCCATCTTACCTTCCCTTTCCATTCCATTCCCAACCTCTATCCTGCTCCATCCCATTTCCACAACATTATCTTTGTTCACTGTATGACTTTTAAATCTAAATCCCCCTTATCTTTTTCCAAATCCAGCATAAAAACCAAGAACCCATTTTGTGTTTAACCACTTTGTTTATATTTATTCTTCCACAATACCATTATCTATACTCTTTCTGCTTGTAAGCATTTACATTCAATTAACAGCGAAGATTGTGAGCTCGCCACTATCATTCCTAGATTGCAAAATTTACATGAAAAAACTGAAATCACAGCCATAAATATTTCTGTATATTTATTTAAAAGTTTGGTTTCATTGTGTTGATGTTACATTTGTTGTATGACACATGATGAAGTACTATTACAAATATTCAGGACATACAAAAGAATCAGAACAAAAAAAAAAAATTGATATTTTTAGATGTTCTTGTGACAAGACATGGAAAAATCAAAACTACAGTTTACAGACACCCATATACATAAAAAAAAATACTTAGCATCCATAGCTAATCACACCAGAAACACAATACATGGAATTATACTATCATTGAGACAGAGCAAAGGAAGTTTATCCAGAAACCAGTGATTTTTTTGGGGGGAGGGGGGATCTACATAGAACTCTCACGAAAAATAATTATTCATTAGCTAATATTAAGAAATTTTTAAATAGATAATGAAAAGATTCATAAAAAAAAAAAAATATTGATAGTGTAGTCCATGTACACCAGGACTAGCAGACAAACTAAAGAAAATCTGCAATCAATATAACATCAGAACAAAAGCCATACCACAATATGAGGAATTCTAGCATCTACAAAGCCTACACTTAAAAGTGCTGAAAACCAAAATTGCATCTATGAAATGCCATGTGAATGTGGAAGGGTGAATATTGCAGAGACCAACTGCCCCATTGAAAAGTGATTGAAAAAACATTAAAAAAACAACAGATCTGTCTAAAGTAGCAGACCAAATATGTACCAATGAATATAAGTTCAGTTGGGA
This sequence comes from Epiperipatus broadwayi, assembly GCA_028023455.1. NCBI lineage: Eukaryota > Metazoa > Onychophora > Udeonychophora > Euonychophora > Peripatidae > Epiperipatus > Epiperipatus broadwayi. The sequence goes on along the minus strand of JAQFVV010006277.1, from coordinate 319,353 downwards.
AAATACAAAAATATTGGATAAAGAAGAAAAAGTACAAAGAATAAAGTTCAAAGCTGCTCTCATGACAATTGCAAATACCCCACAAGACAACTAGTGTGATAATACATAATGTGTGGAAGGACTATTTAACTCTGCGCTTAAAAAAAAAAAGAATAAATAAGGAGGCTCATCATAAACAATTATATAAAATTTGTACCAAATTTTGCCTTTGGCAGAATAGTCCAATTGATTATAGAGTTACTTTAAAATTCAAATAACTAATGGTTCAGGTTCAATTCTCATGCTAGCACCATCATCAGTCAGGCCAGCAACAATTGAAAGAAAAAATAATACCACCCAAAATGTGTTAGATACTAACCTGTATGCTATTACTGACAATTGAATGTAATAGCAAAGTTTAAAATTTTTAAAAATTTCCAAGATATTTAATATTAGATGATAGAAATAGTCAAACACTATAATAAAAACTAAAATGCCATCATCATAAATCTTCAGGCAAATACTAATGACTTTTAAAAAAATAACAATTACATTAACATAATTTAATATATTTTAATGCTTAACAAAAAAAAAAAAAAAAACCTTAATTATGCTTTATCATTCCAATTTAAGAAATTTGAATTATAAAATTAGCAAACATTATGAAAAACCTGGATAAGGAGAAAAACTTTTAAGTAATAAATACTTTAGAAATCCAATAAATTATAAAAATGTTAAATAGTTATAAAACAAAATAAGTATCACTGAAGTGAGAAAAGATACAGTAAAAAAATGTAGCGCGGGTCCTTCTTATTCTGGAGTGTGGCTGGAAAAAAAAATGGGGGGAGAAGGTTCAAGTGAAATGGCAAATAGATAGAAATGTCACGTATCTTGATTGAGTTGTTATTGTTGTTGATGAGCCTCTGTCTCCGTAGGTCGTTTTCGATACAAACTATTTTAGGGTGGGAAGGTTCAAATAAATGTCAGTTTCTTGGAGTGTCCAAAACGTAGATGAGTTATCGTTGTTTTCTAGCCTATATATGTGTCTGTGTGTGCTGTCCGGATGGTTGTGCTGCCTTGGTCTCAAAAAAAATGGGAACGGTGTGTGTAAGATGGGGGGGAGAAGGATTTGCCTTGGAGTTTTTGTATAAGTAGTAAAATACATGTTTTTTTAAAGAAAACTTTTTATACACCATAAATGCACCGAAAGGTACAAATAATTTATGTGATCAAAATAAAAGCATGCAATACTTGTGTTTACAATTATTCTTAGACTATTTCTGAACACAAGTGCTACACACTTTTACTTTTGTCATATATTATCAAGAATAATAAGAACATTTAATCTTTACTTTTTAGCGGATTTATGTGTTAAATTTTTAATTTTCTACTTTTTAGTTTTACAATTTTTTTTTTAAAACTAGAGCAAACTAAAAATTTGACAAATTTAAAACTATTTTTTTAAGGCAAAAATAACTTTTTATAAGCATCTATTTAATAAATAAATATAACTTCTTTTGTGCAGTTAAATAAAATAAATAAAAATTAGTTTAATTTTTATAAAATCAAAAATCTTTTCATAACTTATAAACTTAAGATGGTGATATTTTCATTTTAGTTTAGTTATTTTCCAAGTCATTTTATGTCACATTTAATGAAACTATAGTAACATTTTGAAACCTCAACCAAGTTCAGTAATTTTACAAATAATATAGATTATGAAATCTTGGTACTCACATAGTATGCTTGCTGTTTTATTTTAAATAATTCATTTTCAGGAACTTCCAACACATGGTATAAACAATATGGCCGAGTCTAAGTTATCGTATTAAATATTTATTTTTTTATTAAAATAATAAATAAAAAAAACACAATAGTCCAAAGGGTTGTAATTAAAAAAAATTTTAAAAATGTAAATTCACTACCCCAGCTGTGAACTATCTCGGTGCACTCACAATATTTTGAAGCCTTCTAATGAAGTTCCTTTCCAAACAGATAGGCACTTAGAATATGTTTGCACATAAAGTGTTATATCGTGCCCATTATTACATACTTTTCAGGTGGGCATTATCCTGTAATTTTGAAAATATTCCACTGCTGAAACAGTAAACAGTAAGATTCGAATCTTAAGTTTCATCTTTTTCTATCATCTCTCACCCACCACCTTTATCCTACCTAAATTTAAACTTTTGGTATTGAATTGTGTGTGTAGCAGTATTAAAAAATATAAACATCTATCAAATTCGCAGTAAACGCACACACACTTCGATAACAAATTTAAACAATAAATGAAAATCTTTGATATAATTTAAAATTTCTCTTTTAGTTATATAATGTTTATATAACTTTATCTATTTATTTTAAGTTATAAACTTTCGTTCATTTATTTCTGGTTTTCAAAAATCTTATTTTAAATAATAATTTTGAAATTTGATTTAATTTAAAGAAAAAGTAAAACTAAATTATAACTCCCCTTTGTACTTGAAATTTTGCAAGTTGTGGTCAATGAGAGATAATGGATTAATTAGAAAAATTCCCTAAAAGTTTTAATTGCTACAAAATGTTGAAAAGGTGTAAAACAAATCTAAACAATAGGAAATGTAGCTTTCTGAATTAATTAAAAATCTAAAACTCTGACTAATGCATTGATTCTCTTCGAGGCAAATGGATTGATCTAAAAATAAAATAGATAAAAATAAAAGATAAGGTAAAGAAAGAAAGAATGACATTTTACTTTTTAAACTGATTTTGTGCTGTGCTCTTGCTTGGTTTGGAGGCTTAGAGAATCCTGATTTAATTCGTATACTGTAAATGATCGAGTAGAAAGGACTGGGGTTATTCTCTGGAGATGGTCAATCAGATGCCCGAACTTCCACGTGTGCCCATAAATTGAATGATGGGCATCTGCTGCCAAGATAGACAGAGAGCTATGGCTGCTATTAAAATGAAGACCATAACCTGAGAGCAGAGAAATGGAAGTTACTACTTAAACTAAACGAACAATTCGCGACTGACCTGGAACATGAAATTCATCTCCTTATAAAACTGGTACCTGTACCCAAGGCCTTTAAAGTACTCTAAATTCTATTCACAAGCTATAGCTAACTCTACATAAATTCTATACTTATAAAATTACTTGTTAACCTATATTCTGTAAATCTTTTTAATAATTTAGCTTATTTAACTCTTGTCTATTTCTTGGGTATATATTTCTACTTTTGCATTTTTTTAATGTTAATAATAGCATGCCTATAAGATTTCCGACCGGACCAGCCAATCTTTAAATGTAAATCATAATTAAAACGGTTGCCATCTTGTGCGGCGACCGAATAGTAAATCTCTTTTCTATACTTATGATGGCTGGTCAGCTCGGAAATCACCATAATTCTCTAATAGATAAATAAATGATTGCATGAAATAATGGATGCTTGTCCTGCAAATCATATTATTAATATTTACTTATGTTAGATTATTTTGTTCCAATTAATTTCATATTAATCGACACGCATTCGTTGTTTCACTTATTGCAAATGCAGGAGTCTACTACGTATCAGGTGGCGGATATATTAGTTCTTGAAATTCCCTTTTTAAACCTGCTTTTTAATTTTAAATAATAAAGTTAGTGTATTTCAATAAATCCACTAATTACATTTATTTAAGAGCGAAATAAGTTATTTATTAAATGTTGGTATTGTGAGACCGAGTCGTAAATTTTAGATTAAATCTTAAAAGTAAATCTGATTTAATATTATGTTAGATAGACATGTGTTACAGTTTAGAGATGCGATAATCCATCTTCGAGCCTCGGATATTCCGGATCACACAGTGAATACTGGATCCTAGTCGTCCTACATAAGTGGACATAAGAATGTTCCCGTAGGCTTGACGCCTGTCATGCAGTCAGAGAGTAATTGCGGCACAGTCCCTTACACCTGACGATGCTAATGTGATCTCTTTACCTTTGGGCCTATGGCAAACGCCAGCCTGTCATTTTAAATTCATCCATTGGCTTTGCAGTTTTAATGTACTGCCGCATTCGCATCGCAGTTCTAAATGTACCATGTGTTTCTTTATTATTAATTTTAGCATTTCAAGTATGACTCCATCTCTACATATCATCTAGCATAAATTCGCTTTCAAATCAATGTCTGCCCATAATTAATTCTTTATAAATCTCTTATTTAATTAAATAAAAATATATGTCCGCAGCTGCTATTATTATTTCCTAATTTAGACTCGCGCATTGCAACAGACATTAAATTCCCGAAGGCATGATTTTGAAAATACTTATCCAAGAATTCAGGTAGCTGGATTATGTTAATAAAATAATTGTACATTTGTAAATATAAAAAAGTATCGGAATAATAATACAGCTACTAAAATTTCAGTATGATTAAATGTCATAATTAAATAATTTCAAACCATACGTATACCGTCATATGTTTATTTGTTCGACACACATTCATAATACTATCTCCTCGATTATTTAAAATATATAAATGTCTAAAATTAGTGTTATTATATGTCTAACTCGAAAACAAAGTCCGAGTCTCTCACATCTCCCTGTGCCTAAAGAAATGTTTACTAATGTAGCATCAGATACATTGTTTCGTAGTGTGCATTGTGGAATCAATCAACTATGTTCGAATTCAGTACTGCTGGTAGTTTCCCTACCAATGGTGCGCTCTTCGGTTTGGTGGTCGAATTCTGCACTGTTAATGAAGCATACGAATCTGACCGTTTACACTGCATCTTGTTCTGTCAATGAGATTCCAAATTTTAATATGTCCAAAAATTAAGCCACGTGTTATCTGTTCATCTTATGAACTTAACGGAAATTTTTATTGTCGGCTTTAAATTGATCTAAAACCGCTAATTTACAGTCATTTTAAAGAGGAAACCGTACCTATGATGCTGCCATCTCTAGAATCATTTTACAAGTAAAAAAAATCAATATTTGAATTTAAAACTATAACAGTGAGAGAAGACAGGGTTTTCCAAGGCACAGATTGGTTGTTTCTCATTTTCAACAAAAGGGAGCACTTGTCAACAATTTTGTCAGGTCTAAACGAAAATGTATGTTTTAGAATATTTTTTAAGTATTTTTACATATTATATTTTCATATGTGATTTTTTCACATGCATTAGTGAAGCTGTAATTATACTATAATGTTTAATATGTCTGATTAGCGCTTTATTACATTATAGTATAATTATAGCTTCACTAACACATGCGAAAAAATCGCATATGTATAATTACAATTTTTATTGAAGAGAAAAACCAATTTATTATATTATATTTTCATAAAATATGCTGAAAATATAATCAGTGTATTATTAATTACAAAGTAACAGTGAAATAAAATATTTATTAAAGAATAGTTAAGACTTTAGTAAAAATTATTTACTTTAAATGAAAGTAAATCGAGAAAGAAATCAATGACACAGGCTGCATTTTCTAGTAGGTTACAAAAACATTCATTTTGTTTTCTGCTATAGATTATTTTTATCAATTATAAAGAGAAATTTATTTTTGAAAAAACTTTCATTTGCTTTAATAATCTGACAAATTATTAATTGGCTTTTTACAAACGAAACTAAAACGAATATAATATTAAAAGACAAATATATATTTTACTGCCGATTCTGTAATTGACCAATCAAAAGTTTAGAACTTTAATTCATTCAACCAATAGGCATTTTGACCACTGAAAAGGTTAAGTGTTCACCATGTGTTAACATTCGGATGTTATGTTGTGAATGAAATTTATTAAAAAATGTATTCAAATTTTTTAAAATTAACATTCAATTTAGAATACACTTGTTAATATATTTTAAAGTTAACAAGCTATACATGTTCAAGAAAAAAAAATGAAAACAATTTTCAGGATTGGAGTATTTATTTACATTTTTTTTTCTCGAAAGTATTTTCTCGAACATGTAGAGCTTTGTTAACTTTAAAAAATTCAATTACATTTCTTAATAAATTCCATTCACAGCACAATAGTTAACATGTGACTAAAATTATTTTTATCTTTTTAGCATGTGATTTTTTTTAACATTTCCTTTTTGCCTTACCTGCCTAAAAGTGAGTAATAATGGGCATAATATAACACTGTGGGAACAGAGGCACAATGATGGTAGCAGGTACAAAATATGCTCTAAGCACCTATCTGTTTGGAAAGGAAATGGTTAGAAGGGTCCAAAATATTGTGAGTACACCGAGATTAGTTTACAGCTGGTATAGTGAATTTACATTAAAAAAAATTTTAATTACTACCCTTTGGACTTTTGTTTTTACTTTTATTTATCATTTTAATAAATAAGAAAAAGGTAAATATTGAATACGATAGCTTAGACTCAGCAATATTGTTTATACTGGAAGCCCCTAAAAATGGATTATTTAAAATAAATCGGCTGGCAAGATTCCGGCAGGCATACTACATAAGTACCAAATTTTCTTAAAAGGACATTATAGTTACATTTTTTCTTCCAAGATTTATTTCTAGTTATCATTTTGTTTAGGAAACTGTTAACTTTGTTATGAAAAATGGTGTAAATAGTATTCTGCTTCAATTTTTTTTCTTTCAATCAGATTGTTTGACCAAAATAACATATATATAGCCTGGTGGCAGAAAGGAGGTTTGCTATTAACTGAGACTTTCCTTTTTTGAGGTCTTAAAGCAGGGTTTCTAAACCAGATGTGCAAGATAACATTTCAGTTTTTTTGATTATATTAAGTGTATTGATCCTATATATTCAAAAATTATGTTCAATTTTTATTTATCATTTATGTAATGCATTCATGTATTAAGAATTAATTACCAATGGCATGTGATGTATATTAGAAAACGTTCTAGAATGTTTCGCAAAGTATATTTATACCCATACTTGAAGTTATGGTAGTCAGTGAATTTTTGATTTTGTGTTCATGCAGCGCTCATTTCTCCTGTCTCTAATAAATGGTGATTATCTTAATGTTAATTTTTCTTCCAATTAAATTTATCCTCTTTTTTTTTCAGATTATAATTCTTAAATGATTAATTAATCATATCATTATATCAAAAATAAAAGAAAATGGAGTGATATTTATGTGTAGTTTGGTTTCACTTGCACAGGAATAATTGATAATCTGTAAAAACCCATGAACATACTTTGTGACGTTATCTTTTCAAACACAAATATAAAGCCATTAAGCTGCTGGAACACTTCAACAACTGGCATGGTGGAGCATATGTTGCAGGCCATGATGTTGAATTATCAAATGCTAAAAGGACCCACTTTGATTGTCAAGCAACCCTTTCAAAATTTAGGTTTTATATCTGTTTCGAATGGAATAGAAATGAAAAATATATAATTGACTTAGAAACAGCGCTGCTGGATAGCGCCGGTTATTATCACGCAATGTTTTTAGAATTAAATGAAGAAATTGGGGGGGGGGGGTATTATATATATTTTAATTAAATATTTTCACATGAAGGAATTGGTTGTGCAGGTTAATCTTTATGCGATAATAGATTATTTAAAGCTCCTTAATTATAATTATCCATATATTTTGTGATAATTAATCGGGTTAATAATGAATGCCAAGTGTGGCGGATTGGATCTATTAAAAAGCTCATTTTATTTTGTTCAATCTTATTCTTGGTAGCCCATACTGCTGTGTGCCAGAGGATAAGTGAGATAGTCAATGGTGGTTTGCATGATATCTGTACACCGAACATGGGACACCAATAAAACCTATCTCTTCATTCAGTATCATTCCGCAATATTGCAGACATACCAACCCTTCTTATGGCAGGAGTACAAGTGTCTTGTAAATCGGCTCATATTAACCTATATTCAGTTTCTTAGGCATTCTTATTCTTACCCCGATTCTGTTATGTAAGACATAAAGAAATGATTCTACTAATGTCAAGAATATTCAACCTGAGTAGCTAATTTTCTCTTTTCGTCTGTAGTTAGATAGACCTTGTTATTAACTAAATCATGAATTTTATTATATAAATGATCAAATGGAAAATTATAATGCTGAGGATTATGTGCGTGATAATTGACAGTCACTTAACAACTTACAGTTATAAGTCTTGTAATGTTATTATAAATAACTTAATGCTGTTCCAGCGAGGTCCATATTACACAAAACTAAAAATTTTATTTTGATAAAAATCCACCTTCATAAACATGTAAAATAGCATGTTTTAATTTTGTCATTTTAAACCCTGTAAAAATGTCAAGCTGTTTTTTTTTATAGTCTTTTGATATTGCTTTTTTTTTTATTTTCTGGGATGATTTAAAGAAATAAAAAAAAGGGGGGGATTGTTATTTTTATGTACAATCAGTCTGTAAATTTTAAATATGCTGATTGAAAAGAAAATCCATTTCGTAATAAATGTGAATGGAAACTTTAATTTGAAAATTCCGTTGTCATTTATTTTTTTGTAAATAATGTAATAAGCTAAGAAAATAATCGCTGTTAAAATTCATTTATTTTTTTGTAAATAATGTAATAAGCTAAGAAAATAATCGCTGTTAATATATATATAGTCACATCGTAATGCAATCTTGTTTAAAATTATATATCTAGATAATAAATTAATGTATACAACTGATCCATGAGCTTAAGTAATTGTAACTTAATATTTTTAATAGTCTAAATATATATATAAAACTTCCAGTGTTTGAATCATTTTAATTTTCTTTGTTACTTATAAGTTAAGTTAAACAAAAAGGGGTCATTCAAGGTCTCAGTGAATCATCATCATCCTGAATCTTATGCTCTGGGGCTTGGCTCTGGGCAAGTAAAACTAAAAATGTACGATATCTTTGGGAAAGATTGTTAATTATGTCTTAGATGTGGAATAACAGGTAAATAGGGCAGAATCCATGATGAACCTGATGTGTGTATCTTGTACATGGTTGGGTTCGAGGTACTCCATCCTTGTTCTAGGTCTTGTTGGATAAACATATATTTTTCGACCAGTACAACGCACTTCTTCCAACTGCAAGAAGTCAAAGTTTGCTGAAGGAACATGGCTATGATCTGCTTGGAGAAATAGAATCATAAGAATTCAAGCAAATGCTAGCCCATTTGAGATATATTTTTTTGTATGAATGACCTGAGTTATCTATCCAAAGTAAAAACATAAACATATTGAAATGCTGAAAAAAGTTAAATGCTTTCTAAGAAATACATCTTTGGTGTCGTCAAGTTAAAAAAGGGAATCTCAAATTTTCCATTGTTCAAAAAAAAAAATGGTTGATAATGAAGAGGCTCTAATTCCAAGTGGGTGTGAAGAAACTGTGAATCATTTGGAAATACTATCAGCCATTTGATGGATAATTTGGAAAAGGAGAAATGGAAACTTCTGAAAAATGGATTACAAATCCATACTGCTTCAATTTGGATAATGTGTTGGATGATGAACAGTTAAACTAGTGGATCATTTGATGAATAATTTGGAAAAGGAAAACTGGAAACTTCTGAAAAATGGATTACAAATCCGTACTGCTTCAATTTGGATGTGTTGGATGATGAACAGCTGAAGAAAGATCTTTTTGAACTATGCACAAATCATGTTCTTGAAATGCAGTTTGAAAGCAAAACTTTGGAACAATATTAGTGTTCGGCGATGGGCGTTTCCAAAACACTGTGAAAAAGCACTAACTGTGCTCATACCATTCGTGACGACATACTTCGTGAGTTTCAATTTGGTATCCTTTTGTCAAAAAAGACAAAATCTAAAAATCACTTGGGTGCACAGTCAGTCATGAGGATTGCTATCAGCAACAAAGTGCCACGTTTTGAAAACCTTTTATGCAATAAACAGGAACAAAGGATTATGAATACTTGAATGTTAGTTATAATTTTGTTAAAAAAATTTCATGCAACTTTTATTTTCAATGTTTTATTTTTGTTTATACATTATAAAAAATTGATTATACACATTTGTTTTGGTCACCTTCACTTTTATTCTTAAATAAATTATTACTTTAAGGAGTGTGAGAACATATTACCTTTTTAGGGATGTGGGCATAAAAAAAGTTATGAACCCTTGCCTTAAAGGAAACTAGTAGGGGAAATTATTAATGTCCACTCCATATGCTCTTGTCATTGCAGCTGTTATTGTGTTTATTCATTGTATACAAACATAAATGGGCTGCTCAGTAACATGCATGAGCCAACGTGGTATTTATTGGCTTTTTACATTCGAATTTAAGATCAAGTTGTCTGCCAGGTCTTAACTGAAACATCAATAGTTTCCTTGAAGACAGAATGAATGCATGGGTGAATGAAATTTTAATTTCTAATAGATATTTACAATTATGACAGGCAAAATTAAATCATGATCTTTATTCCCAGGAAGTCCTCAGCTAAGGCAGAGGATGGTGGCTGTATTGTGGACCCAGACTGCCATTTGATGATGACTTTTTATTTAAATACTTACAACTGCAGTTCACTTTCAAGTGACGAGATTATAACAAGAGTTGTTTAATATTAAATGGGATATTATTGGACATTGTGAAGCTAAAAGAAAATGTGAAGAAACAATAGATTTAAAAAGTGGACATATACCGTACAACAGCATAAACATTGTGGAGATTGGTAATGTATCAGACAAAGGACAATATCAGTTATTCAACTTAATGGTAGATATCAAATGCAGATAATTCAGATTTATGCTCCAAGAAGTTCTCATTATGATGAAGAAATAGAAGATTTTTATATGGATGTATAAAAGGCTTTTTATAAGACCAAACATTTTAAAACTGTCATGAGAGATTTTAATGCTAGAAATGGTAAACATAAGATGAAAATGCTGTAGGCAAATTTGGTTAGTGACAGAAATGAGAGAACATAAACTTGTGGAGTTTGCAGAAAAACTTTATATTAAGAATTTTTTTGAGAAAAATGATAAACAGAAATGGACATGAAGGCATCCAAATGAAATTACAGTAGAATTAGATAATATTTTGAATAACAGAAAATATGTATTTTCAAGATTTTAGTGTTCTTAATAAATTCAATGCAGGAAGTGATCATTGATTAGTGAGTGAGATGAAAGATATGTGTTAATGCAAAACTAGAGACAAAATTATTAAAAAAAAAAATCGTATTCATAGTTGACATTCCTAATCTTCAGCAACATTCCAATGAATTTAAACATTATTCAGATTTGAACAAAATCAATAGTAAAATAATTGATACACTTTTAAAAACTATAGCAGGTACAAAAAAAAGCAGCTTTTTTCCAGTAAAATTTCTATTGAGACAAGACAATTTTTGAAGAAAAGAGGAATATGAATATAAAAATGATGCATTGAGAAGGATTGAATATCTAGAATTTTGTAAAATGATGCAAAAAAAAAAAAAATGATAACAATATAAGAAAGTATAATTGTGAAATAATAAGTCTTAAGAATATAAAACATCTTGCTTTTGATAAGAAATTTATTTCTGTAATAAGAAAAAAGATGAAATTATTAATAAGCAGAGAGATGATATCATGAAATGTGTAGAATATCAATACTTATATATAAAAAAAAAAACCCTCCTACAACTATTATATATTTTAAAATTTCCCAGGATTTTAAATGAAGTAAGAAACAATTAAATCTATGAAGGAGAGATAAGTTCCAGGTAATGATGGAATTATAATCAGTATCGTAAAAGAAGCAGGTGAAGAAATAAAAAATTGTTTGGCAAAGTTATATACCAAATATCTAAATGATAAAAATATTAGAAATTATAGACCTATCAGTCTTTTATCAGTTCTATCCAAAATTTTTACCAATGCACATGCGTTTTAAAGATAAATTATAAATGAATACTCAATTTTTCCAGACACGAGATATAGTATTTTAGAAAGAATGGAATGAATCCACCCATTCTTTCGACCCAAATGTTTATGTATGGACAAATCTTAAGTGTGTGGAAATAAGAGCGTGAGGTGTTACACGATCACTTTAAATTACATTTGTTATGTTTGAACGAATGACACTTTGTGAAATCTTTACAATTTACGAAACGTCATTCTTTAGTTGAAATTAAACATACTATATCTCGTGTCTGAAAAAATTGAGTATTCATTTATAATTTATCTTTAAAGAGCATGTGCATTGGCTGAATCGCTAATATTACTATTACATAAAAAACATAGCGCTATATAAAATAATATCTCAATATGTTACAAAACAGGACTAAATTTTGATAACCTAGTGAAGGTATGCACTGATAGTATATATTTTGAGAGGAAAGCAAGGAGGATTCATTTCATTGTTAGAGAAGGAAAATTCAAATTTAGAAAAATTAATTTTGTTCCACTTTATATTGCAATATTTTTTAGAGATAATTATGACAATTGTTAAGTTTATTTGAGTAAATACTTCTGCAGGATGATGATATATAGTGTTGAATTAAAAATTACTCTGGTTATGAAAAGAACAAAGTTTAATAAAGTTTTAACTTTAAGAGAAAAAATTATTAAAATTTTAGATAAAGAATTTTGTAGAAATGCTGAATTTTTGTGATATTATAATAAAGCAAATAATCCAAGCATTGTGAAGAAAGTTATTTTTCAAAACTCTTTTCTCTAAATCAGAAATTTCTTTAGAACATTTTCCAAAGATAATAAAGATGTTAAATAAACAGAAACATGTATATGAAATGTTTGAAGACACAGTTGTCCTGGATTTGTTAAAGAATACAATGAAAGTTTTTCTGATTTCACAGAATACACTCAGGCAATGAAATTGGCATACGAACTATATTTGAGTGATATCTCATAAGCACCCACAGAACTACAAATAGAATTGATTAACTCAGGTGAAGATAATATTGTTAAGTCTCTTTTTGATACTAAAAAAGATCCTACTAAAATAGGGAAATATGCAATTGAATACCCATGTTTATGGCAACATATTCATCATCTGCTTTCTTGCTTTGTAATTATATACTGTTATGAATTAACCTTTTTATACTTCACACAAATTAAAAATCATTTAAGGATCCAGATAATTAACAATAATTTTAGAAGACCAAATCAAGTTATTTATTTTTAAAATGGAACTCAATATTATTTTATTTTTTTTTTCAAATAAAAAAACAAAAACAAATTTCATTAAATTATCTATTACTTTTCAAAATAAGTTTTTTTCATTTTTTATATAGAACATAAATATATACTTTTTATATAAAAAAAAATTATGATAAATTTTCATTAAATAACAATTTGGGAAGTTAACTAGAATATTTATATTTTATTTTTGTGCTGATATAAAAAGTTAGGAGCATATATTTCTGTAAAAATTATAGTTTAGTGCTAGTTTTAAAAGTAATTTTTTTTAAAAGTAGGAGTCAGTTAAATGGGTGTGCCCTTTTCATTATTTCCTAAGATGAATGCAGCCTTCTATTTTAACAAGATTCCCTATCCCTGGACTAAGACACAAAATTGTTTCTATTTATTTAGGATGACATTCAATGACCTCATTATATTACAAGTTGCTATATGATTAAACTATTTCCAAAATCATTAAAATGAATTAATTCTAAAACACTCATTGACTTTCTGATGAAAAGGTATAAATAATAAACAAAAGCTAATTAATTGCACTGATCCATCTTTCGGCAAAACACTGCCAGAATCACAGTGCTGAATAAAGTTATGCAGTCCAAGTAAGCTTATATAATTGATATGATATAATATGTAAATAAAGTACAATATGATGAACTCAAGAGCCGAGTGCTTTAGAATTATATATTTTGATGAAGAGTTAATACATTGAGATTTACATATATATGCATTTCATGATATATAATTAATACAAGTGGTTTTCTCAATTTCTGAAGATATTCTAAAATATCTCATATATTTTATAGAAAAAAGACTATTTTAATAAATAATATTTCTATAGTTATGACTATTAAAAATTGTTAAGAAAGACAATTATCTCTATAGTGCAGTAATTAAGTTACTCTTACTAATTCTATTAGAAATAATAAAATAGGGCAGATTGGAATTTGTGCAAAATGTCTCTGTTATGACAGATATAATTACATATTTTCCACTTAAAATTAATATAAAAAAAGAAGTGTGTATAGAATTGCACAGCATAGAGCTGTTAATAACAATACAAACTTCAACAAATCTTGATATTAGTCTAAAGCAGGAATGAGAGCAAAATGTTGATTGTAGTGATCCCTGAAATAAAAGAAAATAATGGTAACCAATGCTATTTTAAGCTAGATTAGATAATTAAACTTAAAAGTACATTTTTCATACATATAAGACTACTACAGAGAAGAATCTGCTGTTTACAATTGAAGCAGCTATGTGTAGTCAGACAAAGTAGCTGATAAATATGCTAGATAAAACATGTGCCTTCAATGAATGATGCATGCACTAATTACAAATTAATCAGTTTAAATATGTTCATTGTGCAATATAAAGACATAGTGGATAACACTGAATAATGTTCAATTCATTGTGAAGTCCATAAATTTTTTGTTGTGACAGACAAACAGATGTAAATAGTTTATCATTTAAAAAAAAAAAATAGTACTTTATATTTTAAGAGGGATATATCTGAAAGAAATGCAGAGAAAAATATATAATTTTAATAAAGATTTTACATTAAAAAGCAAATTATGCAAATGAAACTTAAATTCTTTAAAATAGTTAACCAGACAACAATCATATTTTATTCAACTATTATTAAATTTAAGGATGCGACATTTGCATCATTTTGTGTGTTATGTAATAGCAAAACATAAGAATAAAAAATCTTTGGTAAATGGAGAAATAATATATTCAAGATTATTGAACAGATTGCACTGCAAATTTTCAATAACTATAAATTTTGATGCTTTTACTTGCAATTTATTTTATAGTGAACTTTTGTCATATACTGAATTTTTGATAAATTAATACAATTTCTAATTATTATTATTGAATTCTAATTCATAGTGATATTTATTATTATATTTACTCATTCTATTCCATATTCTTTCTTTGATTTTCTCATATGTCATCCATTATCTAATGGTATAACCATTAAACTATTGGCTCTTCATAATCAAAATTTTTCTGCCAAGTTAAAAAAAAAAAGAGATAACTACAATGAAATATAAAAATGGTTTTGTATTACCTCCCAATTTTATATCAGTTAAAAACAACAAACGCATATGCAAAATTAATTTAACATACTAATGAAAAAAATATTGTAACAAAAAATATTTAAAATGTTGACATTTATGTTAATGTCATAACTAATACCCTCTCCTCTTGAAAATAAGCATTTAAAATGTATAAATTGCACATCAACACATGCTAGTGGTATTCCATTCAAAAACTTTTTTTTTTTTCTTCATATACAAATTCAATTATTTCTCTAATAATTAAATACAATTATTCTAATTCTACTAGCAATGTGCTATAAATTTGTAACAACTAATTCCTTAAAAAACAAATTAACAAAAAAAAAAATGAATATAAACTTTATTCATTAACAACAACTTATAAAACTTTCAAATATAAACGATTTTTTTTCCCAACTGATTCTTATAAAATATTATTCCTTTAAAGGTCAATTTAAGACTGTAATTCATCCACAATTTAATAAATAATTATATCTCAAACTGCACATTTTGACCATAAAATAAAAATAGCAATTTATGATACAATTATTTTTAGTTCCCATATACTTTTGATAAAATGAAACCATCAATTTGCAATTGTGCTTTTACTTTTTGAAGAGTCAATAGTCCAGTAAATGAAACATTTTGGATTTAATGCTCTCGTTTACAAAATTCTGAAAATTAATTTTATACTTTAAAAGCTTCATCTAAATATAAATATTTTATTACTAGTTTTCTATTGTAAAATTATTTCTTCACAAGTTCAAATATAATTTAAATAATTTTAATATAATTTCTGACCTACACGTAAATGAATATGTTAAAGTACATTTTCCTGAAATTTATATTTGAAGTGCTATAAGTTATAATATTAAGCCAAATATAAAAAAATACAATTATTGCAACATAAATTTAAAAAAATAATATCAATTCTTCAGAGGTCAACAGTTCTATGTGATTGATAAGTTTTACTCTTAACTTTACTCATATGAGATTCAAACTAAAAATTTTTAGCTTGAGCCTATTATAATGTTTAATTTAAGCAATATAATTAATTGTTGATTTTATAATTATAATTTTTAATAATCAAATCTATCTTTAACAACTGTTAATAAAAAAATTTAAAATTATGATTGGCTCACACAACCTCCAGTAGCAGAAGAATGACATTAAACATGCATCATACATATATACAAATTATACAAGACTATAACTTTATATAAAATTGGATGCATACTGTAAATGATATATGAAAATATAATTCATTGAGTTTTAAGTTATATTTTTGGGCTTCAACATTATATATAAGTTGATCTAAAGGAATATGGTTTTGACAGATAAACAATCATATTCACAAGATCTTTTAAACTATATTCCAATAAGTTTTGTAAATAACTGTTTCATATAAATGAATGGTTAATTGATTACAGCAGGGGTGGGAAACTTCTGACCTCCGCAAGTTTGCAATACAGGCTCTGGCCATTTACAAAAAGATATATAAAATAGCCCTGTATAAAACTTCTATTTAAACATGCGCATAGTTCAAATATTGAATTAAGAATTAAGTAAAATAAAATATTTATTTTCTCAACTACATCCAAACATTATAATATTACTAGTTCATTCTATCAGAGGTGCAATATTGCAATAAATTATCTATATAGTGCAGTCTATCTGACTACAGATTTAATCTAGATGATAAGGGCATTTTGTTGTTTTAATAGTAATTTTGCAACATTACTTTGTAAGTATAAATATTATTTAATGCTATTATAGGTATGTGATATATCTTAAATTTCACTATCTATTGTTGAATGCCATTTTAAGAATCAAAGCAATGAAGAAATTAGCATTTGCCTTAAGGTTAATGATGATTGTATATTAATGTGATATGTTGGATTATTTCCATCATCTATTATTAAATGTTGAATGTATAGAAAATTTTTAGCTTTTCAACTACTAATAACATACAAATAGACAACACAGGTTAGTAATTACACTACATTTAGAGCAGTATTTGCTAAACTGTGTTGTCTATTTTTGTGTTGTTACTAACAAGTTGTTTGTATTTGAAAAGTTTAAGTAAAAATAAAGTCTAAAATTTTTTATACATTCAACATTTAATGATAGATGATAGAAATAGTCCAATATATTATCGCATCAAATTAAGAAATTTGGCCACAAAAATATGTAAAGCAATAAAAAAAAAAGTAATCCTAACAATTTAAACCATCAATTTTTTTAAATACAAGCATTGTAAATTTCATTATATATATATATTCCATCCATAAAATTTCTACTAAATTTCAAATGCTATCATAATTTAATATTTTAATGATTACTTTTTCTGGTTGTTTTGCAATTTTTTTTTTAGATAAATATATAAATGCATTATTTTTCATTTTTTATTTAATATATTTACCGATGTCAATTATTTTCTTACAGATTACTTTTTAAAATAGAATAGAAATTCATATAACATTTTGTATTATTTCATTGCTTTAAGCTGGGGTTGACAATAAAACTTAGAATAGATTACATACTACAGCAATATCAACTGACTGTCATATAATCAGGTCCTAAGCGGATAAAATAAATTAAAGACTTACTAGAAGTTAGAAAATAAAAGCAAGCAATGAAAATTTAAGGGCAAATTAGTTATGCAAAAAAGAAAAAATAGCAGATGAAAATTTTTTCTAAAGTTCTTTATCTCCATTGTTTTATAAAATAAAATTTAAGTGGGCCATGGCAGAAGAACATTTTTAGATATATGTCATTTTCCTTTGATTTACTCTGTGTTTTTTAAAGGCATAATTGAAAGATTAAAAATATAATAATAATTTTAACATTCATAATAATAACATTATATACAAGATTAAAAAAAATTATATTTACCTTTTTAATGGATAGAAGAGAGAATTTGTTATATGATGCCCTTCATTGGACATGAGAAAACCTAAAAATTAAGAAATTGTGGTAAGAATAAAATCACACGTACATATTCATGATTAAATGTAAAACATTTTGATATATTGAAAATATTAAAATATTACACATATAATCATGAAAATTATACTGAAAAGAACAGACTAAATTAATATGGTCTATTAATATATTCATGTTAATCTGTAACATTTTTTATAAAGAGAACAATGTCAACATTAGTTGTTTGATATTAAGAGACAGTGAATTGAAAGATTATGAATCTGAATGTTTTTTTACATAGATAACTCTTCAGTAATGCCAATCCTGAACTTTAAATTAATGAACTTCCCTTTTTTCCTTCAACTTGTTACCATAACATTTACATAATCCACACAAAACAATTTTCACATTAATTGCTAACTTTTATTATATTTTCTACAGTCAAACACCTCATTGCATCATTCTTCAATTTTTTGTTTGTTCTCTTTAGTCCTCAGAACTGGCACCATAGAAATAACTTTTTTTTAATCCATACTTCAACAATTATTGATTTATGTATCTAACAATGACAATCCATCCACGTTTTTTTAAAAATATTTCATACGATAAATAAAATAAAAATATATTATTTTGCTTATTATTGAACAATGTTACCATAAATTTTAATTATAAATAATTTCATCACTAATAAATTTCTTTTACATCTAGGATTTTATTTAGAAACATAAAAAAGGTCTAAAATATTTTTAAAAATCAATTGAATATTGTTTCCATTTCTTTTTCCCCCATAATGCTTTGTTTCAAATTAGTATGTTTCAGCTTTCTGATTAAATAAGATAAATTTTCAATATCTGAAACAATAAGAAAAAGTACATAATATAGGAAACTTTTTACTAATGTTCGAAGTTTTGTACTGCTCTAAGCACATAAAACTATGAATTAAAAGCAAGTTTCAATAGTTTTAAATTTTCTTTTAGTTGCAAACTAAATAAAAATAAGCTGATACTGCATATTATTTAAATCATATAATTGATATTAAATTTGACTTTTTAAACTTTACTATACTCTTAAAGAGTATTTATATATGTACAAGTAATAAACATGAAATGCTTTCAAGTGTAAAATTGAAATTGTATTTATCATGTATTTAACTGCAATAAATAATTTAAATTATTCTTATCTATAGTTTGGAATATTGTAGTTTTCCTATATCTATTAATTTATTTTCTCCAGTTTTTTAAAAAACGATGGGTTGAAGTTACATGATATAATTTGATTCTTATAATTATAATTCAATACCTAGAATGCTTGAAGTCAATATCTAATCTAATGCCCAAATATCCTAGAGAATTTAGGGAGTATTACAGAAACAATATGAAATAGAAAGATCGTTAACTATGATATTAAATAAAAAAAGATCTAAACTACTTAATAAGGTTATTCTACATTATAAAATCATTCTAGATGTCATACAGTGACATTTTTTATATGTAAACCACAAATTATATTCACATCATAACCATGTGCAGACAAAAATAATGAAAGAATTTACAATAAGATTGATAATAATAAATAATCATAACTTTTTTATTTCCACTTTTTAAGATTGATAAGTATTTTCAATTAACATTAAAATAGTAAAATCATTCTGGTATACTCTTAATTCTCTAGAATACAATTATAATTCAACAAAATATTCTCTTATAAATCTACTCACATTTCCAGCATACATAAGCTGCAAAAACTTAAATGTATAAATATTAAAAAATAATTTATGTATTGCTAAAATGAAAAAAAAAAGAACTGATAATGTTTTAGAAATTATAAATAACATTTCAAGAATGCATCATACATTAAAATACAACTTAGATTTTATTATTAAAAATATTTTATATCTGTTAGTAAATTTTCCATATTTGTATACATCGTTTTTCCATATCCACAGTCTGCTTCTACAACCTAAAAATTCGTGCCCTCAAGAAATTTATTTTTTATTCACCATTTTTAAGCAGTCTTTAATTTAAAGCATTTTTACTATTTTATTAAATGAGAAATACTAATTTATTAAATGAGAAATACTAATTTTATTCCTTTAAATAAATCAGCATTTATTTTTTATAGAGTCTGTATACAATTGTAATCACATTCATATCGGCTTTTTCAAACCAAATTGTGCAAACGAGATATAGAATTTATGCAGCAATAAAAGGATTGCTGCATAAATTCTATATCTCATATGGGTCAGAGGGTATTCATTTATTATTTAACACTCGCAAAAAGCGTTTGCACAATTTGGTTTGAAAAAGCCGATATGAATGTGATTACAATTGTATACAGACTCTATAAAGCCGATATGAATATTCCTTTAAATGTTTTTTTTTTCCTTAATTTTTTTAATATAAAATCTTACATTTTACAGAGAAACTGAAATGTAAAATCTATCCAAAGCAGAAAAAAAATCTGTAATTTTTTCTGGTCCTTTGAAAAATGATAAATTAAAAATCCTATCTTCAAAATGCATGTTCATATATCAAGTTTATTCTTTGTTAGAAATATAGACGGTAAAGTTGTTTAAGAGTTAATATTTGCTCAAAATTACATTTTAATTAAAGATTGACCAGATTGGCATTACTTAAAATTATTTGAAGTTTATTCAGACAGTAAAGTTTACGAGTTAACATTTGCTCAAAATTATATTTTAATTAAAGATTGACCAGATTAGCATTTCTTAAAATTATTTTAAGTTTACGCTTTTGTTTAAAACTGCAAACTGTGAAGTTGTTTAAGTTTTAGAATTTGACCAAAATAATATTTTAACTTAATTAGCCTTATAGATAAAAAATCAATTTAAAAATCAGCCAGTCGTAAATTTTGACTTGACCATTTGGAAGAGCCCAAGGGAGAGTTTTTTACTTATAGCTTAGGCATGGTAAAAGATAATTAAGAGCACGAGAGTCGAAGCAGTAAATAAGTGGCGTGGTTAATGCAAGAAAGAGGGAGGTGCTGAAAATAGCTATAAAACTTAAGTTTTCTTAGTAATAAGATATATATAAAAAATATTATTATAATAAGAATAAAAAGAGAACTTTGTGTCATTTGGCTGTTAACATCGTGGGGACACAGAGTTTGAGTATTATATAAAAAACAATTAAAGTTGCTAAGATGAGAACCATCGGCTAGTGGAAGATACAATTGCCGTTTATCGTCCATTAGAGCTAGTCTACCAATAGTAATAACATCAATCGTCTTACGGCAAAGAACCATCACTAACCACCCTGCAAGTATAAGCCAGCAGCCTTGATAATAATGAAGCTGTATCTAAGAAGCCACCTTAGCCACAAGCAAGCTGTATCTAATAAGCTGCATTATAATGGTGAAGCTGTATCTACTAAACTTCGCCAGAAAGAAAGAAGCCATATTTGCATCCATCAATGGGGAATAGGAATCACGCTCGGAGAAGCTGCCCATCCATGAACGTTTACTAGAATCCCTCTCGAGAATTACGGTAAAGCATGCTAAAAATACCATCTCATTCTTTAAAATAACTATCAAACTAGCAATCATTATGTCTCCTACATTACACATATATTCATTTTAGTCTTTAATGTTTAAACCCTAAAACTTTAGTAACAATTGTATTACAACCTTATTTATTGTTTAGCTGTTATTTTACGCCTTTTTTTAATTATAATTATGTTTGATTTATGCTAAAGTAATCAGAACGAAGTTTGGCGAATTGTTAATTCTCAGAGAGATACTTATACGATCTCATTGTGCTAATTTGCTTTAAAGAAACAGACAAACTCCCTTCTGGATTTAATATTCCTCCGCCAGTGATAATACGGCTATCTATAACATGGCCTAATAAATAATTATAAAAGTGTTCATTTGCATTAGGTGAGAGCGATTTTCTACAGTATATATGCAATTAATATGTAGATCCCTAATAACCCCTAAAATATACTGTAAAACTCCTTAATTATATACCTTAAGCGGTACAGATAACTCTTAAGCCAGATTCTTAGTATTTCCCCATAGTAAAATTATATGTAATATTTCGAACTGAATAATGGCAGTAGCACTGATAGACACTCTGTATTTGGTAAATTAAAGTAATTAGATTAGCGGAGCGAATGTGATGCTCAATAGCAAAATAATGCTTAGCTTTTTGCTATACTCTCTACACACAGATGTGTCTGCATTGGGGTTAATTTAATGTCAAACCATGCCAGTTAGTTCGGACAGCAAAGTCATTTTGTATTTGATGTTGGAAAGGTACCAAAGAGTCTCATCCTAGAAGTAGCTGTTCGATCATTCAGACTAAAGAAGTCTTTTATTAGTATAGCAAGCAGTTAGATCCAAAGAACTGGTTAATTGATAATAAATCTACGAGCACACTTTCAAAAAACACACTCATTCTACTATTATATTTGGTATGCAGTAGAATCTGAAGTTGCATGGCTCCATCAGTTCCGCCCGCTTTATTAAATAACCTCAGCTTTGATCCGAGCCAGAATCTGAATTAACTTGATTAATTTGTATCGCAAATTAGATGTAAATTTAAGGATATGTAATATACATCCCAGTTAGTATGATTGCCCTCATTTTTGCTACGTTCTTGGTGTATATCTTGGCATAAATCGCTACATAAACTTTGTAAAATATTTGTTCACCACTATTTAATTAAAGGGAGAAATGGCCAATGTAAATGTTAATCCACCACTGTAACTTTGTTTTTATCGTATATAAAAAGTTGAAATAAGAATCCCTTGATAAATATAAACATTCACCTGCGTGTGAAGAAATTTTATATACTCTGTTTCTATTCTCTTTAATTTGTATAATAAATTCATCTGTATTGCCCATCATAAAGCTAAATTATTTACCTTTGTAAAGTAACATTCACCTGCGCGTGAATAATTTACATACCTTGGTTTTATTGTTTGTTACTTTGTACATATTTCCCATTATGTAAAGCTCATTATTAATCTTACTAATATATACATTCACCTGTGTGTGACTGATTTCTATATCCTTTTGTTTTATTACTTATGAATTTATATATTAAATTTTCTAAACTATATCACATCTACATCTCAGTCCTTGCTCGTTGTCTTTATGAATCACTACTTAAGTCATTTATTATTAGTTAGGGGGGATAAGTCTCATGCTCTACCGTTTTGCTATTGCCGGAACGTGGTCAAGAAAATGTCTAGTGTAGCCTCAGGCAGGTCAGTTGCTAGGGGGATTTGGAAGCACGGGTAAAAGGCTGCATGTATGATCAGACATAGGGTGTCACCATCCCGACAGGGTCAGCCTGTTTGTCTTTCTCCTGGATTCTCAGTCTGTTGAGCAAATGTGCAAACCTGACTATTACAATACCACATACGCAGATTTTGATATTACAAAAATTTCATTTTAAAAATATAATGGCAAGATTGTAAAACCAATCATGTTCTTAAACTTGCTGGATGAGATAATATTGAGTCCATTATTGTAAAGTCATACCTTGTTATTGGATTGGATATGTAAAATGAATAAACACTGGAACTTTCTAAAAAGGAGTTATACAGTAAACTTGAACATTGCTTTTGTAGGGAAGAAGATCCTGCCTGCATTATATACATTATCTCAAAGACATTTTAAAGAAGTGCAATGACAATTGCAAAAAATACATTGGAGATCTACAATTAGACCTGGTGTTGAAATATTTCAGAGATTTTTGCTGGGAAAAAAAAAAGACCAGTATGGATGTGATATTGAGTCCACTATTGTAGTCATATCTTTTTATTGGACCAAACATGTAAAATGAATGAACAATAGATGACTTTTTAAAAAAAATATGGTAAACTTGAATATTGGTTTTGTAAGGAAGTAGATCCTGTCTACATTATAAGTATTATCTCAAAGACATTTTAATGGCTTTAGTGGTGATAATGTGATATCCGCTAATGGCGGCAGCTGATTTGTTGAAATTTTTTCTTTTTAAAACTGTGGGAAAACTTACAAAATGTTAAAATCGGACAAAATTTTAATTTTTTTTTCTTTTCTGCCCAATTTACCAGATTGCACAAAGAAAACAAAGGCACAATTTTTTTATCGGCAAACTGTAGGAAAATGGGTTAAAGATGTCTTGATGATTCATCCAGATAAAAACTTAATATTGTAAGTATTCAATTTTAATTTTTTTTTTCATAGTATTATTTAATAAATTATAATTTACTAATGTGTTTGTATTAGTGTGTGTAATATATAAGTTATACTTCAAATATAATGTAGTGGTTTATGTACCCTCTAATTTTGGGGCTCGTAAATATTCAATTTAATTTTATTATTTTCATAGTATTTAAAAGTTTTCTATTATTTGATATAAATTATAATTTATTAATGAGTTTACTTTTGTATTAGTATGTTAGTATACTTGTATTCAAATATAATGTAGTGGTTTATGTACAATGTAATTTTGGGGCTCTGATCCAAGTTTGAGGTAACTTTATTTTTCAGACAAAAATTCTCAAAAGGTTTAATAATTTGTTACTACGTTTATATTTGTATTAGTGTGTTTGTACTTGTAGGTCTGTGTTTGTATAACAAGTAATTTTTATATATAAAAATTATAGAGTAGTGCAATGTAAATTTTAAGACTGATTATCAGATGTACAGAAAGGTTGCTGTTGATAAAGCAGTCACAAAATTTATTGGGCATAGTACCATGTGAAAATATAAACTCTTAAAACCAATAAAGAGAGGTTTCAAGTGGTGTGTGTGGTGATAGCCACAAACGTTATGTATATCATATGAAATTATATGCAGGTAAAGAATCAAATTCTTATTCTTACCTATGCCTTGGTACTTATGCTGTGAAGTCAGTAGTTTTGCCACATCTTGCATCACATTATTTTCAAGTCCATAGTTAGCACATATGCAAATAAATTATATCTATGTGGGACAATAAATATAACAAGATAGCATCTGGTGTGCACAAAGAATATAAACATCACTGGTGTACACAAATAAATATAAAATGAAGATATAAAACTCATTTTATCATTGATACAGACAGTAGCCTTCAATTTCTAGTTTTGAATAGACAAAAAGCCAATTGCTATGATGACAAATGCATATTCACTTTCTGAAAATGATTTATTTTGTATCTTTTATAAGGATGAATCTTTTTCTTTATAGACACCTTGACATTTTTAAACTTTTGAGGTACAAGATAAAAATGAATAATTATTATGCGATTATTTTATGAGATTCTGAAGCTATGGATTATCTCAGGTAAAAAGTATGATGTATGGTTTGAATGAGAATTTTGTGAGGAATACAAAGAAATTATCAATGAAGCTGTAATTTAAATTTAATTAATGATAAATTAAAAATTATGAACAAACAATAAAGTAATAATTATTTCAGATATTGAAATTTCTTTTTTTTTTCCTTACTTTTTTAATGGTAATCACTATTTGTCTTAGCCTTATTGTTTTCCTTAGTTTTCTATTTTCTGTCAATATATAGCATTTTGTTCTAACATTATTAAAACTGAAGTTATTGTGAAAATTGTATATCAAGTCAGTTTTTAAAAATTCAATATACACCCTTAATTTAGTTAAAGAAATGCAATGTCAATTGTTTCCATTGGGAAGATATAGCAAAGAATACATTGGAGATCTACAATTAGACATGATGTTGAAGTATATCAGAAAGATAAGTTTTTTGCTGGGGGGGAAAAAAGGACCAGTATGTTTCTATATGTGGATGTTTGTGTTTCACAGACTGGTTTATATAATCAACCATCTCAAAACTCATTCGTAGAATAGTCCCCCTCCCTTTCCCTTTTTTTTTTTTTTGGAATCGGAGTGACCATCCTCATTTTGAGTGGCTGTTTATTATTATTATACATGGATTAATATTAAGTGTAATCATTAGAAATTAGCAGATCTTTATTTACATATAATTTTAATTTAATTAAAAGTAATACAAGCATATGTGAAAAAATACATTTCAATTCATGATCATTATCATCACATTTGCACAATATACAATGCAATGTCCTTGAATTTTTACTCTCAACAACTCTTTATAAGACTGCACAATTTCAACTTAATTATGTTCTTTAATTTACTAAAATAATATATTAATACAAATATAAAGCAACAGATAAATCTGATGCAAACAACTAAATCTTAGAAACTGACAACTCATAATGTTCTTTGACAAAATATTACTCTGAACAATAGCAATTCCAAATCCCCTTAATAAGTATAATGATAGAAATTAAGAGCAAAGGGTATTATATATAATTTTTTTTAAATCTGTCTACATGAGAAAATGTTTGATGAACAACAAATTCTGGAAAGATATATGGAGTTAATTCTGAGATGAAAAATAAAAGTATAATGAAAGTAAACTAAATAACTAAATATGAGCAAGATAGAATTCACTGTATTATATTAAGCATTTTAAATATCTACTAAATATACATTTACAATCTGTATATATTTCTTATTTTTAATTCAGTATAGCAACTTTATAATAAAAGTAAAATTTATTAATTCTATTTTCCTTTTTATTTTCTTATGACAAAATGAATGTCACCTTATTTTAGTGATTTTTGCAATATTAAGGAATCAAATTATTTTTTTTTTGTGTGTGTGATAAAATTTAAATTACTTTTTAATTAATTGATTAAGACTTTCTGAAAGTTAATGATTTAAGTTCAGTTGCTATTTTTAGGAAAAAATGAAAACCACAAATTAGAACAATTAGACAAAATAAGATAAAATAATATGGAATTCATCTTAATTACAATTTACAAAAATTTACTGAATTTTTTAAAATTATGTTATAAATTTATTTATTGATGTGTTTATTATTTTTAAAATATATTTTTGTAACAAATTCTGATTTATTTTGGAATGGTATTAGCACTTAACTTCACAAAACAAGGTGTCTCTGAAGTATGCAAAAACTTTGCAACTTTTAACCTTTTAACTGCTAATTATATTATTGGTTGTATGAGGTAAAAATCAAATCTTTTAATTGGCCAACTCACAAACTGAAGACAAAGCCTATTGTTAAAACATATTCGCCTATAATATTAAATTCAACTCAGATACGTTTATAAAAAGTATATTACTAATTTTTCAGGTTATGAAGAGAACGAAAGTTCTTTCAAAAATAAATTGCTATTTATTTATTCTAAAATATTCAATTTCGGCAACATAAAAGCTATAATATAAACAAAAAGGTCGATTTTTACGTTATAGAAAAGTAAATATTTCTTTTTATTAGATCTTTAATATTTTTACTAAAATCTTCAATATTTTTCGAAAATAATTTTGTTTTTTTAGTATATTTTTTAAAAAACTAGTTTAATTTCTGAAATTATATTTTTTTAATACTTAAAATTGCATTCGAAATGAAAATCTCAGCGTTTTTCTTTATTTTCTTTGATCAGGCGGTTTCTTTGTTCTTTCCAACCAATCAGAATGTCTTTTTCGGCTGAGAGCTCACTAACAACCAATTACAAATGATGTTTTTCTTTGTTTAGGTTTAAATGCGTTTTTTTAAATTTTTTACTTGTAAAATAATTCGGAAGAGGGCACCATCTTACAGAACTTTTAAAAACCTATTCAAAACCTATCAAACGAATTTTTTAGCATAAGAACTGGCAGAGTTAGAGTGACGTCAGATGTCGACGAGGAGCTTCGTAAGAGGCGGGAAAAGGGTTAAGTTAATATTTCCAAATTATCAGTAGAGATTAAGTACATCAGTTTAATCCAGAGAAATTGCAAACTACACTGTATCAAAATACATGACTTCAATTATATCCAGTCAATAAAATATGTAAACAAATAACAAAAAAAAACATTTAACATTCCTAAATTTAATGCATTTTACAATGAGTGAGCAATAATTTTTCCATTTCTGAGTAGTGTATGCAAAAAATTAAAATTTGTAAATATATTTTATATCTCTAGGTGCTGTACATGATATTTGTTAATATTTCTTTGGGTTAATTTAAAAGCATATATATTTTGTTCTTCCTTTATTATCCCTTCCAAATGTGACAAGCCGTATTTTGCATAATATATTATTTTCTAAATGTAACACTATAAGTTTTATAAAATTTTAGGACATAACGATACTGATTTTAAAACATCAAACCAATAAGAGATCCTAATATTTTGATAAGATTAATATCATATTTCTCTAAGAGAAAAAAGTTATTGCAAAAAAAAAAATCAACCAATTAGTTTTTTTTTTTTATTATTCTTATCATTTCTATGATGAATGAGTAAAAACTTACTCAGTAAAATATTATTTCAAAATTTTGTTTATAATTTTTTAAATTATTAATACTATAATCTTAATTTACATATGCATAATATACTTATAAAAAAGTATCTGTTATAAATGTGTGTTGAAAAGTACTCTTGCATATATAAAAAGCATGTCATAAATTATGTGTGTTGAAAAGAACTCTTGTAATTCAATAAGCAATATCTATTTTATTCTAATCAAAATTTATCAACAAAACTGTGCTACTAAATGAGATTGAATGAAAGAACTCAATTCTATCAAAATAATAACACTTTTTCACATATGCCAAACAGTAATAAATAAGGAGGTAATTTTTTATTTTTGTTTTATTTGTAATTTGTTTTTATTTAATAAATATATATTTAATTTTATTTACGTATTTCCTTGAAAATAAGATTGGGTCTTATATTAATTTTCGTTGCAAAGGATAGGGCTTATTTTCAGAGGATGTCTTATTTTTTTCATGTACAAAAATTTACTTTTTCTTAACAAAAAGCCCCCCCCCCCCCCAATTCCTTTCTTGTATTCGCTGGAATTTCTTTTTGTACTTATCTTATCTAGTAAGACAGGAGTGGTAATAAAAATGATTACTATTAAGACTGGTTTGTCCCCGCAAAAGCAACTAATAAATGCAGGCACAAAAATTATTTTTAAAAATGTTTCTTTAGAAAAAAGATAGATAATTTAACTTAAGCTAAACTTTGATTATTTTAAAGAAGTCTTTTAGGAATAAAAAAAATGTTTAAGAAATCAAACTAATTTTTCTTTTATTTTGTATAAAAGCTACCATGGTGAAACTCTAAAACTAAATCAAATCTTCTAAATTTAAGTATTAAATATAAATAAAATAAGTACCTAAAAGCATATAAATGAAATTATAAATTATCAGATATACTATCTTGTGGTAGATAAATTATTTCTCTGCACAAGTAGAATTACATTTCTTGAAAATGGCAGACAGAAAAATACAAAAAAATCAATCATATAATTTATCTTAATCATTTATTTAAAACATTAAACTCAATAATATTGTTCATTTATAGATTCATTATTTTATAATTCAATATGTCTTTCGTATGTTTCAATGAGTAAACAAAATCAGTCTATCTGGCTGACAATCTTAACTAGGGCTTGGGAAAGGGCTTATAAGCATCCTGAACAATCATGCTAAGGCTTAAAAATTCTGATTAGGTCTTATTTTCAGGGAAACATGATATATATATCCTTAAAAAAAATTTTAACTTCCATCTGTGGTAAATTAAGTTATTGCCGCTAATGTATAGACTCTTTTTTTTGCCTAAATAATTTTGTATAAAGTAGTTACATTTGGTCAAAATTATCATACAAACTGAAGATCCTATATATGAAAATTAAATTGTTCAAAGTTAGCTTGGCCATGTAAGAGTTAAATAAAATGTTAATTCTGTCCATGCCAGACTACATCATTGGCTTGTTAAAATGTGTGAAGATGACAAAAACCATATAAAGAACAATATTTTATTCTTATTCAATAAGCAGCTCAAGGCATGAAATATTTTTCTTGCATGAAAACTTAATTTTTCATGAATTTAGTCTAAAATTACTTTTGTAACATCTATTCCTTTCCCAAAACTACACAATTAATTTGGAAAAAATTGGACATTCAAAAGCAAACAGGAAGTGAAATTTTTCCATGTAAAATATTTTTTTCTAGTAAACCTAATTTTTATCTAATAGGATACAATTAATGATTTTCAATGTTATTTTCTTTAATTATTTAATAATAAATTAGTGAAATAGCTTAAGATAGAAAACTGAAATTAACCGTTTAAAAATTAACCAAATTACTAAAAATTTATAAATGGGAACACTAATATCCTTATAGCTGCAGCAATTTGGAAGTAGCATTAACAAAATACTCATTTAAAATAATTTTTTTTTTTATAGGGAGATAGACTATTTATTTTCTAATATGCATAATAATCAAATAATAACTCTTAAAAAAGATCTCAAAATCATAAAACTTGTAACAAAAACAGACAATATGTAAAGATATTAATTTTAATATAATGTACTATCAAATAATATACTGTTATCAATAATAATACTAGGAAATGCAAATTAAAAAAAAAACAAATTTGTATTTTAATGTATTAATTGCTTTGAACATGTCAGATGCTAGCGGCAGCTGATTAGTTGAAATTTTTTCTTTTTTAAATTGCGTGAAAACTATAAGCACGACGTCAACAGAAATCCTGGAATTCATTGCTGTTTGAATTCCTCTTTAAAATGATATATCGCAATTTGAAATCGGACAATATTTGCATTTTTTATTAATATTTTTATTAATAAGTTCATTTAATTTTTTTCTTTTCTGCTTAGTTTACTAGATTACACGAAGAAGACAAAGGCAGAATTGCTTTATCAGCCAGATTCATTATTAAAATGAATTAAATATGCGCCGATGATTCGCATTTTAAGGCCATCATCCCGATAAAAACGTAATTAGAATATCAGGTCGTAAGTATTCAATTTTAATTTTTTAATTATGTGAATAGTATTTAAAATTTTTTAAAATTATTTGATAAATGGTATAATTTATTAATGTGTTTGCATTTGTATTGGTATGTCTATGTAGTACATAAATTAAATAATATTAAATCACTTATGCTCTTTATTATACAGTATATAAATTTGTATTCAAATATAACAGAAGTGGTTTATGTACAATGTAATTTTGGGGCTCTGATCCAAGTTTATGATTCTCAAAGGGTTTAATAATTTATTAATGTGTTTATATTTGTATTAATGTGTTTGTATTTGCATGTCTATTTGTATAACAAGCAGTGATTTTTATATATAAAAATTATAGAGCAGTGCAATGTAAATTTTAAGATTGATTATCAGATGTACAGAAAGATTGCAGTTGATAAAGCAATCATAAAATTTACTGGGCACAGTACCAGGTGAAAATATAATAACTTAAAACCAATAAGATTTCAAATAGTGAGTGTGTGGTAATAGCCATAATGGTTATGTATATACCATGTGAAATTGTATGCAGGCAAAGAATCAAATTCTGATTTTTGCCTATGCTTTGGTACTCAAGCTGTGGAGTCAGTAGTTTTGCCACACCTTGCGTCACATTATTTTCAAGTCTATAGCTAGCAAATGAGCTATATGCAAATAAATTATATCTGTGGGATAATAAATATAACAAGATAGCATCACTGGTGTGTATAAAGAATATAAACATCACTGGTGTACACAAAAAAATATAAAATGAAGAAATAAAACTCATTTTATCATTGATACAGACAATAGCCTACAATTTCTAGTTTTAGATAGACAAGAAACCAATTATTATGATGACAAATGCATATCCACCTTCTGAAAATGATTGTTTTGTATCTTTTATTAGGATGAATCTTTTTCTTATAGATGCCTTGAGATTTGTTAACTTTTGGGGTACAAGATAAAAATGAAGAATTCTTATGTGATTAGTTTTGGAGATTCTGAAACTACAAATTATCTCAGGTAAGAAGTATTATATATGGTTTGAATGAGAATTTTGTGAGGAATACAAAAAAATTATCAATGAAGATGTAATTTAAACTTAATTAATGACAAATGAGAAATTATGAACAATAATGTAATAATTATTTCGGATGTTGAAAATTTTTTTCCCTGATTTTTTAAATGGTAATCACTATTTGTCTTAGCATTATTGTTTTCCTTAGTTTTTCTAATTTCTATCAATGTAAAGCATTTTGCTCTAACATTATTAAAACTGAAGTTATTGTGAAAATTGTCTCTTGAGTCAGTTTTTTAAAAATTCAACATGGCACAAAGGATTATAAATTAGTTAACAAACTTCACTTAATTTTATATCTTTTTAAGTTTAGCAATTACAATTTTTGTTTATAACACTGAATAGGAGAACCCCATCCCTTCCTAAATGAAAATAATAAAAATGAGGAAAAAAATAGTCTAGTCAACCAATGATTTATTTAAAATTACTTTATTAATGCAATCATTTTTCCTAGGTGCTATTTTTATGTAAAGTTTTAGATATAATTCATTAATATAATTTGTTTTAAATAAAAGTAATTATCTTATTATATCTTCCAAAATAAAATAAAAATTAATGAGAATGCTTTTTGAAGTGTTTTTTAATATTATTTTACTGGTGTTGATTTAAAAACTAGCATAACAATCTTTTGTATTGTTTTCTTGTCTCAATTCAAAGTTTTCAAAAATTAGGGGGCAGGGGGAGGGAGTTAGTATATAATTTAAAATATTTGATTAAAAAATAAAAAATACATATTAAATACTATTCTAAAAGTTAAATAAAAACTATTTACTTGATTGAATCATATTTTATTAAAAGCAAAATGAGGCTCACTTAAAAACTACTACATTATAGTTGCTTTAACCATGTCAAAAGGGAGTTTTACTAACCATGCATAACATTTTTTAAAACTAGAATTTGATTCCATTGATTGATTAAATTAATACATTTACAAGTAATAAGCATGGAAATAATATTTAATATGAGCAAAATATAATAATCACAAGGAATCTCGTAGAAAGGATGTTCTATACAGAGATTATATATTTTTAAATATTTACTATATTTATTAAAACAATAACTATTTTTAGATTTTAATATCAAAATAAGATAACTGAGTTACTCTAAATTTTGTCTTTATCTATAAATAACAATGTAATATTTCTTTTTTGACTAAATATCATAAAAAACAAACTAAATAGCAATTTTATTCCAGTGGTTTAATGGGCCTTTTTTTCTTTTTCGTATTTTAAAAAGAATGTAGATACCCTGTACTATATAGCAGATGCCCAATCTATGGCTCCTGCAATCTTTTATTGTGGCTCATTTTATGAATGATGCGAATAGAGGTTTCATAAAGAGTTGTAGTTACTGAAAGAGCTGTCGGTTGAGTTATTATGTTATACTACTTTACATAAAGTGAATTTTCAAAGATATATAGACAACTGACAAGTGGTTTCATCCAAAAAATAATAATATATGCTTGTTGTATGTATGCTAATTGTTAATGTATTATTAATTATTTTATAGTTACCTAATTATGTCTGCATATGATCCAGAGAAAAAGAAAAAACGTATATATAATTACCATTTTCATGAGGAATGGGAAGAAAAATATTTATTTATTTATTTAAGAATAAATGTATTTGTTTGATTTGTGGCTCAGCAACTGCTGTGGGGGGAAAATGCAACATAGAAGGAGATTTAACATCAGTTCATAAAAATATGATACTGAATATCATCCTTTATAACAGCAATTTAACATTTTTTAAAATGTTTTACAAAATTTCAAAACATAAAATTGATACTAACTTAAAAACATCAAAATAATTAGATTGTATTTTTTTGATAACAAGATTACTATTGTGTGTCTATAAGAGAAAAAAGTCACTGGAAAAAAAAAAGAATATTGGTCAAAGCATACTTAATTGCAATGAAAGTCAAACATTTCACTATCTTACTTTGATTTAAAAAAACTGCATTAGTTGCCCAACAAAAAATATTTACTAGGACGCTGAATAAAATGAAAGCTGTTAAACTTCATCACTTAAGGCTGTACATATACTTTCAATGTAAAATAATAATAATAAAATGAAGGAAAATTCTAATTTTATTTTTGCTAGTTATACATTCATCTGCGAATATCACTAAAAAGCAAACAAAATGCTCTGTGTCATACATTAAATCTGTAGTCAGATAGATTAAACAATATAGATAATTTGTTGGAATATTGCACCTTTGATAGAATGAAGTAGAATTATTTGAGAGAGAAAAAGATGTAGTTAAGAAATTAATATTTTATCGTACCTAACTCTTAATGCAATATTTGCATGTATGTGTTTAAACAGAAGTTTTATATAAATCCATTTTATATATGTTTGTAAAAATGTCTGGGGGCCAGATTGAGAACTTTTGAGGGTCGGATTTCATCTACAGGCCGAAGGTTCACCACTCCTACATTAGTGTAAGCTCAAACATATTTTTACTCGCAAAATCTATAATGTCTACTGTTTTTGTCTGAATATATTTTCTTGTCTCATCCATTCAGTTCTGTTGATTGAGCCAAAATTAAAAGCAGAAGTAAGAAATTAAAATTTTATTTATTCTTTTCCATTCTTACTATGCAAGTTCTCCAAAAAAGTAATCTGTTACTATGTATGTCAAATAAAAGTGCATTATATAGTAATTTATTTTAAACATTAATACATAGAAAAATAAAAATATATATAAATAAAAGCATTAAAAATATTTATATATTAAAAAAATAATTATTCTATCATTATGTGAAGAAATTCTTTTGTTTAGCCCAGGTAATTAATTCCCATTTAAACTTTTCCTTTCTAAAATGTAGATAGATGGTAAATTTTTCACATGATTATAGCTTCCATTTACTGACAAAAATTAGCTATTAGGAAAACAAAATTTGCCTCTAGTATTTCTTCATACTGAAGCTGATAATTACATATAGAAATATATACATTTATTACGAATTTACTTTCTAATTATACTTTTAATAAAAATCCCACTTCATGTTACCTTTAATTTGTTTGGAAAATGTTTCTGTTGGCTAAAAAAGTTATGAATATGCAAAAAATGGTTGAATATTCGGTAAAAATGAATCATTAATTTGAAAAATAGCAAAAAAAAAAGTGTCTCTATTACTTCATAAAGAAACTGATAATTACATACACAGGCGAGTTTGCCTCTAGTATTTCTTCATACTGAAGCTGATAATTACATATAGGAATATATACATTTATTACGAATTTACTTTCTAATTATACTTTTAATAAAAATCCCACTTCATGTTACCTTTAATTTGTTTGGAAAATGTTTCTGTTGGCTAAAAAAGTTATGAATATGCAAAAAATGGTTGAATATTCAGTAAAAATGAATCATTAATTTGAAAAATAGCAAAAAAAAAAGTGTCTCTATTACTTCATAAAGAAACTGATAATTACATACACAGGCGAGTTTCTACTTTCGTACAATTTGCTATTTCATACACATTTTGTATTTTTAATTTTTATCGATATATATGATAAAACACATGTACCTTCATTTAATGATTCTTCTTTCTCATGGACTATTACTTCGACATTAATCATCCATTTTCGGCGTTACAGGTTTAGCCTAGAGCAAAGACATTTTGAGTTAGCATGAATGTTGATAAATTATGTCTTGTCAGTTTGTTAGAACATGTGCTATCACTTTATGCACTTTTTTGTGAAAAAATTTGCCCTTATTAATTCATAAACGTAAGTGAAAGATGAAAAAACAGCAGTGTTGATACGGACAAAAAAAAAAAATCAAGATCTCATAATCTCCATACGATCGGGATAAATATGGTGAATCTTTTGCTTCAATCGATCATTCGTATAATTTAAGTCAATCGACAACATGTTCAAGCGTGAAAAACGAACAAAATTAAGGAATATTTCCAAATTCATATACTGTCAAGTTAATAATCTTCATTATGCTTTTAAACTTTTTTTAATATTATTCGTCTATATCTTATATGTATATGATTTGTGTCGCTTATGACCATATACTGTACTTAGCTTCATTTTTTTTCTCAAAGTTTAAAAAAAAATATTTTCAAAGTATGAAAATAAAAATTCTTTAAACATTTTTTAAAAATAGGAACATAATACTTAGAAAAATATATATATACATGTAATTTGAAAATCCTTTTTGATGTTTTTTTATACATTGGTCTAACTTTCTGTACATTTCAATTTTCATACACATTTCAAAATCCAACTACGTACAAATGTAGGTAACCACTTGTATATAATTTTTTTACAAATGTAGTTTCTAACTACACTTTTAATAAAAGTCCCATCTCATACTACAATTAATTTTTTAGAGAAGTGATTCTGTTAAATAATGTTCTCTTGGAAAAATAAAACAAAACATTATTTTGATAAAGTTTGAGAATAGAGATTAAAATCTAATTTTTTAATAAATTTGTTCATTTTTATCAATAACATAATGGGTATTAATACTTCAGAATTTTAAGAATATGAAAAATAACATTATAATTCTAGGAAATAATAAATACTAATTATTAATTAATTTATTTTTATTCATTATAGAATAAACTCTGCTAAAAAAAAAAACTCCAGATAGCTTACTGCAATTAGGCTTATTGATATTTATTGATTTTTTAAAATTTTGTTTATATGTGATAGTTTTT
The DNA here is from genome assembly GCA_028023455.1 of Epiperipatus broadwayi. Taxonomy (NCBI): domain Eukaryota; kingdom Metazoa; phylum Onychophora; class Udeonychophora; order Euonychophora; family Peripatidae; genus Epiperipatus; species Epiperipatus broadwayi. The sequence continues at coordinate 282,738 of JAQFVV010006277.1, read as the reverse complement.
AAATAGTAGCTATCTAAATGGAATTCAACTAGTATTTATTCTTCCAAATAATAATTTATCAAATTTATCTTTAACATACAATTGCATCATCTAAAACTTATTTTACTTTTTTCTTTGCTAGAAAAAAAACAATATTCATACATCACATATCATTTTTCAAAAGTGGGTATAGTGTAAAAAAAAAAAAAACAAATATTTTTATTTTTCAATGACTAATTGTCCTAGAAATAATATATTTTTAATAATAATTTTATTTAATGATCGTATATATTTTCTTAGCTTTATTGCTTTTCATAAAATTTTAACTTCATGACAACATATACAGTTTAACTTTATAAAATTACACTATTGCGAAAATTTTATCTTCAACCAAATTCATAAAAATTTAAACATACCTTTCATATATTCTTCACCATTGTCACAACTGCTCCAAAATAATTTAGAAATCTAAATATTAAAAAAAAAAAAAAAAACCTAATTAAAATTACTAAAAATATTTTAAAAGCAGAATATTTGTTAATGTACACATAATTGTATGATTATACAGTTTCTGATGTTTAATTTTTTTTATTAATGCTTTATTGCATATAATTTATTGCGAATAATTTATAAGCAGCAAAATTAACAATTCTATGCTCATTGTCAGTGTGCATTTGTATCTCGCCTGCTAAATTCTTTATTGTTGAATGATCTAATAAGACAAATCTGTTAATGATATTTTGTACTCATCATCAATTTTAAAGTTAACTGTTTTACCTGCCATCACATGGGACTTCACCTTTAGCAGTAATCTCACTTTTTTTAATTCTTAAGTACTCTCCATTTTTGTTTAAGTGTGATAGAACCAGAATATCTAAATATGTTTTTTCACTAAACTTGATTTCCGCATTTGTTTTCATACAACGCAAGTTCTCTAATTAAATAATAAGTATACAAGTACTTAAGAGTTACAATAAGCAGTTAATATCAAGCTACTATTTATGATAGTTAATAATCCCAATAGGTTATAGTCAACCTAGCTTAATATTCTATTCCATGTATTTTGAAAAACACTATTCTCATGTTTTGCAGTCTTATGTCCCAAGAAATAAATTAATAATAAAAAGGTCCATTTGTAAATTTTAAGATTAGATATCTAAAGTTACTTTTTCACAGGAAACATTGCAAAAACACAAAATGTTTTATTCAAAGTATTTATTTTAACTGTAATATGAATTTAAGTTTATACTGAAATAATTAAATATCAAATGCAAAATTACTAATAAATAAAGCATTCAGAATTACACAAAAGAGAAGGAATAATTTCCATTTATTTAAAAAAATAATCAAATATTATGATAAAATATTTTAACAAAATATATTTTAATTAGTACCAATCCATTGAAATTTGAAAACAAATTAATATTTTCTGGCTTTAAAAAAAAAAAAACCTCATTAAAAAATAAATATTTTACAAAAATGTTAGGCGAACAAATTAGCAAATCATTACACATAGTAAGATAAAATATTTTTGCTTATAGTTATGTTAATTATGCTGCAAATTATGTAAGAGTAATTTTAGGATTTATTTGTTTCAACTACAATTTCAATTATTATTTGGATCAGGATCTTTAATTGCAGTTAACATATTCAACTGTATTTAAAATTAGACAAAAATTTAAAAAAAAAAAAAGACAACCAAATATTAGTTAATAAATGATTTTTTCTATAAAAAAAAAAATGACATACTGTTTTGAAAATCATTTTCATAAAAACTAAATGGAGAAATTTATAATCAAATAATTATTTAATTCATTAACCTATTTAAACATACTAATAAATATTACAATAATAAAACTACAATTTTTTTAAAAAAACTTGGGTTTGCTCAGATATATGCTAATAAAGATAATGAATTAGCCAAATCTATCATTAAATTAATAACTAATAAGCTAATTTAATTTTCATTAACACTACAATATTTTAATAAATTCTATAAAAATACAAGTTAATGCCATAGCTCAATTCAGATTTCCGTTAATAATTTAACAGAAAAAAAATATTTTTACAATAAATATTAAAATTACTTTTCTGAAAATTTTAGATAAAGGATTAAATACAATTGTAAATATAGTTTCTATTTTCTAATTTAATAAAAAAAAAATTATAATTCACTGGCTTTGCTTAGATAATTATAGATTTAGAGTCAATTTGTTTTCCAATTTTGAAAGTTAACATTTTATACATTTAATAGGCTCTTCCCATTATATTCTTAATTGGATCCAAAAAGGACAAGTCAACATTTTCACAATAAAACTATGAGTTACAATAACATACACACTGTACTATTGTACATACATTTAAAAACCACAAAAATATGGATTAACTTATTAAATTCTAATTTAAAAAAAAATATATACATACATTTCATATTTTTAGTTATATTTTTTAACAAAAAAAGAATAATAAGTATACTTTAAATAATTAAAACAATACTTCATTTCAATTTTTAAGCTTAAAAAAAAAAATAATCCATCAAATCTGTTATGTTTAAATTTTTTTTTATTAAAATATAAATAAATGAAATATTAAAAATCAACTTCTAGATTACAAAAAAAAAAAACTCCCCACTAATAGTCATTTCAAATTTGATATCAGTACATTTTCAGCTAATTTTTTTCTTAAAAAGTAAATATATTCAAATGTAAAATAAAATGTAAATGCCTCATACTTATTAACATTTTAACTTAAAAGCGTATCAACATTCATTCCATCATGGTACTACTACCTGTTGTTATTATAGAATGATGTTTGATTAGAAATTCTTTATGACATTCAAAGTAATCTTACATTTTTGATTTTAAAGAATGTAAATAATTAAGACATTAATTTGTGTAATTTTATATAGATGGCAGAAAATGTATTTTCCATTAATTGTATCTGGCATCCCTTTTGCATTTCTCTCTAATTCGAAGGAAGACCCATGCATAATTAGACTTTTTTGAATTCAGCTTTAATCACTATTTTTAAAAAATTTATTATAAAAAAATAAGCTTTTCAAGTTTTTCTATTATAGATTTTCAAGAACTTGTGAAGTTATTAAAGATTTATATGTAAGTAATTAGAGGGGATTTGAACACAGACTTTCAAGCTCCCTTCAGCTATTCACTCCATCATATATAACCGATACAAATGACAACATACATGTGAAAGATATATGATATGCGTATTCCATGACTGAACCAGCACTCTTTAGTTGGTCCAGATCGTCATCTCCCACACACACATATATAACCAATGCCCAGTTTATATTAAGATAGCAAATCTTCAAACTTTATTGGACAGTCTTTAATCTTCTCCATCCTCCAATTCTTCAGTCATTCACATTATTGAAAATCTGATGCTGGAATGCTCAAATCCCCTTTGTTGATGCCAATATTGTCATATCCATGTTGACTTCAAGTCACACTGATCCCTCATATATAGCAACTTAATATGTCCATTTAAACACGGATTCAACCTGAATTCTACTCATCCCTCTTCTGTATATTTAAATAAACATTAAGGTCTTATATATGAGGGGTCAAGAGTAACTTAATCAACATGGGTATGACAACAATATTGGCATCACCAAGGACTTTGATCATTCCATCATCAGATTTTTAATGATATGAATGACTGAAGGCTGCCCATTAAAGGATGAAGATTTACTATCTTAATATAAACTGAACATTGATTGTATATGTGCATGTGTGAGATCATGATCTGGTCCAAGTGATAAGCGCTAGTTCAGCATGAATATGTATATTGGATATCATTTATCTTGTTTGCATGTATGAGTCATGTGTATCAGTTATATAAGATGGAGTTGATAATTGAAGGAAGCTTGAAACTGTGTTCAAATACCCTCTAATAACACCTGAAGTTCAATATATACATTATACTTGTATTCTAATATTAAAGAAATAAAAGGCAACTTTTCTATTATATATTCTGAAAGACTTGATACCCTAATTACTTGTAAATGTTGGAATTCAAATTTTTTGATTGTTACAACCACTTTTTTTTTATAAAATATTTTAAGCCTTATAATGTATATATATATATGATCCAAAACTTGATTTTTCATACATATTTATAACAATATACTTCAATAAATAAATGAAAACTTTTTTCTATTGTAGATTTAGAAAGTGATATCTTTGGTATACATATAAGTTTGCATTTTAAAATATTTTTTTTTACAACAGTTTTACCATGTACTTCAGTAGATAGATATGTGCTATATAATGTTTCAATATTTTAGATCGATTAGGTATCTTTTACGGATGCTTCTTCCAAGTCAAACACCAGAATTTCTTTTCCGAAATATATATACTTTTATTTAAAATTCAAAACTTAGTAATGAATCCTGTTCAAAGGTAGAAATATAACTTCTTACACAATTGATAGATCACTCGGAATAAACCTCCACCTAAGCTTTTATAATTATCTGATGATCTATACCAAGAGTTCCCCCAAAGTAGTAGATATTGAACCCCTGGTATCAACTTGAACTTTCTAGGGAATAGTTTCAATAAAAAAATTTGGGGATCGACATCAGCAAAAATAGATTCCCTTATTACTGCTATTTGTTTGTTACTTCAAAATATCTATGATTCCAATAGGTACCTAATTAAGAAGTAAAATAATTTTTAAAAAAACAAACACTTTTTTGATAAAAACACATTACCAAACTTGCAAACGAAAAGGTAAAATTTGTCATTAAGAATCACACATACGAATGCATGATAATACATATGGACAAACATGGTTGTGCATTGTCTTACTGAATGTATTAAAGTAAGTACAGACACAAAAACTGTTGCATGTCCGCTCTTGCTCATGGTGGGACAAGACGATATTAGCAGAATCTATCAATCTTATATGGTCATGCTTTCATAAAACACTATAAATTGATTTGTTTGATGTGACATGTACTTATTTGTAATTTGAACTTTGAATATAGTTATTTATTGAGCAGTACTACGGGAAAAAAAATCAGAGGATAGTTTATTTTTCTGTTTCAAGTAAGTATATCCTTTATTGTTTTGTTTTGTTTTATCACAGGGGTTGTCGAAATTGTTAATAAAATTTTTATTTCTTACAATAATATGATTGAACCAAAAAAGAAATGCACAGTACAGCTTGGATTATTTGAAGTTAGGATTTGTCCCATGATTATCAAACAAACATTTCCCAATGTGCCTCATGTGCAAAAAAGTCGTTTGCTATGAAACCAACAAAACTAGCAGATCACTTGAACAAAATTAATCCTGACAAAAAGAAAAAGATTTGTCATACTTTCAATCACTTAAAAATAAAATTCTGAAGAGAACTATGATAAATAATATGTTTGTTTCATCATCGAAGCAAAATGATGATTAAGGTCATTATACAACATATCACTACTCATCGTGAAGTCTGGCAAATCGCACACCATAGTGGAGAAACTGATTCTATGAGCTATTGTGGGGGTATTAAACACTGTATTTCACAAACCTAAACAAGATATCGTAAAAAGGATTCCTTTAAACAATAACACAGTTCAAAGATGTATCGATGAAATGACTCATGTGAAAAACTGTTTGTGTAATCATTTGCAAAATAACGTTTTTCTCTTCAATTGGATGAGTCAACATTATCCGGTAATGAAGCTTTGTAGCTGGCGTATGTTCGCTTTATTCAAGATCAGGAGGTGCATGAAGGGCTGCTTTTTTTTTAAAACTTTAGAAACTGATACCAGAGACAAATTGATTCCATTGACAAATATAATATCGGTTGTGACAGATGGAGCACCAGCTATGGTTGGTCACTATCGTGATTTCATAAGTTATCTAAAACAGTAAGTAGTGAAGTACTTGAGGTTCAGTGTGTAATCCATAGGTTATATTTAGGAGCCAAGAAGCTTAGTGACAAATTGCATCAATCACTTCAGTTTGTTATAACAGCTGTGAACAAAATTCGAAGTAACACTTTGAACACTAGACTGTTCACTCGATTATGCGAGAAAATGATGAAGATTTCTATCAATTGGTTCCCCATACTGACATCTTCTGGCTTTCAAAAGGTTTACATTTGGCAAATTTTTTTTGCACTTTTTCAATGTTTTAGAGTTTTTGGAAGATGAGGATTGTCGTTTGAAAGAAAATTTTCCTAAGAATAAAGCAGATATTGCATATTTAACTGACTTATTTAGAAAATTTAATGATGTTAATTTATAATTGCAAGGAAACAATTTGAATCTCATCAAAGCAAATCGGTCACATCGGTTTTTGTTGCCAGATTAATATTTAATAAGCAAAGTATTGCAAGACCTGAGCTTTCCCAGTTCCCCAACATATTTAAGATAAACAATCCAAGAAGAAAACACCTTGCTGTACGTCAACCACTTGGATGCTCTTCACTTAAATTTCAAAACTAGATTTGAAGATATTCTAGGACTAGATAATAAACTCATACACTACTAGTGCAGAACTAAATATAATTTTGCAAGATAACCTGATAACCATCAGGATGAATGAGGATTTCAAGGTACAATTCAACAGGGTTATCAAAAGTTTCTGCAACAAGATATTCCATTTCTATACCCAGCTTTAAGGACTGTTGTACAAAAGTATTTGCTGGCATTTCCATTATCGTACCTGGTAGAGAGGCTTCAGTATAGTTTAAAACCTGCTTCAGAACAGACATTGATTGCATATCACTGAATGTGGAGATTTGAGAATGCAATCACTAATTTAAAACCGGACATTATTGTTGACAGATCACGATGTGTTTCCATCTCATTAAATTGTTTTCCAAGTTAATTTATTTTCTATAATTATTTTTATAATTCTTATTAAAATCTTTCGTTGTTGTAATTTTCTTGATGTTTAATTCTGTCTGAATATGATGATCTTTTCACTTCATTTTTATGCTAATAAAGTGATTTCAATATTTGTACTTATTTTGAATTTACATATTTATTTCATAAATGTCAATAATTAAAAAAAAACTTTCGTCGTATTTTTTTGTTTTAATTTTCATTAGTGTAGATTTTGATATTAAATGTTGCGCAAGATAATGCCATAGTCAGTGGTCCTTTTATCTTTTTCAGTCATTAATTATAAGAGATTAAGATGAAAAGTTTGATACCTAGTGAAATATTTAATATCAAGTACTGTACAAATTTATTAATTTGAGTAAGTAAAGTTAATAAGGGGACTGACGGTTTTAAAAGTTTTTGCTAAAGGGGTATGCAGCCAAAAAAAGTTTGGGAACTCTTGATTTGATTTACACAAAAGAATAATTCAATCTAGATATACACAAAGTGAATGTCTGTCAGTGAATAGTTAAAAGAATACATTACAATTTTAAAAAACATATTTTTAACAAACCTCATGCATGATCTAGACATTATATTTGTTGGGTTCTAGGTCAGCTGCTACAAATAGGATACCTGTCACAACTAAAATTCAACTCTGGATATAACATGTTAAAGCCAATCTACCTATACTATAAAAACAAATTACAAAATAAAATTTTTTTTATAGCTACTCCTCAATATCTTAGAACACCAAATGATATAATTTTTACACCAAGCAAATTTAAACAAAAAATTGCACTATCTCATACAAAAAAAAAAAATCACTAAATTAATAAACTTGCATCCTATATCAATGAGTCCATTAGGAATAAAAATTTCAGCATCAGTTGTCAAAGATAAACTAGAATAATACATTTTAACTACATTAACAAAAATGCAATTTGCAAAAAAAAAAAAAAAAAGGTTCATCAACTAAATGGTCAAGCTAGCTTCCTATTCAAAACTATAACAGTTCAATAGTAGTCCAAAAATGTCAAATCTGCTTTTGATATGATTCCAGTTAACTTTCATTTTTGTATATCGTAAATTTACTAATAAATAAATTGAGAGATTCATTACTCAATACCTCAAGACTCTCCTGTTAGTGTCTTATTATTCATCTCATATTATAGACTCTTTGCTAAGAATTATAGAAAAAATTATCTGGAATACATATACCAGAGATAAAATAAAATATCCAATACATAGAGTATATGGATGATATATCAGTCTTTCTTGAACAAAAAAAAACACATTCCCATTTTAATAGAAATCTTAAATAGATATATGAATAAATACAAATTACAATTTAATATGACAAGATCATGTGCTTGGTTTATCCATACAGGAAAAAGATATAATGAATTCTTTGAAATAATACCCAATAACTTTTTAGGTTTTCCTTTTCATCTAAATAACTCTAGAATGAGATCAGCAATACAAGAAAAGCTTAAAGGAAAAATTGAACACCTGATCAATTTTCTTGTAAAATCATATTTACCTCTACATGCAAAATCATCACTATTTAATCTACTAATAATGACAAGATTTTCTATACAAAAACTTTTTAATCTTACATGTATACCCCGTGCAGGAAACTACTCATAGGGTGGGGGATCGGGTCTCTCTATTAAACAATTACAAAAATCCCATTTACAAAATGGCTTAGAACTTCACTGAATATGTCTTTCAAATTTCCAAAACTATAAATCTAATATCTTCATGTGCAAAATCTTTTATAAATTTGAAACCCATATTCAAGATTACTCCAACTGACAAGCCATCACCTATGACTGGGTTTTAAAATCACTTCTTGGCTCATTGCTAGCCATCAATAACTTAAATTTTCATCTGCCTGAAGACAAATACCACTATAGGAATGTTTACGCTTTATTATACCCATCTTCAAATAATAATATTGTACAGACTATGCTAAATATAAATAACAGGCAGTTGACTCAAAAATTCAAACACTGCTCCCTTGAACCAAAATATTTTGATTTTTTTATTAAAATTAAATTTATAATCATTACCAACAATACATTTTTATAAATATAAAAGATTCTATGCAAATATTGATTTTCTATGTGGGCTCTATCATAGAGACACAGAGAATCTCAATTCCACTTATTTTTTAAATGTCAATCTTTAGAAAATATATTTTAAGCAATTCTAAGATTATTTCAAACACATAACTGTAACATTAAAACACTAAATCTTTTTCAAAATGTGTATTCTTTGAAATTAAAGTTTCAACATTTTATTCTATATGCATTTTGATACACAAGATGTATTTTTTTTTATATAATGATTCAAGAAATCAACAAAACACTTTCTGAATTAAATTAGAATCATTCAGAGTAAGAGATGAAATTTTTTTTTTACTCCAATACCTGGTCTGTAATGCAGTAGCATCTAAGATACTAGAATGCTATCTCTAATATACCCTAAACAGAACATTTTTTTTTTTTAATTATTTTGTAAATATGTAATTTATATGATTAAGTAATTCTATATACTATTAACTGTAAGACTATTGCAGGTTTTATTGCCTTCCTAAGTATGATTTTATAATATAAAATGATGTAATATTGAAATATTTAAAACAATAAAATCTATTAAACATAAAATTTAAGTTTTTATAGTCAACTTCACATTATCAGAAAATAGTTACAATACAGTCCACAATAATTTAAAATTATTTCCGATTTTTAAAAAAAATAAATGTATTTTTTTCAAGCTTCCACATTATACCATAGTTTATTTTATAATCTTTTGATTCCATGCTACAACTGATTAAGCCACAAGCATATAAAAACATAAAAAATGTTGATGCAAATATCAAATAAGATATAAAACTACAAAATAAATATGCATTCTGAGATTTTAAATTAAATTTTGTTTTTAAAAAAATGCGCTATCTAACTTATATAAATATATGTCCATTCTCCAACTTGTTCTTAAAACCATTTTTTTTTTTTCATATGACTATGTATATCTTTTAATGATCATATTTATATATTGTTTTAAAAGCAAGTTTGGATAACATACATTATAGAAATATATTTCTAATAGTATTAAAACTAAAAAAATGCCTTGAATTTAAACAATTTTGTAATCAATAAAAACTATTTGGTTACAATGAGGCAGGGGATTCTTCCTTTTTTTATATTTAAACTTTAATAATCACTTTTTTTCATATTGATAAATTATCATTAAACATTTAATATTTTGCATATTTTAAACATATTTCATATATGACAGATACTTTTTTTATATTAAATATACTTATGTAAATAAAATTGCTTGTTTATCTAATTAAATCCCCCAATAATATTCAAATCAATTTAACTAGAAGGCCTGAAAATATTTACAGATAATTCCTAATTTATGCAAGCAGTCTATTCTGCATAACCAGATTACTGAGTAGTTGTAAAAAAATGTAAATTTTTATTACAGTAACGCATTAAAGCACATCTTTTTAGAATGTTCATAATCACAAAGTATTATATAATATATTTAATATATTGCCCAACAACTAACAATTTGATAATTAAGCCTTTAAAGTACATTTAGACTAAGTAAATATTGTGCAATAAATTTTTCATAGATTGATTTTGTTTGAATGGTTTCTGGTAGAACAAAATTAATTTTTAAGTTATTAATAAAATATCTTCAAAAGTAAGGAAAGGATATTACAACAAAATTATTTTGACAGGGGGGGGGGGACTTTATGTTTCTCTTTTTATTAACAATATTTTTATTTCTGTTTTAAACACTTCAAAAAATATATACATAAACACAAAATAAATTTTATATTATTATAAATATCTTTCAAAACAATGAAAATATTTTTGAAATAAATAAATTAGTTTTAAAAAATATATCTTACCTTTCAATTTTATCATTAATGTAAACAATTCCCACTACAATGTTAAAGTTACCATTTTCATTTTGGAGCTTTTTTTACTTTTGATTACAAGGGCTAAAATCAAAAACTAAAATACAGAATCACTAAACTGTTTGATTACAACTTTACAACATAAAATTGTGACAAAAACTATGGTCTTTAATAAAACATTGCTACTTATGTTCCATACAATTATGACCCACAACTACACTCAGTTGTTATAACTGTAATGGTCAAGTTTCGTACATTCACATAACAGATCTAGAATCCAGACAAAGAGACCAAAGCTGACCAGACCAGGATTGTGATGTCCCGAATCCAACTACACTTCAACTCGTTTGCCTGTACTTCATGACGCAAGACCCTACGAACGACCACACTTGAAGTTACACGTATATCCAACTTTCGCGGCCGGCATAGGGCAGGGAGAAACATGAAACTCAGGACTTTAAATATATATATTAACTAATTTAATTGCTATTAGCACGAAATTAAAGATAACTTTCATAAATGGTAATTAATGCATATATAGTTATATCATATATATATATATAATTAACTAAGACTGAATTGGATTGAAATAGGAACGAGAAATAACATGAAACCAGAATATTTAACATATATTTATTAATCAAACAGAACATACTTTAATGTGGGAAAAGCATGCAGGCTTTATAATGTGAGGATTTGACATTTCTCCTCATCAAATCTTTAATTATTAATATGAAGATACATTTAAAGGATCACTAAGTTGTGCCTAAATAAGATTCTGCCAATTCCTATTGAAAGTGGTAGCTATTATTATAAATTTGCTGTAACAGTCTTAGGCAAAATATTGACTATCTTTTCCTTTTAAATCTTTTTATTTAAACATTTAAATAAATATTTTAAGCAAAATATTTATTGTGACATTATTACTTTAATAAAGTATGAGCGTATAATTCAGCTCAGAGTAGAGATTGAACCCAGAAACCAAAGGTATAAATTTCAGTTTAATACTGAATATTTAATTAAATTATGGGACTCAGAATTGGCTATAACGAGATCACCGACACACTACAGCACCGGCAAATTACAATAACAGAGCGCCCTGCGGATAGATTAGTCATGGGTTTTCATGACAAACACCGGTACCCTGGAACCGAGCGTCCAGCTGCTAAAAGGTCGGGGTCGGCTAACACGACTGCCTGGAATTATACATCAGGTCTTACTAGTGTGTGCCCCGAAAAAAGATAAGATGGGATGGCCTTTCCCGAGGTCCCATCTTAAGGCGAAGATGCACCAGGACGTTAAACATTGAACGTGGATTTAATGTATCTAATCCGCCAAGCGAAAGTATGATATTAATTATTACAAAAATATGGGGCAATAGCCTGGTCAGTATTACTATCATGAGCCAATTCTAACAACGTTATATAAAATCAAGCGACATTAGGGGAATAAATAAAATATAATAAAAAACTGGTTTATAGGTTTCAATCTACATATAGAATGTATTACGAGGGAGGGGAAAGTATATTTGATCGACTGGCCAAACAATTGCTGGATATACTTTCATATTACTAAGACCAGCAGATTGCTTTAATCTCAATAAGATGAAATTTAATAGCAGGCTACAATACATTAAAATTAACTAAAAATTATAGGAATTCGAACCAGCGAGCATCGATAATGTTATTAAGAAAATAGTTATGGGGAAGATATTTGCAGTTATATCTCCGAATATTTATGTTTAAATACTCGCTGCTTCGAAGCATTGGCATATAAATAAGAATAGCAGTAAAGAAATATTATAGACACAGCCACAGTGATTGACTAAGAAATTAGCGTAGGTTACATTTAGATTAATTAAGATATAGACAAGTTACACAAATGAAATAATATTTACTTAAATGAGAATTTATAATAAAACATTTCTAGGAGTTTAAAAAAAATTACATTATTGTATAGTTTGTTAACCCAGGGCTCTGGACTGGATAAGGTGTTGACTTTCAGGTATTGTGGTCTTCTTGAGCGGGCATAGCTGGACGGTTTCTTGTGGCAGCTCCGGTGGTTGAAGCATCGGCTAGCAGTGATCGCACCATTCTTTCAATGGGTTTAGAAGCAGCCATCGCCTTTCTCCCGTCAGACCTTTCAAAGATCGATCCAACATAGATTCAGCATGGCGACACCCTTATAAAATTAATGACCTCTCCTCACAAGCTTAAAATGTACCCTCTTTATACTTTTACTAGAAAAGAACCTGTTTCGCCTGGAAACCTATTAACTCTATCTAAAATATCACACTAAAATGTAAGATTTTTCAATTTGATCAAAAATACTTTTATTTAGGCTTCCATGACGCTGCAAATCCTCTTCCAGGTGTCAAAATGGTTTTGCTACAGCGATTTTAATGCCTATTTTTGCTATACATAAATTTGAGTAAGCAATTATCAACTTTCTAACTTTGATTTAATCCCAGGTGCGGTGGGTTTAAATGCAAATCTGTTTACGGCTAACTTTTTATTTTGAACTAATTTAACTAAAAACTTTTTGCTCTTTTACAAAACTAAATCACGCCACTCTATATATATTATTATATAAGGTGAATCATACATCTACATACGAATTTACATTTACTAAATTTAATAAATTGACATTTTTACTATTGAAAATTATAACACTAAATTTTATATTTTATAAATAAATGATTTAACATTATATTCGCTGTAACAACTACTAGCCTATGTACATATAGCATTTATTCATATGTGCATATATAATGCTGCGCACCCAGCCGTGATAGAAAGGTTTATACATTTATTTATTAAAATATTCATTTTAATAGGGTTTGAACCCAGCACAGATAGGTTTGGTGGTTAAACTAAAATGTGAAACGGGAAGGGCTTGAACCTGACCGTTGCATAAGTGAACATTGATTTAAAGGCTAATAATTTGCTGCCAAGGAATGTAAAAAGGCTATCTTTTCTTTATTATTATAATGTAAAGATGAATAAATGTAATTATTATTCAACTTTAAATAATATGATATTAATGCTAGTTTGATTGAAAGCAAGATACCTGCCGCTCTTTTTGTACAGCTAAGACAAATTATTTCTAATATAATTTGTTAGCATATTTTATTTATTGATATATATTTGAAATGGAATTTAAGCAATAAATTAGAATTTCCTCTTACACTATAGAGAATGTTACTATTTTTCTTTTTTTACTAAAAGTCAAATATTTTTTTCAAAAATATAAATTTATTTACATTGGACTAGTTGGTTATCATTAATAGTTGTCTAAATGAGGGTTATGACAAAATAACAAAAATACACAAAATGTCAATTCAATATAGGATCAGCAAGTCTATGTTCTTGCAATGAATATTTAAATCAGATGACAATGATGGCATAAAAAATGAATAATATCCATGTTCATTTGAATAAATAGGCGTATTAATGACAATCATGATCACACAAATCATTTACATTTCTGTTTAATAGCTGAAGGGGTTTGTGTTTAGCAATGTTGAGCAGAAATAATGTTTCACAAAATGAACACATTTCCTAAAATCTTTAAACAGAATAATAACTTGTAATCATGAGAATCCTATCTACAATGTCGTTAAATAAGTTATGATAGTTTAATGTTTCATAGCACAATAAAAATTTAGTTAAAAGGATTTTGGTTATAACTAACTATGAACTCCAGCTATTGAGAATTAAGGTATAAATGATTTTTATGGCCACGATAGCTTTCCTATAAAAACCCATGGCATAACTACTTGCAGTCATACTAAAAAATCGATTAAGAAAATAACTGGGTCGAAAATGTTATGATTTGTTAAACTGTAGTTTTATTTTTAGATAATAATCCTTTGCAATGTCTGTCAATCTTCCCTAATAAATATTAATTTTCAACTACATTTTGTTCTAGTAGTTAACAAATATAAACTTTTAAATCAACACAGATTTGATATTCTGGTTGATTTTTATGACAATCCACCCCGCCTGATGCTAGTTAAAAGTAGTTTAAAATGCTGTTTTTCAGGCACAACTTCTCAATTGCTAGCAGCTATTGAGGCTTTGCCAGCGTGTTTTAGCGATCATTTATTCTTGCAATTCACACTTAGACAGCCCTGTCATTTGATAGGTGTTTACCATCTATACAAATTCTGACTCTTAACATGTCATTACTTTTTCATGATAGGGTTTGAATTTTTCGAATGAATACTATTTATCTAAGATGTATTAATGTTTTTATTTTTGAACAGTAAAGGAAGTAGTGTAAGGTCCTACAAATTTTCCCATTGTAACAAAGCTGTCATCTAACCTGTTCACGTGTGTGACTCATGAAATTTGGGGCTTTTTCAGAGGTACAGCTGAAATCTCGTACCTCGCGAGATTTTGCGTTACTGTAAAAAAAATGGCTGCAGCTGCTGCTGAAAATCAGTTTCAAGCTGTCGTTATTGCCCAAGACGGAACCATCCACTGTGGCGTTCCTACAACAGAAAGGAATTTTACCATCACATGGATGCAGAATCGAGTTAGTTAAAACACTGCATGTGATCTACTTTTGGAGCAGGGATGAGGTGAGTTGATCGTATTTGTGCAGAGTTGAATTCGAGCGCATACGCGCGAACATCAAGCGTTTATTCTGACTGCTGGAAAGGTTACCGAACTTGCGTTTTGGAGGCAGCAAGATACCAACATCTTCGGGTCAACCACAAGTTCAACTTTGTGGACTGTCAGTGGTGTAACAAGCGAATACGCAGAATACTAAGAACTAGGATTGAAAGCTATCTGTTGAATGAAAAAGGGCCAAGACCTGTTCTGTGCCATCCTAGAAGAGATGAGACTACAGCATTCACAAAATTAGGAATTGCTCGATTTCATTTCTTTGCTTATGTTTTGATTTTAATGTAGTAAAAGTAATGTTACTTGAGAATTGCAGCCAATATTTTTTTCATTTTTTTTTTGGAAATTGTGTTTTTTCATTGGAACCTAAAGTGAATGAATATTTATTATTGTTTTTAAAAAAAAAATGTTAATTATTTGAAAATAAAAAAAAAAATAAATTTTTATTTTTGAAATTAATAAAAAAAATGTTAAAAAAGTTTGTCTGTGTATTTGTTTTATTTGTTATAATATGTAAATAAAATGTAGTGGCCTGGTAACATTATATGAAGACATTTTGTTGGAAAAACAACGCCATCAAACGGGATGAATTGTCATACAAATGATTACTGATATTCCTTTTAATAGGCTTACAAAACTGTAATCAACTTCATATCAGTTTCTCTTTACCATCTTATCATTCAATTTGTAAAAAAAAGTTATGCTGATATGTATCACCTTCTATGCTATATAATATCAAAAATAAGATACTATGATAAATGTTTTTGATAAACCTGGATTTTAATAGTCTATTATAATAGGTATTCCAAAATAACACAACATTAAATATATTGGGAATGAAGTTCTAATTCCTTATAAAAGACTACAATAACAAGAAAAAATGCTATTATTTTAATACAATAAAATTAATATTTCTATATATTCACACACATCTTTAAAATCAATGTATGAATGTTATATTGAACTGTATTGTACATATATTTATTTGAAGGCAAAAAAATAAATATTTTAAATACAATAGCTACTGTACAAAAACAGAAATGATAAATACAACCTATGAACTAAAAACTACCAGGTATACTATCTATTGCAAATGTTTATTATTTTCTTTTAAAAAATATATATATACATTGATTTTTCAGAACAATTTTGACATAAAATTTGTCAATAATAATTTTATGTTCAAATCTGAATGAAAGCACAGAAAGTAGATAAAGGAAGTCTTTTTTTTTTTTTAAAAAAAAAAAAAAAAACTTTATTGCTCTATGGGTTTACAAAAAGGGAAAAAAGAAAAGGGAGACACAAAAAAAAGGAAAAGAGAGAGAAAAATAATCTTGATCAGGGCTTACCATTTTCCTGATCGTTATATCAGTTTATAACACTGTTTATTATTTTCTTTTAAAAAAATATATATACATTGATTTTTCAGAACAATTTTGACATAAAATTTGTCAATAATAATTTTATGTTCAAATCTGAATGAAAGCACAGAAAGTAGATAAAGGAAGTCTTTTTTTTTTTTTTTAAAAAAAAAAAAAAACTTTATTGCTCTATGGGTTTACAAAAAGGGAAAAAAGAAAAGGGAGACACAAAAAAAAGGAAAAGAGAGAGAAAAATAATCTTGATCAGGGCTTACCATTTTCCTGATCGTTATATCAGTTTATAACACTGTTTATTATTTTCTTTTAAAAAAATATATATACATTGATTTTTCAGAACAATTTTGACATAAAATTTGTCAATAATAATTTTATGTTCAAATCTGAATGAAAGCACAGAAAGTAGATAAAGGAAGTTTTTTTTTTTTTTTAAAAAAAAAAAAACTTTATTGCTCTATGGGTTTACAAAAAGGGAAAAATTAACTTACGAGAGAGTGCAAGTCTCTCAGCGCTTGTGATTATTAATAGCCAATCAGATCGTAAATACTGGGACAACGATTTAACAAGAAAAGAGTGGTAACCACTCTTAACTTTACTTGTCTGTCTATATATCCAAGCCAGTCCAAAGTACTTATATCTGAAAGTGTGAATATTAAATACCTTCACACACTACTCACTGACTTCAAATTACAAAAGAAAAGGGAGACACAACAAAAAAGGAAAAGAGAGAGAAAAATAATCTTGATCAGGGTTTACCATTTTCCTGATCGTTATATCAGTTTATAACACTCTACATATATTATTGCATCAATATCCCCTTTGTCATTTCTGGTGATCTAGTTTTTTGTTGATGGCGAGTCATTTTTATAAATTGGAGCGAAGTCGCATTAGTGACCAGGTGTCAGAAAATATTAGATGATGAGATTTTTTCATCCCTTGTACGTATGATATCAATTTTGTTTCTAAATGTATTAGGGTGTTTTGTGTTCTAGTCCATACATAAATGTACATCTGATCCACCATAGTAAGTATAGTACAAACATGCTCGCATGAATGTGTCCCTAAATGCCTTTTTCAAAGGTATTGAGAAGTATTTGTATTCCGTACTCCTTATTTTTAAAAATTTTGGGGATGTACCAACGGATATTATTATATATGGGGCATGTGAATAATAAATGTGATAGGGTTTCTGATTCTCTCTGACAGTTTGCATATATCTTCAATATTGGTACAATTCCTTTTGTACCTACAGAAGTTTAGGAGTCGGGAAGTGCATCAAGATTTAGTTTTAAAAAAAAAGTTTTGATAATATTTTTCTTTATTTGGATTTTGCTTTGCAAACTAACAATAATTTAATTTTTTCCCTATTGAAAATATATTTATATATGGGGTTTAATTGCACTCAGCAAATAGGATATTTACTTAGGTTAAATTTAAATCTGCTTTGTTTTGAATTTTTATATTTTTTAAAATTATTACTTAACTTTGATTTACATTGATTGCTATTAAAATTTTTTTAAAGTTCTAATTGTGATATCAGGCATTGTATTTCTAATTTTTTTTCCTTTTTGATAACTTTTAGTTTCCACACCCAAGGTTTAAATTTAGATATGCAATATACTATCAATACTGAAAATATATATTTTTAAGTTACACTTTTTAAATAAAACAATTTATATTTTCAGTTTCTAGTATATGAAGCTGCAAAACTTTTACAAATCATAAGACTGCCTGATGCCTAATATTATGCAAAGTAACCTATGCACATAATGTTTCTGCAGTATAATTTTCACTACACCACTCTCACACAAGATAGTGATTGGTGTCTAACTGCTTTTAACATTTTGTGAGAAAAAACCTATGCACATAATATTTTTGTAGTATAATTTTCACTACACCACTCACATAAGATAGTGATTGGTTTCTAACTGCTTTAACACTTTGTGAAGGGATGTAATCATAAACATATGATCAAAGACATGTAAAAGATGTACGATCCTCAAGATGTATATTTCATGCTACAGTAACACTCATCAATTGGCCCAGATCACAATATCTTATACATATTTTTATCATTGTTCTGTATATAGAATGCCAGTTATTAGAGTTTAATTGATGAGTGCCGAACTTAATACCCTCACAACTTTGACACAAATCACTTGATAGAAACATTAATTTTTATTATTAATTCATTAGATTAGATATTATTCATTTAATGAGTAATACTTCTGCAGGGTAATTTTCATAACACCACTCTCATGCAAGGTTAATATATTTTCATCAAGTAGTTTATGTCAGAGTAGTGACGTAGTGAACATTACAGAAATATTCATTAAGTGGATATCTCTAGTCTAAAGAATGACTAATAAAAATTATTAAACCTATGCAAATGCTTTATGCCTATTGTAACGGTACGGTATTTCCTGAGGAAATCTTAAGGCGGTCGCATCTCTCTATAATCAGACTTGGAATCTTCAAATAGGATGCTGTGAATAAAATGTTCTAAATTTGATTCAAAATTCAACCTAATTTGATTTTAACATCTTAATATTAAATATCTAGGATAGATACAATTTATATTAAATCATTCACCTTCACCTTTATTAATTTTCCCGTTATCCTTGGATTTCAAACTCAGGGAGGAGTTGCGGTTAACTCTCTTCAGGGGTTTCTATAAACATTAAGGCAATAACTATATTTTATATAATCGCAATATATTTTAATATATAATTCAATTCAATAATTAGGATATTAAATAATATAATCTATGTGTGTGATTATATGGGTTTGAATAGAGCTTGATTTCATAAAATTAATAAATAAATTAGAGACTTCTTTAATTTTTAAACAAACATTAACAATATTTTAGAAATAAATAATCTATTTACTTAATATAACGAAAATAAATTATAAAAATATTCAATTAACTAATATTCATATAACAAATATACACCTGGGTCTTGTTTTATGTGGTAGATAGGTTGCTCAGAAAACGCGTACAAAAGATACTTACCTTGAAAAATGGGGGATACGTACTGTAATTCTCAAAAATCGCATAAAAGCAAAGCAACAATGTAAAATTACTTTAAAATTCGCATAAAAAAAAATAAGGAAATAAAATATGACTAATAAAAAATTTCAAATTTGAAAAAAATTGATACAAGACAAACTTTTTTTACTAACTACTGTATTTAATTTTATTCAAAACAATATATTTTTATGCGTAATTTACAATATTTTACATTTTTTCATACATGTACAGTAGTTTAATCATTATCACTATTTGACGATATGCAGGTTCGTTTGTAAACTGGTAAGACATCAGATTCGTCACAAGAAGAAATACAACTAGCGCCAACTTCATTTTTTTAATTGCTCTTATAGTAAACTTGCCCAAACTAAAATGTTTTTCAATCACTGTTGATCCTTCCCATTTCACTAAGTGATCTAAATTGAAATTTTTGCTTCCAAAGAAATTCATTTTCTTGGGTGTTTTTTCCTCTCTATTAGGGTAAACTAAAAGTTTAAAATAAAAATAAGAACTTTTGCGGGCACTAAATTACTAATTGACTATGTACTCTTTTTTTAAAAAGCAAAAATAGAATATGATTTAAAATGCAAAAACAACATGCATAGTATAGGCATCTATAACGTTTGAACAGATTTACATTATAATCTTGTAAAATTTAATGTGTGTATATAAAATGGGGAAATCCTGATTTTAAGTGAATTATGAACTTCTTTATTGCATAAAATCTATTACAGTACTATTATAAAGCACTGAAAATATTGAAATTATTAGATGGAAGTCGAACTCCGATAATGAGCTATTTCTTTAAATATGACATGTGAATGCGCGAACGTTATAATATTTAAAGTAATAGCGCATTACCACCGCTCGACTTCTGATTTAATAATTTGGTTGTATTCTCAACCTTGGTGTTCGCCTTAAGATGGCGTTGATGCTAATCAAAAACATATACATATAACGATTCCGGGCCGGACCTAAATGATCGATTTTATCTAAAAAGATCTGATTTCTTAGATTTGTAATAAAATATTCTACTAACTAATACTATTATATGATGTTAGTTTTTTTTCATTTTTGTAAATGTTTATTAATCTTATCTTGTTTTTGAGTTTGTGTGTCTTTAAAGTTATGGTGTTTTTCTAATTTTTTTTTTTTTTTGGACTTTACGTGTGTCTTTTTAAAGTTAGTCTTTTTTTTTTTTTTTTTCAAGAGTAAATCAATAATTTTATTAAAAAGCAAGACGTAATAAGTAAATGTTTATTAATCTTATCTTGTTTTTGAGTTTGTGTGTGTATGTGTATCTTTAAAGTTACAGGGCTTTTTCGAATTTTTTTTTTTTGGACTTTAGGTGTGTCTTTTTAAAGTTACGGTATTTTTTTTGCGAGAGTAAATCAATAATTTGATTCAAAAGCAAGACGTAATAAGTCAATGTTTATTAATCTTAGATTGTTTTTGAGTTTGTGTGCGTCTTTAAAGTTACGGGGCTTTTTTTCACTTTTTTTTTTGGACTTTACGTGTGTCTTTTTTTAAAGTTACGGTATTTTTGGTCAAGAGTTTTAAATCAATCATTTTATAAAAAAGCAAGATGTAATTCTAAATCTATCAAAAGTAACGTAATTTATATACAATTTAGAATTGATACCCAACTACTATTAGTAAAGGACCGTCATTGAAAGACTCGATTGAAAAATGATACCAGACTAATTGACGTTTTCTTTTGGGGGGGGGGGGGTGACACAGTAATGAATCAGAAAGTGGGTTGTTTTTGTTAAGTCTGTCTATATAAAAAGGGTACAGTTATTGAAATACTAAATTTAAAAATGATAGCCGCCTAATTTGTGTTTCTTTTGACAGTAATTAATCAGAAAGTTGGTTTCTTTTTTGTTTTTGGTAAATCTTGTGTATATATAAAAACAAGCAAACCGTAATTCAAAGACTCCATTGAAAAAAATCAAACCCCGTTGAATTTGCTTATTTTTTTTTTTTTTTGAAAGACAGTAATTAATCAGGAACTGGGTTGTTTTTGTTAAGTGTGTAGATGTAAAAACTAATCTTATTTTGAAATAATAAATGTAACAAAACAAAAAAAGAAAATAATACCGGACTATTTTTATCTTTCGGACAAGTAATTCCTAATAATTAGACAGTGGGTTGTTTTTGTTTGTGCGTATATATATAGCGAAAGTAACTGGTCACGGACCAATTCTCACGAAAACGGTACTTTTCGCGTGAGCCTTTAATCTTTTTTTTCTTTCGCACCTTTAAAAGCAATTTTTGAGGTTTACCCCTTCGTAATGGAATCTTCAGGACACTATTACTAAACTTACAATAGTAAAGTAAGTTACAACACATTAAAAAAAATAGAAGTCATCAAATTTTAAAAAACTACGACCGCTTCAAATACACACACTCTCACAGAAAACTACAGAGAAAATAGATATTCTACTATTACGAGAAAATGATGAACAAAATTGACTACTACGGCAGCCAATCAAGGCATTTCTTCTCTTTGCTTTTAGCATAGAAAAAAAGCCATAACCGGCAGCCGTCGGGAACTCTTTCTGTGTTTTATCATAGAAAAGTCTCTTTGTGTTGGCTTCTGTCGCCGCCACTGCCTCCTCCGTCCAACATAACGTGAGGACTTTTCTGCGTTCATAACGTAGAAAAATTCCTCTTTTGTTGGGTGAAGGCCGGTGAAACAGTATATTTCTAGGAATTTACCTAGAAGTAGTGACATCTTAAGGCGAACACCAAGGATGAGAAAACCACCAATAATTTTTATTGCATAACTTCAAAATCGCATAAAAAAATCCGCAAAAAATGAGACCCGGGTGTACAAATAAATAATTGTATTATTTTATAGCATCTATATGATAGAACTATTTCTTCTTGAGATCATTCCTATGTTCAGTTATAGGTAATAAATATAAATTCTCCATACAGAATATTAGTCAATCACACAATTAAGAACAAATAAACACTGATTTAATTATATTAGTAATAACAATATTCCATAAATGTCAAATCAAAAAATATGAAGAATGAGAAAACTATTACCTCATATTAATTTACTTGAACCTTAAACTAAAATCTTTGTCAAGTCGCTTTCCTTTAGAGATCTAAACTTTAATAAATATAATTTTAAAAAAAATTTAAGTTCAACTTCATTTAGACTCTTATAATTGAATTTCTCCAAAGGTAATGTATTTCAATAATGAAGGAAATAAAATTAAATGTTTTAAAATAAAAGTTTACAAAGACGATGTAAGAAAATGCTAAGTTCATATTACTTGCACAATGTCCATCCTGGATATAATTCTTTAGTCCTTGGATAGCAATCATAAGAATATACAGGCATTCAGTTATTCATAACCATTCTTTTTACATAAGATTGACGTCTTCTGTAAACGATTTTATTGGCAATTGGAATTTCAAAAAGATTACAGAGATGAGTTTCATATAATTTCTAGGCATATAAATAGGATAAGCAATTACATTTATTTGTGGTTAAAACTAAAGCATTATAGTCCTATGACGATTGGAATTTAGTGTCCAAACATTTCTTTATAAATTCAATCTTCTTAAAATAAATATTAATCTTAAAATAATGATTTTTGAAAAAGTTGATATACTTCTAAACAATTTAGAACGATATTTTCAAGCTTTCAAATAATAGAAATATATATAATTTCTTTTAAATTACGAATTATTTTAATAGAGAATAACTTATTCTTCAATTTGGCTATTAAAGTTTGTTTCTTAATAAAACTTTTCTTTAGTAAATAATCCGTATATTTTATTAATCTAATCATTTTATATGTATTCTAAATTCGAACACATTTAAAATCAATATGTGAAGTATCTAGTACATTGGCAAAAGATCGAAGATAATAAAAATTTTTGATTTGGTATTTATAGTAAAATCATTTCAAACATCATATATTGCATACATTATCTGTTTTCACGAATTTACATTCTATAATAAATAATAATTGATATTTTAATTTTATTTCCTTCCCTTCTTTGATAGGCTGGCGAACTTGACTTAAAGATTATCTATATGTCACGTTTTTCATTAATAAAGTTTGTTAGTTTAAACAATGTTAATCTTTATGAATGAAAATAGTATTCTTAATTGTAAAAACAATTATTAAAATAAATAATATATATTAATTATATATGTATATGTGATAGGATTATATACCCTCACACTATAAAAAAATATGACTAGTATATAAAAAAAATGAATACTTAACATTTTTAAACTATACATCTAAAAGATCTAGATAAAATAATGCAAAAGGAATTTAAAATGCAAGAATACTCAAATACTGACCATAACAATGTAATTAATGTTCTGGATGAATCAAAATTTTGAGGGAAATTTTTTTTTATATAAAAATTGATTGAAAGTTCTTATTCTGAGAATATTTTGGACTAATTTATATTTATCAGTAAACCGGGTGTCTTTGCAAAATAATTGATAATTTCAAAAAAGGTGCTTTGGGGGAGGGGGTAATACAAATGTTAGTAATTAAAAATCTCTTAAACAATTATATAAATGAAAACTATTCAGTCAAGGAATCCACCAACTAATTACTGTATTAACATTAAATTGATATATAGTACAATGGAAGTTCACAAAAAAAAAAATGCAGAAAAATTACTGCATGTTAAGATTATAAAATTAAAACAATAAACAATATTTGCCCTTATTTTTTATTATTCCCAGTTATTTAAAAAAATGAAAATAAAGGTGAAAACAATTAATTAAAATCTATTCATTAGAAACTCCCCAAAATACTGTATTTCAAAGTCATAGTTATCTCAAATATGTAGTCAGTGAAAAATAATTGATCCAACTAGTCATTCACTGCAAATCATACAAAATTATTAATAATATTTAAAAATAAAAAGTAAACATAATATATACAATTTATCTGCACTTAGAGAAAATGTGTCAAAATTGAACAGAAAAAAATTGACCCAGTTTAAACAGTAACTACAATTCTGCAAGAGTATATACATTTTATTTAAGGTAATAAAGACTACTGCAAAGTATTTTCAGGGACAAATACTCACTAACTGATTTATAAGTGTGATATTTTGTAGAATTTAAGCAATTTGATGAGATAGACTAAATTCTTTCAAAGATACTAATTTCATCATTAAAAATCACAGTTGATAATCAATGAATTTTTAAAACTATATCAACATCATCATCATCAACCTTTATCAACTCACTGCAGGATGAAGGTCTCTCCAAATTCAATCCATCTTCTCCAATCTTTAGCTTATCTTCTCCACATCACCCCTGCACACTTTCTTATTTCATCCATCCATCTCACGTGGTCTATTTCTGGATCTTTTAAATCACTTGGAATCCAGATTAAGATTTCAATTGTCCATCTATTATCATCTCTTCTAGAAATATGTCCAACCCAACTCCAGACTTTTATTTTTTTTCAATGAGGTCAGTAACACATTTGTTCTCTTATCCATATATTGCATTTTTGATCTCTTCTTGTTACTCCCAACACGCAGATCCATAAGTAAGAACTGGCAAAACACATTTATTAAAAACCTTCCTTTTCAAACACATAGGCATATTTCCTTTAAGTATCAAGTTATTTCTACCAAAAGCACTCCAACCAAGTTTAATTCTATGATTAATTTCATTCATTATGTTTCCATCTGTATTAATAATCTGACCAAGGTATTTGTAATTTTTAACTTCTTTTAACTTATCATAATCAATCTTTATTTTCATATTTTGAGAAAATCCATTAAACATTACTTTAGTCTTTTCAAAATGTATCTTTAGTCCTACTTTCCTACTCTCATCTGATAACTCCTGCAGTTCTAAAGCATTATTTGCAAAAACAACTACATCATCTGCAAAATCTAAATGACTTAAATAATCTCCATTTACTTTCACTCCTTTAGCTTCCCATTTTAATCCACAAAATACTTCTTGCAGCACGGCTGTAAAAAGTTTTAGAGATATGGAGTCATCCTGTCTTACATCCTTCTCAATGTTGACTTTCCCAGTATAAATTGTTGCTGTTGCATTTTTATAAATATTCTTTAAACTATGACAATATCCTGGATCTATACCTTGATGATCCAATGCTTTAATCACTGAAGAAATGTTTATAGAATCAAATGCTTTTTCATAATCTACGAATCCAAAACATAAAGGCAACTCATATTCATTTGACCTTTCTATAACTTCTCTCAATACCTGGATATGATCTACAGTACTAAAACCACTTTCAAATCCAGCTTGTTCTCTTGGTTAGTGGAAATCCAATGTTCTCTGTAGACGAGTTGTAATTATCTTGATAAAAATTTTGTTATAAAACTGATAAAAGGCTGATAGGTCTGTAATTTCCAATATCTTCTTTATCATCTTTTTTAAATATTAACATTAATACAGCATTCTTCCAATCATCTAGTATATCTTTATCATTTAGACATTTGGTATATAACTTGGCTAAAAAAAAATTATTTCTTCACCTGCTTTCCTTTCTTCATACATTTAATTGCATGTCTCACTTCATTTAAACTTCTGGGCAATTCGGAAGATGTAATAGTTAAAGGAAGTACTTGTTCTTTATCACTATATAATTCTGGATAAGTCTTCTATCCATTTCATGATGACATCTCTCTTTTTAGTAATAATTCCATCTTTTTTTCTTATTGCAGATGTAAATTTCCTACCAACAGCAAAATGTTGTTTTACACTCTTGAAACTTTTATTCTCTTCTACAGCTTCACAGTTATACTTTAAATGATTTTTTTTTTTTTTTCATAACTGTAATGCTAGTTAAAGAATACTATTGTATATCTTAATGAAATAAATGATTTTTTTTCTACTGTTTGTTTTGTTATAAGAATGTATGAAAATGTATACACAAAAATAATATATGGTATTAGTATAAAATAGCTTTTTGGTTTTTTTTTTTAATTTCTATAATATTTAAAACAAATACAAGAATAATTTTTTAATAATGGAAAAAACATCTATAAAAATATTTCTATATCCTATTATTTATTTTATTAATAAAAAAAAAAAATTAAATAATTATGTAATATACAAATCTATTTGCTAAGCGCAGATATCATATATAATTAAAGAGAAAGGATTTCCACTTTTAATTACTGATTTTATAATAGTTCAACAATGTCATATTGTGTACTGAGGATAGTCTCAAACTCAAACATAAGATAGAGATTTGAAAAGGATAAGAGCGGCCATCTTATCTTTAAACCTACATTCTAATTATTATAGATCAATCTGAAGTATCTTACTTTGAGAGTGTGAAAATGTTCTCTACTCATTTTTACATTGAAACGATAACTTTCCAAGCCCCTATCATTTCACCATCAAACCTAATGATACTCTCATCTGTGCTAAGTTCGAACCTATTTAAATGTTAATAAATTTAAAATTCGTTCATGTCTGTATAAACAGTATTATATATTTGCGTGCGAACCAACGCTATAATTAGATAGGATTAGTAAAATTATAGTGTACTAAATTGATTTAATAATTCTAAAAATATTCGTTATATTATTTAAGTTAAGAGTAAATTATTAATTTTGTTGTTTAATATTGTAATTTCGTATGTGGATATATAATCTGTGCTATATAGAAGAAAGACATGATTTAAAATATGTAAAAGCCAGTATCTAAAAATAATATTAAATGTCTTTTAAAAATTGTTAAAAGATCTCTTGTTTTAAATATATTTCAGGGAAAAGTTTCTCGAAAATATATTTAAAAGCTATTATCAAAATATGTTTGTAAATTATTTTAAATAAATATGTTAAAAATGTTTTCGTTTTAAAAAAATGTTAAAAAGTTGTTTTTAATGTAAGATAAAAATAAAAGCTGGTCAAGTAATTAAAAAGTTTTCTGGTTGTAAACAAGTGTCATTAACGACCACACCTGGAATTCGTAAAAAGTAAAACTAGTTCAAAATTTACTAATTAAAATCTCCTTAGATAAGATTTAAGTTATTTTAAAATCTAAATTGGACAATTGTTTGCAATGAAAAATCTAAATTATAATAATAGCTTATGGAATGTTTCTAACATAAGTTATCTAAGATTTTAAAAATCTGGATTGTAAAATTGAAAAATATTTAATTAAATTCCTGAGTTTAATGAGTCTTGAGGCGATAGATTCCGATAAGGAAAAAATATAAATACTCTGTATTTTTAACAAGAAAGGACAGCCATATTGTTAGTGAGAATTGCAGCCAGTATTCACAATTGTTAATGTTTAACATGTCCGGTTAAAAGCGGGCATCTTGTTGCTGTTACTCCGCGGGAGAACGGAGTTTCTCTCGTCGAAATGCCTAAACCACCATCATGCCGATAGAAGAGACAAGCCTAACAATGGGAAAGATGATGCCACCAGCCGCCGAAGAACTTGCAGTCCAGATAAATAATACCGGTACCGTTTTATTTTTCAAACCGCAGAGCTCTGTGTAATTCTAAATGTAAATATATCTATATAAGTTAGCTAACTCTCTTTTTAAAGTAATGATAAAGCTAAATGTAATCAAAACTTAAAATCCATTTAATTATTTTAATATGTCACTTGCTATCAAAATTTAATGTGTTAAAGTTTAAATAATCTGACTTATTTATATTTTCCATTCACTTCAAAGTAAATTATTTAGTTTAAAGTTATATCACTGCGGTTGTGTCTATATTTCTTTGCTTATTTTATTTTAAATGCTTATTATATTTCATATGCCAATATTTCGAAACAGCACTTAATTTCATGTATATATTTAAGAAGATGTTATTTGAAAATCTTCGTGTAATTTGTTTATAGCGTCAACTTTCTGCGCTGTTTCGAAATCCTATTTTTTTATTATTTAAATGATTTCATATGTGAAATGTGGCTCTTAATCAACCAGTTAAAAACTTAACCTTATAGTTTTATTTAGAATTAAATTTAGCCTTGATCGTATTTATAAGTATATTTGACATTTAAATTCTTAAGTCCATAGAAATATACTTTCCCTCCTTAAATATTTATTATCTATAAGTAACTTAATAAATCGAGAATGTCAAAGTACAGATGTAGTAATATTCCCTTTTGTAGCATAGACGTTTATTACCAGGCTACACAAGAGTTGGTCCCAATTTGATAGAGCTAATATGCTATTAACTCGTATTTCATAGTATGAAATATACTATTCTTTGCTTGGCGGATGTGATATTATTTTATAAAATTATTCTCGTTTTGCTGCTACGTATCTCAAGATGGAGCCACGGCGTTGCCAGCACATCTCTTATAGGGTAGAGCAGTAGCGAAGCCTGAGCCAAGGCCAGGTTAGCACGTAAGTCCCCCGCCATTCCTGAACACAATGTTCCTTTTCACGCAGCATTGCGATCGGTTACAGGGTACCAGCGTTTGTCGCAAGAACCCTGAAGTTATTTCATCCATCCACAGAGCGACTTTTCCTATTATTGTTTACCTGTGCCATAGCGCATTGGTAAAATCTTATTTCAGCCAACTCTCCCACCTTAACATAACGCTTTCAGCATTCTGAAATTTTCTCTCGAAAGCCATGTTCGATCGATCATTACTTGAGCTGGTTTATGCGCTCGTTATTAAGTCATATTGTATATTTTAGTAAATGAATTCATGATCAAAGTTTAATATAATTATTTATATACCAGCCACAAATGTAATAGGATTTGGCTTAACTAGAGTTATAGACATAACGTAGTGATAATTAGGTATCAATTGTAAACAATTCATAAGATGGGCATATGTTAAACCCCTCTATGAAATTTAATGATTACTTATGTAAAGTGATTTTGAATTACCAAATGTTTGCGTACATTCTCCGCTGAATGCTATTGTAAATAAGTGATATATAGATATGAGTTGTAAATAAATATATAATTAATT
Organism: Epiperipatus broadwayi; assembly: GCA_028023455.1. Lineage (NCBI taxonomy): Eukaryota > Metazoa > Onychophora > Udeonychophora > Euonychophora > Peripatidae > Epiperipatus > Epiperipatus broadwayi. The sequence goes on along the minus strand of JAQFVV010006277.1, from coordinate 252,991 downwards.
TAATGTATTTCGTTCTCTGTTTCGTTCTTGATCTAATTCAATCCAATTCTAATTACTATTTATAGTCTATATATGTGAAAACTATGCATTAAGTTAAATTAGATTAGTAATATATTTTAGTTAATTAAGAACCTCTCTTTTAATTATCAGAGACTTATTGCTTCTCCGTGACCTATGTCGGCCGTGTGGAAAGAGGTATACTACGTGTAATTTCAAGGTGGTCATTCGTAGGGTCTTGAGTCTTGGAATCCTGGCTTACGAGTTAAAGTGTGGTCGGACTTGGGATGTCACAGTCCTAGTCTGGTCAGCTTCGGTCTCTTTTGCTTGGATTCTGAATTCTGTTATGCGAATGTACAAACTTGCCTGTTACAACATCCATTATTTTCTTTCACATTTTAATGCTCACAAAAGTGTTCAAAGTACATGTTAATATTACGAATTCTGAGAAATTATGTAATATTCAAATTGCGCTTATCAAATAGATTTAGATTTGAATATTAAAGAATTTCTAAGAATTAGTAATATTAACATGTAATAAATTGAAAAATTTTGTGAATGTTAATTTTGCTCGTTACAATACTTAACTGACAGCCAGTCAGATGTCACGGATAGGTGTCCAAATGACATCCAAACCTAAATACACAATAAAAAATTTACGAGAAAAGGGTGGCCACCCTTTTCTCTACTTTTCTTTCTATATATCTAAGCCAGTCGTAAGTATTTAGGTTTGAAAGCTTGAAGCTTTAAATATCTTCACAATTAACTCACTGAGTCTAAATCATAAACGTACAACGTGAAACCCTATGATTTACTACAAAGTAGTTTTAGAATACATAACAAGCAGTAAAGTATATAAATAATATTTTAATTTGCGAAGCGCCGATAGTTGAAAATTGAAATAAATCCGAGATACTGCCAAATCTCTAGCGCTCGTTACATTACTTAACTGACAGCCAATCAGATGTCACGGATAGCTGTCCAAATGACATCCAAACCTCAACACATAACAAAGATTTTATGAGAAAAGGGTGGCCACCCTTTTCTCTCTACTTTTCTTTCTATATATCTAAGCCAGTCATAAGCATTTAAATCTTTGTTGTGTGTTTAGGTTTGGATATCACTTGGACAGCTATCCGCGTCATATGATTGGCTGTCAGTTAAGTATTGTAACGAGCGCTAGAGATTTGGCAGTATCTCAATTTATTTCAATTTTCAACTATCGGCGCTTCCAAATTAAAATATTATTTATATACTTTACTGCTTGTTATGTATTCGGAAAACTACTTCGTAGTAAATCATAGGATTTCGCGTAGTACGTTTATGATTTAAACTCAGTGAGTTAATTGTGAAGATATTTAAAGCTTCAAGCTTTCAAACCTAAATGCTTACGACTGGCTTAGATATATCGAAAGAAAAGTAGAGAAAAGGGTGGCCGCCCTTTTCTCGTAAAATCTGTTGTGCGTTTAGATTTGGATGTCATTTGGACAGCTATCCATGACATCTGACTGGCTGTCAGGTAAGTATTGTAACGAGCCCTAGAGATTTGGCAGTATCTCGATTTATTTCAATTTTCAATTATCGGTGCTTCGCAAATTAAAATATTATTTGAATGTTAATATGTGAAAGAAAATAATGGAAGTAAAAATGAATAGAGAAACATTTCCCCACTCCCAAACTAAGATGCTTTAGATTGGCCTTTATAATTAAAATGTAGGTTTAAAGATAAGACAGCTGCTCTGATCTTTCCAAGTCTCTATCTTGTATTTAAGTTTGAGAGTACCTCAGTATTCAACAATACAGCGTATATATTAACGGTGAAAATCCTTTCTCTTTAATTACAGGTTTGAATATTACATAATTCATAATATTAACACGCAGTAAATTGAAAAATTTTGCGAATGTTAAAATATGAAGGAAAATAAAAGATGTACAAGAGAATAGAGAAACATCTTCATGCTCTCAAATTAAGATGCTTCAATTAGCCTATATAATTAAAATGTAAGTTTTAAAAAAAGGGATTGTGTTTCAGTTTGAGAGTATCCGCAGTACTCATCACGACATCATTGATAAGATCAGCACAGTGCATATATTAATGGTGAAAATCCTTTCTTTAATAACATTTAGATAAATAAAACATATAATATTAACATTCAATCTAACATAGCAACAAAATATTAACGAAAATGCAGACATGGAAGTCCAACCAATCCAAATTCGTTTTTTTTTTTAATTCAAGGAGCCTTGATTTAAATTTTCTCATTTTCACAAATATTGTATATGTTTTCTAAAATTTTATAATGTTCATCGAATATACTAAAATTTTCTCAAGAATGCTTCAACACAAGGAAACTCGCGTTAATTTATTTTGCACAAGCAATGTATTGTATAAATGTATTCTTATGTACAACCTACAGAAAAACAGGTTAAAATTAGTTAAGCTATTAATCATAAGCACAGATTATTTAATAGATCATATACTACCCTCCATGTTATTTCATTAATAGCAATTGTGAATTTGGATTTTCAAATTTATATATATTACTAAGGCATAAAATTATTTTTAAAAGGGCTTTGTGGGTATACAAGACCAATTCTTGGATTCAAAAAAAAAAAAAAAAATCCTCATTGTTCTTTAAATGGCAGCATGTAAAGCTTAACAAATAGTCTAGGGATTTAAAAATAAAAATTTAATAACAGTACTTGACAAAAGTTGCAAAGGAGATTATCATTGTTGATCCACAGTTAAGATATTTTTTTAAACTTTGAAAATAACCCATAAAATATCTTAATTCTACCAAATTAGTAGATAATGGCATTTCATATATTTTATAAAGTTTTTTTTTAATCTTTTGAATAATGAGAGAAAAATTCGAAAGGCAGTATTTAATAATAATTACTGGCACAAATTTGGACAAAAACATTCAACAAATAAAAAAAATGCATGCAATAATAGAATACCTGATAATGATAATATATATTAGCTTTAAAATTAATGGATTTTTTTTTTTAATGCAATGTACAAAACTGTCTCATTAACTTAAGTATGTTTCAATTATTCAAATTTATAAAGAGAGACTACAGCAATTTGTGTAGAATGACAAATTACTCATATATTATTAACAAATGTACAATCAACTATTTTATTAAATATGTTACTTCTATTTATGGGAGAATGACTTAATGTAGTTTTAGAGAACAGAGAAGCACTAGAGATGTTTCTGTTGCCAGGTAATTGCAAGAAAAATGTCTTTATCTATTAGTTTTAAGAATTTGATCAAAATGTTTGACTCGATTGAAAAATATATGCGGCAATATTTAAAAATTGCTGGTTATCCATTAAAATTTATTCATATTATTATATCTACCAAATTATTTATTTTATGAAATGTACAAAATGAGACACAAACTTCTAATATAAAAGCACTTAAAATTTTTCAATTAAGAATAATCTAAGATCAAAATATTATTTCTCAGTTTTTTAAAAATGATGGCATTGAATCAACAATTAAATGGGTACATTGTCATTGGACTGAGCATGCAAAAACAAATGAAAAGCACTAGACTTCTTTAAAATGGAATTTGAAGGTTAAGTATAGTTTTGTGACAAGAACATTTTCCTTATAAAAATTATCTCAAAGACATGTACTGAAAATGAAGAAGTAGAATTAAAAAGAAAAAGATAGCAGTAAATATTTTAGCATATAGTAATCACAAAGGTCACTATTAGCTTTTAGTCACTGGCTTTTTTCTTCTGGAATTAGAATAGCCATATTCAGTTATATATCCTAACTGATTTTATATAAAGTTCTAACTAATTTTGATTAGTTTAAGAGATCTGATAGAGTTGATAATAAAGATTACTTGAAATTTTATCAGGATGCTTTAACATTGACATATAATATGTAATAATATTAATACATTAACATATCTAATTTCAGTTAACTTTGTCCTAATAATCTCCTGCATATTATTTTCATAATTTTTCATGAATGAATCTATATAACATATTTAAATCCTATTCGGCCATTGATTAAAACACCAAAATAATATTTGTTTCCAAACTCCATTGTAACCACCATTCATAATAGCATAATAGCAATTGATATATTGCTTTAATTAATTTAAATTATGCTATGGTATCAATACGTTTTTAATTCAATCCATTACATTTTGATTTGATACCCTTCTCTCTTTATCACACCAATACAATCCTTGCATACTGGAAAATTTTTTAGCACATTACTTTTATGCATCTCTGTATTGATCATTATCTTACTATGATCTCTGCAAGACTTAACTACATAAAGATCCTGTTTTTCAAACTAAAATTAAATAAAAACAATAATATTAATCAATACAGGAATTTATTATAACATCTGCACTAAAATTTATAAATCAAAATAAAATATATTTACCTACAAAATAGCAAACATTTTAAAGCTAAATTCATTTTCAATTTTATGTACAGTATTTTGCAAGTTGATTAATTGAAATATAATTTTAAAAAATGTATAAACTATATATAAAATAAAGTGTAAATATCCTACTAATTAATAAATATTGCAATAACAATAAAAATAATAAATGTAACAGTGATACACAGTCTTTCAATCTGCAAAAGTACTTTTGGTTAATTACTTAACAGTCTTCAAGTTTAAATTCAGAAACAGAAAATGTAATGGAAGCAAATGCCATCAACTCGATTCCCGAATTTTAAAAATTCAAATAAAAGGGGAAGATTGTTGATGATAGATATAAAATTAAAAAAATAGAGGTGACTATAGTTTACATATTTATTATAATTACGATAATTTAACAGAAAAAAAACTCAATAATAACAGAATGTCAAATAAGCATATGGAACAGTGTTCGCTTGAATGATAGAAAATTTGAGTTTATATCTTTTAGATGAAATTATAGCAAGATTGATAAAAGCAGATTGAAAAAAATGGGGGAGGAAAAATGTGAATAAAGTTTTGAGGCCCAATATAATTTGATATGTCAAAGACCATGAAAAAACTTAATACAAATTTTTAATTTTAAATAAGAACAGAGTTTATAATATTAGTCAGTTCTCTTATTCTTGTCCACACATTAAACATTCTATTGAGAGAAGTTATTGTAGAAACTCAAATATCAATTTAAATTTAAAAAAGTGTAAAAAAAAAAAAAAAAATCTATAACAATCCATAAAAATTAATAATGTTACTTGAAATTTCATTTAAATATTAAAGTAAAATAGAATATGGAAATCAATTATTAATCATGTAATATAGATATATAGCACATTAAAAAAAAAGTATACCCCAAGTTAAAATTCATCACTAAAACATCACATAAACACCATTTCTTATACAATCTATTAAAATAGAAGCATCTTTCTCCATACAATAGTAATCAATGAATGCTAGGTTTGTGCATCAAAAAGTTAACTATAAAATTATAGCCCAAATAGAAAATACAATAATGTTTTTGATCCAAGTAATTCATTTGTATTATCATAAAGATCTGAACCCAGTTTATATCTATACATTTTGATATCTTTAGTTATTATAGTTTCTACTGGGTGACACTTTTGTATGGAGAGAGTTGCTACTGTTTAAAAAGATTGTGTAATCATAAGAAATGGTGATCATGTGATGTTTTAGTGCTTTAATACCAATCCTGGCCAAGTGATGTTGATGACTATATAAGCGAATAGCTTGGACTGAGAATCCTGATGTGTTTTCAGTTTGGACTCACAGCTTTATGGTTAACTAAAAAAATAAAAGATGCTTACTGGGGATTGCATTAAATTCAAAGATCTAGGTGCAATGCTCTCAGATCCAAGGCTCCTCACTGATGAAAGCCATAAGCAAGAAACTATTCTAGGGATATTGCATGAATAGATGATAGGGATGATTTTGATGCACAAATTTAGCATCCATTGATTACTATGCCTTACACTATTATATGGAGAATTGCTGCCTTAACAGCTTATTTTATCTAAAACTTACAATAAGTGCATGTGAAAATGTAATTATTGATGAATTACATGCTGAATTGGATTACTATTTTTATAAATTTGAATTGCCCTATCTCCTATATTGATGGAGTTAAATAATAATTGATGAAATAAAATATTTGCAAATGACTAAATTGTAAATGATTATATTAAAAAAATTCTGACATAGTATCTACAGTAGAGTTTGTGCATGCTTATTTAAACATCCATATTGATAAATTCAGGAGATGCATAAGTGATAGTTAAAAAAAAAAGACAGCATTTAAATCCACATAAGAAAAGATTCTATACATTATTCGAAAGTTATTCTTTTTCAGAATAACAATAAATCCTATTAATGTATAGAAACATCAAGTAAAATATTGTAATTGATATCACTGATATAATTTTGTAACTAAAAATAAAAATCAATAGCTCAAGTTTATATATAGTTTAACTCTTATGAGTGTGTTACTATTCACATTTATAAGAGAAAAACAATTTGTTACTATAATATTTAATGGAATAACATTAATGATTAGAAAGCCAATTACTGCTATATTCCAAAAATGCAATGCACTCTTTAAATAACTTTGATTTCATCAGAAATAAACTTGCATTAAAAATAAACCCAGTGCCCATCAGGCATTCATATTGCATGACTGAATAAGCCACAAAAGCAACTTTATGGATCTTTTTCCAAAATAAAAAATTTGAATTCTGATAATAAAGTCTGATAAAAAAATAAAAAATAAATTTCTTTCATGAGTAACAATACAGTAAGACTGCTCTATTAACAATATAGTTCTAATTCCTTCTCCACCATTGATAAATGTGTGGATAGTAACCAACACATTTTCAATAAATATATAGAATAAAGAAATTAACATGTACATGTAATATGCAAGTTCAAGTTAAAAAATAAAATGAGTGAATATATATGATGTATGTTTAAAATTTCCTAACAATAAGTACTATATTTAAAAAAAATTTAGGTGCTTGTCTTATAGATAAAGATGCCGTTGGATGGCGCCGTTTTCACGCTAAAACTATAAAATATGACCATTCCCGGGCCGTTGATTATAATAATTTTTCTATGCTTTTTTGAAATGCGAAAATAAAAACAAAACAAAATCATCTTTTATAAATATTATTTTTTATTAACGTAAAATGATAATAATAAATGTAAAATAAAATCAACAAATTACAATTTGATTCATGTTTTTTCTATCGTATATTTTTTTAATTGTGTTAACGGCTTTTTTTTTAACAATTTTCTATCGGATATTTTTTTACTTGTGTTACGGCTTTTTTTTTATAAATTTTCTATCGGATATTTTTTTACTTGTGTTACGTTTTTTTTTTATCAATTTTCTATCGGATATTTTTTTACTTGTGTTACGACTATTTTTTTTGTTGTTGTTTAACTAAAAAATAATAATCGTAATAAAAAGTAAAATTTCTCAGTCTATTTTTTATTTTTTTAGTCTTCGTTTTACATTTCTTTTTTTTTTTTTTTACAGACAAAGAGATATTACGGCTATTTTTTACTTCAAATAGAATGACAATAAAAAGTAAAAGTTGTTACGGTTAGGTTTAGTTTTAGAGTTAGGGTTAGTGTTCTGTTGTTTGTAATGCTAAAATAAAAAAATTCAAAATCGTAACCGTACTCCGACAAAATATAGAAATTCAAACTTTTTTAAACAACAACAAACACATATAAATGTCTTCTTTACTCATTAAACATGTTTATAATATTTGCTTTTTATGAAATTTACAAAAAATTGTGTATATTTGTATTTTTCTTACTGGATATTTTTTTGGTACCGCTCTTTTTTACTTTTCCCCATTAAAACTTCAATACAGTACGTTGTAAAAAGTCTTAGAATTATTACTTTAAAAAATCTGAACATTTCAATACTTTAAAATAAAATAAAAATCCAATGAAAACAACATTTCCATACAATTCAAATACAAACTCTCTCATCAAGACTATTTTATAAACTGTGCAAATTCGGAAAATGTAATTGCTGCGATGTGACATACATGCTGTACTGCGACGCGACAAAGCTGCCTGCATTCTGTAGCACAACAAAGTTGTATTATAGAAAACGCGGGTTCGAACGTGTCGGCCGCGGAAACAGCATTTTTATGTGTTTTAGCGCGAAAGCTGTGACATAGAGCGGCGTCTTTAGCTATAAGATGAGTACCAAAATTTATAAATATTTTTGTTATGTACTTTATATTTTCATCATGTACTAAAAAAAAAAAACAGGATCAAATTTTAAAAAAAAATAGATAATAATTTTAACACTAATTTTAAAAATTATACATACACATTAATTAAAAAAGACATCAGCAAAAATAAGTATTCTTCTTTGATGAAACTTTGACAACAAAATACAAGATATATTTAAGTGGTATTAATAATTTCAGGCACAATTACGTATGTAAAAAAAGAATTATTTACTTACAATACAAAGTTAACTGCACTGAAAAAGCAGTTGCTAAATGAACTAAAAAATTAAAACTTCACTCATGGATATAAAGATTTCACTGAAATATATGAATTTTACTTTATTATACAAAACTATGTAATGAACAAGACAAATATACAGAATAAACAAATGATATTGAAATTTATGCTATAGAATGGATAAAAATGTTTTGTAATTGCTATCATACTTATGTTTGGCCACTAAAAAAACCTTTATTTGAAAATGACTCCAATAATCATATTTTCTTCAATATTAAATTTGTCTTTAGTTTTATTAATCTATTATGATCATGAAATCCTAAATCTGAGACTTGGACTTATATCTTGAAAAAGGACATTTCTGCTATTTTATTTGTAGAAGTTTTAATTCTAAAACTTAACTAAGTTTTGCTATTCTAATCATTCCAAAAACAATTTCTCAATAGACTATTTCCTTCCCAAAATAAATTCTACCTTTGGTAATATTAACTCTTTTCCTCAAAACAGTAATCTTATTTAATTTATAATTTATTCCAGCATCTTGATATTAAACTAAAATTCATAAATATAAAATTCTAGTGACATACCCCCCCCCCCCCCGGAGTAAATTCTGTCTTTGGTCTAGCAACTCAATTTTAAAACTTCATATTAAATTCTTTGCATCATAAAATTATTATAAAATCAATAGAGAATCAAATTCTAATAACACAGACCTACAAAATGTTTTATTGTATTTGATATAACTGTTCTATGAAACAGCCAAAAAAAAACTTCAGTTTTGATTGTTAACTTGACATTTAAATCATAATAAAAATACATCATTAGACAAAAGCTAATTTTATTAGAACTGAAATTGAACTGCTAAGAAAAAAATTTAATGGAATGTAACTCTATACAGAATCTTAAAAATATTTAATTTCGGGAAACAATACAATATTTTATTTTTTCATCTATTTTTTTTTCCCCAATTATAAATTAAGGCTATGGTTAATAAAAATATATTGATATAACAGATAATGCAATTCTTCATACATACTTATATTCTTAACCAAAGCCTAATCCAAAGAAGGCTTTAATTTTTAATATAATTGAGACAATTTCTCATAATTGGCAAAATTTTCATGCTTAATCTTATAGTTAGAGTTCACTAAATAAAATTCAGAAATATAATCATCATAAAAACAAAAAAGGCATTGTTTTGATTTTTTTAACTGTTACAAAAATAAAAGCCATCAGTGAAATAATTTTTTGACAAAAACTAATATTATAGTGAAGCTGATTCTTTTAGAAAGTGTTCTATACAATATTCTACTAAGCTGATGAAGAAATGTATATTACAAGATGATTAGCTTATGCATTACAAAAAAAAATAAAAAACCAAATTTAATGATTTTTGATTTCACTTTAATTTTTTATATTCCTTCAAATATCTTTTTATCTATTATGCTATTATGTTAATTTTTTATATTCCTTCAAATATCTTTTTATCTATTATGCTATTATGTTAATACTATCTCATTACCATTCTATAAAAAAAATTTAACAGCTCATTTATCTTGTGCATAAGCAGAATCTTAGGTAAAAAAAACCACAAAAGGAGCATTTTCAAACAATATTCTTAAACTTCTATTTCACTGCACACTTCGAGAACATTAATAAAAAAAGATGTTCCCCAAGATGCATTTCAGCTGAACCAGCATTTTTTGGTTGAGCTAAATAAATCACTTATCTATTTCAAATGACTTTATTAATATAAAAAAACTGTAAAGTAGTAAAATAGAAATTTAAGTATTTTAATATGTTTTGTAAAAGATGGAGTTAAATAAATGTTACCATGTGAGTGCATTTAATAGGAATAAAGTTTAAATATGGGATAAAAATATAAACTCTAGTTTAATAAACGATTAGTAATCACTAATGCATTTAACTAAAGAAAATGTTAACATGTGAGTGAGCACAAAAAATTTCACTTTTTTAGATGAAGTGGATAGTACTATAGTAAAGTCAAAGTTTCAATTTTACCAAAATAATGAATAGTACATTTTATTATAACCACTAAACATCACATGATCACTCTCACTTACAACTTTATAACAAATAAATGATTATTTTTTTATTAAAAAAAAATTTTTCATGCAAATCAAATTTTGATTTAATTTGCTAACTTTCAATATATTCAGACTTGGATTTAATTTTAGTTTTATTTAGTATTATCAAATGTTTCATTTTTTATCTGGAAAAACTTGATCTAAGACAAAAAGTTTTTAAAAATACATAAATGCTAGATTAATAAAAGTAAGTCATTTCTAAATAATTGAGATATAAAAGCAAAATGCTTTATTTATAAAATAATGCTTATCCTAACTTTTACCAAGTTGCTGAAAGTCTGATCAAAAGAAATTATTTTAAAGTTAAATTAGAAAAAATTATAAGTTTTGAAAATAGCCAAGATAGCATTTATTTATTTGCAAAATAATTTTTTTTATAAATAAATGCTTAATTTTGTAATAGTTAAAATAAACCTCCCAAAAGATAATAATTTTCAAAAAACTTGAGTAAAATAATTAAGGAATGTCAGAAATTAAAAAATCTAATCAGATACTTTTCCATTTTGTAGCATGCATTACAAAAATAATGAAGATTACATCAAATAACTAGCTCATCAATAAAATTACTAATAGACAAAAAAAAATATTGAGTTTCTACCCCACCCATGACAAAAACTCCTACTACTATGCCAATCAATCAATCAATCAATCAATCAATAGTATAGTCCTTTGGGCAAGGCCAGAGAGTAGTATATCACAAATTCATCCATTTCTCCACTTGATTTTCAGATGTAAAATTTGGTTTTTTATAAAGTAGAATTTGTAGTTCCTCTGTATTTGCTACCGTTTGTTTCAGTCTTTTAGTGGATAATAGTGACCCTAGTACATGCTCAACATATATATATATTTAAAAATATATACATTTAAACATCATCAAACAACAAAAAATGAAATAATGCAATCACCTGATTGATTAGTATACAATATGAGAAAATGACTCCAGGAGAGAAGATTCATGATGGCATTCATATAGGTAGGTGAGCACATATAAAAATTTCTTAACACAAATTTCAAATATTTTTTATTTAATACTTTAGTGCATAATGATGAGTCTGTGAATAGATTACTGAAAAAAAAAAAAATTCAATCAACTTAGTTTTAAATATTTAATAATATTTAATATGTCGAAAATAGCATTTTTTAAATATTTTTTTTCTCCTATTTGCACTGACATGTCAGCAGCATTCTCACATTTCACTTCATTAGGTATTTTCTTTAATGTTATCATAAATGCTGAAAGAAAATCACTTCATGTATATCATATATATGACATTTCAGCATGAATAGTCTTTTTCACTTTATTAGACATTTTCTTTAATGTCATCATAAATGTTCAATGATTCCAAGTTACTGTCATATTATTTCCAAAAAAAAATCACCTTTTCTCAACTTACTTTTATCTTTAATTGACATCATCTTACATTTTTTCTTCTTAAAACAACATTTAATTACTCATTCCCATTATAAAAATACTTTAGTTAGTATGCTTTTTTATAAAATATTCCATCTTTTCATTAAATATTTGGTAGTTGGAAGAGTCATTATAATTTATGAACAGCTTTAATCAAAACATCATCAGCTTATTTATAGAACTGTTTCTTAAAATATTTGCTTCTGATTCTAAAATAGTTATTTTATTATACCTATTGTTTTCCTAAAATTAAAATGTTTTCTTTTTGCCACAGCTAACTTATATATAACCCATATAATATTTCACACCATTTCTTTTGAAAATTTTCAACTTTCATGATTTATTCACAAGCCTAAAACATTTCACATATCTATTCTTAAATAATTCTTTCTAAATAAAGGCTTTGCATTTACTTCAGTATTATCAATTTAATTTTTTTTGTTGTTGTTGGTAATTATAAAACATGTGTATTAAATTTTTTTTTTTTAATTAAATAATTAAATTTATTTTCTTCCTTAGATATGATATTTTTTCTACAATTATAAATAAATACAACCATGAATAGAAAGATCACTAATAGCAATAATATTTACATAAATTAAAAATATTGAAATTATTACATATAACAAATATATGATAAGCTAACCTAAAAATTAAAAATAGAAAAAAAAAATAATATTAATACTTTTTTATAAGACCAGAAATTAATTGCTTTAAATCCTAGCTACTTCTGTGTGTGTACATATGTGCACCAATCTCACTTTTTTATTGATGTATACAATGATATATTTTTAGAAACTACAATTAAAATATTTTTACATTTTAATTCAACCAAGTCTCTTCAGTCAGGTCTTCTATAATTTTCCAAATGTTAAAAATTAGTTTTATATCTATTTGATGTATATAATACTAAATTATCTTACAAAAGTCGCATTACTCAACTATACTTTAATAAACATATAAAATCAAAAACAAAAACAATATTTCAGCATACACCATGCTTTTTAGAATCAGGCTCTACTACTATTACATTAGTGCCATACATGATAGTGATTATTAAATTCATATCCAGTACTATTCTATCCAGGTATATCAAATTCAAAAACTAATCTAAGGATAAGGATAGAATAGCATTGTAAATAGCATCTATTAATTTTTCAAGAGTATAATAAATGGCAATTGAAGAGAATAATAATTTGTTCCTGAATAAATAATTAAATCAGAAATTATTTTATTTCTCTTAACCTTAGATATGGACTTCAAAATTATTGAATACCAAATATAGTTCTAAAAATGGTTAAAAAAGAAAAAAAATGTCAGTAATACTTTCATTCATAATAATGCAAAAAATTATGGATATGTTTAATTTTTAATAAATTTTTAAATTTTATTCATGGTCAAAAATAATTTTTTCACTGAACAGAAAGTGATTATTTATGAATAATTATGAGGCTAAAAGTATAAAATTTGAAAAGTAAATTTGTTTATAGTGTAAATCAAACAAATACTGAGCAACAACATGTAATGTGGGGAATTATAGGGAGATCTAACTGAAGACATGACAGATTGAAATATAAAGGGTTATAGTTTCTAAAAATATTCTAACGAGTCAGAACATTGAAATTCTCCCCACTAATCTCATTCCTTTCATATTTTCAAATAAATCAGATGTAAAATAAGGTTATATATTTTTTGTAGGTGGTGATGTTTAATAATAAAGGAGATTCTGCTAAAATGAATTCTGTGAAAAGTATTCTAACAGTTGGTTAATGTATTATATCTAATATTTCACAATGAGTATAAAGTGTTTTAATACTCTGAATGTTTCAATTTTTTTATAAATATATTAAACAACCTCCACATTTTCACATACTCTTTTAATATCATATAAATAGATACAATAAAAGACAAATGACTGATGGTGGAGGAAGTATGACATTTGTAAATCAAAATGTAATAATTCAATTTTTTAATATATTTATATAAACCAATAAACTATTATATAATCTGTCACATGATTTCAGCTTCACATTTTGATTACAGCAGTTTACTTTTTCACCTGTTCTATGCTATTTACTATGCAGGTAAGTTGGCTTTCAGATTAGGCTAATAGACTGATAGTATAACTTAAGAGGTAAATAATAGTAGCCGGAAGGGAAAGTGCATCACATCTTAAAGATCCAGATGTTCTGTTCCAAAATCCAAAACTCCTCGCTCATGAAAGCTAGGAATTTGAAACTGAAGTCTGGGAATTTTGGATAAGATATCACAGGCTAGAGCATTATTAAACACTGCCATCTGGTATCTATCAATATAGTTACAAAATCTTACAGTAAGTGACAGAGAAATATTTAAATATTTAATATGAAAAAATTCTTAACTATATTATTAGATATAGATGGGATTTATTATAAAAAGTAATTTTTTTTCTTTCTAAGTAAGTTAATATTGTATATAAATATTAAACAAAAATAATTAAGTTATACAGACACAGGTTCCGACATTTACAGTGTATAGTAACAATTTGTTTTATTGTTCAGAAAATAAGTGTAATTAGTATGATAATTTGGGCCATTTTTTTATACATACAAATAATGCTGGTTTTTTTAAAATCTATATAACAGATTCTCTAATACAATTAACTTTTCTCAGATGTAAAGATATAATGACTAATTTTTATCATTTATCCTGGGCTGGGGAATCTCCAGACCTTGAAAGCTCTCAATCTAGCCCCCCCCCCCCAGACATTTTCACAAACATATATAAAATGGATCTATATAAAACTTCTATTTAAACATACAATAGTGCAATGCAAAATATATGTGCAAATACTGAATTAAAGAATTAAGTAAAATAAAATATTTATATTTTTCTCTCTCCAGTTTTTCTAATAATTCTACTTTATTCTATCTCTCCAGCCTTTCTAATAATTCTACTTTATTCTATCAGAGATAAACTAATTAAATTTTGGATCAAATATAGTAGACTAATTTTTAAGTTGATAATTGTGTGTGGTTCACAAATGAGATCATAAATATTCAAATGGCCCTTAGCAGAAAAAAGGTTCCATGCCCCTGATTTATTCTTTGATCTTGTCAGTTTATAATTGTAAGTCAGTTATATATGTTTTTATAGTTATGACAGTTTTAAACTACACATTTTGTACAATCTTTTTTAAGTTTAAGATGAAATAATTCATTCCAAAATGACCATAATTATCAGGCTAGTTTTTCTAATGATCACTTGTTTTAATTTGTTGATATCATATGCATTGAGCAGTTTAATAACATTCCAAACTTAATAACAAAATTCCAGGATCAATTATCAACAAAGAAAAAAAAAGTCAACTCAATCAACTGAATAGAATTATTGAATTTTATGTTTACCTATCATTTCTACATTGGTATTTCTTAACTTTTCACATAAGAATAATTTTTATGGCAATACTGTACTTTCATGTTTCCCTGATAATATTATCTAATTTTACTATTACAAAAAAAAAAAACCACACACACACACACACCATTCAATGTTTTAAAAAAAAATCCTGTAAAATATTAAATAAAAAAACATTAAACGTGTCAAGTAATGAACAAATAAAATATTTTTCAAGAAATCCAAATGCAATTTTAGTATTAATAATTGTTGAAATTAAGCATAACTAATTTGCTTCTAAAAAATGAATAAATTTCCTATCAATATAATTTTAGCATAAGATCTATTATTTTAGAGCCACTATCATTTTTAACCTTTTATATTCAAACAATACAAATAATGCCATTGTTTAAGTGGATGCATCCAATTTTTCTCTCTAAAATAAAGTCTATGTGAAAGTTAATATATATATATTGTGCAAAAATTCAGTTACTACAAATCATTTGACTTCACAGAACTAATATTTTTTTTTATAACTCTTAGCAATAACTTAATGTTTTTGATAAATTCATTGAAGTCTCCAAAACAAACCCTAATTAATATGAAATAAACACATTTAGAAAAAAATTGCAATATTCTATTGTCTTCATTATCTACAGGTTTGTCAATACAAATATTGATATATAATTATTTCTACCATTTTCATATGCAATCCATCAGTTGTAACAACCAAATTTTTTGAGAAGTTACATTTAAATCACCATTTCAAGATCTTTCAATATTTGTAGAAATAGAAAATTAGTAAAGATGGCTGCCAATACACAAACCTTTTGCAGAGTAAAACTTGTAGTGAATCAAGTTCAGAAGTGATTAAGCTACATCCTTGTGCAAGTCATAAATAACCATCTCCAATATGCTAAATCTGCCTATATCAATATTTTTTATCTCCGAGAGTTTAGTTAAATTTACATACTTAAATATGGAACAAAAAAAGAGGCTGAAATATTATACATATAAAAATGTTAATGCACTGTTAGCAGAGGTATAAATAAATGACAAAAAACCTATATTAGACTTTATACCAATTTAACTGATTGAGAATAGTGAAGATTATACATATTAAAAAAGGAACCAATGAAAAGAATGAAATGAAGAATATAGACATTAAAAAAAACATTAAAGAAAATATTACCTGATCTTTAATGAGTCAATATTGTATCATGTAAGACAGCAGAAAAGACTTTTGATTGGACATGCTTATTAGCTATTAATTCATATTTATCCTCCAACACAATAACATCTGCAATATAATTGCTGCCATATCCAGTCTCAATATCTACCGATTTAAAAATTCAGTTAAAATAATAATAAATTCACCAATTCTACATAAAAAATATTCACCTACATGCTAAAAATCATTTTCTTGTCTCAAACATTCCATTCCTTTAGATGTTGCAATTTCAGCAAAAACACTATACCTATTTGCAATTTCTCTGCTATGAATTAAAAAATTTAAATTGTTCAAACTGCAAAGTTAATGATGTTAGAAATTTTTTCAACCTAAAACAAGTTGTCAAGTGCTTTCTATGAAAAAATGTAATGATTTAGTTTTTAAAAAAAAAATCACATGAAGTTTTTGGATATTCAACAAAAATGAATTGTCTATTTGCAAAATAAGGATAAAGAAATTTGCCAAGATTATTTATGCTACTGAAACTGCTAAAGGTACATCCATAAAACAATAAGTATTTAAGAAAAACTAACAAAATATCAGATTTTTATGTACTAAATACCCAATTCCAACTAAAATTCATTGACAAGTAATATATATTTTTTATTGGTTACAATAATACATTATGTTGTTCTAGATCAGGTATGATCGATTGGTTAATCTCAAAGATATTTTAAATTCATCGCGCAAGCAAAAACAAAATTTTATATAGAAAAGATTTTATCTTTAAAAACTAAAATTCCAATTTAAATTAAAATTTTAAAAACTATAAGCTTGTAAAAAAAACAGTCAAATAATAAAAAAATTGAAGAAAACAATCAATAAATTTACTATTGTTTCGTCTATTTTGGTTTTAGCAATCCAAAAGAAAAATGTTTATTTTTGAATTTTCATTTAAGTAGGTAGACTAGTTTTGACATTTTGATTTTTTGAAATAATTTTTAAGAAGTTTTTTTCAATTGTGAAAAGTGGTTTTGATACTTAAATTGTATTAATTTAATATTATACAAGTATTTTTATTAATAATTCTTATTTTATGGCAAAAATTAAATTATTTAATTTTTTTCGCATAATTAACAATAAAAAAACAAAAATAATTTAATAATGATTGGGAAAAAGTTTTTATTCATCATGTATAAAAAAGTGTTTATATTTATTATGTAATTCTATAGTAGCTTTACCAAAGACGTAATCTAAACAGACATTTTACTACTATTCATCCAAGTTTCAATCGAGATTCTTCCAAAATCTATAATAAGAAAATCATTCAAAATAAGGTGGTGTAAATCAACAATGGCAATGGTGGCATCTCTCCGTGTGTGCTGAATTTTTATAACACTAAAAGCCTTTTACAGATGGTGAGATGTCCAAAGAAGCTTTTTTTGGCTGTAGCAGATAGCTTATTTCACAATTTTAAAAATAAAATGGAGATTGTTAATACCACTCAAAGTATACAATTTTTCAGGAAAACTGTAACAAGACTAGTTGAAACCATGGCGACGAATTTATAATCACATTCAATAGTATTTTGAAATTTGTTCATGGTTTTTACTTCAATTTGATGAGTCAACTGACAGTAGCGATATGTCCCAGCTTAGTATATTTGTAAATTTAGTATATCCTGATTTGACTATAAAGGAAGAATTTCTCAAAATCCTATCTTTAAAAGAGCAAACCAAAGGAGAGGCATTTACAATATTTTTAAAGCTTTCATAATAATTGAAAATCTTTCTCTTAAGAAGCTTCTTTCCATTACTACAGATGGTGCTCCTTCTATGACTGTGAAAATGGATTTTTAGCATTTTTGTCGGTAATAGTATGAATACTGAACCCTATCGCTTGATGGCATTGTTGTTCACACAACGCAGATCAATATACCATTTTAGCAGCCTAACTTACTGCTAACACTACAACAGGGTTGCTTAGAGCTGTAACAGTCTGTCTAGAGGGTGATGTATCCTACTATTAAGTAAAGTTGTAAAATGGATGGAAGGGAATAATGTAGTGGGGGAAATGCAAGGTGGTTTTAAATTAGATAGGTGTATAGGAGATAGTTTATTTGTAGTTACACAACTTAGGGATATGAGTAGGAATGCAGGTAAACAGTTATATATGAGTTTTATAGATATAGAGAAGGCATATAATAAATAGAAATAGATTATGGATAAGTTTAGCAAATTTGGGAATGGATGAAGCTTTCATAGATATTATTAAGAAATTATATGAAAATAATTATTATATATATCAATTAGAGAATATAGAATCAATTAAAGTTAAAAATGGTGTGGGACTAAGGCAAGGATGCCCTATGTCACCTATTTTGTTTGTGTTGTATTTGAGTGAAATGGAAAGAGCAATAGAAAGATTAGGAAGAGGGATAGAGATACCGTTAATAGGTAGTAAGGGAGTATATATTTTGTCAGGTCTTTTTTTTGCGGATGATATATTTTTTTGTGTAGAAAAAAGAGAAGATATGGAAGTTATGTTGAGGACATGTGCAAGGGTGGCTAAAGAGATGGGGATTAAATTTAGTGAAGAAAAATAAAATATAATGATGGTTAATACTGGGGAAAGAGAAGATGTAGAATTTTTATTGGGAGATATTAAGTTAAGTGTGGTGAATAGATATAGTTACTTGGGAATTATTTTAAGTAATCAGAAAAATTATTTGGATGAATGGGAGAAAAAACTGACAAATGAAGCAAAGAAAAGGATTGATAAAGAAATTAACAGTATTTTCATATAATAAATATGATGTAGCTAGAATTATATGGAAAGAAGTTGCAGTAGCAGGGTTAACATATGGTAATGATGCATTATATGTTAGTAAAAAGATATTAGATTACTTAGAAAAAGCTTAAAGGGAAGTAGGAAGACATGCATTGGATGCAGAAGTATGGACAGCAAGGGAGGCAATTCAAGGAGAAATGGGATGGTCAAGTTTTCCTATGAGAGATGCAAAAAGTAAAATGAAAATGTTCGGTAGATTGCAGTTTATGGATAATAAAAGAATAGCTAAAATAGTATTTAATTGGGTTATGAGTAAAGGGCAGGTAACAAGATGGGTGAGAAAGGTAACGCAGTATGCAAAAGATTTGGATAAAGAATTTATATCAGTATATTTGTACAAAAGATGGGATGATTGTGTTAAGAGGATTATTGAGTGTTATAATAGTAAGGAATGGAATAAAAGATTAATAAAGACTAAGGAGTTAGAGAGATGGAGAAATAGTATGGAGAGTAAAAAGAGTTTAAATATATATAGAAATAAACAGAATATTAGGTGTGAGTTAATATATGATAATAGTAAGGAAAGTAGTTTATTGTTTAAGGCTCGAACGGGATCTTTAGCTACAAAAGAATATACATGTAAATGGAAAAATATGGGTGATTTATTTTGTAAATTAAGGAAGGAATTGAAAATATTAGGCATTTGTTAATTGAATGTAAATGTTTGAAAACAGAAAGGGTACATTATAATGAAGTTGTGGAAAAATAAATATGAAAAGAGTGATTATACAGAAAGTGAATTATTGGTTTTTATGCTGGGTTTGGGAAAAGATAAGGGGGCTTTAGATATAAAGGTTATAGAGTTGACAAAGATTATGTTGTGGAAATGGGATAGAGCAGAGTATGGGTAAATTTAGAGTGAGGAATGTAAAATAAAGTGGTTAACAGGTTTATCTGGGCATAATTGCTGAGATATTCTTGACTTGATTTAAGGAGAAGCCATAATACATCACATCACAATACGAAATACCACGCCCATTGACGTGCAACAGTATTCCTCAAGTGAGCGCAATTAAACACTTGCTGTGATCTGATTTGATGGTGGGCGTATTTGGAGGATGCGAAACTATCAAAAAAATTCATTGTGGAAAATTTTTGAGAAAGCGTAGTGGATTTAGTATTACATATTAAGAATTGTCAGGCCGTGATGCACGCTTCGTTTTGAACTGCACACAACCTGAAAGGTTAGGGTTTTCAGTAGAGTTCTGCCGAGTTCACGCGCAAATCCATGTTTACACGTGAATCTGTGCAAGAACAGTAAAATGTCGGCACGGCAAGTGTTCAAAATTGATTGAAAGGAAGTGAATTGCCGGCCACAGAAGTTGACGCTGTTGTGTTTTTCCAGAAAAAACAAATATCCTGCCATATGGGAAGCTATGCGTTTGCAGGAGGAACATGGTTTTAGTCAACTACAAGATCAGGGGAATTCCGTTACCACTTCTGCAAGCATACTTGGGGTCTACATAAGGAAAGTTGTTTGGATGGCTCCAAAATCCCGTTACTTAAGCTTTGAGGCTCATCTCCTATTGGAGTCAAACAAACTGTAACTCCCCGCCCCCATAAAAATTTTTTTTTTTTTAAAAAACGAACTGTTTAATTAAGGCTTTTTGAAAAAGGCAAAAAATAAAGGAAAAACTTTTCGCTATCATATAAAGGTTTCGGTAGCATAAATATTTTTTTTTTAAAAAAAAAAAACACAATAAGAAAAGACAATTAAAAATCAAACCAACCCCCCTCCACCCTCTAAACCAACTGGTTTATTAAAAATGAATTGATTAACAAGGCTTTCCAACAACAACAAAAAAGCTCAAAATCAATAAAAAGTCGATAATTTAAAAGTAAACCAACCCCCCCTCCAATAATTTGTGTATTTTGTTAAGCTATCTCTTTATATGTATTCTATATTCGAACACATTTAAAATTAATATGCAAAGTTTTCAGTACATCGGCAAAAGATACTAAAAGACGAGAATTAAAATTCAAACCAACCCCCCTCCACCCTTTAAAAACCAACTGTTGGTTTATTAATTAAAACTGAATTGTTTAAGGCTTTAAAAAAGCTCAAAATCCAAAAAAAGGCGATAATTTAAAAGCAAACCAAAACCCCTCTACCATCTAAACACAAAGTGGTGTTTGTTTATTAAAAAGGCAAAAAAAAAAAAATACGAGTTTTATGTATAGAAAGGGGTAACCCAAAAATTTTTTTACCAGAGTATTATGTAAAGAAACCGATAATTACAAATCAAAAACAAAAAAAAAGCTCAAAGTAAAAATAAAAAGTCGATAATTTAAAAGCAAACCAACCCCCCGCCCCTACACCATATAAAAACAAAGTGTTCATTTATTAAACACACACAAAAAAAAACCATACGTGTTTTATGTATAGAAAGTGACAAAAAAACGGCCCGTGAATTGGTATATTGCTGTGCATTGGGCGAAAAAGAGCGCCACCAATTGGTAGGGTTCAGTATTCATTCTATTACCCTTTTTGTCCAAGAGATTGATTTTCCTAATTTCATTTCATACCACTGCATAATTTATCAACAATTATTATGCAGTAAAATGTTGATAATTTGCCTGATGACGTATTTGACCCACCGGTTTCCCTTCCGGTAGGCATCGACGATCTTTGTATGACAACGTTGTCATGGCAACGAAGTGACTGGCGTGATTAATCCATCAGAGAGTCAATTTTTTTTTTTTTTAACCGCGAGATTTAAAATTCGGAGAGAGGTTTGGGAAATTTTTTGATTTTTCTGTCTATTGTGATTTTGCTATCCACTTGATCACAGTGATTTTTTTCAGCTCTTCCATTGCGTCCTTGATATTTTACTTTGTGATATGGCTGAAGCTCCAAGAACCTTGTTTAGTTTACCGAGTACGGAGGAAGAAGCGATCATCTTCTTACAAGACCGCGGTCTTCTCCCCAAAAGGAAATTATGTCAAAATGGGCATGAAATGAAAAAGTATATTCACAATTCCAAGAAACAATGGCGGTGTAACTTGAAGGATTGCCTGTCAGAAATTGCAATTAGAAAAGGCACGTGGTTTGTTGGCTCCAAAATGACTTTCGTGACCGCTATACGTTTCATCTATAGTTGGTCCAAAGAATTAACATCGATAACATTTTGTGCGGAGGAATTGAATATTTCGGACAAAACTGTTATCGATTGGAACAACTACCTCCGGGAAGTTTGTACCTGGAGATTGTTAAGAAATGAAAGGCGGAAAATCGGAGGTCCCAACACAATCGTTGAGATTGATGAAAGCCTCTTCACAAAACGGAAGAACAATGCCGGAAGAGTCCTACCACAGCAATGGCTATTTGGTGGCGTGTGCAGAGAGACTGAGGAATGCTTTATTGTAGCCATTCGAGATAGAAGTGCGTCTACTCTCATGCAAGAAATTTTGCAAAATGTACACGAAGGCTCGACTATCTACAGCGATTGCTGGAAGGGATACAAGAGCGAAGAGTTAGCTGAGGCTGGATACGAACACCATCGTGTTAATCACACATACAACTTCGTAGACCCCACAACTGGCGTACATACACAGAATGTTGAAAGGTTGTGGGGTTTGGTCAAATGGCGTAATAAAAAACACAGAGGGACAGCACGTCAGCACCTGGACTCATATTTGAGCGAGTTTATGTGGAGGCAGTCGTACAAAGCTGATCCTTTTGCTGCAATTTTAGAACATATATCCCAATTCAGTCCTCCACAGTGAACGCTATTTGTAAGTAATTTTAATTTTTTTTATAATAATTATAATTTTAGAATTAATTATATTATTGAATATAGACAATAAGTAATCCAAATGTATGTAAAAGTAACGTCACCATTAATGCCATATTCGCATTAAATCGTTATTTTAAATGTACAAACAATTTTTGTTAATATTTCTTCAATTATCAAACTTCCACTTAATTACATTTAATTTGTAAATAATTTTTGTATTTTTGGGTTAATATTTCTACAAATATCAAATTATTTTTCGTAAATTCATTGGCTATACAGTACGCTTTTAAAATTAGCCAATGTATGTAAAAGTAGGGCATGTGATCGCGATTAATGGCACATTTTTATGTGATCGCCATTAATGGCACATTTTCAATAATTTTTTGTTTTTATATTTTGTATTGACCTTATTTTGTATTTCATGCATGTAAATTTTCACTAATTTGTTGGGGTTTTTTTTGTATTTTTGGGTTAATATTTCTACAAATATCAAATTATTTTTCGTAAATTCATTGGCTATACAGTACGCTTTTAAAATTAGCCAATGTGATCGCCATTAATGGCACATTTTCAATAATTTTTTGTTTTTATATTTTGTATTGACCTTATTTTGTATTTCATGCATGTAAATTTTCACTAATTTGTTGGGGTTTTTTTTGTATTTTTGGGTTAATATTTCTACAAATATCAAATTATTTTTCGTAAATTCATTGGCTATACAGTACGCTTTTAAAATTAGCCAATGTGATCGCCATTAATGGCACATTTTCAATAATTTTTTGTTTTTATATTTTGTATTGACCTTATTTTGTATTTCATGCATGTAAATTTTCACTAATTTGTTGGGTTTTTTTTTGTATTTTTGGGTTAATATTTCTACAAATATCAAATTATTTTTCGTAAATTCATTGGCTATATTTTGTATTTTATATCTTGTACTACAAGCTTCGCTTGTCAAAAAACACAAAGGTCGCCCCCCCCCTAACAACTACAGCGCTACGCGCTGTTATAATTGGCCACATTTTTAAGATTTTTGAATAGTTTTCATGCATGTACATTTTAAATAATTTTGTGTTACTATATTTTGTATTCACCGTATTAAATTTTCACTAATTTTTTTTTTTTGTATTTTTTTTCAGGACCAAGAAACATGCTGGTGTTCAGTCGGTGTGTATCATGTGACATTCCTTTTGTTTTTTATCACATGATAAACCGATGACGTATTACCCTGAAGGCATACCGATTTAATGTTGCGCTTTTTAACGTGACGTGTTCACGTGATATGCGGACACATCTTAATGAGTAGATGTGTCTGCAGATCACTTGGAGGCGCTATCTTAAAAATCGCAATATTACACCGGTATGCCTTCAGGGTAATACGTCATCAGGCAAATTATCCGTAAGTACCCCTTGATGATATTATGAATACATTAAAATAATCAATTCGATTAGGGTGAAAGCACTGCAAAGAAGATTGGTTCAGTCATTTTTAGATAGCATTGATTATGGTGACTTAGTTCTCCATAATTCAGTCAGATTGTGACCAAAGCTAATGTTTTAGAAAGTTTCCGCAAGTAGTTGCCACATATAAAAGATTTTCTGAATGAAAAAAGATTCTTGTGCTGTTTTACTTCACAAGGTGCGGCTGCAAAAGCTAACATTCTTAACGGATCTAACAACTAAATTAAATGAATTAAATCTAGATTTGCAAAGACAAAACAAAACAATAACCAACATGATTAAGTTCCATTGATACATTTAAAATGAAACCGGAAAGGTGAATTTTTCAAATTAATAAAAGATTTGAAACATTTTGCAAATTTAAGAAAAGAAATTGGGTCAAACATAGAAACATGATTACCAAAAATTTGGAAATATTTTGCAAAACCTGAAATTTCAAGACTTTGAAAAACTTAGGCCGATTACTTCATTTTCCACATCATTCCCTAAAATAATTGTAGAAAATCAAGTGGTACTAATCGTAGAAATATTTAATATGGACGTAGGTAACTTGGAAATGCAATTAATTGAACTACAAAATGGCATTAGATTGAAATCGCATGATCAATTTAATATATGAAAGTATACTACCAGTGAAAATTATCTGCTATTGAAAGACATATATCTTAGGATTTCATTCATGTTTTGTATCCACATATTTATGTGAATCATCATTTTATCATATGAACTATATAAAATCTAAATATCATACTCGTATGACTGAAAGATTGAAAATCATCTAATTGAAAACCAAATTATTCAAAAATAGCTATATAACATCTAAATATCGTACTCGTGACGAAAATCATCTTAATGACTTGTTTATGCTTGGTTGTTCCTAACTGCAAACCAAATTATTCAAAAATAGCTACAATACATAAATTTGATTAAATTTTTAACTGTTTATTTCATTTATAAACTGATTCATTTTACTTTTTTTACATTTATTCAGACAATAAAAAGTAGTTTTTAGATTCTAAGAAAGTTGGGCGCACCTGTTCTAGATAATGCTTGAATGTAAACTGCAAAGAAAAAAAAAGACATTCTTTGTGTGAATGGTAATGAACGAATGGACATGTCATCCTAGCGCCAATCTCACACTTAAATAATTTATTATTTTTTTTATTAATAAATACGTGGTGATGATTTATACAACTGAAGATGATCATTAAATGCACTATAAGTAGGCTTTTAAGTATAAAAATAATGTAAGATTTTCAATTACACTGTATTCTTAAAAACATTATAAAAGAACAATTTAATTGTCTCATTTGCTATCACAATTTTAAATTGACATATGATACAAAATAAAAAATCCAGTTTTGAAAACTTCTAAATTCAAGCCTATCTTTTAATTATGATATATATTCTAACATTAACTTTAATAAGTTAACAAATCACTAAAAATCCCTTTGATATTCTTTAATCCTAACATTATATTATATGTAGCAAACATAATGACATTATTGCTGGCTATTTGTTTAGACTTTTTGTGTAATATTAATTCACTTAAATCACTGCATAAGCTTTATGTAGCTGCATATTTTCATTAATTCTATATTTAAAATTTTAACTAGGCAAAGGTTATCATCTCTTAAAGACAATTTGTCAGCATCTTCAATATTAGTAAGTCCTTCACATCATTTAAAGTTATTATTCTAGGTGCAAAAAAAAAGTTTTAATATTAAGATAGAACTAATGTTTAAACTTGTAATTTATATAGGAAATATTTTTTAAAATTTTGCTTTGTCTAAAGTAATGCAAGAATTTTAATTAATGTCTATTTGCAAGTTACTTTTTTTAATACTATTATGTATTATTAAAACCATACAAAAAATTTGCTAATTTCTATTAATACTTTTTCCTAACAAATGATATTTTTCATACATGTGACTAATTTTTTTTCATTCCAACTGCATGATTTATTAAAAATTATCTAAAGAAAATAAGCAATACTGAGATTTTTCTAGAAATACATATATGACTCCCTGTGCAATATTTTTAATCATTGTAGACTAAAAAGTATCTAAATTTATTTATTTAGCTTTTAAAAAAAATAATATTTATAAAAGGAAAAATGTTTTATAAATTTAAAATTAAATTACATAATTTAACATTGTGGAATTCTTAAAAATATTTCATAGTATATAATGAAGGCTATGACAATTTCAACACTATTAAGGATTTATTTACTCTGTGCATTGTTATTTTTCACTTCAATTTTTTAAAAATGTGAATTGCTCTGGACTATACTGCACATAACTTGCTCAAGTAAAAAATAGGATTCTACAGGGCAAAGGCCCAAGCTAGAAAGTAGTTATTATTCAAGTCCAGGCAACAATTAATGTTTTTTTTTATTTTATTAATTATACTCAATTTTTGAATTAATGTGCAACACAAAAGTTTTAAATTGAGCAATGATTTTAAAATGCAACTTTGGTTGAAAAATAACATCAGTAACTATATTCCAATATTTATTAAGAGGAAAAAAAATATTTCAGTAACTAATGTTAGCATCTATATGCTAGTTCAGGTAATATTTTTTTACTAATTAAATTAGTCTTGAATTATTGCTTGATATACAAATATTTTTCTGCTTTAAATTATTTTTATGGTTTATATCTTGCTCATAAAAATCAACTCCTTTATTTCTTGAATTTTTTTCAATTTTAAACATCACATAAG
Organism: Epiperipatus broadwayi; assembly: GCA_028023455.1. Lineage (NCBI taxonomy): Eukaryota > Metazoa > Onychophora > Udeonychophora > Euonychophora > Peripatidae > Epiperipatus > Epiperipatus broadwayi. Next base: position 225,695 of record JAQFVV010006277.1, on the reverse strand, counting down.
TTCAGAATGAAGTTGATGAAGAAACCCTTAAAATAGAACATAGAAAATAATTTAAAATATTAGAGATTATCAAAAATGGAAAGTTCAATCTATTATGCTGCTTTTACATATATTCAAATAAATCAACAATATAAAATATCTTTATATATTAGCAATGATATATATATATAATGATTATACACAAAAAAACTTCGACAAGTATTAATTTTTGCCCTTTACCATATGTTTCAACTAATTTACAATTACAATCTACATTGCATACATAGTGATATCAAATTTTTTTTTATAAAATTAATTATAACCTATTAAAACCATACATTTTTAAGACAATATATAAATAAAAAGACTTTTAAATTATATTAAAAAACCTAATATGAGGAAGATATATAAAACCAATTACATTAATTATAAAAATAATTGTATGAACATATATAAAACACCAATTAATTTGATTAATGATTGGCAAATGAAAAATGAATGGAAGGTTATGTAATACACATTATACAGGATTTTTTTTTATGCCTTAAAAATATTGTGTGGTTTTAATAGCTTATAGTTAATTTATAAAAAAAAAAAGATAGGTGTCACTGTGTATGCCATATAGACCATAATTGTAGTAAATTAATTGAAGCACACTGAAAAGGGCAAAAATTAATATTTGCCGAAGAGCTTAGGGATTAAAAATAATAAAAAAAAATGATAGTAAAACAGATATGGATTAAAATATATGGGGGAAAAAAATTGCAGTCATTACATATATATTATTGTAGGTTTTTCCAATCCCACAAGTTAACAGTGAAATAATTTATTGGCATTTCTTGCAATTTACAAACGTAAATACTTTCACAACAATTTTAATTAATTAACACATTTATACATCAATGTTTGTATTTTTCATTGCAAAAACAATGAAATGAACCAAAATAAGCACACACCCCCTTGAAGTAAATTTTATTTAATCCAGCGATAAGAATGACAAATAATGAAAATTCCTGGATCAATTACAGCTGAGTAAATTAAAACAAACAACAAAAACATTTTTGAAAATGGAAAGAAAATCCATTATGCTGTTTTTTTTTCATATAAATTTATATAGAAAAGCCTTTTTTGGCATATAGTTTTATGCTCTTCTTAATGTTAAATGTTATCTGTTTTATCCATTAATATATTATTGCATAAATGATATCTAATAATTTCATTCTTTTAACCCTTCAACGAAGATATTATTTTCAGGATGCAACTTAAAAAAATTTTTTTTTGTTTATTAATCTTGACATATGTCTTGTTTTATACAGCAAAAATATGACGAATTTTACAGCAGCCAGTATTAAATGACAAGACTGACAATTTAATGAATCTGTAGTCATTATTATCAATCCATGATAGGAAAAAAAATTTACAAGTTTAATCCAGTTTCTCCAATTCATGACTTCACATTACAACAGCAAATTTCCTTATATCAACCATTGATCTTATTTATGGTCTCTTTCTAAGTCTTCTACAGTCTCTGGATTTTGTTTAAGACATCAACTGTCCATCTATTATCAACTTTTCTAGCAATATATTCAGCTCAACCCCATTTTAATTTCTCAAATCTTTTAATATCAATGATACCTGTTTATTCTTTCAGCCCAATATTTCGCTATTTTCTCTTATTTCCAATATACCTCTCTATATAGTTCACTGAATGATTTGAGATCTATTGCTCTTTTTTTAACTGTCCAAATCTCAAATCCATAAATAAAAACCATTAAAATAAATCTATTAGAAACTCTTTTCAAATACATAAACAAATTCCCTTTTAATATTAAATAATTTCTACTAAAATCACTCTATACAAGTTTAATTCTACGATTAATTTTATCCACTGTTTCAACTATTAATAATCGGATCAAATTCTATTCATAGCTGTTAACTTCTAATTCATGACTATCAATACTTTTCTTTTGAGAAAATCCATTTAACATTCTCTTTAATCATACTTTTTTTCATTTGATTACTATTGCAACTTTTCCTGAAACTCTGAAGTAGTTGCAAAACTATGACATCCTCTGCAAAATCTAGAAACTTAATTCACTTGTGTTTTTAATTCTCCAGTTTCCATTTTAAACCACAAATTATTTCTTAAACCACTAAACATCACATGATCACTATTTCTTATGCTAGCACATTACTCTCGGATCCAAAGCTCCTCACTGACGAAGGCCACAAGCCAGAACTAATCAGGGGATATTGGATGAGTAGGCACTAGATGGGGATTTTATGCACAAACCTGGCATCCATTGATTACTCTGGTTGGCACTCAGTGGCACTACTGTATGGAGAGTTTTGCCTGTTTTAATAAATTATTTCTTGTAAAATTGCTGCAAAAAGTTTATGGAGATAAAAAAATTATTCTGTTGGACATTTTTCTCAATGTTAATCTTTGCATCATCATATAATTTAATACCATAGCAATTGTATTTAATTAAAAAATTATTCAGAATATAACAATATCCTAGGTCTATATCATTATGGTCCAAAGATTTAAAAGGGTCCTTTTTACAAATTTCACTATTTTAAATCTAAAGTGTTCTTTTGGTTGGTTTAAAACCAAAACAATGAGTTGTAATTATTTTGGTAAAGATTTTGCATAGAACTGATAGATCTATAATTTTCAATATCTTTACTACCTTTCTAAAATATCATTATTACTACTGCATTCTTCTAGTAAGTGAATTTTAATTACTTAGACATTTGGAATATATTTTTTATCAACAAGTTTTCTATCTCTTAATGTTTCTTTCAAAATATCACTAATAATTCCACTATTTATTTTCTGAAGTTTTTTCCATCTTCATAGATTTAACTGCATGTCTCATCTCTTTATTTAGAATGCTTGTCAACACAAAAGATATAATTGTGGTTAATCTTTTTGTTGTTGTTTTTTATCCTTTTAAATTCTTTGAAAAACTTCTATACATTTTATAGCTTGCTAATATTTTAAACTGATTATAAATTCTACTATAAATTCATTGAAGTGTTTTTAAAGTTAGAAATATCAATTAATAGTATTGTCTTTTAATAGTTCTATATCTAGTTTTACATTAACATGTATCATATTTCATAATTAATGATCAACTCCTGTCTTGAATCAAGAAAATTATAATCTTGAAAAAACCTTTTCTATTTAAGTAAAATATAATTAAATTCTATTATACCTTCATTTGGATGCTTCTATAACCATTTTCATTCAGCATTTTTCTCCAAGGACTTTAATATATATATGTTTTTCTGCAAATTCTACCAATCCATGTTTTTTTTCCTTTATTTTTATCACCATAGCCAAGTTTAACCACAATATCTTTATCTTTCCAATTCTTTTTCCAATTCTAACATTAAAGTATTCCATAAAAACTTTAAAATATTTTGGAGTGATCAAACCATTTTGTATATCTATAGAAGAATCCTCTACTTCTACATCACAATGAGAACCTGTTGGGATATAAACCTGAATTATCTCTATTTGCTATTTTCAACTAAGTTGAATAATTAATCTTTTATTAAGTTGATCTAAACTCCAAAATATTGTTATTTCACTTTTTATTTATAATGAATTCCATTTTTCAAATCAAGTCTCTTAATAATTTTTTTGTTCTAATTTCACAAAATTCAACAATGCCCTATTCAGTATTTAACAGTTCTTCAAATTCACATATATCTTTCTTCACTTGAAAGTAATTTGCAATTATAGATAGCTAAATAAAAAGTTATCATTAAATTGCAATCTGGATCTGTAATCAGAACATTCTTAGTATTTTCATTTTGGACATCTGCTGCAATGCTCAATAACTACAGCATTCTGGGAATAACAGCCATAATTTAATTGTGGTCATGACTGTAAATATATAAAAAAAAATCATTGTCATATTCATTCTGCCCTCAAGAAAACTCAATATTTCAATTAAGAATTCAGGCAAATGAGAAGAGCATGATGTTTCTTGATTTTAAACTCAGAGGTAAAAAGCTCATCCATGTTCATTTACCATATGAATAATTACACAGGAATAACAGCTGCAACAAGAACATATGCAATGGATACAAGTAATTTGCCATGTTAGGGTAAGTATTCTAATTAAATTATATATTGTAAAAAATTTTGATTTGTATTTCAAATAAAAATGGAGATTACAATCAAGTAAGTGCTTTTCAACAGCAATGCAATGTGCTAATATAGGACTTTAATAGCTTAAATTATACAATATGGCAGTAAGAATAATAGTTTTTACCATTCGTTTCAGAAAAATAAAATGTAATTTTACAAATGAAGGTGCCAAAATCTCAGGAATTATGTTAATAACATTTAATTGTCTAATGCAATAAAAATAATATGCAATTTTGTGTATTATTATTTTACAGTACCATATACAAATAAAATATGGATTAATTTGAAAAAAATTTAACATTAAAAATACACATACATAAAAAGACAATTACAAGTTATCTTGCCCCTCCCACAATAAATAATTTTACTATCAGCAATTTTAAAATTTAAAGCACTTTTGCAAAAAAAATTTTTTTTTTTTTACAAAATGAAAGGATATCTATAAAAAAAAATACTAGTTCTAGGTATTCCCTTTATTTTGAGATACATTGTGTCAGTTGCAATGCACTATCATTTTTGTTTCACATGAATAAGAGTTTTGTGCCATGTCTATTAATTTTGTAAACATAATATTCACCATAATACAATAAAAAGGGAAAGGCTTCCTACAAAATAGATATTACATAAGCACAGATTTAATAATAAGTCAATTTTTTACTTTTACAGCTAAAACTCTATAAAGAGATGGAAAGGATTGTCTAAAAGAAAGCTGACATTAGTTTCAGAAATCATTGAACAGATATCATACCATTCTCATTTCAATTATTATTTAATATGTGAAAACTGCCACTTCAGATAAAACCATCTTCCAAGATGATAATATTCCAATTTATACAGCCAATACAATCACATATTCCTTTGAAAAATATACGATTGATGTCATATGTCTTTCATGACCTTTCCAGTTAATTTAAATATTCATAAGAATCTGTGGGCTATTTTTTTGCTACAAGTGAAGGATAAACATTTTCTACTGCTCTCTAGGAAATCTTGGTGCCTTTCTTTGAAAAATGGTTAACATTTCTGCAGACATTGTTATTTTATATAATTTTATTCTATAGGTGTAATATATATGCAAATACAAAAACTGTATTAAGAGCAAAGCTTTATTACCAATAAAAATACTAGTGCATAGCATGCATTCAACATATAATTATCATAAATGTAGCAATGCTTGTAACAGAGGTAGGGGAATAAGACCTGTTTAAAAGCCAACAAATTAGCATATTATGTGCATAGTGAATTAATTGGTTAGAGAAAGCAACTATTAGAAAGGGGAATGCAAGGTTCTTTCCTGTTGTTGGCATAATTGTCCTTGGAAATGTACCAAGTCTCCTTGACTTTTCGCTCAGCGTCATTGCATTCCGAGCAAACGGCATTGAAACATGCGGCTCAAATCTATAGCCAGAATTAATGAAATGCTCAGGGGAAAAAAAAACAGATTTAATGTCCGAATATGATTTGCCCTGTTATACATGTATTTATGCTGAACCAATCAGGTAGAGATTGGCCAGAGATTCACCATAATAAACAGAGAGGCAAGAAGAATATTGGTATTTGATTTTATATACAACTTGAGAATGAAGATCTGGTGGTAGTCTATATCCTTTGAATTATTGATTAATCAGATCAATTCTGTCTAACCGATTGGTTCAGCATAAATACACGTATAACCGGGCAAAATTCGAACACTTCATCTGTTTTTTCATGCATTTCACTAATTTCAGCTATCAATTTGAGCCCACGTTTCAATGTCGTTTGCTCAATATTGTTTGCTCGGAGCGCAATGACGCCAAGCGAAAGGAGAAAGAGGCTTGGGCATTTCCTATAACAATTATGCTATCAATAGAAAAGAATTTTGCGTTCCCCTTGGCTTGCTCTAAGAAATTAATGCATTATGCAAATAATATGCTAATTTGTTAACTTTAAACAAGGTCTTATTCTCCTATCTCTGTTACAAGCATTGCTACATCTATGATAATTATCTGTCAAAAGAATGCTAAGCAGTACAGTATTTTTATTGTTAATAAAGCTTTATTCTTAATAGTTTTTGTAATTGTATATATATTACATTCTTGGAGATAAAGCATTCATAAATTTTATCCATCCTATTAATGCTTGAATAGTTTCTGGTGCCATCCCTTGCATATAAATCTAATAACATTGATTTAACTTTTATAACTAGGCATTCAGATTTTAATTATTATTGCTTATACGTAAATATAAATCAAAAATGCTGTGATGAGCCTTGTCTAGTTGAAATAGCAGATTTAAAAACAGGCCAGCAATTTATAATGGTATTGGAATTGGTACTCTATATTGCTCAGGAATTTAAATCATTTTACAAATTTAAACATTAAAATATTTTAATTTTCAATAATCCCAAATTTTATAGCAAAAAAAGAAGCAGATGACAATTAAAATAGCAAATCGAATAATGTAATAATTAAAAAAACTGATTGCTTAGGAGATCTAAATTAAATTAACTATTCTCAGACAAAATATTTTTGTCATTACATCTTTATGAAATTCAGGATTTAACCATAAAAGACTTCAACACAGACTTTCAAGCTCCTTTCAGCTATTTGCTCTATCTAATAAACCTATACACATGACCACACATGTGAAAAAGATAAATGATCTCCAATATATGTATTCACGCTGAACCAGCACTCATCAATTAGTCCAGATCTCCCACATGTGTATTAGTTGTATGAGCTAGAGCAGATAGCTGAAGGAACTTGAAAGTCTTTGTTCAAAAGGATATAAATTACACTTGTATTCAATCAACTATTAGAAATTCAGAATTAATTCTTCCCCCCCCCCCTAAATCTGATAGAATTTATTTGAAGCTGAGAGCTATATTCCTTTGTCCAAAAATTGCAGTATCTGACTTAGTATTTTTGTAATGGTGATCCTTATTTGGCAATTTATTCACAAGATTTAACAAAAACTTTTAAAGATGATAAGCAAAAGCCTACAGCCACTTTCTGTTTTAATACTTATAAAAATATTCTTTGGTCTTACATTTGAAAACTAAATCACAAATTAGAAAATAATTCAATACCAAAACATTAAAACAAATCAATTACTATCCAGAAAACAAAGTCAATTTTAAGACCAAGTATTTCCTGAAGGATATAGCTGCTTGTTATGAATTTATTTGAGAGTAGAGAAACTTCATGATTATTAAATGCGATTTTGCTGATTTTAAAAATTTTATTACTACAAAATAAAAGATTGGATTATTTACAGATGATAATTCATTATACAAAATAAATTATTCTCCAATCTCTAAATAGAACAATTTTCATTTATATATCTTGGTCAAAATTAGAATGCGGCTGGAACATTTGGAAAATTTTTATAGGTAGTAGATGACACTTTTTTCTCCAAATAGTCAACCACCAGCAAAATCCATCAGCCAATTATTAGTTCGTAAAATTTTACTTATCTATTATTAGCTTAAGTGATGATTCCAGGTTCATATGGATTAAAGTATTATTCCGATTATAAAACAACAACAAAAATAAAATATGAAGTCACCTTTATCAATGATAAAAGGACATTTATTATGGGCGATACGATTTGTATTTAATATATTGAACATTAGATAGATGTTGACCGGTGTAAGTGACAATAAGCTGATAGAATCATGCTTTAATCTTTGCACACATACTCCTCAAACGGGGGAATCCAGTTTAACATTAAGTTTTAATGTGGACGCCAAATTGAGCAAAAAAAAACTTGAACCCACAATCAACACACTTAAAAATTTTTTAACCTGATAATGCTCCCAAAAATAAATGGAAAAGGAGAAATAGTGGACACTTCAAAAATAACCAATTTACGGATTTCAGGTCAATGAACTCTTAGGAGGGGATGTTCTTAAATTTAGCATTTCCTTCAATTATAAAAATAAAGATTTTAATAACTTTTTGTCAACAATTATTTTTTTTTTTTAATACATTGTACAGGCTTAAACCTGCATTTATTTGTAATTTTTATCGATTTTATTTTAGAACATTAAAACAATTTAAACTATCAACGGATTTATTGCATTTTTAAAAAAAGACGAACATCTATCTAAGTATGCAAAATTACATAATCAACAGTTCTTAAGAATTTTATAAATATTATTTCACTATTATAAAGCCTGCTACTCATGTACAATTGGGAAGGCTTATATTCTTAAACGTAATTAAAACAATAACTATGCTTTTTTTTTAAGCCAATAAACATCACATGACCACCACCTCTTTTTTGTTAAATCTAATTTTTTTTTTTACAAATGTATTTTTTAACCCAAAAGTATATATAAAGTACACGTAATTTCTATTTCTAATTTTTTTTTAAAAAAAAGGAGGCTTATTTATGAAATGTACCGCTAATGGCTTCTAGCCAATAGACTAAATTCGATTCTAACTAGTTTTGCATAGCTTTAGAGATTAGCCAATACCAAGCTCCATTTTAACAAATATAATTTAGCATGAAATAGTTTTGCAATAACGTACGCTTTAATTTTATCAATGAAACTTCTACATAAATAATCCAACTACTTTTATCAAACAAAAAAAATACTGATAAAAATATTGCAATTTAAAACCGAAAACAAAATAATAATAATAATAATAATGATTTTAGGTGAATTGGAGGAATAAAAAACAATGGAACACTTAACGTTCAAGTTTATTCACAGTCCTCAACAAGGCTTTCATCACAACAATCAATGCATTAAAAGTCTAACAGCAGTGGGTCATTTGTACTACCAGACATTTAAACAGAAATGTTTAGAAAATCCATAGCAACAAAGCACTACGTTCAATCACAAAATTATTAAAATCAAGAATTTCAATTTAAATAATCATTACAAATTACTAACACTTTAAGCAATTAAAAAAAAAAATGGGGTAGACTAATATTCATAAAATGTTTACAAGAAGTTGGGAGAATTCAAACATGATCATTTAATTATTTCATCAAAACGTATTAATATTTATTTTAATCAATACTTTAAGCCTTTTTATATCTATATTTATATAAATGCTTCAATAAAAAATAATAATGATGTGAATCTTAACATAAATACTGCTATTAAATTTCACAATCATAGTAAGCTTATCAAAACACAATAACATTTTCTCTAAAGTAAGTATAGGTTGACAAGACACATTTTCGAAGAAAAACTTGCATACTTACGAGTGGCGCCAGATTTTCAACTGAATGCATAAAACCTTTTAACTTATTAAGATTCAAAAGCACAACACTTTTGCTACGAATATTGTAAATATCTTTATCGATAATTAAAAATGATATATATATAAATGAGCATTTATTAGCCACATGGCTCCACTTACCCGATAAATTTATCTTCCGGCCAAGTACGGAGTCGTTTTGAAAACTTCAGCGGTATGCCCTTTAAATTGTCCAGTATTTTTCTAAGTTTCACAAATAATCCCAATTCACTCATCCATCCTTTGTTAAATATTTCCTTAAACTTTGATTAAAGCACAAAATAAGTCAGTTGATTTCCAGACTTGTTAATTTTACTATGCAAATTTACCCCGCATAGCCATTTTCCAAAAAAACGAACATTGTCACCAAAATGGCGTGCCCTTTATCTTTCGCTCGTACGGGGTCTACAAGTTAAATTACAGGGACAGATAAACAATTTGTTTACTGTAAACAATCACAATATCGATAAGCTGTGATGATTGGATAATTTAGTTGTATACATCTCTCCTTATCAACCAATCAAAAAAGCTCTGTTTAGCTATATAACGTTACTATAGTTACAGCCAAAGTGTTGATGATGACCTCAGAGTCCAGTAAACATATGTTTATGTATTATGTTTATTCAATACCGGGTTTGTTTTTATTTACCTTGAGATTATTACGTGACATCACTAAAGAAGAAGATGCTGATTGGTCGATCAACGATTTCGGAAGAGAAAGCTCTGAGTGCCCTTTATTCCAGTAATTGACATTTTTTTGTGTGCGTGTGTGTATTTGAGGGGGAGAGGGAAGGATATATTAAAGTTGCAAAGATAATAACTACCGCCATAAAGGATTGCACCTTAAAGTAAAAAAATGAATTGACTGAAAAAAAAACTTCTTTCTAAATTTTACCAAAATTTTTTGAAAGATTAAAAATATAATAATAATGACAAATTACTGTGCATGAAACAACAGCTCTTGAGAATTTATCTTGGAATTTTAAATGAAATTTTATTAACGATCTGTGGTCTGCTATTTTTTTTTTCAACAACCGAAAAAAGTTTACCATTTAAAGATTCCATATATATAAAATGAGTATAAAGTAATGTTTTATCTTAGAATATTATCTAGGTAAATCAAATTTGTTTATTATTGCAAGATAAATTATAAATAAGAATTTAAAAAAAATTTCAGTTAGTTAGCTACCATCTTGTGAATGAATTATGAATGTTCTATATTAGGCAAATTTGAGACTGTCTTATACTATCTTTGTCAGGATGTTTAAATATTATTTATTCAAAGCCAAGTCTATAATAACAAAAAATAAAATAAAAGTTTATATTTAAGAACTGTAAATGATAATTGACAAAACTCAGTGTCTACTTTAATTAAATACTCAAAGTTTAAAAAAGTATATAAATTGGCTAAACTTGGTTGTCTATAAATTGCTTACCTTAAAATATTGTGTATTATTACACCCTGTGAAAAACTGACAATCTGATAATAAAATTGATGAACAAAAATTAAAAAAACAAAAATAATTTTATCATATGTAGCAGTATATTTCCCATGCCTGATCAATCCACATTAACTGGGACTATTATTCTCTAACTAATAATAACTAGATATCCATTTGTTGACCAAGAATTGAATGGCTGCTGGATGAATTGTGGATCGATTGTGTGAAAGAGGAATTCTAAATTTATATGAATGCTGTTTTAAGTATGTTAACATTGAAGAGTTCTAGATTAAACAATAGAAAATAAAGATTTTGTTTTTAATTCAAGCATATCAGCAACTATGCATCAGCCTAAAAGTCACTGTAGATACATTTTGAAGCATCCACTTCACTTTTTCAATTGAATAAGACACACATAGCATGTTATAATTTAATTTCATATACACTTTTTTTGTGTAATAATGTGTAAACTTTTTCACCTTTATTATAAGTTATTGAAGCACTTAGAACTTACAATTTAATGAGATTTATTTATATAGCGCTATGTTTTAATCTGTAACAATCATTAGCAATCATTTCACTACACATGCAGTATATAGATTTAAACACTTTTAAGGAATATGCTCTTATAAAACTGATATTATTAAAAAGTATTTGTGTACTATGGTAATAAATTTAAGTTAAAAAAATTAAATAAATCTTTCAAACATTATAATAATACATTATTTGCAAATAATAATATTAATAATAATAAATAAAAGATTGTGCTGTATAACAGCAACAAATAAGATAAAAATAAAATTATTATACTTCTCACCTGTTTCCCTTAATAAGAGCAGTTTCTCTTTTTGTAATATAAGACATCAAAAATAACTTTTTCATGCTTGATTTTTTTATAATAATAAGATATAAGATAGTAATAAGATTCTCTGGACCATTCAGCAATAGGGTATTAGTAGTACACTGCTCACTATTGCTATTATTTCCTTCATTTGGAAAAAAAAAATCTTTTTGAAAACAATTAGTTTTTTTCAATAGAAAATATGTTCTATAATCTAATTCCTTAAGGTCAGCAACTGACTTCAAAATTGATAATGAAACAGTTGTAATTAATAGATTTTATATCAAATCTTTCAACAAAGATTTCAACCAATAATCAAGAGATCTGTTACAGACTAGCACTGAGCTGAGTTGGAAAAAAAAGAAAATTGGAAAATATTTTTTAATATAAAGACATATCTTTTGAAAATGAAGACTAAAAAAGTTCAAGTTGTGACATTTTTTTATGACTCTCTATGGATGTGTAAGTTGGACACCATCAAAGTTGCTTAGGAAATAATATGAACTTCAGGCATCAAAGTAACGGATTCAGATTTTATCTCAGCATCTTTGGCTTCAATTCCAACACTACCACTGCTGCCTTTAAACTGAGATGCTGATAAAATTTGACAATCTCATGGATTTAAACTATCATTTGAAGTTAAATGCCCAAATTGAAATTGTCCTAAAAATATATATATAATGCTTGAAACAGTTGTTTGTGAAAAAGGAGAATAATCAGAAATGAGGTAAATGAATCCTATGATCAAATATGATTATATGGAGCTAATTTTGATTTGATAGTAATAATTCCTCAGGATCATTAAACATGTAATTTTTCTTTTAAATTAGACATACTGATTTTGAAGATTTTATATCATATATAGAAAATAACATTTGCAAAAAAAAAAAGAAGGCAAAATTAAATATATTTTGATTGAAAAATGTGCTTAGAAAACTACAATTAGAATTTGTTCGAGAGAATTCAAGCTTTCAACTAAATGGAAGAACAAAACAATTTAGATAATAATTATATGAAATGCATACATACAAACATGAAAAATAGAATAAATAAATGAATTAGTTAGTATGACATATGTGTGACAATTATATACAACATGTATATGAATCTTTAAAAATTACTCTTACTGTTACTTTACTTTAAACACATGGAGTAATTTAGAATTGTATGTGTGCTAATTAAACAATTGTTATTTGAAATAATTGTTTGTGGAAGAATACAGCATTTGTAAATTAAGTTAATCTAACCTACATAAAAGTATGTAAAGTTTTTTTAAATAAAGGCAGTTTATATGTATGTTCTATTTTCTGTTCAAAGATAAGTTTAGAATTTACAGAATAAAATATTGTATATATATAAAAGCATTGCAATATAATGATAATGCATCTTCCTGTCGTAATCCATTACCTGAATTCAAATCCGCTAAAACTTTTTTTTTTCTCATTTTCCAATCAGATTAATAATTTTTCTTTTAGAAATTAGACCATAGTCAATTGAATTAGCTATCCAATACTGGTTAGAAAATAGGTATTTAACTAATCTTAGTGAGAAGTTAATGATGGAAAACCTTTCAAGCTACCCCTATCCAGAAATTGTCAATCCTGGTAGGCAATACCATCTTGATTTCTGAAAAACTGTTGAAAAGATCTCTACCATAAGGTATAATTTTAATAAGCATCTAAATAAATTAAAGCTTTTAAGTAGGTAACATTGAGAATAGAATCTTTTTCACTGAATGCACATCCCATAATAATAATAATTCATAAGTCAGTTCTTATACAGTCGTTTTAATAAATTTGTAAATAATGCCTATTTTCTCATATCAATGTCATTTTATTAGTTAAATAAAAATTGTTCAAGTGGTCCATTTAATCATTCATTGTTATATGGTAGATAGATCAAAGATTGGTATTCAAAAGAGATAAAATTTTATGCCAGCATTTGTAAAGTGTTAATCAAGTATCAAGTATATTTTATCTAAATGATAAGTTGATGATATGAGAAAGTGGGTTTTATTTACAAGTTTATTAAAATGGCACTATAGAATTTGCTTTGTAAATTATTATTAAATGTAGATTCAGGTTTAGTTGCTCCATGAATAAAATTATCTCTATATATATATGTTCTTACATAATATGGGGAAAACATCCATACTGTCTGCTTTTCTAAATACCATGGAACAATCATAGTGCATATATTAATGCAGTTCATTCTTTGTGGCAAATAAATTATTGTTTCATAAGGGATAGTAAAATGGGCACAAAAAATTAGAGTAAGCTTTGAAATAAACTGCTAAAACAGTAAATAATTTCAAACTTAAAAATTTTTAAAGTCAAATTTGCAATTTGTATATACACACATACAAAATAAAAAGAATTAAAAAATCTTTATTGTTAAAAATTTGTGATTCTGAAGCAATTAACTTATTTAAAAGTTTTTTAATATTAAGAGGGTGTGGGATGTAAGTGGAATTGTGGATAATATTTAGTATAAATTTGTTATTTTCTAATCCTTTACACTTGAGAAGTCTGCTTGTAGCAGTAAAACCATTGATTGCATTTTAGAGTTTATTTTCTTTGGCTAATCTGGTTGAGTTGTGAATGTGGCATAATTCTGATTATAAATATATTGTAACCCAAACAAAGCATTGTCAGCTAGCTGAACAATCAGAGGCTACACAAACAAACATCATATAACATGGATTTTTTAAACACCAGAGTACTAGTCTTCTTGTAGACAATACCACAGCTAAATGTAATTATTAAAATACAAGGTTCTTTTATAATTCTGATATCTTAATTCTGAAATATTGTATTTATCTCTTGCATTATTTAAAAGCTTATTTTTTTAAATTAAAAACTACTTGACTGTATCCAATTTTTAAAATACACTTTTAATAAATCTTTTTAACTTTCAATATTTCAGATGCATGACCCAAATACTCACACATATACATGCACATTAAATATAACCATTTTTTATGCAATGAAAATAAATTAGTTATTGACTAATATTTAAAATTAATTTAAAAATTAATACTAATTTCAGTCAATTATACTTCCTACTTTTAAACTCTAATTTTAAATACTCTCATATAAATTGATATTTAATAAACCATAAATATTCCTCTTAAACTATTTATTTAAAAAATCAACAATTAAAAATCCTAACAAAGTTAAGTAATTTCAGACAGCATAAACGTTATTTATTACATCTATTTGAAACATATTAAGTGCTAGATTAACTAACTCTTCTTCAGTTTAAAAATATTAATTTTATTTTTTAAATAAATATTAACCTAAGATAATTTTTTTATAACTTCTAACTAACTAGGTTAATTGAATTACTTTAGCTTATATTATTGAAACATATAATTTAAGATTTTTTTTATAATACAGATGAAGAAATTTACTTACAATAATCTTATTAAAAATTTTAATGCTTTAGAACATATCTAACTCATAGGGTTAAATATGTGATTACATTTTACTCCCTCCATACAGTAACAAGTTTCTTTAAACACATTATCCTAGCAAGCACACAAATTTTTGTCATTAATTTTTATCTAACAATTACATTCTTCTTATTAGTTATTTCATCTTTTTCATTAGCCAATTCTAGCTATACTTTCTGTGACATTATTAAACAAATTAATTTTTAACACTGGAAGGCAGCAAAAACTTTTTACATTAGTTCCACTGATGGGACACGTTTTTAGCTGTGTGCATTATATGTACTATTCACTATTTTTTTATGAATTAACCTCTGATTATATAGGACTTTCCCATAGATACTACTTTCAGTTTGCAACTGATTTTACTACCTGTCAACAGCATTGTAATAACAATAAATGATTCAAATGAGATAATCTTAGCATCAAAGAACAACATTTTACTTATATCAAACTGATTAAATAATAAATTATTTTCAACATCAGTTTTTATTTTATGTTTAATTTTAGTATCAAATAACACTATCTTATTAACATCAAATTAGTTAAATAAGAAATGCTTCTTAAAAATAGTTTTCATTTTGCATTTGATTTCTCATTCTGCTAAGAACTTCTTATTAATATCAAAGAAATTAAATTAAATAAACTTTAGGAATAAGGTTTATTTTGCAATTAATCTTTCCAATAATTGATAATTTTCTATTAACCTTAAATAAGCAAACAAAAAATGAATTTTTCAGAATTATTTATTTTACAATTAATTTTTCTAATGACTGATAATTTTCTATCATCATTAACTAAAATAAACTAGATTTTTTTGAAAGGACTTTCATTTTGCAATGAATTTTTCTATTTATTAATAATTTTCTATTAACATTAAACAAGTCAAACAAAATAGACTTTTTAGAACATTCACCTTACAGTTCATTTTTTATATTTTCTGACAATTTTTTATTAACTTGACACTGATTAAATACAATAGATTTATTTGAAAAAACATTTTGCAATTAATTTTTGCATCTACTTATAATTTTGTATCAACATGAATGAAATTAATCAAATACAATATTTTTCCCAATAAGTTTTCATATTGCAATTAATTTTTGCATATGAAACTATTTTAGCTACAATAGGTTGATTAATTAACTTCCTTATATTTCTCAAGTTTAAATTTAAAACCATTGAAGTTGTCTAACATACAATTCTTCCTCATTATCCAGTTTTATCTTCAAATTGAACTTAAATGCTCTTATTTTTACCTCTTAATATTTTCTCAACATCACTTTCTATTTTGATACAGGCTTTTCTAAATACTTTTATATCTAATTAAAATCTACTCAAAATTTCTGTTAGTTTAATTTCAATGTCTTTATACTCTGTCTCACTTAGGTATCAATTCATTTGATACTGTGCAAAATCTTTCTAATATCTATTCTTTCTTTATTCATATTTTTAAATTTGCATTTTTGTCTTTCTGATATATCTTCGTATTCTTCTGCTCTGTACCTTATTAATTTATTTTTCCGCTCAACTTTAAAATTGTTTCCTAATTTCTCTACTTGCTTATAATTCATCTCACAATTGAAATTTATAATTAGTGTCTTTAAATACTTCTTTCTGCATGCTTTCTCTTATACATTCTATCTTCTTAAAATTCTCTTCTATTAACTTTTTTACTCAATCAAATGTGATTGGATCTTATCAGCACAATTTTCAAATTCTAACTTTACATTTTCTTGAATTTTTTCAACTTTAATTTGTATCACTGTTTGGAATTAATCTATCTCACTTGATTTCTGATTATTTTGAGACACTTCTGCCTTATTTAATTTCCTAGATCAGCTCTCATATTATGCTCTTAATTTTTCTATCCATTTTTTTTCTCTAGTTTGATTATCATCTTTATGTCATAATCTCCCATATACTTCTTTCATTCCAGCTATCATTTTGGTTGATTGACTATTAATTTTAGATTATAACCTTTGTAATATTAATAACAAATTGGGAGCTTGAATAACAAGAGGGGATTACATTTTAAATATCCACTCAAATTCTTAATTTCTCCTAAATTCCTCTTTTTTTTTAACAAAATAATATCAAATTTTACCCAAAACTTTTTTAAAATAATGTTTCCAATAATTAATATACAAATAAGTTGCTACAACCACCACCAAACAACTTCAAATAATTTATATAGCTAGTTTACATACCCAAATCAACCTTTTGGACCCCCCAGATAAATAATGATATATCCTTACATCCTTAAACTCATAACTTAATAAATAATAAATATAAAACTAAAGCAATATTAATACTATAATATTAACTGATACATTGACATTATAACCAGAAAATCTATGAATGATTCTTTCCTTTAAAATTGACTGTAATATTAAAATAATGGTAAACATTTATCAGTTTATTAATAATATGTATCATTAAAAAGTACAGGTCACATAAGTATAATGCAAGGTTTAATTAACATAATTGAAAGATTAACACCTGTAAAACTAGATTCATGGGCATAAAAAAATTTTTAAAAATTTTGATATTTTGAAACTAAAATTTCTATTACTATTACAACTGAACTATAATTCTAATAGTCACATTGTCCATATGCCAAAAACTCTTTGTAACTTAGCAATCAATCAGTGCTTTATGACTGATCCAAAGCCTCATGTTGGGTGCCAAAAATCCAAACCATGTAACCCAAACAAAGTGTCAGCTAGCTGAACAATCAGAGTTTACACAAATAGGCACCATATAACATGGATTTTTTAAACACCAGAGTATGAGTCCTCTTGTAGATAATGCAACTAAATATAATTATTAAAATACAAAGTTCTTTTATCATTCAAGATATCTTAATTCTAGAAATATTTTATTTATCTCAAATATAAGTTCTTTTGCAAGTATAAAATATCTTGATCTCAGGGTTCAAATTCAGAATAAAATACACTTGGAACAAAATGTTAATGGTAATACTTTAACTTCTTAACAAAAATATAATGGTTATTATTTAAGCTAGATATGGAACATTTGACATTTTTCTAAATTTATTTTAGAACTTAATATTTTAAGAAAGTAGAAATGAAATTACATAATAACAGAGTACTCAAATACTTAAATAATATATAATTGGTAACTGGAAAAACATTTCTAAATACTTTACAATTATTTAAATATAACTATTTCACTTCTACTGATTATAAAATACAGAATCCTTATATTTTCTGATGGAAATTTGAATAAGCAATATCAAAATAATGTAGAAGGCAGTAAGGGCATGTTTTATGCTGCCAACTACACAACAAATGCATTTGAAATGAGATAAATAATATAACATTTATATTTTAAGAATTAAGGTAAAATAATTATTAAGCAAAATAAATGTATAAACACCATGTGACCATTGAAATGTATTTTTTTAAAAATAATTATTAATGCAAACTTTATTAAAGATTTTCTGATAAATAGATGTGCTTATGTAATGATGTTATAATGGCAATGAAACAAAAATGTATTTAATTAATAAAGTATTTATTTACAACATATAATAATTGATATAATAAAAATATTTATTTGTAATAATTATTTTTTTTAATCTATTATCTATTACAAAAATTAACAACTTTATACATTGGTGTATCTGTCTTAAAACCATATCTACAATTTTATCATATAAATTATACTCATTACCCAATACTCTTATTTATCAAAAACAATCTTTATTTCCAATCAATACTCATAAAATAAAACAATATATCTATATTCCTTTGTCAAGCTACTAGGAGATAGTATACACTTTCTTAATCAAAAACAGTAATAAATATGAGTGTGGAGATGCTTAATAAATATTAATATGATAGCAACAAATATGCAATCTAAGACCTTTTTAACATTACCGATGCCTATGTTGGAGTGAGGAAATAACTGCTTGATACTAAGAACATACTTTAAGTCAAAATATTATAGTGGAGCTAATAATGAATTGTAAAGCTGAACATGCCTGTGGATATACACCAAAATATACTCTAATACTAAAATTCTAGGCATAGTGGATAAGAGGAATATAAGTTAGCATAAATACGATCGAATACTCAGTATTGTGTCAGGTGGTGCTGATGAATGAACAAGCCACACTCTTTCATGGAGGAGCTAAATACACATAAAAGTAATATAATATCCACTTAAAATTGCCTCAAAATAATACTAATAATAAAAGGCATGGAGCTAATAATAATAATAATAAACATATGAATAGTTTTTCATCTCACACATACAAAAGGTATATAATTCATGAACTCAGTTTAAGATTATATGTATACTAACAAGTTATTATTGTATAATGGTGACAACACTTTATGTATAAATTATTTAAAATTCTCACATACATACTGATATTTATATTACTTTCATTCATAAATACTTTTCATAAATATACATAAATATACCTCTGGGTACAATAATTTATATAATTTTAAATCATTTAGAAAACTCTGAAATAATACCATTATCCCATAAATAATTTATTCTACTATATATTTTAAACCTTCCATCTTGTGAATGCCGTTTTTACAAACATATTTATAATATCATAATTAATAATAATCCTAATATAATATATAAGCTATGGCAATAATAATTTTAAAAGTAAATATATATATACACACTAACTATAATACCATTTTTAGAGCTTAACAGTTTTTTTTTTTATTTTTATAAGGAAAACTATGTTCTCTTCTTGAAGTGATATATGAACATGTACACAGTTTTTAATTAAGATAGAACAGGAACATATATACACAGAAAGGAAAACTATCTCTTCTGTCCTTTTGGTTTTTTTTTTGAAGTGATATATAAACACATACAGTTTTTAATTAAGATAGAGTAGATACATATATACACAGAAATATTTTGAGAAAAAGTTTTCAATAATTTCACAAATGTAAAATAACGAGCTGATGGCAAATAATTCTAATAGCAAACAGTTTCTTTCCAAACATGTTTTTAATGGCAATGAAAATCAGAGGAGCAACAAACAGAGTCTTAATTCTTTATTTAAAATTGCTCTTTATGAAGTTTTATTATTTTAAGTTAACTTCTGTAAACTTAAATTATATTCATTTCTTTTTTAAATATAATAATATGTTTAAAACAATCAGCAATTTTTAAAAAATCAAATAAATAAATGAATAAGTGAACTTTTTTATTTTGTTTGTTAATCTTAGAATATTAGACAAGTTAACCCATGGTTTATTTTCAAATTACGGTTTTAAAATTCGCTTTATATTTTTATAGAATTGTTTGATAACATTCATCAGAATATTTTTATTATAACCTATATTATATAGATCACTTACATATTCATCTATGATGGTTTTTCTGTCTGCTTCATATTTTCAAAGTGTTAAATAAATGCTTTGAATCCTGCTAATTTGTGAGCCATTGGCATTTTAGATTGTGGAAGGATAGTGCCTTTAATTTCAAGTGCTTTTACTACCATTTTATAATCCAATCTATTTTCATTTATTTTCATATTCAATAGTCCATAAGGCTGATTCTTTCACCAAGTAATTCCCACATCTGAATAATAGTTTGTTTGGGAACATATACTAGAATATCGTCAACATATTGTTTATATAAAACACACTGATTTTTTTCCATGAATGAAAGTATAATTTTGTCTTCCATATTAGCCAGGGTACATCTGCATATGATGCTGCTAATAGGCAGTTCAATTTGCCATGTGCTTTCCATTCTGTAAAACTCATTGTTATATTTTGCCATATCTTTATCAATCCAGTTGAACACATCTACAGTAAAAGTGCATTATTGAGAGTTGTAGCCACTATTCTCGGGTAGATTTTTTTATAATATTAATAAACAGCCTCTGCTGCACCTCCATGGCACAGCACCATATAGCTCAGAGATATCTAGTGGGGGTAAACTTATAATCTAATTTTAATATGTGTGCTGCCTATGGATTGTACTATAATTTAATAGTATATTTACCAAAACCAAACAGGCATTTTAACCATTTTGCTATGGTACTTGTAGCCTGTAATAGTATGCACCTCCAAAGTCTACCATTAAATGTTGTGGATAGTTCTCTTTTTGCAGTTTTATTTTAGAGAACATCCATGGAGATATTGCAGCAGATGGATATATTTTTAAAATCTCTACTCTACTGTAAGCTTTATTGCAGTGCTTTCATAGTATGGAGGTTACAAAGATGTCTTTTGTGGCTTTTATATTATATGAGTCCATTTTTTTTTAAATGTAATTTCTTGGTTTGTTATGCTGTTTTTTGTATATATTCATTTATAATCATTAGCATAAAGAGGTTGCCTTTATCCCCTTTTAAACACTTGAACTTGTTCTTGTGTATAAACCTTTTACAGCTAATTATATTTTTATTCCAACTCATATTGTCAGGTTTATCCAGAATGAATTATAATGTAGTATATTTACAGTGTAAATAAAGCAGTCTCAGTAATGAATTTGAGAAAGCTATGATTATAATGAACTTCATCATAATGCACTTAGCATGGGATTATAAAGAAAAAAGAACCACTTCGATGTGCAGATGAATGAACGTTCACAAATTTAAATTACAAATACAAATAACAAAGGGAAAAATCAATATTGTATATATATCATAATACCACAAATAAACCTTAGTAATTTTTAAATAACTCACATAATAGTGAATTTATCAGTTAAGAGTTTTGTTGGTTTATTTGCAGAATAGCTATTAAGGACATAATAGCAATGCTGAAGAGAAAGCAATGTATATAACAACTATGCAAAATTAAAAAACTAGACAGATTGCTTTGGAAAAGAATATTTTAAATATCCCTGAATACTTGGAAATTGTTTGAACTGAATTGCTAGTTTAGTAAAGAAATTATTAAAGCTCATTATAAGAAGAATAATTTATGAAAATTCTATATTAATAATTTTATTAATTTTGCAATATGATATAAACAAATTTATAAATGAAATAAAATTATAAAGTTTAGAAAAATATTAAAATAAAATTTTAAAATAATAAAAAAAAAAAATTACACAAAAGCAGCTGTTGTTAAGCGTATGTTAAAAATTAAATTACAGCATCTTCTTTAATTAAACAATTATTTTAGGCAAAATTATGTCATTAGAAAAAATTATATAAAGAGAGATCTTCCTTCATATTTAAATACTATGAACAGAGAAATCAATAAAATTTAATTTTTTTCTCAAATGGAAAAACAGTTTTTGGAATAAATAGTCATGAATATAACTTATCACACACAACATTTTAACAATCACTAACTTTCTTTGGGTTTACATATCATCTTCAAAACTATTTTTCAAAATTCTTAATAAAACATTGAATGATTTATATCTTTCCCAAAGCAAGAAATTTTTTTTCATCAAAGATATATACTTATACAATTGAAAATTAATCTAAAAAAAATATGACACTTTTTTAAATTGTTAAATAGAAGAGATATACTTTAGATTAAAATATATTTAAAATTATTTTCTTTCTGCACATAGAGATAACTATGTTTATATACAGGAGGTAATCTTGCTAATCATTCACTATTGGTCAGTAAATTGGTATCCAGCTATTTTTAGCTAGAGAGTAAGGAAAGATGAAAGTCAGCTTAACCCTCATCATTGATTATTGATATATCCATTTCTCTATAGGGAAGAAGACTGTTAGATACATCTTTGCCTTGATATTTGCTACTTAAAAGTTGCCTTACCTTACATATGATTTGATACATAAAACCTTTAGTTATATAAACATTTAAAATGTAACAATTTTAATTATGCCATTTAACAGTAAAATGTTGGCTTTCAAGATATAATAATTTCAGGATGATAAAATAAATTTTATTATAAAATGACTTAATTTTACTTATTTCTTTTAGATCTTTAAAAACTTTTTTTTTTTTAATTTTGTTCAGAAATTTGGGGGTTGAAAAATAAAGTTTGGGTGCATTTTTGTTAATAAAATTGTACAATAATTTATAAACCAATTAAACATAAATCTTAAGATTTGCCCATACATAAATGTTTGGGTCGAAAGGATGGTTGAATTCATTCCATATTTTCTAAAAAACTATATCTTGTGTCTGGAAAAGTGAGAGTATTCATTTATAATTTATCTTTAAACCAAATGTGCATTGGCTTAATCGCTAATATCACTATTACAGTATAAAAACATAGCGCTATATAAAATAATATCTCATTATAAATCTTATCTGTAATATTTAATCAGTGGTATGTTATATAAATTGGTCCTTGATAGAAGTTACTATGACATTCAGTATTCTGTATATAAGTCATTGATTAATTATAAATAAATTCATACTTATGTCATGGAAATAGAAACATACACATATATTTTATCCGTATTTAAATACATAATTATATATAGTTAGAACATCTACCACAGATAATAGGAAACTTGATCAAATATTAAGTTAAAATATCAGATAATATATTAATTGTATTATCTTAAATGTACTAATAACTTTGCATTTCACTACATATACTTTAAACACATTAAGTAAAAACGCATATCTTTATTTCATGTGATTAAAGTATATGTAAAGGAATGGAAAGTATATTGAAGTTATTGGACATGGAAAACATAGAATGGAGTTACATTAATTGCATCTCGTGGTTATATAATAATAACATACTTTATTAATCTTTAATTAATGTCTAAATGATCAGTCATAGTCATTATGGTATTTATTTGAGAAGAATGGTATTACGGTTGTGAGTGCAGGAAGTGTGGTACTTTTAGGTCAAATCATAATAATTTAATTTTAATATATACTAGAAATATAAGTACTCTACATTCTACATATGATATAACAATACAGTAACTTTACAATAAAAAAATATATTAAAATGTATTAGTTAGTTGTTTTTTTTTAGTTTCTTGAATTAACATTAACTCCAGCTTTTTAATAATCTAAATGCCTCCCCTCTCTCCTCATGCTTTTTTTTTGGAGTGCAATCTCTTATTCTGGCATTATATCCTTTTTTTTTTTGTATCAATCGTTTACTTTCTCTGGTCTGATAAAAAAAATATATTTCTTCCCATAATTTTTCAAATTGTTGTTGTTTTTCGTCACCTAAATTAGAATTCTGGTGCAATATTCTTTCACAGGACTTTTTTTAAAATTTGAAATGATAAATATTATTAATATATACGCACATACATATGTATTAAAATTACTTTGCTAATTATTAAATAATGAGTTGGAGGGTGGAAAAGAATGAAGCCTGTCTATTAAAGGTTGAAGATTTGCTATCTTAATATAAATTGAGCAATGATTATATATGTGTGTAGGAAATGATGATCTTGACCAAATGATGAATGCTGGTTCAGCACGAAATACACACATTGGTGATCATTTATCTTCTTTACATGTATGTGGCCATGTGTAAAGTAGATAGTTGTATTGAGTTTGAAAGTTTGAGTTCAAATCTCTTCTATAATGTTTCGTAAATAATAAACATATCACATGATCACCATCTCTATACTAGCATATAATTGTTGTAAACAAAAGCAAAACTCTCCATACAGTAGTGCCACCCTGTGCCAAACAGAGTAATCAATGGATGCCAGAAGGCTTGTGCAATAAAATCCCTATCTAGTGTCTACTCATCCAATATCCCCAGACTAGTTTCTGGCTTGTGGCCATCATCAGTGAGGAGCCTTGGATCTGATGGCCACAAGCCAGAAACTAGTCTGGAGATATTGGATGAGTAGGCACTAGATAGGGATTTTATGCACAAGCCTGCTCTCAGATCCAAGACTCCTCACTGATGATGGCCACAAGCCAGAAACTAGTCTGGGGATATTGGATGAGTAGGCACTAGATAGGGATTTTATGGACAAGCCTTCTGGCATCCATTGATTACTCTGTTTGGCATATGGTGGCACTACTGTATGGAGAGTTTTGCCTTTGTTTAATAAACATATGTTTTTATATATAATCTTATAATTTTTCCTAAATATTTTTATGATTCCATTGCTAATAATTTCCTTTCAAATTTTTTTTTATATATCTAAAATTTTACTCAGGAATATAAAAATAGTTAATTGAACTTTAAAGTCAACAAAAACTGCTCTACTCACAAACTCTCTCTCTTTTTAACTATCATGCTTTAATTGCTTTAAATTAAAATACTACTTTTTGTATGATTGAATCACTTGGTGCTATTACTTAACTTGAAGCAAATATCAATAAAAAGAATTCTAAATATAAATTATAATTAGTATTAATCCTGGTTATTTAATACATAGTTGCACTGAGATATAAAATATTATATATCTACATACCATTTTTATATATTTACATAGTTTTTTTTTTTTGCAAATAATAATTGTCGAACATTTGGAATTATTAAATTTGAGTTATATTTTACATATATTTTAGTGAATAATCATTAAATTGTTCTATTTATAATTTTAGTACATTCCCAGTACTATCATTTATTTTCTCAGGTGCCCTGAAAAATGATGGATTGAGAATTCCTTGTACTGACTTTGTAATAAGAATTATTTAAATACTATACTAAAAACATAGAAAATGTATTTTAAAAAGTACCTCATTATATTCCTTCTTTTTATTACTTATTATTTTTCAGAAAAAATAAATAAATTATTAATTACCAGATTTGAGTTGAGAAATTTTAGCGAAATAGAAAGTCAACACAGCTTTATAGAGATATATCAGTGCTCTTTCACATAGTCAAAGAAATAAATGAATAAATAAATGAGTAAAATAAATGTGTTTGATTAATTAGAGGTATATGTTTCCAAACACACAAAATATTTTTGAAAAGTCAAATAGTCTTTTTATTTCAATAAATGAAACAAAATAGTGAAGCATTAAAATCAATTTCTGTTATAAGTTCACTAGGCTATTTGAAAAAATAAGAAAAGAAATTGCCCACCCTAATAGAAAGTAAACAGAAGGATCCTTTACAGAAGTTTAATTTTTAAGTATAAGCTATGTCAATTCAAATTGTAAATATTAAATAGATAAGGTCAAAGATTCAATTTATTATAACAATTTTTAAAAGTTTGCTCAAATCAAATTGACAGTAAATTTCTCCAACATGTAGATTGCTGCTCTGAGTGTGTGTGATATTTTTTTTTTACGAAAACAGGAATTAACTAAATTATTAAAGGTAATTTCAGGTTAAATTAGAGATATCCAAAATTATTTTTGAAATATATTTATAGTTAACAATAAGCAGAGAGGAGTTTGCTATTAACTGAAAGGAGGCCCTTTGATTTTTCTTGGAGGAAGATTGCAAGAATTAGAAGAACTGTCTTATATTAAATGGGACTTTGTTGGACTTTGTGAAGTTAGAAGAAAAGGTGAAGAAACAATTGATTTAAAAAGTGGACATATACTCTATTATAAAGGCACACATATTGGAAATACAAGTGGAGTAGGATTCATTATAAATAAAAAGTGGAAGAACAATATTGTGGAGATTGATGGTGTATCGAACAGAGTGGCAAGATTAGTTATACAACTTAATAGCAGATACCAAATGCAGATAATTCAGGTTTATGCCCCAACAAGTTCTCATAGTGATAAAGTAGTAGAAAATTTTTATATAGATGTACAAATGCCATATTTTAAAATTGTTATGGGAGACTTTAATGCTAAAATTGGTAAACAAATGAAAGATAAACGTGCTGTAGGTAATTTTAGTTATGGTAAGAGAAATGAGAGAGGATATAGACTTATGGAATTTGTGGACAAAGAAAAACTTTATATTATGAACTCTTTTTTTTTTGACAAAAATGTTAAAAGGAAATGGACATGGAAGCATCCAAATGAAGGTACAGCAGAATTGGATTATATTTTGACTAACAGAAAATACATATTTCAAGATTGTAATGTTCTTAATAAATTTGATACAGGAAGTGATCATCAATTAGTAAGATGTTAATGCAAAACTATAGAGTCAAAAATTATTAAGAAAAACAATATTTACAGTTGATATTCCTAATCTTCAGAAACATTTTAAGAAATTTAAATTATAACTTTCAAATCAGTCTCAAGTATTAGTAGATGGATTTTTAAACATGATTCAGACTTGAATGAAATTAATAAGAAAATAACTGATACACTTTTAAAAACTGCAACAAAGATAGTTGATATAAAAAAGCAGCAATTGACCAATACAATTTCTACTGAGACTAGAGAATTTATGAAGAAAAGAAGGAATATGAAGATATACAAAAATGATGCATTAAAAAGGAAATTTTGTAAAATAGTGCAGAAAAAAGTTGAAAATGATATAAGAAAGTATAACTGTGAACTGACAAGGAAAGCTGTAGAAGAGAATAATATTTTGGTATTGATAAGAAATTTATATCTGCAATAAGAAAAAAGCTGCAATTATTTCTACAAAGAGAGATGACATCATGAAATGGGTAAAAGACTTCTATCAAGAATTATATAGTAATAAAGAACAAGTACCTCCTATATCTATTATATCTTCTGAATTGCTCAGAATTTTAAATGAAGGAGACATGCAATTAAATTTATGAAAAAAAAAAAAAAAGGCTCCAAGTAATGATGGAATTATAATTGATATATTAAAAGAATCAGGTGAAGAAATAAATTTTATTTTAGCAAAGTTCTATACCAAATTCTAAATGATAAAGATGTACTAGATGATTGGAATGGTGGTCATGTGATGATTGGAAGAATGCAGTATTAATATTAATATTTAAAAAAGATGATAAAGAATATATTAGAAATTACAGACCTATCAGCCTTTTATCAGTTTTATACAAAATTTTTAACAAGGTAATTACAACTCGTCTACAGAGAACATCGGGTTTCCACCAACCAAAAGAACAAGCTGGATTTAAAAGTAATTTTAGTGCAGTAGATCATGTCCAGATATTGAGAGAAGTTATAGAAAGGACAAATGAATATGAGTTGCCATTATGCTTTGGATTTGTAGATTATGAAAAGGCATTTGATTCTATAAACATTTCTTCAGTGATTAAAGCATTGGATCATCAAGATATAGATCCAGGATATTGTCATATTTTAAAAAATATTTATAAAAATGCAACAGCAACAATTAGATTAGGGAAGTCAATATTGAGAAGGATGTAAGACAGGGTGACTCCATATCGCCAAAACTTTTTACAGCAATGCTGCAAGAAGTATTTTGTGGATTAAAATGGGAAGCTAAAAGAGTGAAAGTAAATGAAGATTATTTAAGTCATTTAGATTTTGCAGGTGATTTATCAGATGAAAGTAGGATTAAAGATAAATGTTAAAAAAACTAAAGTAATGTTTAATGGATTTTCTCAAAATATGAAAATAAAGATTGATTATGATGAGTTAGAAGAAGTTAACTGTTACAAATACCTTGGTCAGATTATTAATACAGATGGAAACATAATGGATGAAATTAATCATAGAATTAAACTTGGTTGGAGTGCTTTTAATAGAAATAATTTGTTACTAAAAGGAAATATGCCTATGTGTTTGAAAATGAAGGTTTTTAATAAATGCATTTTACCAGTTCTAACTTATGGACCTGAGACTTAGATACTTAATAGAAGAGCAATACAGAGACTTCAGACCACTCAAAGAAGTATGCATGTTGGGAGTAACAAGAAGAGATTGAAAATGCAATATATGGGTAAGAGAATAAAGAGGTGTTACTGACCTCATTGAAAAAAGTAAAAGATTGAAGTGGAGTTGGGCTGGATATATTGCTAGAAGAGGATGGACAATTGAAATCTTAAACTGGATTCCAAGAGATTGTAAAAGACCTGAAAAGAGACCACATGTGAGATGGATGGATGAAATAAGAAAGTGTACAGGGATGATGTGGAGAAGAGAAGCTAAAGATTGGAGAAAATGGATTGAACTTGGAGAAACCTTCATCCTGCATTGAATTGATAATGTTTGTTGATGATGATGATGAAGAAGCTAAGAATATGAGATATGTTTTGAAAATATATTTTGAGTAGATAGACAGATTAACACCCGAGTTAATAAAATATGTTTTGTGAAAAACATTTTAAACAAAAACTATAAAAGGGGTTTGAAAAGAAAATTAAATTGCATCATCATAGTGAATTAAAGGGACAACAATTTGCTTTAAAAATTGAGCCTGATAAAAAAATGCAATTGCTACATCATTAAGCAGCTGTTTGGAACAGTTAATCCATCTACATGTTAATCCAGTTTGACTGGACATCAGTATGAATCATACCTTTGAATATATCCTATTGAAGCAATGACCAACCAAGCTTGTAGCTCTAGATTGGTCTATGTATGGTAACAGCATTTCAAAAGTGTATGTATCCTTTTTGTCATTTATCAATATAGTGCCCAGAAGAAAAAGGTGCCTGGTCTAGCCCTAGCAGAAAATATATTCTGTGTTTCCATAGAAATATGTTGATCTAATTTGAAAGTTATCTGCTTAGCTGCCAGAATGTGCCTAACTTAGTAAAATCCAATGCAGTTACAAAACTTATAAATGTATGATCATTCAAGTAAACTGAAGAAAATTTTGCCAACTGTGTTATGGATGTTAAATCAATTAATTCTGAATTGGGTTTGTGAAATCTAAAAGAAGTTATCGTACACCAATACAGTGGACATTCAATTTCATATTCATTTATAAAGAGATAGCTGAAAAATATGAGTTATTTGTAAGCACAAATAATAAATATTACTGGTAAGAAAAATTTACTTTCAAATGTGAAAAGTCATGAGAAAAAATATTTTTTTCTTCCTCTTTTATTATATTTCCAGATAAATATTAAATTTACTTTTCTTATTTTATTTGTTTGCATAAAGTATATATTTTATAAATCTCATTTTTCTTGATTGTTAAAGTATATTTTGTAAGGAAAAGCTAATATTTTATTAATTATTATTATTTACGAGATATTTGGAAAATGTTAGTACATAACTATCAATTAAATGCTATTCTCAAAATGGATATTTACTGATGAATCTCCCATCCTTGGGAATGGGAATAAAATAATATTTTCTAAAATAATATTTTCATATAACATCTGGTTGATATCTTTCATATATTTGATTAATATGTATGTGTTATTGTTATATGTTAGTAATTCAACTATAAATTATTTCCTTCTTTTCTGAGCTAACGTAATAAATGACTGTTAATGAACACATACACAGAAAAGGTATATTTTTTAAAAGCTATGAATATGGTATACATGATATATCAAAAGCATCACTGAATATTTAAAAATCTATCTTTTCTGCATATGTGTTCATTAACAGTCATTTGTTATATGTTAGCTTAATAAAATAGTTGATACATTTTTAACTTGATTTATTTCTATTTCATTCTTAATTTCACATTCTATAATGTTTTGGTTACTAAATTACTTAATAAGTTGATGCTTCTATGAATTAGTAATTGGTGCTAAACAGGAAATTTAATATAACTTGACAGATATTTAAACCTGAATCTGCAAGATAATTCTCTAAACTAAAGAGGCATCACTCAAGGTCACAGTTGATTGAAATAAGTAAAAGAAATCCATGGTGAATTTCAATATTGTTTTTATTCTTTTAAGGGATGATGATTTCAAAGTTAATTACAAATTATTTAACTGTGAAAAGTACTTAGTTTGATTACCATCATAAGTGAAAATTTATATTAATAATAATCTATACCATTAATATTGCAGCCAATATCATTTTGTGCATCAAAGTATGAGATATTATTTTAATATTATTTTTATAATTTAAGAATATTTAAAAATAATGCATCCACATATGTATGGTCATGTACATTGTTATATTTAAGAAGTGTCAATATTTTGTTTGCTCACACATTGATACTTGCACAGTTTGTCTCTTTGGAACCATTTCTTATACTATTATGCTATATATTTAATTGTATATGAATGTATAAATTAATTTTGATATGTTTCACTCTCTAGATTTTTCAACTTAGATTCAGTGCATTGCAGAATGGCACAGCCTCACTTACAATACATAAATAATGATGTGGATCAAATAGCAATTATTTGATAGTACTGCTCTTTTCAAATAGTTATTTTGAAGTGGTAAAACATGCTTTTCAGTAGACAATATATATTTGTTATAATATACCAAAGCTGTTCAGCCTTTTTATATATATGGGCTCTTATTTTTTTTTTCTATTGCAATCTATCCGTATCTGGGGGAGGGATGAGCACATATAGTGAAATAGAAAGAAAATTTAAAAATATATTTATTAATAAGATTTTGATATTGCATCAATTTAACATTTTTGTTAAAATCATAACTATAAAAAGAAGTGTATAATAAATACATAAGATAAAAAAATTTCTGATTACTGATTTTATGACATTTATTCCAAAAAGTACCTTTATTGGTCAAAGGTTACAAATAAGTTTTATGGGTACTCCCCATAGATGAAAAACACTTATTAATCTTTCTATAGGCCCGTATGGTGGGATCACATTGTCACCTGCACCTATGGGCCAAAGATATCAAAAAATATACACTAAAATTATATAAATGGGTGGTGGCTAAAATTAGTCCAACTGCCTTGCATAATAAACTAGGAGTTTCAGGTATTCAAGAAAAACTAAATACCATATTCAAACATCAACTCAATGGCAGTGAATCAAGGAGACACCATAGTCCATTTGAGACAAAATCCAAACAGGAGAGACAACTCACCCAACTGACAGGTCCCCAAACTACCCCCCTCCCAGAATCCATCCATGATCGGACAGCCATAACCGTGCTTTTCAAGTCCCGGACTCACCTCTTGGGTAAGGAATATTCGCTTTGGGCTTCCCCCGTAAATGAGTTTTGTTTTCTCCGAGTATAATGTTGGTTTTACAAATCCAGAGCATTAACTGAACCAAAGAGGGCAGCAAGAACCATGTCAGATCATCTCACCCTTAGGAGTGACAATGATTGCCATCTGCCCCTACCCTTCATGTCCATGGCATCCACCCCTGAGACCTAAGATTCAAGTAAATAAATTGAACTATGATTGACCATTAAACAGTTCACCTGGGCAGTGACCAACTCAGTTTACCTGCTTAAAATGCACTGTTAAGCAAGAACACATGAAAGCAATAATTAAACGAAAAAAGGAACACAGATTGTCACCCCTCCCAAGAAAACCATTTGAAAATTCTGATTTTACTAAATGTATAGAAATGAAAAAAGAAATCATGTTATGTGTAATATTTGAGGGTTCTATAAATATATTCTTTCATTTTCAAATATACATCATCAAATATTACCGAGATTTGCTTTTTAATTTCTATTCTCATGTTTAAATTCTTTTAATAAAGTCTAAATAATGAAATCAGTGGAAAGAAAATAATATATAAATTAGACGTCATATTTGATTAAGAAACCGTGAAATTATGTTTATTTTATTAATGCAAGCACTTATTTATGACAATCATCTTTCAATAAATGCACTATTATTGATCACTTTTTAGAGACAACAATCCCTATTTCTTAAACATTGCATTTCGTTTATTTTTATGCCATGAACTTATTTATGATTAATGACTCATTTTTATATTCCAAATTTATTGTTAAAATGCATCTTGGCAGCCATTGGTATAGATTTTTTTTTTTTCAAATGAATACAATCATATATTTTAAATATGAAAATGAGTAATTAATTAGAAATATTGATACAATATAACCTAACTTTTATTTATACATATCAATATTAAATTTAGGTAAAACTAACTTATTTATTGCAATAAAGTTATTTTGATAATCTTTGTTATTTAAATTTTAACATAAAGTCGTTTAACTTAGAGTTATTGCACTGTCTATTATTGCTATAAAATATAAAAAATTATAATTTTTTATTTGACTATACTATAATTAACTTAAAAATTAGATACATTGTCTTGTGCACTTTAGCACAGTAGTAGAATAATGGATTTGATAATTACAGTTCCTTGATTGATGCTCAATCTATCATTTATGTGTTCAAAATCACATGAGTTCCTGAATGACTAACAAATCAATTATTTACCATTTATTTAATATATTTTTAATAATTTAAATATGAGCATATATGTTTATAATTTATAATTGCTGAAATGCGAACTCAAATATAGAAAATTAGCTTGTACATTCCTAAAGGAAATCCTGCTCAATATATTCTTTGAATTCATAAAACATAATGAATACTTAATATATGTATAATAGTATTTTATATAAATAAAATGAATAAATGCTAAGTCTAAATAACATAATAAACTGATAGAGAATCTTCTTTAAAATACGCACTTCAAACTTTAAGTAAAAAAAATAAAAATAATAAAAATTAGCAAATAATTATATTTATAAAGTGCATACTTGTTACTTACCATAATATTTATTAAGGCTACAACATTAAGAATATGCGCCTGAGAAAATGACAGAAGGGATCTCTGCAAATCTTGTCTTTTAAATAAATCTTGTGTTAAAGATTTGCAGAGATCCCTACTGTCGTTTTTTCAGGCGCATATTCTTAAGGTTGTAGCCTTAATAAATATTACGTAAAATTAGGAACGCAAATAAATAACATAATTCAGCAGTATAACAGAAAAAAACTTTTATTATTTTCTTTTAATAACTACTACTTTTAAAACAACTCCAGCTTAATACTATTGCATCTTTCCAGTAATGATCACTGACTCAATGTTACGCTGATGATCTCTTTTTTTTTTTGGAATATCATTATGGTATATGCTTACAGAATTTGTGCACTTTACATATCTCAGATAAATTTTCAAATTTTTTAAAGTTATTTTATATTTCATGCTGTTTACCATTTATGATTTTTGATAATAAAAAAATAGTCACATTTTTTTATTTTAAATTACAAATTAAAAATGATTAAACTAAGTGAATAGTCAAATTTATATTTGTATGTCATGATAAGTGAAGAAATATGAATTTTAAGGATAAACTATGATTTATTTTGCTCCTGTATTAAAATTTTATAAATCTAATGTTATTGCACAATTAAAATATAGTGTCTCTTTGTTACTATATGAATGGGGAAAATGCTGTAATTTACTTACAGATGATATTCATCATAATCAGTCTTTGACTCACCATAATTATGAGATGTTACTATATAGATACTTTATTATATGTACCAAAATATATATTTTTAAAATGTTTATATTTAGATGAATAGAAATTTGTTTTGAACAAATGTTAATATCATGGAGATTCACGTAATACATTCTCAAGAATATCTGCTGTAAAATTGAAATGATCACATAATGTAAATGAGATTTTTAAAGAAGGAGAATTATTTATTTAAATTAAAATAAAATTTTGAATTTTATATTCCGATAAGAATAGTTTCATTCAAAAAGATGAATAAATATGTTGTGATATATATAAAAAAGTTAACCAAACAATAATAATAATCAAATCAAAAAAGGAATAAGACTACCTTGCTATATAAACAAGAACATCATATATATTTACATAAAATATTTATAAAAAAAACTGAAAGCAATGGGGAAAATGGCCTACAAATGGAAGTTATAATAAAATTAATCACCAAAAGGCAGGTTTGATGAATCAATTAAAAATTGCAAATGATAAATTTAAACTATAATTATGTGCATTTGTCTTTTCAAAAGCGAAAACAACAACTGACCAGACAATTTGCTAGTTAAATAATGCTGAAAGTCACATATCTCGGTTTATCATAATATAAATTGATATATATATAAATAAATCACTAGAAAGTAAATATTTTAATTCAAAATATATAATTTAGTATGTCTATATTGCATTGCTTCATAAGAACAAAGACGTATGATATATATGAGTGAATGGATAGATAAATATAAATAACAGTAGCAATACAAAAGTAACATGATAGAAATCTATAATTTCTTGGATAAAAGATGAACATCACATGATATTTTAGACAAAACTATTCTGTTGTTTTTTTTTTTTTTGTGGCTTTAATACTGATAGAATTATAGACTCGAGTGATAAAGGTTTCTGAACTAAAAATTAACTTGCCACTTCTGGTGGTTTTAGATATTACATGACCCTTTCGATTATTTTATTAATTGGAAAATCATCTTTATAAAAAAGCTTTCGCTGTATTTTCTAAATACAAGTGAAAATGTTTTAAAAAACATTTAAAAAAAAGTATTCACTTAAAAAAAAAAAACTAGTGAAAGATAAATATACTGTATTTTGTTAAATGTAATCAGCTTTGAAAAGAAAAATTTCTTCCATTAAAACAAAATCTTCCTTTGATTTTGACAGTTTTATTTTATTAAGGGTATAATGTAAAACAGTAATCTTGTATTTGAAAAAAAAAAAAAGAGGATCAAGAAGAGAAATACGTAGTAAAAGAAAGTAAATAAGAATAATAAAAATATTTGAATCCATTGGGTAAAAAAAAAAGAGAGAAAGATTTAGTTGTTGTAAAGCAGGTTTAAAGATTCGTTTGAAATTTTCCAATTTTATTTATAATATATATTTGTTTTTAGAAAAAATAAAAGGGAACTGAATAAAACTTGCCATTATATTAAAATAGTGAGTTTGATAGCTTTACGCAAGTCAAGATGAGTTCATTGAATCTTAATAAAATTCCAAGTTTTATGATATTTATATTTTATAATTTAAATATAATACTTAAAGAAGAAAATAATAGACTGATTGTTCTAAACTATAAAACATTTATTTCAATACTTGTTCAGATTCAAATGTTCCACGTACATAAAAATATGTAAGAAATATGAAAGAGATAATTATTTTTCATTTCATGTAATTGTTAGCCCTGCACAAATATGATGACACTTTTTGAATTTAATATTTATTTTACAAGAGGAAAAAAAAACATTTTTCTGGATCCATTCCCAACAGGGGAATAAAATTAGTGTACTCATGAACTTCAAACATCATCTGATCTCTCTAGAATTTGATCACATAATTATTATATTATTTCAAAGAAAGATTGGTGCATAAATGCACATTTCTGGTCATACATATTTAAATTTTACATTAAAATATTTTCAAATTTACATATAAATATTTATGTAAATAGAAATCTTTATTACATGATATAAAAATTTGCAAGCACCATGAAATGTAATCATTATGAGTATGAACATGAAAAAGTATATAAATGATAAATGACTTTTTCTCTTCACTCTGTACAATAACAGCTAGTGTGCAAATATATTATTGACTAAATTCAGTTTGAATCATTTTTGATCAAAACTATTGCAAATAAAAAATGGACTACAAGTTAACACTAACTTTTTGATCACATTAAACTTTTTAGAGCAAAATGTGATCAATCTTTAAGCTACAATTTACTTCATATGATTAGCACAAATTTTATTTAGATCTGTATACAATAGTCCCCCTCCCCTTCATATCAATAATATTTAGCTCTATCAAGAATTATATAGTAATGAAGAATAAATACCTCCTACAACCATTATATCTTCAGAATTGCCCAGGATTTTAAATAAAGAAGTGAATTTATGAAGAAAGAAAGAAAGACTTCAGGTAGTGATGGAATTATAATCAATAACTTAAAAGAAGGAGATGATGAAATAGCCATTTTTTTGCAAAGTTATATACCAAATGTCTAAATGATAAAAATATACCAAATGATTGGAAAAATGCAGTATTAATATTAATATTTAAAAAAGATGATAAAGAAGATATTAGAAAAAAACCTATCAATCTTCTATCAGCTTTATACAAAATTTTTACCAAGATAATTACAACTCATGTATAGAGAACTTTGGACTTCAACCAACCAAAAGAACAAATTGGATTTAAAAGTTATTTAATACAGTGGATCATATCCAAGTGTTGGGAGAAATTATAGAAAGGACCAATAATGTGAGTTGCCATTATACTTTAGATTTGTAAATTATGAAAAGGTATTTGATTCTATAAGCATTTCTTTAGTGACAAAGCATTGAATCATCAAGATATAGATCAGGATTAAGAATATGTAAAAAAATGCAACAGCAACAATTAGAATACATAATGATACTAGGAAGATTAACATTGAGTATGCACAACAGGGTGACTCATATCTACAAAACTTTTTACAGCAATGCTACAAGAAATATATTGTGGATTAAAATGGAAAAAAAAAAGTAAATGGAGATTATTTAAGTCATTTAGATTTTGCAGATGATGTAATTGTTTTTGCAAATAATGCTTCAAAATTTCAGGAAATATTGCAAATTATCAGATGAAAGTAAAAAAATAGGACTAAAGATAAATGTTAAAAAGTCTAAAATAATGTTTAGTGGATTTTCTCAAACGATAATAATAAAGATTGATAATGCTGACTTAAAAGTTAACAACTACTCATAGAATTAAACTTGGTTGAAGTACTTTTGGTAAAAATAACTTAATCTTAAAAGGAAATATGTCTGTGTGTTTGAAAAGAAAGTTTTTTAACAAATGTGTTTTACTAGTTTTTACTTATGGTTCTGAGACTTGGATACTTAACAGAAGAGCAATACAGAGACTTCAAGTCACTCTAAGAAGTATGGAGAGATGTATGTTAGGGATAGCAAAAAAAGATTGAAAACAAAACCCACGAGTAAGAGAACAAACGGATGTTACTGATATCACTGAAATAATTAAAAAACTGAAGTGGAATTGGGCTAAACATATTGCTAAAAGAGATAATAGATGAACAGTTGAAATCTTAAACTGGATTCCAAGAGATTCCAAAAGACCCAGAAATTGACTACACATGGAATGGATAGATAAAATAAGAAAATGTGCAGAGTTGATGTGGAGAAAAGTGGCTAGAGATCTGAGATGATGAATTGAACTTGAGAAACTTCATCCTGCAATGATTTGATAATGATTGAGTGATGATGATGATGATGATAAATATTTAGCTTCAAGTCTTGCCCTAGATGTTAAAATTCATAGAGAATAGATAACTGTATATGTATTATTAACACAACATTTTCGGCATAAATATATATACCCACATATCTATATTACAGTATACAAACACACCTACATTTACATTGCAATTCCAGCATATTAAAAAAATATTTCAAATAATAATAACAACAACAATAATAATAATTTTTATTATTAAAAAAAAAAGACATCACCAAAAACAATTAACAAAAAACAGAAAAACTATTAAAAATATCACAATAAAATTTATGCTATGTCTATTTTTTTTTTTCCAAAAAAAAAAGTAATAACAAATAAACAATTTTTTTTTTTTTTAGAAAAGAAGTGAAAATAACTAACAGTTAAGTAATTTTATCACTTAACCTTTTTCATTTAAAAGACAAGATTAGACTTTTAAAATCTTTCTTGTGATAAAA
Source organism: Epiperipatus broadwayi (assembly GCA_028023455.1). Classification (NCBI taxonomy): domain Eukaryota; kingdom Metazoa; phylum Onychophora; class Udeonychophora; order Euonychophora; family Peripatidae; genus Epiperipatus; species Epiperipatus broadwayi. Next base: position 187,176 of record JAQFVV010006277.1, on the reverse strand, counting down.
TGGAAAAGATAAGTGATTGTATTAAATTAGAAAATTAAATAATTTACTGAAAAATTTTGCATTAGTTATTTACTTTTATTTATTTTCAACTTTTTTTTTTGTTTTGTTTAATATTTTTTTTTATTTATTTATGGACAAACTAAAATCTTGGACACAATGGAATCATTGGATTGAAAAATAGTTAAATCAATTTTACTTTCAGAAACTGTCAAAGATTAAAGTGCATAAAATGAAAATTTTAATTTATTATAGAGGTTTGAGTTTTCTGAAAAGTAGCTCCAAAAAAATTAAAGTATAGCATTATAAAATATTAAATTAACAGATTAACAGACAAGCATATGATATATAAAGGCATATTTGTGTTTAATGAATAGGTTTATAAATTTTTTTTGCAAATTTCTTTATTCATTGTTACATTTATAGACTTAAATTGATCAACTGTATTTAAAAATGACTTTTAATGAAAACAACTATGAAAGAAAATAACATTTTCTTAACTACTTCAGCTTCAAGCCGCCATATTGAACTTTTTAAAATAATGGCCTGAGACACAATTTTCATAATAACTTCAGTTTTAATTATGTTAGAACAAAAACAATTACATTGCTAGAAACTAGAAAAATTAAGAAAAACAATAAGCATAAAATAAATAGTGATAACTATATAAAAAATAAGGAAAAAAAAAATTTTCACATTTGAAATAATTATTATTTTATTGTTTGTTCATAATTTGGAAATTAACATTAACTAAAATTCAAAATTCATCTTCAGTGATAATTTCTTTCTATTCCTTACAAAATTATCTTTCTAAACATGTATAATATGTCTTACCTGAGATAATCCATAGCTTCACAATCTCCAAACAAAGTCGGATATGACTTGTTCATTTCTATCTTGTACCCCAAATGTTCTAAATGTCAAAGGCGTCTATAAAGAAAAAGATTCATCCTAATAAAAGATACAAAAGAAATCATCATAGCAATTGGCTTCTTGTATGTCTAAAACTAGAAATTGTAGGCTACTTTCTATATCACTGATAAAATGAGTTTTATCTCTTCATTTTATATTTTTTGTGTGTACAATAGTGATGTTTATATTCATTGTGATCACCAATGATGTTTATATTCTTTATGCAGTGCACAAGTGATGTTTATATTTTTTATGTACAGAAGTGATGCTATCTTGTTATATTTATTGTACCACAGATATAATTTATTTGCATATAGTCTATAGACTTGAAAATAATGTTATGAAACATATAGCAAAAGCAAAGCATGATCAAGCATAAACATAAACAAGAATCAGAATTGGATTATATGTTTGTGTATGCAATGTCTGTCTGTATACATTTGTTTATTAGTCTTATAACTCATTGCTTGTAAACCATATAATATAAACATAATTAATGGTTTTCAAAAAGTATACTTTTTGAAAATCATTATTTTTATAAAAATAAGAGGATTAGTGTACATAGAACTTTAGAAAATTACGATATGAATTATATACTAATAAGTTAATTACGATATGAATTCTATATGAGTAAATATATAATTACAAACTAAATCACACTAATTTTTCGATAAATATGAATTCTATGTGAGCATAAATAAATGTATTACAAACTACCTTTAGAAAATTATGATAAATATGAATTCTATACGACCATAAATATATAATTACACACACACCAATTTTTCGATAGATATGAATTGTATATGAGCATAAATAAATAAATATATAACTACAAATTAGCACACACTAATTACAAACTAAAATTAATAAAAAATATATTTTTTCAAAAAATTAAAAAAAAAAATTAAAAAATTTTACTTACGAATAATTACGTTCTTAGTCTGTTGTAAGCCTTGTTTGAGAATAATACCGAAGAAAACTTCACTTGCAGCCGTAAAACATTTTATGTCTTTTATCGTTTCGTGATAAGTACAAAAATTACCAAAAAAACAAAAGAATTAAATACTGTGGTTGATTAAAAAATTCGCCAAAAATCTAAATTTCGACCGATTTTTTTGAAATAAAGATCATTTGAAAGCTAACATATATAGCTAAAAACGGCCATATTTTCTTCGATGTCATCATTATACTTTTTACGTCAGCAAAGAAAGAAAATAGCACATCATCAAATGAGCACCGAAGGGCGCAAATGACACCGACAAACCGGAAGTAGTTAAAGATTTAGAAAAATTAATTAATTTTAAAAAATGGAGAATTGCGCTGGTAAGTATTTTAAAACAACTATTAATACTGGTAGAAACTAGATTAATACAAAACCTACATAAAAATTAGTAAAGTAATGATTGAATAATATTTCTGTAGTGTAATTTCCACTACTCTATTCTCATGCAAGGTAGAAACTGGTTTTGATCCACTTTTAACATCTTGTGGAGGGATGTAATCATAAATATATGACCAAAGACAAAAAAGATATATGATTCCCAAGATGTACATTTCATGATGAACCAGCACTCATCATTTTGGCATAGACCACAGTATCTGACACATATCTTCATCCTTGTGCAGTATATATTGTAACTGGCACATACACTGTTACATTATTTTTTTTAAAAATTGAGACATTGAAAAGTTCGCATTTAAAAACTTTTTTTTAAGACATAAAAATTGAAAATTAATTCTATCTTAAACTTGTATATATATAAAATCGCACACATGAAAAAAAATTATAATTGGCCCCATGTTGGGCACCAATTATAATGGTCCGAAAGGAAGCGGAAGTTTACAGTCTTACCGTATCTGCCGAGAGAGCTCCACTAGGCTACTTGAACCTAGAAAATTTATAGAGTAGGCAGATACGTGCTGTTAAAGATCCAACTTTTATTTATTATTTTAGACCATTAGCCCCAGTCATTAGCTCAGTGGAGACGCAGAGGTAATATATAACTTTGCTTAATTTGTATCTTAAATAAATAAAAACCACTGCCAGTAATTAACACACAAAACATTTATTAGCGCACATATAAAATCATTTAAAATTTGAGGAATAACATTTATTATCTTAGATTTTAATATTAACTTTTAATTTAAATTATTATTTTAAAATTTTAAACCATTCGTTCAAATGAATTTAATATTTTTTTTTAGATTGTCAAGTATGAATAGAGTAAACAGAGCAAAACTCTCCATACAGTATTGCCACCTGTGCTAAACAGAGTAATCAATGGATGCCAGAAGGCTTGTGCATAAAATCCCTATCCAATGCCTACTCATCCAATATCCCCAGACTAGTTTCTGGCTTGTGGCCTTCATCAGTGAGGAGCTTTGGATCTGAGAGCACTGCATCTAGATCTTAGGATCTAATGCAATCCTCTAGCAACCACCTTTTATCTCTACTCAACTACAAAACTATGAGAATGAAATTGAAAACACAAAAAATATTTTCAATCTAAGCTCAATAACTTATATAGTCATATGGGTCTGAACTCAGTTCAGCACCCATACATTTTGGTGTCTTTGGCTCTTTTACAACCATTCTCTGTTTAGCACAGGTGGCAATACTGTATGGAGAGTTTTGCTCTGTTTATCAACAATTAATGTGCTAGTATAGGAAATGTGATCATGTTATGAATAGACTACATAGATTGCATTTGAAAAGAAAATATTCTATCCCTGATTTAACCTTAGGCCAAAAGTTCACAGTCAAACCAACACCAATCTATCTGATATATTGATGTATTCAATGTAGCATGAATACAACAGCACAAAATATCATACTGTCAGGTATGTATCTCTGAACAGCATAGTTAGAAGACCTTAACTTTCATCGAGACAGGAATATTACATCTGTCTGATGGGAAGAGCAATAAAAAAACTCCATAGGAAGGGACTGCATTTTCCATCTTACCATCCCATTCCATAGGCAAAAAGGGGGTGTGCAGCGTAATATGCGATCCTGCACATGGCGAATCTCATACTACATCTACTAATTACATCAATATATCTAATCCATTGACCCAATTTAACTACGAAACAAATAACCTAAGATTAACTCTCCCTTAATTAATTAATATAACTTTACAAATCTATATAGCCATTCACACCCTACTTAAGTTTAACATTTATATAATTTTGCACAAATGAATTTTATAAAGTTTGTTTTTTATTGTTGAGTATAGCTCGGCCACATAGATTACATGGTCAAAAACATTTCAAAATAAACATAAACGATCAAAATATAGAGTCATTGATGGAATTGCAGAGGAAAATTTACAAGAAACCCAATGGCATTCATCATAAGATGCCACATTGACACCAATAACTTAAAAGACATCCGAATAAATACATTTTAGATACCATAAGGTATCATTATTTACCAAATGTCTATATATTTTAATCAAATATGAAAACAAAAACATAATTAACCGATAACGAATCCATGCAAGCATCTATACCCAACTTAAATTTAATGCATTTAAATAATTTATACAATAAATATTAATAGAAATAAAACAAGAAGAATGGAAATGATTTTTAGCAAACTCACATGTATAAAAATTAAGCAATAATTAATTTGGAAACTTAATTTAGATAAAAGTTCATTTCAAAATTTAGGTTAGCTGAATATTAAAAGCTTGTCCAATCTTAACAAAAGTTCTTAACTACTTTTTAAATTTTATCGTTCATGTCTTACAGTAGAAGAAACCTGGTTCCTAGTGCCAATTCCCATGACATCTCTATTTGAAGTCCGATCTGTTGTTCTGGAGGTGGCCTTAGGTGGTTCAATCCTGGTATTACAGTCATTTTATTTGAAATAAATGAGAGAGAGAGTGACAAGTGTGTCTTATCGCCCTTCTCATGAAATCAAGCTGGAACTCTTTTAATTTGAATATTTTTTTCTTTTACAGTACTCCTCCGGATTCATTGAACATCGTTTCCTGTTCCAATAATTTCCATTATGGTCCGAGCAATTGGTTACTACTTCTATTGGACATCTAATTTATTTTTGTTCTCTTATCTATATTTTATCTGACTTTTTTATAAAAGATCCCCAAGGGCTAGTTTGCTTTTCGTTTAATTAATAAACACATCATTTCCATTTACAAAAATATTTTATCTAAAGATCTTGTACTTTTTTATAAAAAGTACATTCAAATATTATTTTTTATTTTTTTTAAAAAGAAAATAATTTTTAAAGTTTTGCATCTGTGTGAATATACATACATTGAACAATTCTTTAATTTTAGCTTTTAGTTTTTTATTTACGAACTTAAAAAAATTTTTTTATTCTAATTTTAAATTAATGTAACGGCACATACCGTTACAATATAGATAGCAAATTACTACAGTTAATAGAAGTATATCAACAATTTTTTTTAGTTATTCATTATACTAGAGATTATCCAATAATGAATAATATTTATGTAGTATAATTTTCACTAAACCACTCTTATGCAAGATAGGGATATACTTTTATAAGTAGTTTGTGTCAAAGTTGTGAGGCAGCAAATTTGACACTTAACAAATAAACTTGTTATTTGCTATCCACATATACTGCATAATGATAAAGATATGCATAACAGATTGTGATCTGGGCCAACTGATGAGTGCTGGTTCAGCACAAAATGTGCATTGTGGAGATTATACATCTTTTTCACATGTCTTTGGTCATATATTTATGATTATATCACTCCACAATGTGTTAAAAGTGGATAGAAACCAGTCCCTACTTTGTGTGACAGTGGAATAGTGAAAATTACACTATGGAAATATTTTTCATTATTTGATAATCTCTAGTCTAATGAATGACTAATAAAAATTATTGAAGTAATGATTGAGTTGCAAAAAAAAAAAGAAGTAAAAACATTAACATTCAGCACCAAACCTCTGTTAGATAATTGATTAACATTAATAAGACCATCACATTATCTATTAATGTACTTCATGCTTTCAGACCCTCTTGGCTGTTTTCTGATTAAGTGGTCTTCTTCAGAAATAAAACTTTACTTTGGCATTTGTCTACAGTAAAAAAAATGAGCAGAATGTATTTAAATATATAGAATTAGCTGGGATTGGAAAAACAGAATACTATGTTTGTTAATCTATTTTAATTATTTACTGTGATTCATTTGTAGCAATGTTGTGCAGTAAGGTTAATCTTTTGATGTGAAAAAAAATTTTTCAATTTCTATCAGAATTCAATATTATTTTTTATTTTCATAAAAAAATTTGCTTAATTTTTTTTATCTTAACTTTATAAAAATACCATTAGATTTTGTGACTATATTAATGATTCTTATATTTTGAAAATCAAAATCTGGATTAGTCTAATTATGCAGTTTAGCAAAGTGGTAAGTAATGAATTCAAAAGCTAAAGGTCAATTCTCAGTTTTTATCAAATAACTGAAATTAATGTTCTCAATCTGTCTATTTGGTGCTCAAACATCACAATTTCTTCATCAATTGATCATGCAATGTCTTACTTTTTTATTTGTCTAAGATGCAAGTTCAAATCAGAATTTAGTAAATTTAAAATTTCAGTATACACACACTCACACATATATAATATAAATAATATATATCACACTTAAATTTGAAAGTCATTAATAATTATTATTATTGTTATTACTATTATTATTATTATTATTATTATTATTAAAAATGAATGAATACAAAATGTCTACATAATTGTAACCAAATCATAACCTAGAAAATGTGAATCACATTTACACTATAATATATGTATATAAATTCATAGTATTGTTTCCAGGTGCTTCTGTGTAATAAAAATATAATAGCTATTAGCTGACATTTCAGTACAATAACAAGTATTTCCCCCAGAACTTCTTTTTTCTCAAATCATAGGAATGTTTTAAAATCGTTATTTTTTTGTTATTTTTTCTTCATTCTCAAATTCTATTGGTTGAGAAGTTTAAAAACTATTTTATACTCCAATAAGTTTCTCCAAATATAGTTAATTTTTTTTAATTCACACTTTTCACTTCTGCTCTTAGGCCTTTTAAAAATCTCTATAGTTTTTCTTAGCAATCTCTGGTCATATTGTACAATTTTTCCTAGAATATGTGTTTTATTAAAATTGATGTAATGGTTAGTTAATTTAATGTGTGAATAAATGGCTGATGAATTAAATTTTTCTCTAATAGCCAAAATGGATTCTTCCTTTCTTATGTTTATTCTATGATTGCATCAGCCATTTATTCATATATTAAATTAACGAACCATGACATCAATTTTAATAAAACACATATTTTTGGCAACTATTGAACAATATGATCAGAGATTGCTAAGAAAAGCTATAGAGATTTTTACAAGGCATAAGAGCATAAATGAAAAGTGTGAATTAAAGAAAATTAACAACATTTAGAAAAAGCTATTGGAGGATAAAATATTTTTTAAAACTTCTCAACCAATAAAATTTTAGGAGGCAAAAATATCAAAAGAACAAAATAACAATTTTAAATCTCATCACACACATTCTTATGATTTGAGAAAGAAGATCTGAGGAAAGTACTTGTTATTGTACTGAAACGTCAGCTAATAGCTATTATATTTTTACTACATGAAAGATCCTGGAAACAATACTATGAATTCATCATTTATCCCTGAGATTATTAGAATATATATATATATATTCTATTATTTCTATTTATTTGTAAATTATTTATTATGCTCTTTAAATTTAAAAACAACTACTATTTGATTATTTAGAATTTTTTTAATCATGAAAAATGTAAGCATGTTAAACCATTTATCTAAAAAAAGAGCACTGTTTGATCATCTCAGGATGGCAGCTCATATTGCTTATTAAACTCTTAACACAACTCCTAAAATTTCAATATTGAGAGCTATAATATAAGTATTGATTACTCTTTTACATCGTTAAGATGTATACATAAAAATATAATGCTTAAATAATGAAATAAATAATATTTTGTTATCGTTACAGTGGCATGTGATTTAAATGTGAATAATGATCTCCACATTAAGAATCACTGATTCACACTAAAATGCATATGATTTATAATATATTTGCTGTGTGCTGCGCTAATCAAATCACGTGCACACAAGTTGTATAGACTTGCTCAGATCGAGCATGAATATTAAACCGGATTGAGCATGTAGCACTGCAAACCAATAGGAATAGTTATGGATAAATGACCAATGGGGGAGAATGTCCACAGAATCCTATGCTCACAGTCTGGAAGGGGAACTAACTATAAAAGATATCTGGTGCTGAAGATCGGACACTCTAAATCAGAAGAAGGACCTGGACTGGCTTTTCTTACCCAGTGAATCCCCGCTGAAGGTACAAAGGAGGGATCTAGGCAACTTTAAAGGCCAACTCGGTCTATATTATTATTTATTAGTAAGCCTAATGGCACAGATAAAAGTACGGTAAAATTACTTATGTAAAATTTTGTATACTTTTTGATTACCATAATTCGTTGTAACTAATTATACTCTGTAACCTTTTCCAAATTGTTATTAAATAGTTTAACCTGACTGTCACTCTGAGAGTTCTTTTCTTTAAAACTATATATGCTAGTACATGTTCGCAAAAACAGAATAAGTTGCTGTATGTAATTAGAATCCGAACATAGCAATATTGTAGGTGGGTAAGTAGATAAGTTAGTAGAAAGGCAGATGGATATATGGATGAAATGTGAGCAATTGGATGAATGGATAATTGGGAAGATAATGGATAGATTAGTAATTAAGTTTTTTAGTAAATGGGTAGAATGGGAGGGAGATAATTGCCTTTATTGCAAATAATATACATAAGTCAGTAAATTGCTTAATTCAACAAATAAGTGTTTCTTGTTTTGTTTTCATAATAAAATGTCTTTTTTTTTTAAGAGTGAGGATTTCTTTTTTATTGAAATATGGCATAAAAATCAAAGTAAAAAAAGTATGATGATAGTAACAAAACACATTCAAAAATTAAAAAAAAAAAAAGTCAAGCCATGTTTGATAGATAAGATAAAGTGTTTTCAGGAGCAATTTTCTTCACTCTACTCCAAATCTACCTACTTTAAATATGAGTAGGCTTTCACCTGAAAGCATATATTAAGAGTAATCAGAGAAAAACTTGTGTTTTGTTAATATTTATTATAAAATTAACTATTTCAAGTAAATGCAAAACTGTATTTATTTTTTTATAGTAAAACTGCTTATTAACATTAATATAGATTTGATGACATTTTAAAATATTCATTAAATATAAAGCTTCTATTGCAAATAGTTTATCATTAAATTTTATTCTATTATTCATAATTTTTAATACTCTATTTATTGTTTTAAAAATATCCTATACTATCTGTAAATCAATTAGAATTAACATAATAAATTGATTTATGCTAACTCTGTATCATCTGAAATCTTTCATTAATTAATTTTTATATGACACTTGATTGTTGTTTTAAAATAAATATTATATTTTAATTTTGATAAAAGATTTTCTTAAGTATTATTAATCATTTTTTGTTCTGTTTATTTATATATAAACTATTTTATTGTTACCAAAATTTTAATTTATAAAAAAAACTTGTATAAAATTAGATTACTCTAGCTTGCTGTGTGTGGCAGTACATATAGTGAATTTTGCCTGTTTTAACAACAGCTATATACAAACATAAGAAGTGGTGGTCATGTGATGTTTATTGGCATAAAATTAAATTCAGATTAAATTTAATTTTTTTACCCTTATTATCAATATTTTACTTTATTTTAGAATATATTGTATGTCTTCTCTTATTATAAAACTATTTTCAATTTTTTTTTTTTACTTTCTCCAGTTTTATCTTAATCTACCATTAGAAAATCTTTTTTGTTTTGTTTTTGCTTTTGTTTGTTTTAAAAGGAAGTTAACTCATAAAAAATTATGCTTTAAAAACACACATAAATATTATTAATTAAATAAGACATAGTAATAATACTTTTTATTGGGATTAAAATGTTATCTCTGAAATTTATGTAAAGTTATTTCTTATGACAAGTTAAATGATGAGATACTCAGTAAAACATCATAAAACTTCAAAAGTAATTATAATATCAACTGTACAAGATATATAGAAACTAAAAGATAAATCAAGATTCAATAGTATAATATAACTCTACTCTAAAAGATCACTTTCGGAACAATTTGAACATTTTATAATACAGTAGTTTCCTTTTTGTTTTGATGAGCGAAGAATTATCATACATATAAAGTTCAGTTAATCTATTTATGTAGGAAAAGCATATCTTCAAGAATATAATGCAATTCTGTTATATATTTTCTATGCTTTACTCATTTGAAATTTTATGCATAGTGCCATGCTGTCCATAAAGGCAAGATGTTTTAATCTAAGATTGCCATAATACATATTTTTACTTTTTTATTGTTCAGAATAGTTTTACAGCAGTGATAGATTGGTGGATTTGAGGGCTGTAGATCTTTAGATGAATCTCAAACTATTACTGATGGAGCTTGAATGGATATGACTTTCCAAATGAATAATTTTATATATTTTTTTCTATATCTAATTATTACTTTGTTTTAAAATATAGTTTATATGACTTTATTTTTTAGTTTTATATTAATAAACTCTGTTTATGCAGTATTCTTATATATATATATATATATATAATAGAAAATTTTAATGGAATTTATATTTAAAGTTTAATGAGATTTTCTATGTTTTGTTTTGTTTTAAATAGATTTCAGTCATGGTAAAACTAAGCAGTATCCAGCAACAGTTATAAGAGTCAAGCTGATGCAAATATTGTTAATGGATGGTGTGATTTTAGTTTACTAACCCAGTTTTTAATTGGTTGTTTACTAAATTTCATTATGGATTAGCATTAATTGTAAAAAAAAATACACCGAAAACCTCATTACATTTTTAATACCACTTTTAGCTGCTTCATTGGAAATTTATGAAACTTGGATAATATTGCTGAAAGATTTAATAATAAGTGATATCATGTTTTTTCAGTTTTCATGCTAATCTTTCAATTTCTATATCAGACTATTCATTCTGATTTAAACATATTTTAATACTGTACGAAAATGATTAGGGCATCAGATAGAATGAATCCTCGAATTAAAAGTGCAGACTTAAGAACTAATGTTTTTTGGATTGATTCTTAATTGAATGAGATAAAAAAAAATAGTTTGATCAATTGAATGTAACTAGTTGTGAGATTCACATAATTTAACAACCAGTTCACTTCCCTAATGACTGTTTTAATTATAACAAAAAATGATATATCAAAAGGTAGTTTATTTCATGCAGTTAATACTTAAATAAGAATAATAAAAAAATCTATGGTTGTTTTCTCATCCTTGGTGTTCCCCACAGGATGGCGTTGATGCTAATCAAAAACATATACATATAACAATTCCAGGCCGGACCTAAATAATCGATTAGATCTAAAAAGATCTGATTTCTTAGATTTGTAATAAAATATTCTACTAACTAATAGCATTATATGATGTTAGTTTTTTTCATTTTTGTAAATGTTTATTAATCTTATCTTGTTTTTGAGTTTGTGTGTGTGTGTCTTTAAAGTTAAGGTGTTGTTTTTCTAATTTTTTTTTTTGACTTTACGTGTGTCTTTTTAAAGTTACGGTATTTTTTTTGCAAGAATAAATCAATAATTTGATTCAAAAGCAAGACGTAATAAGTCAATGTTTATTAATCTTAGATTGTTTTTGAGTTTGTGCATATGTGTATCTTTAAAGTTACGGGGCTTTTTCTCTTTTTTTTTTTTTGGACTTTATGTGTGTCTTTTTTTAAAGTTACGGTATTTTTGGTCAAGAGTAAATCAGTCATTTTATTAAAAAAGCAAGACGTAATTCTAAATCTATCAAAAGTAATGTAATTTATATACTACAATTTAGAATTGATACCCGACTACTATTTTTAATAAGGACCGTCATTGAAAGACTCGATTGAAAAATGATACCCGACTAATTTCCGTTTTCTTTTTTTTTGGGGGGGGGGCAGTAATGAATCAGAAAGTGGGTTGTTTTTGTTAAGTCTATCTATATAAAAAGGGTACCGTTATTGAAATACTAAATTTAAAAATGATAGCCGACTAATTTGCGTTTCTTTTGACAGTAATTAATCAGAAAGTGGGTTTCTTTTTTTTTTTTTTTTGGAAAATCTAGTGTATATATAAAAACAAACAAACCCTAATTCAAAGACTCCATTGAAAAAAATCAAACCCCATTGAATTTGCCTTTTTTTTTAAAGACAGTAATTAATCAGGAACTGGGTTGTTTTGTTAGTGTGTAGATATAAAAACTAATCTTATTTTGAAATAATAAATGTAACAATAAAAAAAAATAATACCCGACTAATTTTATTTTTCGGACAAGTAATTACTAATAATTAGACAGTGGGTTGTTTTTGTTTGTGCATATATATATAGCAAAAGTAACTGGTCATGGACGAATTCTCATGAAAACGGTACTTTTTGCATGATCCTTTAATTTTTTCCCCTTTCGCACCCTTAAAAGCAATTTTTGAGGGTTACCCTTCGTAATGGAATCTTCAGGACATTATTACTAAACTTACAACAGTAAAGTAAGTTACAACACATTAAAAAAAATAGACATCTTATCAAATTAAAAAAAACTACGACCGCTTCAAATATACACACTCTCACAGGAAACTACAGAGAAAATAGATATTCTACTATTACGAGAAAATGATGAACAAAATTGACTACTACAGCAGCCAATCAAGGCATTTCTTTCCCTTTGCTTTTAGCATAGAAAAAAGCCATAACCGGCAGCCATTGGGAACTCTTTCTGTGTTTTATCATAGAAAGAAGTCTCTTTGTGTCGGCTTCTGTCACCACCACCGCCTCCTCCGTCTGACATAACGTGAGGACTTTTCTGCATTTATAATGTAGAAAAAATTCCTCTTTTGTTGGGTGAAGGCCAGTGAAACTGTATATTTCTAGGAATTTACCTAGAAATAGCGACATCTTAAGGCGAACACCAGGGATGAGAAAACAACCAAATCTACAAAAACAGATTATGTTAAAAGAAAAATTTTTAAAATATTAATGAAAAAATATTAAATAATATCTGACAAAAAACATCGAAATTGTAAAATTATTTCCATCTTGCTTCTTGATGGGCATCCTTACTTGCAATTTTCCTCACTTATTTGAGCATCATCAGGTGATTGATTTATTCATAATCATCTTTTCTCTCTAAGAGTAGGATCCCATTCTTTTAGAGATAGGCTGATAAGATTAATAGTCACTGTGTTTATTAACTGTTTGGCAAATTTAACAAAAAATTAGGTATTGCTTCTGCTGAACTGGTGTGAACCAGTTAAATACCTTACACTGTATGTAACTGTTTGCTCAGTCTATTATTATTTCCTGCACTCAAATGTCCCATCTAAGTAGCTAACCATACAAATATTTTACTTTCAGTACATAAATTACAGTGTTCTTAGATTGATTTCCTATTTAAGCAAGCATGGGTGGTGGTGGGGAGGGGTAGTTTATCATATTATTCGAATGAAATTTCATTGACTAGCTTAATTTAGTGATAAAGGGAATAGTTCAAGAACAAACATTTTTTGAATTATTATTTTTTGGCAGAGGAAAGTAAAAAAAAATCTTATTTTAGTCAATTAATAATAAAACTGATATACTCAGTCTATCACTTTGATATTTGAATATTATTTGATCTGGATTAGTGATCATGTGATAAAGTATGAAACTAGCCAGTAGTGTAGCTAAAATTTTTGAGCCCTTACACAAAATTTTAAAAAGGTTTTTTGAATATTTATAACATATACCTTGATACTTTTTTGAATTCTTTAATTTAATAATCAATAATCAAAGGACATTCTAATACAAGAAGTTTATCATCATTGCCTTAGTTTGCTTCACAATAGTTATGCCTTTGGAAAATATATTTTCCCATTATTACTTTAGATTTTAACTGAAACACAGGCTTATTATATACCTGTGTCTATATATGTAATATATAGGGTATATGAGCACAGACTTTCACATGACCCACCACTCTTCACACTATCTCATAACACTGATACACTTGAACCCATATATGTTGAAAAGATAATCACCAATATACGTATTTCATGCTAAACCAGCAATCATCAGTTGGTCCAGATTATCATCTCTACACATATATGCTATAAGTGCTCAGATATATATTAATATAGCCAAACCTCATACTTTAATGGACAGGCTTCAATCTACTCCACCCTCCAACTCTTCAACCGTCCATCCAATTAAAAATCTGATGATGAAATGCTCAAAGGCCTCCCTGAGGCCGAGATTCTTGTCACACCCATGTTGACCTAAAGTCAATCCTACCCCTCATGTATAGGACATAATCCATTTAATACATTTACAAGGGATAGGCAGACGTCTCTATTATGTAATAACTGAAACACAGGCTTAATTAATGTTCATTTGACAGGATCAAATAAATTTACATATCATGGTAATTATTTTCAAATATTTCAGAATTCATCAACTTAAAACTGCACATACCTTTTAATAGTCGTGTATATTATGATTGCTTTCCTTAATTTTAAATGTACTATTGTTCAGTTATTTATATATATATTCTCGTAAACTTATTTTATAATATTATTTAATCTTATTTTGATAGTAGAAAGTTTTGAGAAATAAAAAAAAATGCTTGACGTAGTTTTCTTTACGCTTTTCATATTTAAATACAGTATATAGAGACTTCATTCATTTAAAACCTTTTTTTTTTTTTTTTTGCAAACTTTAGTAAAATAACAGTTACACACATAAATCTAAAAATAAAATTCTACATGTAAAAGACAGCATAATCAAGTAAAAATAGATTAAAAGTTTGAGGCATAGTCTGGTGACTATATATGCGCTATAGATAAAAGATTTAAAAAAATCGATCTTTAAATATTTAAGCTTATTGCAATGTAAAGACCTCTCCCACACCTCTCAAACAGGAGCAGTGAAGGAAAAGACGTTAATGACTTGATTTGCCAACTTCTGGAAGTTTAGAAAGTTGTTGATTTTCCGTTCTTTTTTTTTTTCGTTCTTGTTTTTCCATTTAGTAACAAGAAGCTATTTATGGATCAGTAATTGCTTGACCAACTAGGTCGGCTATGAGCCAGTTATTAAAAAAAAAATCCTATATCTATTTGAGATATAAAACCTAACCAAATTCAAATCCCAGATCATGTATATGCAGTTAGATAGATATATTACTATATCACCCTTCACATGAAATAACTTAATATCTGGATAATATATAAAAAATAAATAAGCGTAAAATAAAAATACTTAGAAATTTTTAAGAGATATGAACCTTTACTTTTAATCTATCATATATTCAAAAATACCACATGACTTTTTCATATACGTACTTCCAAGAATAGTTTGTTATCTTTACCCTACCTTCCCATATAATGAAATTGCAATATTTCATTATTCTTTTATAATATACTGTATTTATTGTGAAAAATTATACAATGAAATATCAAATTATTTCAAAGACTACAATCGTATCATGGTATAATGTTATAGACAAAAGGAAAAATTTTTTTATAATATTCTTTAATTTAAATAAATACATAACCGATTCATTATTGAACAGTCAATATTGACGATAGAACAATAACAAAAAGTTAATTTTAGAATTAAGTATAATGATATAGGCAAAGAGGTGATTAGAAGGTTACATGGAAGTTAATCTATCTAACTCTTTAAAGATATTTTCTTTGCATCAACATATTATTAATTTTAAAATTTGTACATGCAACCATAATTGTTTTTATTATCATAGATAATTATATATACTTCATATCAGATAAAGAGTTAGATTAATTTCATACTGAAGGTTTTTATAGGCAATGCATAAATCTGGACACTAAATAATGTTACTAGAATCTATATGAATAATCATAGATGTATTAGATATAGTCACATTAATACTGGATTTATTTAAAAATAAATTATTATTGGTATTCTAACTATTTGCTATGATAGTGGTATTATGAAAATTTCATAATATGGTAAAGAAAATAAAGAAGTGGTTACTAGATTAGATTGAATAAGAACTCTCACTTGATCAAACTGAAATTGTTCTATTTTGGTCACATTATAAAATGGTCTGATTCATTTGAAATGAAGCTTGTAAAAATTGCAGTAAAAAAAGAAGACAACAATAAGGTGGATTAATTTATCATCCCATTAATGAATGTGCCTTTGAGAAGATTAAATAACTAAACAGATAATAGGTAAATTCTTAAATAATAATATTCATATAATTGTAAAGAATTGATGTTGACTTCATGGCTTTTGATAATTATAATAATTTTAAATTTTATGAAATTTCTCTAAAGGTATATATTAAAAGTGTAATTCATCACAAAAATAAAAGAAAAAGGATTTTATTCATTGAAGGAAGCTTTGAAAATGTAGACAAATGCATAGTTCTCTCACATATTTTATTTGATAATAAAGTCAGTTTTAAATATATAGTACCAAACAGAAATAACATCAATTATCACTTTTCTTCTGATATGTATGTATCATCAAACATCATATAATGACCATTCTTTATGCTTACATGGGTTGTTTATATACAGGCAAACCTTTCTACATAGTAGTGCCTCTCAGTGCAAGCCAGAGTAATCCCTCCTGCATCCAATGATTACTCTGGCTTGCACTGAGTGGCGCTACTATATGGAGAGTTTTGCCTGTCTGATATGTATGCATGTTGTTCAAATATGCTGCTAAACTGAAATAACTATACATGTCAACTTACTTTGAAAGTGTTTAACTGAGTAGTCACTCAAATCATCAGTAATATTCACATATCATCTTTAAATGTGTTAAAATACTAACCAAACAATTCTCCCCAAAAGATTGTTTCATAGCCTCAGTAACACTCATCTCTTATCAATAAACAATCTATTATTGTATTTCACAGTAATCATTTCATTGAATATAATTCCAAGATCATTTCAAATAATATTTATTTAAACCTTTGATATCATGTTTGATTGTTTAGTTAGTTAAATATTGTTTCAATAAGATAATTTATATATTTGTCCTAGTTTAGCAATGTGCATATTAGGATTATAATAGATTAATTAATATGATCATAAATTTTTTTAGTCATAGTAATATTTAGATGTTTAAATTTAAAGGAATGAATCATAGTTATTTCATACTTTAAGATTGGAATGTTTTTGGATTTAGTATTTATATGGAAAAAAACTTTACACATTAAACAAAGGGGCTCTAGCAGGTAGTTATTTGCCAACTGATGAATAATGTTGAAATTAGAAAACTACTATTTTAGGACATGTGATGATTAGTTTCTTTAATAAATAGTCAAAGATTGTAAATAAATATTTCTTATAATTTGATTTTTGGTTAGGATATAATATGTAATATAAAGTACTACAAATTAATGTATTAGACACCACAATAGTATAATTTAGGTTATAAAAGTATATTTAATTTCTATTTAATCTTTGATTTACTCATATATTTGTTTACACTAACTACTTGCTATTTGTCTCCTATGCATACATTTCAGTTTTTAATTAAGAAAAGCAAAAAACTCTATCAGATTTCTACACCATGTTTTTTTATCCTCTTTTCTGATAAATGCCACATTTACATTATGTTTTCATCATTTTCTTTTCTATCCTAGTACTTGCTTTATTGCTGCATTCCTTTCATAATTTTTATTCTTTAACCTTTTAACCGCTAATTTTATTATTGGTTGTATCAGATAAAAATCAAATCTTTTAATTGGCCAACTCACAAACTGAAGACAAAGCCTATTGTTAAAACATATTCGCCTATAATATTAAATTCAACTCAGATACGTTTATAAAAAGTATATTATTAATTTTTCAGGTTATGAAGAGAATGAAAGTTCTTTCAAAAATAAATTGCTATTTATTTATTCTAAAATATTCAATATCGGCAACATAAAAGCTATAATATAAACAAAAAGATCGACTTTTACGTTATAGAAAAGTAAATATTTCTTTTTACTACATCTTCAATATTTTTACTTAAATCTTCAATATTTTTCGAAAATAATTTTGTTTTTTTTATTATTCTCTCTGAAAATAATTTTAATTTCTCAAAATATTCTTTTATAATAATTTAAATCGTATTCGAAATGAAAATCTCAGCGTTTTTCTTTATTTTCTTTGATCAGGCAGTTTCTTTGTTCTTTCCAGCCAATCAGAATGTCTTTTTCGGCTGAGAGCATGCTAAGAACCAATCACAAATAATGTTCTTTCTTTGTTTAGGTTTAAATGCGTTTTTTTTTATTTTTTACTTGTAAAATAAATCGGAAGATGGCACCATCTTACAGAACTTTTAAAAACGAATTCAATACGTGTTTAACGAATATTTTCGTATAAAAACTGGCTGAGTTAGAGTGATGTCAGATGTCGACGAGGAGCCTCATAAGAGGCGGGGAAAGAGTTAATCTATTTTATATTTTTTTTAGAACCAGTCATACTTTTTTCACAAATTTCTTAAATTATTATTAACATCTTTGGTTTTACATTTCCTTTTATTTATGTTATAGAGTAAAAATAAATATATTTATTAAACCTTAGACCAAAGATTTTAATTTAGAATGTTATATTGATACTTTCAGTCGCTCATTTATTACTAGTCTCTTATATAGATCAATATATCTGTATACTTTTTCTATGATTATATTTACTTTCTGCTTCATGTTATTTAACATAATGTTGAAACTTAGTTTTTATTTCTATATTAATAATCTTAGGAAAATTTTAAACGGTTGTCATCGATGAGCAATCATATCCCACTGGATGGTGCAGTTATCACACTAAAACTATAAAATATGATCATTCATGGGCCGTTAATTATAATCATTTTGATGTGTTTTTTGTAATGCGAAAATAAAAACAAAAGAAAATCGTCTTTTTTAAATATTATTTAATTTTAAATATTATTTTGTATTAACGTATACAAATTATATGATAATAATAAATGTAAAATAAAATAAACAAATTACAATTTGATTCGTCTTTTTTAGTTTTTTTTTTATTAGAAAAATCAATTTTCTATTGGAGATTTTTTTACTGGGGTTACGGCTTTTTTTTTTTTGTTGTTTACCACTATTTTTTATTTCAAATAGAATGACAAATAAAAGTAAAAGTTGTTACGGTTAGTTCTAGGGTTAGTTTTAGGGTTAGCTTTAGGGTTAGTTTTAGGGTTAGCTTTAGGGTTATTTTAGGGTTAGGTTTATGGTTAAAATAAAAAATATCAAAATCGTATTTTTGTAAATATTTTTTTTTACTAACATCTATAAAATAAATGATAACAATAAATGTAAACTATATTCAACAAAGTATAACAGTAGTTAGAGAAAAGAAAGAAACTAAAACTTTTTTAAACAACGACAAATATATATATAAAATGTTTATAATATATGCTTTTTATGACATTTAAAAATACAGTGTACAATTGTACTTTTCTTACTGGATATTTTTGTGTTAACACTCTTTTTTATTTCAAAAATATACGCACGGTACAATGCTAAAATGTCTCGTGGAAATGTTATGAACAGTACGTTACTTGACGCGTTACCTAATTCCAATTCACTTTATACATATATCTCGTCAACATTTACTACTTAAAACTTCAATACACTATGGTGTAAAAAGTCTGTTAATTATTACTTTACAAAATCTGAACATTTCAATACTTTAAAATAAAAAAAAACCAATGAAAATAACATTTCCATCCAATTCAAAAAAACACACTCTCTCTCCAAGCCGTAACCTTTTTATAAACTGTGTGAATTGGGAAAATGTATTTGCTGCATAAACATACATGCTGTACTGCAACACGACATAGCGGCCTGCAATCTGTAGTACAACACAAAGGTTGTATTATAGAAAATGCGGGTTCGAATGTGTCGGCCACGGAAACGGCATTTTTATGTGTTTTAGTGCAAAAACAGCGCCATCCAGTGGGATATGTTGGTTCATCAATGACAACCTTTTAAACTTTCTAGGATAAATATATTTTGCAAGGTAGAGCCTATTTTATTGAGTCTATGTTCCCTGGATGCAAGGATCTATCATACCCCACATCAAGCTTATGAGTATACATAAATGTATATAACTTCTGGTTTTGACAAATTAACTAAACTAGAGGGATTTGAGCTTAGAATTTTTCAGTCCATATTTATTCTAGACTCCATCTCAAACAACTGATTCACATGACAACATACATATGAAAAGATAGATGATCCCCAATATATATATATAGTGAGAATCAGAGCTCATCAGTTGGGCCAAATCATAATCTCCCACATATATATACAATCAGTGCTCGGTTTATATTAAGATAGCAATTATGTATGGGAGATTATAATATGGTTTAATTAATGAGTGCTGGTCCTGCACAAAGTGCATATATTATGAATTATCTATCTTTTTCAAATATGTGTAGCAATTGTTTGAGATGGAGTGTAGGACAAATATGGACTGAAAAATCCTAACTTAAAATCCCTTTAGTTACTTATATAGAAAACATTCAGTACACTGAATGAATAGGTTATTTAAATATTAAATACAATTTTCAGAATTCCAATGCTTGCTATAATGCTCTACCAATGTCAAATGATATTTGCATTAGCTGCTCCAGACAGATATATAAGGTATAGTAGATGTAGCAAGTTTCTAATAAGGGCAAAATCCATTATTTCCGGAAACAAACATTGTCTTATATATATATTGATTTTAACCTTCATAAGAAAGTTCATTTCTTATTTATTTTAATTCACATGCAAATCTAACTTTTGTAGTGAGTATTTTCCACACATTTACTTCTAATTCTTCATTTGCATAATCATTAGAATGAGTAAAATATAAATTTTACCATGAATATTAGAACCAAGCCATATACAAGTAAGGTTGTGTTTACATCTGGAACTTAATGAATTTCACTCTTATTAGAAACTAATATATATCCAAGGCAGTTACTGCAAATTTCATTCTGCATTGATGCAGTTTGAAGTGTATTGAAAGCATTTGGTTAATTAATAAAAACCTGAAATTACATATAATGTCAGGAAAATGCTATAATATAATTATTTGCATATATTGAACTGGAGACTTTCTGTGCTTCAAAAGTCCAATATGTTAAAAAAAAAGAATGGGAAATATTGCCTTGTATTTTGTTATATATATTGAACTGAAGACTTTCTCCACTTCAAAAGTCCAATATGTTAAGTTTGTTTTTGTGTTTTAAGAGTATGTGCAAAAATGCATATACTCATTTATATTTTAAAATTCTGTGATTTTACTTTTTCAATAGATTTTGGTTTAAAATAATTTTCTTTTGACTCTTTGTTTTTTTTCATTACTGTAACTAAAAGCAAGTAAATTTTTAATCTATTTTTAAAAGTTGAGACTTATTTTTTAAAATTAATTTGGAAAAAGATAAAAGCCTGGTCAAATGTTGTTTTTAATCAAGATTAGGTAGCAGATAAAGAATAGCCCTGGTTATTTTCATAATCAAGATTAGGTGGGAGATAAAAGAGAATATAAAATATCTGTTTTTCTCTTTGGAATTATCCGGGAAATTGCTAAAGAAATTGAATACTAAAGATCGCTAATTGCAAATTGAAATTACTGATCACTTTTTGCTGTTTTTTTAAGAATTTCAGAGTACAAATTGCTATCTGTTAAAATAGCCTTCCTAATAATATGCAGTGTTAAACCATTCCAAAGATGAACCCTGGAGCTTGAAATTGTAACTTCAAGAAATGTCCTAATTATTTAGTTTAAATACTGATCCTAGAAATTGCCTTGGAGGTTACAGCCAGATTACTAGAGATCAAATATCATTGTGATGTACTCAAGTTAAAAAAACCTTGTGCACCCACTAGAATGACTCCAGACAATTTAAAGCCTGAAAGGTAACTGAACTTTTACATATTTAAACCAAGGCTTAAATCTCTATGTTAAAGTCTCAGCTTAATCTAAAAAGAAACCTGCTCCTATAATAAGATGTATAGTCATTTATATATCATTATTTATTTTATTATGTTTATTATTATTTATATTAAAGTCTAAGATTTCATATTTTAAATTTATTTATCTGAGAGTGTATTGCAAGTTTATATTTTATATGCTTAGTGTTTTTCCTCTTTTTATATGACTAATCCTTGATAAAAGCTTGAACAGATATTAATAGTTTTCTTTAACTCACCTGTTCCTTATTCTTTTGACATAATTAATTTAGACAATCTTGGTTTGCATTTCCTGCAGACCATAAATCTTTTGGCTAGTGATTTTTTTTTAGTCAGTAGAGATTTTGTTTTTTCTATGTTTCAGATTATGTAATACTGTAATATTTTCTGTTTCTCTTGCAGGAATCGACCTTGGAAGTTTTAAATGCATCTTTTTATGAGTGTTTGCAGGAATTTGACATTCTTATGTCCTGATGTTTCTTTTCTGGGCTAAGGAAAAGTCATCTGCACTGTTCATTGACTTCCATGCAAGATCATTTTCTTTCAAAATCTCTAAATAAAGGAAACTGGAATTTGTTTATATAAATCATTAGCAGGAAGACATTATAAATCCCTTTTATTTCTTAGGTAAGAAAATGAACTTATCTGCCAGAGTGTTTAATGTTACTTACTCTCACACACTCTCTGTTAAACCTGCTGGAGAAATTTAGGTCAAACTTTCATGCTTTGTTTGACTAATATTTATTTTTTGAATTTAATAAACTTTAAAATTGTCCATAATTATTTTGGCTAATGTTTGTCTATGTGTCCTTTCCTCAATTGGCTGAACAATGTTAAAGATCTCTTTCTCTCACTGGGTCTAGCTGGTAGCATTTATCATCATCGCTAACTTTTGGATCACTGTAAATTAAATTTTCTAGGTTGTTAATGACCTTGTGGCACCCTTAATGATCAAAAGAAGATCAAAGTGACCATTACAATATATATATATATATATTGTAATGGTTGGAAAAACTCACCCTTTTCATCAAAGTGTCATTGTTATCATTAAAAAAAAATCTTTGGCTTGGCTTTGATAAGGGCGTTTATTTATATATGTTTGTTTTTGTTGGTTATGGTGGTTATTGTTATTTATTTCAATTTTTTTTTGTATATCCATTTATTTATAATTTTGGGATTTGAAAATGGTAGTGTGATATAAATCTTTGTATATATAGATTTTTACAATGATCTTAGTTTGTATTTAAAGTATTTGCATTTAGTGTTATCAATGATTAAAATATTGGCATATGGATTACTAAATGTGTTTACATTGTATCTTTGTTTTTGAAGTTATTTGCAATGTAATTTACTATTATTTTTAACTGTAAAGCATGTTTGTATGTAATTTTTTTGTGTGTTTAAAGTTTAATATTTGAAGATTGACAATTGTTATAATAATAGGATTGATGTCAGTAGAGTTTGAAGGACTAAACTAATATTATAGTAACCAGTATTTATATTATTGACCATGGCCATTAGAAAAAAAGAAACAAAACTTTGCTGCTGTTTAATATATATTTTTTGTTTGGGGTAATCACAATACTATATTTGGTTTGATTTCATTAAAAATGGTAGAGTAAATAAGAAGCTGCAATCTAGGGATTTAGTTCCCTCTGTCTTATCCTAACCAATAATTACCATTTTTTGGAAGAGAGTCAAATTATTAACAAGAATGTATTTGAATGGAAATCAACATGAAAAATGAATAGCTATTCTCATCCAGCAAATCAGTAAGTATTACTTAAGCATTTAAAGTTGCTATATCACCTTCAATTGATCTACTATGGTCTAACCAGGATAAAAGAATATTTCAAAAAAATAAACTACAAATGGTTTATGAATTCAACGTTTGTCATTTAAAATTGTCATACATATTAATTCAACATACACCAGAATGAAAAAAGATACATCAAATAATTGTGAATTTTCAAAATGAAAAAAGATATTAAATGGTAATTAATTTCACCATTTTTTTTGTATACGATTTTTTTAAAATTTTACCCATATATGTAAATTAACTTTAAATTTTGATCATTCAATATAAATAACAACATGCTAGATATCATTTAGTATTAAAATTTTCTGTTTTATTTTAATTCATATATATATAAGTAAATTAATTTTGAATTTTAATTCATCAATATGAATAGTAATATGCTAGATATCATTTATTAAAAAAATTCTGTTGTTCTTTAATTCATATGCATTATGTATTCATGTTATATAAGAAAATTGGTTCTAAATTTCTATTCATCAACATAAATAAGAATATGCTAGATATAATTTGTCATTAAAACTCTGTGGTCATTTTAATCTATATGCATTGTATATGTATGTTATATACTTAGTGTCCAATAAATGCTTGAAATCAAATTTATTGTCATTTGTTCTCATAAGAACCATTTATAAATATACACATAATGTATTGTATTAGTGTTTAATATTTAAAGTATTTAATATTCTCCTTCAGAAAATAATTCATAACTTCATCATAAGATACATTAAAAAGGTAGACCAGTATGTAGACATTTTATATTTGTTATATGTGCATATTTCTTCATATGTGAGATTAGGAGTTGTTCTTATATTTTTTACAGTTTAGTATATTAAGAGTTGTGCAATCCAGTGATAACCACTTATTTAATCCTCGAAAGTAGTGATGATATAATAGAAGATATTAAGTCTTTTGGGTCATAATAGAAGCCCTATTGTAGATAATAAATCTAAGGAGTCAGTATTTGCAGTTTAAAATAAGTATAGTTTTAATAGAAAATGTGGTATATAGATAGTCAGCACAGTATGAAGAGAATCCTGATAATTTTGTGTAAAAGTGAAGTGATCTGACCTTAAGAAATGTATCTATTATTATGAACTGCTATTTTAAGAAACTTATGATCTTCATTATTTTTCCATTATTGCATCTTTCTTTAAGCTAAACAGTAGATAGTTCTTATTCAGATACAAATGTCAATCTATGCCTATTATTAGTGAACATTGTGAATGTGAATGATATTGAAGTAAAATGAAAACTTAGAAAAGAAACAAATATTGTATATAGTTTTAATATAACTAGTGCCATCTGAAAAGAAAATTAAATCATAATCAAAATAAAGAATACACCTTTTTTTTTATATAAAATAACTGATTTTTTTGAAATTTAGTTACTTATTTTTATCTTTTCAGTACAAAGGTCATTATGCAATGCTTGAGACTGAGAATTACTTATGTGTTTTGTAAATATTCAATTTTATAATTACTTGCATAAGGCAAAACTAATTAATATATTGTTTTGCATATAATCCTCCATCTGAAAACAAATATAGGTTGGATTCAATAAAATTCCCTTTGCTTCCAATTTATATTTTGGTGAGTAATCAAGTCTCACTAGCCATGTTAAACTCTGAGAGTAAGTCAATTAAGGTCTCTTATCATTTGCTCTTTGATATCTATGCATACTTTGTATACAGCTAGTCAGATAGGTAATATTACAATTGTCAATCAATGATTGTACCGTATTTTCCTCATGCTTATAAATTATCTTCATTCATAGATACAGTCCATTACAATTGCTGTCCAAATCTATGGGGTTGTTAAATAAGAATTTAGCATTCTAATCCAATCCATTACAATTGATGTCCAATGATTGGGATATTTTATTTTCCATTGCACATTTGCAATCCATTATAGTTGGCACCCAATATGGGACTCAAAATGTGAACAATTAAGAGATTAAGTTCATATATTGTAAGATGGTATAGAATTTTAATTTCAAAGAAAACTTTTTCTTGTATTAGGGTTCATTAATGTAATGGTAGGTTAGTCTATAATAAGATAGTTTTTATTCAAATTATAAAATTAATAAATGATCACCATTCCCTTAAAGAAAGAAATTATCTCACCATATATGTGACTTACCTAATATCTCAATAGCAAAGCATGACATTTTGACTTTAAATATTGAAATCTACATTTCAGTATTTATTGGAAGCTGTTGTATTATTATTACACATAGGTAAAAATTTTTTGGGGGTAAAATGATTCATAGGCTTTAAAATATCATTAATAAATTCTTTTGATGTGTAACAATACTAATATACAGATGGCATTTTCCATTAACTGAGAAGGTTATGACATCACTAAAATTGAGATTTTGATCCTTGGGACAAATCCAAAGTTTGGATCAGATTGTTTATATTTTGTTTGGATGACAATTTTCATGTAGTTATGGGCAGACGGGATGCCAAGCCTCAGATCAGAAGTAATTATTGCCTAATATATATATATATTGCACATGTATTAGTTATTTTAAACTAATCATGGATAATGATAATGAAATGCCATTGTGCCAACAGTAGCTTGCAGGACCTGGTAAATGTGTTGGTAAAAGTGAAGGCTGAATTGAAGACTACCTTTGCTGAATGAAAGGCTGAAGTAATAACTATGCTGAATTTACAGCTGACCTAAAAGCTAGCTTTGCTGAATAAAGGACTGACTGAAGCAAAGGTTAACTCTGATAAAATGAATACTGAATTGAAGGGTGAGTTGAAGATGATAAATTGGTAGGGACTCAAAATGAAAAAGGTAGAGACAGGCTTTCTCTAGGTAAAGATTTACCTTTGATTAATATTTGCAAAACTAATAGCTTTTCTGTAAAGGCAAGAAGTTTTGAAGTTCAGTGATGTTATTACCATGAAATATGTACCTATAAATGTATGAAATCTAATAACAGAGAGAAGTTTAAAGTGAAAACACAAGATTGCTGCCTGAAATTAAGTTTTGTGAGAAAAATATGGACAAATGCTTTTTTAAAGGAAATGCTATGATAAGTCAAAAATATCTTGGAAAATTGTCTTTATACAACTTGAAAGTAAAAATCTGAACATTGATAGAATGAATTTTAAGGCTGAAGAGGATACCCAACTGTTGTGAAGTGGGTCTTCCATAAGAAATTTATGAATAGCATGTATATGTGACTTGGAAGCGAAGGATTTTTATTCAAGTATTATATCAGTATAACCAACTACTTGAAAGGTGAAACATTATGTGTAGGTTCAGATCTCATCATTCTATAGCCAATGATGGAAGAGCCAATGTAAGATGTTTTATATATGACAATACAAATATTAAGAATAAGGAGTTTCATCCAGTTATGCAATTGAGACTTTACCTCATAAGGAACAGGGTTGTTATAGTTTTTGTGGTATGTGGAAGCTATATTCTTAGGTAGATTAGTGACTAAATGTTCCAATTGGAATTCATACCATGTGATGAATCTGACTTGTTTTATAAATACCTACCAAGACAAATATGATAGAAAATATAATGATGGAGTGAATGAGAAACATGAAGTTAGACATGGTTGTGTATAATAGCTTTATTTATTATCTAGAGTATATTTTTGACTCTCTTAAAAGTTAACTATTTTATCTATAGCTAGTCTAAAGAGCATAATATTTTCCACTCAGTTTTCAAATATGCATTCAGAATCAAATTTGGAGTCATATGCCTCACATTGATGCTCTTTTCTCTTTTTAAAAATTCTTTCCTACCTAAAGTTCTGTGTTATTGTAGTTCTAGTTGAGACAATTTATTGATATTATTATTTTGCACTGGTTAAGATATATTTGTTTGGTGAAATGAATTAGTGAATTGAATAAAAATCAAGAAGGCAAATTATTGAATGATGAGTTATTCTCTATATTTGATGTCAGTTTGTACCCATATTAGTCACCCACAGGAGCATCAGTTTAAGAAGTTCATAAATATTTATGAATGCCATACAAGATTGAAAAGAAAGTCTGATTAAATGCTTATATGATTGATATACCTGGTCTGAAAAGGATGTATAAATCTAGGAGCCTTTGATCAGTATCTTATGAACAACCAATAGTGCTTTAGCCCTAAATCTGTCTTTATATCCTAGGATATTTAATTCTGATGCTCTTGGGAGAAGCGAAGGATCATGGTACAATTATTGGATCTTGAGAATCACTAGTCAGTAAAGCTATGTGCTCTTTGACCCTGCTTTATGTGTATGTTTTGAAATTTTTATTTATTTAATATTGTGATTTTGTTGTTGAAACAAATTCATTTAAATGGTAAGGCCATACATAGATAGTTAAATGGAAGATGTGTAATTAATTTTTTTTTTTAAAAAAATTAGTTTCCATTTTGATATATAGTTTATATTCAATTTTTTTTGTTAGTAGGAGGATGTTGTAAAGGTTAGATGGATTCACCCTTTCTATCAAAGTGTCATTGTTGTCATTAAAAAAAACTTGTTTTGGCTTTGATACTGTATTGCATTTTATCTTAGTACAAATAGCGTTGGCAATTTAAAAATTGAATTGATAAATTCCTAACGAAAAATATATTTATATAAATATATTTGATGTATTCATTTAAACAATGTGGGTGTATATGTTTTTTTTATGTGTGTTTAATGAAATTAAAAAAAGAGAATGAATGTGGAAAGTATAATAAAAATCAAAGAGAAACTTACTTTGTATTTGTTAAATTTAAAATAAACCATTATCGCAAGGTCATCAGCAGCATGGAAACAAAATGATAACATTCTTTAGGTAATTAAAAATGGTGATCAAGAAAAGAAAAAGAAGACTTTGTGAGCTGAATTCTTTTAAATTTGATACACATTGGCAGGTGTCAATAGGAGTTGCGCAGAAAGAAAAAAAAAAAACAGGACAAAAGGAATAACAGTTGGTGCAGAGGGTTCTTCTTAGATCTTCCTTCCTGCAGAGATCAGTATAATAAAAATAAACGTGAAGAAATTATGAAAGTGGGCCAGTTCCTGCAGAGATCAGTAAAATAAAAATAAACGTGAAGAAATTATGAAAGTGGGCCAAACTACTGTTACTAATAGACTGAAATATTAAGATGTGCAAGTAGTAGCAGTTCATTTGCTGGAGTTGCCTTGTACCTGTGTTGTGAACTACCTCAGTGAAGAAGCCATCTCCTACTAGATTTTAACCACAAAAACTTAAAGATCATCAGAATACTGGACCACAGATCCATTCTAAAGAAATCCATGCATGGTCAACATTAGAAATCCTGCACGTTAACATTCAAACTTACCGGTAAGTAACTTTATTAAATCAAAAAAAAATTAGTGATCACTTCCTTGAACTCTTAAGCATGATGAACTGTTGCCATGAGTCATATGAATAAAAGAAACAAATGTTAGCTGTAGTTTTACATTTTTTGATTCTTTTTATATTTTATTCTCTTGATCATATTAATGTTTTTATTTCGTATTAATAAAGTAAAATATAACTTACGTTGTTATTAAGTCTTATAGTTCTAAGCTCATTACAATTTAGACATTATTATAATTCAAATAAATTGCCAACATTGTACTGAAACACAATCCTCCAGAGATTCCAAAATGTCATCATAGCTAAATAAATAAAAAAGGGAAATAAATTAAAAGCTGGCTTACTTTATCCCATTATTTTAGTAGCTACATTAGTTAAAAGAGTGTTGTGTGACAAGGAAAAATAATTGTGTCCATTAAATCTTATTGAATTGTATGACGAAACAAATTTAATAGATAGGATGTAACTTGGTCACCGAGTACGAGTAGTTAACTCGTTTAAAAACACTAAATAATGTAGTGGACGTTACAATGCCGCCCAACTTGAGGCTTTGACGAGACCCACGTCCTGAGATAGGAGTAAATAATAAAAGTTAAATATAAAAGAGTTTTGTGGGGTTTTTTATTTTTGTTTCGCGTATGTAGGTAAAAAAAAAGAGTAGGCAAAATGATGGAAATAAAGTAGCTCGTAAGGTAAAGTGACAGCAGGGTGGAGCAGCTTCGGCAAATGTATTAATAAAAAAACAATAGAATAAAAATCAAGCAAAGTATACGAAGTACAGAGATATTGAAGCGATGATAGATGAAACGAAAGGAATAAATAATCTGATTTGTGAATGGGATAAGGAGACCATAAAGTTTGCACCCAAGAATGCCCGAAAATTACAATATGGGTTAATAATATTGAAGTACATGCGTTGTTTGATACTGGTAGTCAAATATCAGTCATGCCTGATACTGTATATGCACGGATGATACAACAAACCCATGACATTAGAACTCTACCAGTGAGGAAGTCCCTAGTAACTTTGGCCAATAATAAAAAGGCCCAAATAGAGACAAAACAAGTATGGATACTAATAAGAGTGGGAAAGAGAGTCATACAACATACTTTGTTGATATTGAAGGGATTCATACACAATGTGATGGTAGGGTCGGATTTTTTGCATAAAACAGGGTGCTTAATTAACTATAAAGAAGGCAGTATTACATGTGAAGGGGAAATAGTAGAATTTAAATCAAAAGAAAAGACACTGCCAAAAGAAATATGTAGTATACGAAGCGAGACAGAGAGGGAGCAAGGAGAAGGATGGGAAAATACAGTGAAGAAATTATTAGACAAGTATAATGGACATTTTTCAGATAGACCGGGGATAATTAAGGGGTATGAACATCGAATTAGGATCATAGATGGCACGCCATATCAGGCACGATCATATCCGGTGCCTTATCAATATCGAATGGAAGTGGAAAAACAATTGTTGCAGATGGAAGAGTGGAGAATTATAACGAAGGGATCATCACCATATAACAACCCATTGGTAATAGTAAAAAAAAGATGGGTCAGTTAGGTTATGCTTAGATGCGAGACAGCTTAA
Source organism: Epiperipatus broadwayi (assembly GCA_028023455.1). Classification (NCBI taxonomy): domain Eukaryota; kingdom Metazoa; phylum Onychophora; class Udeonychophora; order Euonychophora; family Peripatidae; genus Epiperipatus; species Epiperipatus broadwayi. The sequence goes on along the minus strand of JAQFVV010006277.1, from coordinate 156,410 downwards.
TAGAATTACCTGGCCTGACCAAAACGTGCCTCCACCGATGAACGAATTATTGAGCAGGTTCCATGGTAAAGAAACCTTTCGACATTAGATCTGACGGCCAGTTATTGGCAGATTAAACTACACCCAGCAGACCGCCAAAATACAGCCTTCAGATATAACGGCATACCTTACCAATTTAATAGAATGCCATTTGGATTAAGAAACAGCGGAGCAGGATTGCTAAAGTGCCTAGACAGTATTATCACCCGAAATCAAGAGTTTCATGACTATTTATATGGATGATGTCATAATTGCATCTAAAAATCCAAGAGAGCACTTAAGACATTTGGAAATGTTTTTACAAGAATGCCAAGACAAAGGTATCCACATTAATTTGCAAAAGAGTTGTATAGCCACTGCAGAAGTCAGTTTCTTAGGGCACTTGATCAGCAAAACAGAGATTAAGCCTCATCCTGATAAAATACAAGCCATCAGAGACTTCCCAGCACCTAAGTCAGTGAAACAGGTAAAGTCCTTCTTAGGACTATGTAATTTTTATAATAAATTTTACAGAAACTTTGCAGCAGATGTGGAACCTTTATTACAGTTATTACGAAAAAATGTCCCATGGGAATGGACAGATAAACATAATGAAGTGTTCAAAGGCATCAAAGAGAAATTCTTGGGACAAGTCATGCTGATATACCCTGATTTTAAGAAAACTTTTATAATACAAGTGGCTAGCAGTGAATACGGACTAGGTGCGGCTTTGATGCAGATGCAGGAAGATGGTAGTCAAGGAGTAATATACTTCATTAGTAGATCATTAAGGGAACTGGAAGTCAATTATTCCATAATGGAAAAGGAAGCATTGGCTGTGGTATGGACATTCCAGAGATTCCGACAATTTCTAATAGGGTCAGAGGTGATAGTCAGAACTGACCATAAGAGTCTGGAATTAATTAACCACAGTTATCTGTCTAATAGTAGATTGATTTGTTGGAGTCTGTTTATCCAAGAATTCAACTATTCTCTAGAATATTGTAAAGGTTCGGAGAATGTAGTGGCAGATGCTTTGAGCCGAAAGGTTTGGAGCCCACAGGGCATTTGCAAATGGAAGATATAAGTCTGACAGCATTAATCACAGAAATTGACATGTCTGTGGAAGATGAATTGAACCACTTAGGTGATAAGCAGAGGTTAGATCCCAGATATCAGGTGATTATAGATAATTTAGAAAAAAATAAAGATGGGGAAAAGGGAAGGTGTTCCAAAAAATATGGAAGATATCGGTTGAGCAAGGGAGTATTATGGTATTTGGTAGACGTAAAGGAGGGAACATGGAGAATGGTAATGCCCAAGATGCTCCAAGAGAGACTAACTATGTATACACACTGCTTATATGGCCATTATGGAGTCCACAAGACCGAGAGATTGTTGAAAACTTGGTTTTACTGGCCGCACATGAGATACCAAATAACTAAAATGTTGAAAGGGTGTGAACTGTGCCAGAGAACTAAACCAGTCAACAAATCATACACAGGAATGGTAAACCCGATAAAAAAAGACCGAATGATCTGATAGTGATTGATTTTTACGGGCCACTACCTAGGTTCCAGAAGATGAGGTACATATTAGTGGTATATGATGTTTTTTCGAAATGGGTATGTGCGTACCCTATGCCGCAGGCTAATACAAGGAACCCCATATGCATATTAGAAACACAACACTTTCCCAAAATGGGCAAACCAAAGACAATATTATCTGACCATGGAACTCCTTTCATGGCCAATGAATGGAAGGAGTGGACAGTGAAAATGAAAGTATGACACACACAGTCATCTATCCGTAACCCTCAGTCGAACCCTTGCGAAAGGATGATGAGGGAATTGGGAAGACTTTTTAGAGTGTACACATCTTCAAACCATAAAGAGTGGGTGAAACAGTTGCCCAGAGTAGTGAATTATATCAACTGGATGGAGAATGGTTCCACAAGGTTTGCACCTATTCAGCTACAGTTCCATCAACCCGTACTGAGGCTATACAAGGCCAAGTTGCCAACCATTCCTGAACATATCAATGGAAAGATAGATCAGAAAAAGGCAGAATCCAACATGAGACATGCCGCAGTTGCAAGGGTAGACAGGAGGGGTATAAGACCCAAAGATTTCAAAAAAGGGGATAGGGTATGGGTCCAGACAAATCCCATTAGCCAACAGAGAAAGGTATATGCAAAAAGTTTCAGGAATTTTATGAAGACCCGTATCAAATAGTTAGAGAGAATGGTCCAAATGCATTTACTCTCGAAATGAAAAAGGAAAAAAGGGGACTTTCAATGCAAGAGCCTTAAGGCCATATAAAATGAATCCTGACAGATAGCATTAGGAGAAAACTGGATAGATTTAGACCCCAAAGACTATGGATGTACCAAAATAAGGCTGGAGAACAAAAAAGAGTGTAAACACCGTATTTTATTCTTGTCATTGACCGCAGAGGTATTGTACTGTATTTTATCTTAGTACAAATAGTGTTAGCAATTTAAAAGTTGAATTGATAAATTCCTAATGAAAAATATATTTATATAAATATATTTGATGTATTCATTTAAATAACGTGGGTGTATATGTTTTTTTTATGTGTCTTTAATGAAATTAAAAAGAGAGAATGAATGTGGAAAGTATAATAAAAATCAAAGAGAAACTTACTTTGTATTTGTTAAATTTAAAATAAACCATTATCGCAAGGTCATCAGCAGCATGGAAACAAAGTGATAACATTCTTTGATGTATTCATTTAAATAACATGGGTGTATATGTTTTTTTTTATGTGTGTTTAATGAAATTAAAAAGAGAGAATGAATGTGGAAAGTATAATAAAAATCAAAGAGAAACTTACTTTGTATTTGTTAAATTTAAAATAAACCATTATCGCAAGGTCATCAGCAGCATGGAAACAAAGTGATAACATTCTTTAGGTAATTAAAGATGGCGATCAAGAAAAGAAAAAGAAGACTTTGTGAGCTGAATTCTTTTAAATTTGGTACACATTGGCAGGTGTCAATAGGAGTTGCACAGAAAGAAAAAAATAAACAGGACAAAAGGAATAACAGTTGGTGCAGAGGGTTCTTCTTAGATCGTCCTTCCTGCAGAGATCAGTAAAATAAAAATAAATGTGAAGAAATTATGAAAGTGGCCTAACTACTGTTACTAATAGAATGAAATATTAAGATGTGTGAGTAGTAGCAGTTCATTTGCTGGAGTTGCCTTGTACCTGTGTCGCAAACTACCTGAGTGAAGAAGCCATCTCCTACTAGATTTTAACCACAAAAACTTAAAGATCGCCGGATTACTGGACCGCAGATCCAGTCTAAAGAAATCCATGCATGGTCAACATTAGAAATCCTGCATGTTAACATTCAAACTTACCGGTAAGTAACTTTATTAAATCAAAAAAAAATTAGTGATTACTTTCTTGAACTCTTAAGCATGATGAACTGTCGCCACGAGTCATATGAATAAAAGAAACAAATGTTATCTGTAGTTTTATATTTTTTGATTGTCTTTTTATATTTTATTCTCTCAATCATATTAATGTTTTTATTTCGTATTAATAAAGTAAAATATAACTTACATTGTTATTAAGTCTTATAGTTCTAAGCTCATTACAATTTAGACATTATTATAATTCAAATAAATTGCCAACGTTGTACTGAAACACAATCCTCCAGAGATTCCAAAATGTCATCATAGCTAAATAAATAAAAAAGGGATGTTTGCCAGTGAATTCTAATACAGAATTCTGGTGCCTTTCAAATAAATTAAAAGCTGGCTTACTTTATCCCATTATTTTAGTAGCTACATTAGTTAAAAGAGTGTTGTGTGACCAGGAAAAATAATTGCGTCCATTAAATCTTACTGAATTGTATGATGAAACAAATTTAATAGATAGGACGTAACTTGATCACCAAGTACGAGTAGTTAACTCATTTAAAAACACTAAATAACGTAGTGGACGTTACAATACAGAGATTTATTTATAAATATATATATAAACTACTAAACATCATATGATCACTATTTTTTATGCTAGCACATTACTGTTATTAAAACAGGCAAAACTCTCCATACACTAGTGCCACTTAATGCCAACCAGAGTAATCAATGGATGCCTGCAGGCTTGTGCATAAAATCCCTAGCTAGTGCCTACTTATCCAATATCCCCAATGTTTTGGCTTGTGGCCTTTGTCAGTGAGAAGCTTTGGATCTGATAGCACTGCGCCTAGATCTTAGGATCTAATGCAACCCTCCAGAAGCCACCTTTTATCTCCACTTAACTACTGTAACAAGCACAGATGTCGTTACATTGTTTTTTTATTAGTAAACATGAAAAAAATAAAAGTTCGCAAATAAAACTTCTCTTTTTAAGAATTAAAAATTGAAAATTAAAATCCTATGCTAAACTCGTATCTATATAATCGCACAGATGAAAAAAAAAATTATTAAAATAAAACTTTATTTAAAAAAAAGAAAAAGTATTTTAAAACTAAATTGTCAGTAAAGATTTAAAGATAAAAATATATCTAAGTTTGTACAAAACAAATTAAAATGTTATTGAAAAAATGGAAATGATTAATTTAATTAGTCAAATGTGAACAAGCCCTTGGGCATTTAAATGTATAAACAATGGTCAGATAGGAAAACAATAGAAACTTTTAGCAAATGAAAGAAATCCATCGGGAAATCGGACCTCAATGAAAAGGTTTTCACCATCATGACGTAATGTTGAGTTAATCCACAAAATTATTATAAAAGGAAAGGTTTGAAAATAAAAGAATTAATTAGCTATTAAAAGAGGACAGTGGTGTTATGTGTTAGTGCGGAGTTGAAGGAGAAGGGATTGAAAAGATGCACTCTTCAATCCCTTCAGTTTTGCTAAAGAAGAAAGAGAAATGACATCATTTTCTACATTAAGGACCAGCTAAAGTAAAGACCTCCGGATGAATAAAAAACAAAGGCTAACTGGATACAAATATCTTCAGTACGGCGTGGGAATTCCTGTTCAGAATTACAATCAACTACAAATTATGGACCTTTTAAAATCGTAAGAACTTTATATTCATTTGAAAACATAGAACTCTAAATTCTAAACCTTTTAGTACATAATACAAATAGAATCCTATCTGACCAACGTAAATTAATATTAATAATGTAATTTGATGTATTTTTTTTTTATTTAAAATCATTTCCATTTATTTTTTTTTTGTTCTTTTAGGTTTTTATAATGATTTTTGTTTTTCGATAAATTAAATTATATAAATGTTAAACTTAAGTCGGGCGTGAATGGCTATATAGATTTGTAAAGTTATATTAGGGGAGGGAAATCTTAGGTTATTTGTTTCATGGTTGAATTGGGTCAGTGAATTGGATATATTGATGTAGTTAGTAGATGTAATTCGAGTTTCGCTACAGGCAGAATCGCTTATACGCCGCACACTTCTGTTTTGCCTATGGAAGAGATTATAAGACGTAGAATGCTGTTCCTTTCTATGGAGTTTTTTTTTTATTGCTCTTCTTGTCAGATAGATGTAGTATTCCTATCTGACGAGAGGCAATTTCTTCTCTTAACCTTTTGTGCTGCCGTATTTCGTATTACATTGAATGCATCAATATATCAGATGAATTGACGTTAGTTTGACTGCGAACTTTTAGCCTAGGGTTAAATAAGGATAGAATATTTTCTTTCAAATGCAAATCTATGTAGTCTATTCATATTCGACACTCTAAATAAAAATGCATTAAATTTAAGTTGGGTATGGAAGTTGCATGGATTCGTTATCGGTTAATTATGTTTTTGGTTTTCATACTTGATCAAAATATATAGACATTCGGTAAATACTGATACCTTACGGTGAGTATCTAAGATGTATTTATTTCGGATGTCTTTTAAGTTATTGGTGTCTTGCGGCATCTTACGATGAATGCCAATGGGTCTCTTGTATTCCCTCTGCACTTGACGTATCAATGACTTTGTATTTTGATCGGTTATGTTTATTTTGAAATGTTTTTAACCATGTAATCTATGTAACCGATCTGTACTCAACATTATAAAACAAACTTTCATAAATCTATCTGTGCGAACTAAATTAAAATGTAAACTTATAAAAATTAAATGTAAATTAAAATCTAGAATAAAGGTTAAAAATGTAGTTAAATGCTAAAGTAAACATATAAAATAATAATGCTAAATTTTATATATATATGTGCGTAAATAAATATTTTATGTGTTAATTACTGGCAGTGGCTTATTTTATTCTTTTTTTAAAATATTCTTAGATAAGAATTAATAAAATATATTATTATAAATATAAATCTCTGCTACTCCCTGAGCTAGTGACAATGGGCTAACGACCGGAATCAATATATATAAAAGAAAAAAAAATATTTTTTTTTCTTACGTATCTGCCTATTTTATAAATTTTTCTAGGTTCAAATGCCTAGATGGCGCCCTGTAGTGCAGATCACGTTAAGAGCTATTCTCCGGATCGTTACACTACAAAACTATGAAAATAAAATTGAAAACACAATAATATTTTCAATCTAAGCTCAATAGCTTATAAAGTCATATGAATCTGAACCCAGTTCAATACCCATACATTTTGGTGTCTTTGGTTCTTTAGCAACCATAGTCACCACTATCCTATTAGGCAGGATTGGTGTTAAACCACTAAACATCACATGATCACTATTTCTTATGTTAGCACATTACTGTTATAGGGATTTTATGCACTAGCCTTCTGGCATCCATTGATTACTCTGGTTGGCACATTGGAACTGTGTGGCACTACTGTATGGAGAGTTTTGCCTGTTTTAATAACAGTAATGTGCTAGCATAAGAAATAATGATCATGTGATGTTTAGTGGTTTAACACCAATCTTGCCTAATAGGATAGTGGTGACTATGGTTGTTAAAAAGCCAAAGACACCAAAATGTATGGGTACTGAACTGGGTTAAGCTATTGAGCTTAGATTGAAAATATTGTGTTTTCAATTTTATTCTCATAGTTTTGTAGTTAAGTGGAGATAAAAGGTGGCTGCTGGAGTGTTGAATTGGATACCAAGATCTAGGTGCAGGCTCTCAGATACAAAGCTCCTCACTGATGAAGGCCACAAGCCAGGAACTAGTCTGGGGATATTGGATGAGTAAGCACTAGATAGGGATTTTATGCACAAACCTTCTGGCATCCATTGATTACTCTGGTTGACACTGAATGGCGCTACTGTATGGAGAGTTTTGCCTGTTTTAATTATATATATATTGTTGTTTGTTATTGTTATTTATTTCAATTTTTTTTGGAATATGCATTTATTATTTTGGGATTTGAAAATGGCAGTGGTGATATAAAAAAATGTGTGTATATAGATTTTTACAAAGATCTTAGTTTGTATTTGCATTTAGTGATATCAATGTTCAAAATATTGGCATATGAATTACTAAATGTGTTTACATTATATCTTTGTTTTTGAAATTATTTGTGATGTAATTTTATTATTTACTTATTATTTTTTTTAAACTGTAAAGCATATGTTTCACTAAACATCACCTGATCACCATTTTTTATACTTGCTCATAACTGTTACTAAAACAGGCAAAAAACTTCTATGCAGTAATGCCACTCAGTGCAAGCCAGAGTATTCATTGGACGCCATTGATTGCTCTGGCTTGCACTGAGTTGTACTACTGTATGGAGAGTTTTGCCTGTTTTAAAGCATATGTTTGTATGTAATTTTTTTTTTGTGTTCAAACTTTAATATTTGAAAATCGACAACTGTTATAATAGTAGGATTGACATCAGTAGAGCATGAAGGAATAAACTAGATACTATAGTAAGCAGGATTTATTATTATTGACCATTGCCGCTGCTGTTTAATATATTGTAACAGGAACTGAGTTCAAACCCTGTTACAAAAGGAGAGAAAGGATAGATTTTAGATAATTTATTATTATTTATTTTATAATTATTATTGGAAAAGTCGCACGTGTATTTGCTGGAATGATAAAGAATGATGGGTATGGGTTAATATTTTAATTGGCATACATGATATAGATAAATGTTGTTTATTTTGGAAGAGAAAGAAAAAGAAGTGTGTAAAAGAAAAAATTTCTTTTACAGTTATTATTTCCCGAATTAATTAGTAAAACCTACTTCTTATAGTTCAAGAAATAGATGTAACCAGTTGATGGCTATCTCATTTTTTTGTAATTAAATGGATTGATTTATTGTAAATATTTGAATTTTGTGTAAATAGTTTTAAAATTAATGAATGTGGACTGTCCATTAAGGATCAAATTCTTTTCAAGTTCTTTTGACTAATTAAAGTAAAGGAAAAGAGTGCAATTTAAAAAAAAGTTCCAAGAGTAAAAAAAGATAATTAAAAGTCCAGGTTACTAGGTGGTTTTTCTTTTGTTTGCAATTTTGTAAAAATATATTTTTTGAAGAAAAAAAAACCAGAGATAAGGAGAAAGGAAACTTGGATAATTAATTATAGAAAAAAAGGAGAATTGAGTTGTTGTTGAGCTGATGGGGGGGAAAGGCAATGCATTATAGAATACATCGAAAAAGATTAAAGAGAAAATTTCAATAAATTGGCCGCAAAGCAGAAAAGATCAGGAATAAACTGTGATTACTTCAAGCAGAAAAGATCAGGAATAAACTGTGATTACTTCCTTTGTTTCTGGAGAGATTGTGTGCAAACTGAAAATAAAACATAAAGGAAATCTCATGGATCGCATGGGGTAATAAGTCACCATCGTGCCGGGGTCTATGCTCAGACTCTAGCTCTGCATATCATCTATGCCACATAAACCATTGGAATATATACATCACCTTCATCTAGTGCAGATCTTCTGCCATTCCTGAATGTATTCAAAGGAAAGAAAAAAGCATGGCAAAATAAATACACTACTTTCACATGGACTAAATGGTTGGAACACTACACAGAAGAGATGGACACCATGTTTTGCCTGTGCTAATTCCACGATTAATTCACAAGTGCACTTAGAAATATATACACAGGTTCTACAAACTCTTTAATACCAGTAAGCATACATGTCTTATATTCTTCCAAATTCTTGAATATAATAAAAACCAAACTGTATGATAATCTAATGATATGCATGTATTATTTAGTTTGTTTTGTTGTTTTTTTCTCTTTTAATTGTAATTTATTCTTCCAAAGAGTAAGCTTGTGGTTAAGATCTGTAGAGATCCCTACCTTCGCATTTTCACGTGCATATTCTTGAGGTTTACAGCCTTAGTAAATATTAAAATATTTATCGTATACATGATTATGCCATTTCATTGTTATCTTAGAATAAAATATTAATGAATCTTAAATTAAACTGTTAATTTGTCTCAATACACATTGTGTAATTTCTTATGTATTTTAAAATCAGATACATGTGCGTTCTGGCGTGTCTACAATAATAGATTAAAGCCAAATAGATTAGGGAAAAAAGTGTGTGTGTGTGGGGGGGGATTTTAAAAGGTTTATTTTAAATTTTAGTGGGAATTAAATAGGAATTTATAGAAAATATTTTGTTTAAAAATTAGTTCACTCTTTTCTTCTTTGGTGCAATGTCTCTACCACACCCCAAGTATTAAGATGGGCATTGGGTTAAATAGCTGAGTCAGAGAAATATCTAATCCCTATGATTCTTGTGAACTAGCAAGATTGGCGCTTGGCAATGGACAAAAAAAAAAGGACGTCCATAAACATGATCTACTTAGAAATAAAGTTAAAGCTGGGAGGGTTTTGAATTTTTGCAATCCCCTTATATACATGTGTTTTACAGTCAGCTCCTTCTCTAACCCCTTTTGAATGACCCAGAATTTGGGAAAACTTTGTCAGAGAGGTGAATGACTCAAAATTATGGGAAAATTTCATATGGGACGGGACACGTCACCATATAAATTCACCCTCGGAAAGAAAGTATAATCATAAATTTAGTTAGGATAAAGACAAGTGTTTGATGTCAGACAGGAATAAAAAAAAAGAAAGAAAAGATTTAAAAACAAATACCAAAGTGGGTAAACGTTACAATATATTTATTATTTGGCATAATCACAATACTATATTTGGTTTGATTTCATTAAAAATGGCAGAGTAAATAAGAAGCTGCAATCTAGGGATTCAGTTCCCTCTGTCTTCTCCTAACCAATAATTACCATCCATTGGAAGAGAGCCAAATTATTAACAAGCTTGTATTTGAATGGAAATCAACATGAAAAATGAATAACTGTTCTCATCCAGCAAATCAATATAAGTATTACCTAAGCATTTAAAGTATGTCACCTTCAATTAATCCCTATGGCCTAACCAGAATAAACGAATACTTAGAGAAAATATACTACAAATGGTTTATGAATTCACGCATTTATCATTTAAAATTGTCATACGTATTAATTCAATATACACCAGAATGAATAAAGAAGTGTCAAATAATTGTTGATTTTCAAAATGAAAAAAAAAAAAAAGATATTAAATGGTAATTAATTTGACCATTTTTTATTTGTATATGATTGTTTTTAAATTCTACCTATTTATATATGTAAATTAACTTTAAATTTTGATCAATCATTATGAATAACAGCATGTTAAATATCATTTAGTATTAAAATGTTCTGTTTTATTTTAATTCATATGCAATATATACGTATGATATATAAGTAAAGTGATTTTCAATTTTAATTCATCAATATGAATAATAATATGCTAGATATCATTTATTATTAAACATTTTCTGCTGTTCTTTAATTTATATGCATTATACACATATGTTATATAAGTAAATTGGTTCTAAATTTCTATTCATCAACATAAATAAAAATATGCTAGATATAATTTGTCATTAAAACTCTCTGTGATCATTTTAATTTATATGCATTGTATACGTATGTTATATACTTAGTGTCCAATAAATGCTTGAAATTAAATTTATTATCATTTGTTCTCATAAGAATCATTTATAATTATACACATAATGTATTATATTATTGTTTAATATTTAATATTAATATTCTCCTTCAGAAAATAATTCATAATTTCATCATAAAATGTTTGAAAGGTAGATCACTACGTAGACATTTTGTATTTATATGTGCATATTTCTTCATATGTGAGTTTAGGAGTTGTTCTTATATTTTTTATTCACAGAAGTTTAGTATATTAAGAGTTGTGTAATCCAGTGATAAACACTTATCGAATCCTCAGAACTAGTGATGATATAATTGAAGATATTAAGTCTTTTGGTCCATAATAGAAGCCATATTGTAGATAATTAATCTAAGGAGTTAGTATTTGCAGTTTAAAAGTGGAAGTATAGTTTTAATAGAAAATGGAGTATATAGATATTCAGCACAGTATGAAGAGAATGCTGATAATTTTGTGTAAAAGTTAAGTGATCTGATTTTAAGGAATGTATCTATGATTCTGAATTTCTATTTTAAGAAACTATTATGATCATTATTTTTCTATTATTGCATCTTTCTTTATGTTAAACAGTAGATGGTTCTTCTTCAGATACAAACATCAATCTATGCCTACTATTAGCAAACATTGTGAATGTGAATAATGTTGAAGTAAAATGAAAACTTAAAAAAAAAAAAAACAAATATTGATGTTGCTAGTGCCATCTGAAAAGAAAATTAAACCATAATTAAAATAAAGGACATACCATAGCTTTTTATATAAAATGACTTTGTAATTTATTTCAAATTTATTTATTTATTTTTCTCTTTTCAGTACGAAGGTCATTATGCAATGATTGAGACTGAGAATTACTTCTATGATAATTTTTATGTTTTGTAAGTATTCAATTTTACAATTACTTGCATAAGCCACAACTAATTAATATATTGTTTTACATATAATCCTCCATTTGATAATATAGGTTGGATTCAATAAAATTATCTTTGCTTCCAATTTATATTTTGGTGAATAATCAAGCCTCATTAGCCATATTAAACCCTGAGAGTAAGTCAATTAAGGTCTCTTATCTAATTGGATATGTAATATTACAATTTTTAATGATTGTACTATATTTTACTCATGCTTATAAATTATCTTCATTCATAGATACAGTCCATTACAGTTGCTGCCAAAATCTGTGGGATTGTTAAATAAGAGTTTAACATCATAATCCAATCCATTACAATTCACGTCCAATGATTGGGCTATTTTATTTTCCATTGCACATTTGCAATCCATTACAATATATATAATTCTTTTAATTCTTTTAAATACATGTATCCATATGCTTTACAAAGCAAATTTTATTCCTTTTATTCAGATGAATGCACTTTCCATGATCAGTGCCATAATCATAACTCCCATGTTTCATAGTATTGCTGTTTTATTTATAATCCATCTTGATTATTCATATTATGTAAATCAGGTCATTTAATTATTCCATTTGTGTGATGAATGGATACTGTTTTCTTTTTTATTTGTCAAAGTTTTTGTGATTAACTATAAACAAGCTTCCTTTATTTTTCTTTCTCAGTCATTGTGTTCTATGTATATCAAGTTGACAGACTGTGGATTAAAGCTATGACTGCAAAAAAAAAAAGATAAGGACAAGAAAAAACAGCATTCAATTATCACACAGATGGAATATTTAAACCAACTGATTTATATAATATGAATAATCAAGATAGATTATAAATAAAACAGCAACACTATAAAACATTAGGGCTATAATAATGGTGTTCATCATTGAAAATGATTCAGTTAAATAAAAGAAAAGAGAGAAATAAAAACTCTCTTCATAAAACATACACACATATGCCAGAAAATAATTACATATACAATGGAAAAAATATTATTTATATATTATTATGATAATAGATGGACAATGGAAATCTTAAACCAGATTCCAAGAGATTGTAAAAGACACAGAAAGAGACCACATGTGAGATGGATGGATGAAATAAGAAAGTGTGCAGGGGTGATGTGGAGAAGAGAAGCTAAAGATCACAGAAGATGGATTGAACTTGGAAAGACCTTCATCCTGCAGTGGATTGATAAAGGGTGTTGTTGATGATTATGATAATAATAATAATGATGATGATGATAATAATAATAGTAGTAATAATAATAAAATAAAAATGTAATATTAGTAAGTACAATAAAAACAATTATAAAAAATGAACAACAACTATTTTACTAATTTCTAGTGCAAATTTAAAGTTTAATATCATAAACTACCATGTAATATGATATAAATAGCCCGGTCTCTCATACTGCAAATGTTTTAATTACAAAAAAACTTCATTAGATATATTACAAATTTAAATGATTGTTTACTATGTCAAAGCAACAAATCTTCAGGACATTTTCTAATATTTCATGTTTAATTTAGAATATGTAATGACTGTTAATTCATGCAAGATCTGTAAAGAGGTTACAACTGTCTCTTATTTGTTTACTGTGTATTTAATATTATATGACTGATATAAAATTGCAATCATGTGTTAACATATTTACACTTTAAAACTAAGTAGATCACAAGAAATTATTTATATATGAAGTTCTGATAACTATTTTAATATAGTGAACAGATTTTTAGACTTCTAGCCTACCTTATGATGCTCTGTTATAGCTAAAACATATGTAGAATAAAAAATCATTTTGTTTACATGACAATAAGTAATTGTTAATGATATTAATGTTTAAATTCATCTTAGAAAATTCTAAAATGGCTTCCCATTCATTAAAATTATTCACAGTGGATTATACATAAGCTGTTTAACAAATTAAAAAAAAAAAAATGAAACGGTCTAATTTCTATTTGAAAATATTTAAGAGAACTACTAAAACGATATGAGATTCTTGAATAAAAGAGAGATTTATTTTTTTTACGACAAACTGCCAAAAGAAATGATATTGTCTTAGAATATGTGGGTTTGTTGCAGTTTGAAATGTATAAAAAAATTTCAACAAAATGTCTATAGTTGCAGAATTACATATAAAACACATTCTCGAAATTAATTAGAGATCAAATCCACCAATTATTTTTTCAAATATTAAATTGACAAAATAAAATATAAATTTTAAGAAAACTGAAATGCTAGCAAAAATTAATATTATGACCAGAGAGAGGCTCTGAAGATTTTTGAAAATGCAATAGCACAAATAAAAGGAGGAATTGAATAAATTAAATGCTATCTGGAAAACAAAGATTTAAAATACTACACATTTTCTTATAACTTAAGAAAATTTGCGATGTATTTTTACATCTTCTTGAGCTAATCTCCGAATAGTGTGTGCTGTGATTACATTGAAAAACAAGATTCAAATCTATAAAAAAAAATGACAACAGCATCATGGTTTTTTCAAAAGGATTTAATTGCATCCAGCACTACTTAACCAAATAGTTTTTAGCATTCTTATAAATGTTCCCAATCAAAAACCATACATATACATTAACACACCTACTGGAGATTACTAGTACACAGGCAAATTTATTACAATTAACAGCAACTCAACATACATTTAACCATACTGTCATGTTTTTCAGCATTGCAGAGAATATATATATAGATGAACATTGGCCATGTAGCATTACAGAGAGTAGCTATATATATATAATGATATCAAAGTTTCATTACTAGACTAAAATCAAATGTTTTTCAGGGTTTTTTTTCATGTGTAATGACAGATGAAACACTTTATCAATAGATGGATGATTCTGATTGCTATAACACTTATACATATTATTTTCTTTATGGTAGTAGTCACTACTAATTTCTTCAGTTATGAAGATAAAAACGCTGATGGTACTGAAAGGTTAACTAGCAATCTTATACACTGTGCATAATGATTATATATGTAGGATTATCCATTTAATGACATTTTTCTTCTTGAGTTATCTCCTATTTGTCATTTTAATGAAAAATATTTTATATAATATATGCACATCCATATATATATTTATTTATGCAGTATATATTTTGCGAAAGAAAAAAATAGAAAAAAAAGATAAAACAATAAAAAAATATTTCATTTCTTATTTTTAAATGTCTTATGATATAGCTATAGTAGAGCTTCAATATCACTGATATTTTGTTCTAAGTTCCCTATTAAATATCATTTTTAGTGGATAATCGCTTATGCTCTATTTATAAGATTTGCTTATAATACAATCTATACCATTTAATGTAGTGTTCCATAGGTATATATGAGCTTTTCAACATACACACATAATATATAGATAACGCAGACAATTTTTTATGCATTTAAAATGCATATATAAATTAAAGTTATAATATAAACAAAATTTTTAAAAATAACATTTTTAATAATAAACTGAAAGAGCACATATATATATATTTATTTATTGTATGAAATCAAGCAGTTTAATATTTAGCAGATATGATCCCTTCATTTTATTTGATGTTTTTAAGCTCATATTAATTTTAGAATCTATATAATCATTTCTTATTTGCAGTAAATAGTTGGGAGTTATCCATTTCAGAAGCTTAGCTAAGCACTTTAAATTTTAAGCTTTTTGATGTAATGTGATAATGTATATAAAACATTTTACTAGTTCATATTTTACATCCATAAATTCAATTCCTTATCAAAAACATGGTACTAGCTATAGCTCTTTCTAGACCACAAACAGCCATGACACTATATTTTTTTCTTTAATTATTTCTTTAATAGATGATTCATTCTTTTTGAATACAGATGACTTTTGAAAATGATTTTTTCTTTTATTACAATTCAATAACTTTCATTTTATCATTTACAAAATTTCTTTATGCTTAGAAATATTCTATTAAACAAAACATGATATCTTGTTAATCTTTTTGAAAAAAAAAAAAGTTTAAAAAATCCCCATGTTTTCAATTTAATGAATACAAACAAAAATATAGTTAATAAATAAAACCATGATAGATTTATTTAAAGTGCTCCAACATAAAACAAATAAAACAAATTGTAATATTTTCATTTTTTGTTTATTCATACATTTTTGGATAGTGTACAATTGAAGTAGTGTATGTTGCATAGGTTCATTATAATGATAAAACTCTTTAAATAGTCCATTGTGAAGCAAAGACATTTATAAAACCCTTCTCAAATATAAATGAAAATATTAATAATTTAAAGAGATTTTTTCCATCAGACATCAACTATCTTTATTTGATGGAAGTTTACTTGTTACATAATAGATAAACTTATCTAAAATGTATACATACAAATCCTGTTAAAATATTAATATTTCCATCTAAAAGTTTCTGAAAATCTACTTATTATATATAAATCTTTATGGAGTAATTTATTTTTAAAAATATTTAGAAAGTTGTGGTACTTCCAGTTTTCACACATGTATAGTATATATGTTTGACCCATAATCCTTATATAATCTAGGATAATAAACTAAAAGCAATTTCATTTTTGTTTTCAAAATGAATTAGATAAAATATTATTACTGAATTGCATGGTTTATCAGTTTTTAATTGGTAGTTGACTGATTACATCAAAGCTGAAACTGACACCTATAATTCTCATAAGCTATTTAATCATTGACATATATCAAACTAATTCTTGTCATTATATATTGAAATGATATTCCGTAAGAGTATATATTTTATTGGTATGTAAGTATATCTGAAAGTTTAATTTAAATGAAATATAGTAATATAACTTAAAAAATGTGACATCGATAAATGTGTTTAAAGGTATTTATATCATGCATCTTTTGTTTTCAGAAACTGCTAAGAATTTTCTTTATCTTAATGATAAAGTGAGATGTTTTTTTAATTTGATTTGAATCCAATTAAATTGCTTATTGATAAGCCTCTTCAATTAAAATTTATAGGATTCAGTTACTCTAGTTTTCAAAATTACAGAATATTTGCATAATTTTGCAATATTAGATTATAACAAATTCAAATAATAAATTGTGCATTGCAGTTTTAAGAAATTCATTTCAGCAATGACTTACTGTTTCCAAAATGTCTCTTGCACATTTTTTGACAGTTATAGCAATAATAAACCAAACTATATATTACATAATAAAATTATGTCTACACACAAAGAATGAAACCCTTTTTCTATATTCTACCTATAAAAGGACTAATTATCCATTCTTTGTGACATACACTCACAAATTTTTACTCATTGACTACATTAAAATATATTCTACATCTAACAATGAAGTCATTTATCCCCTTTCTTTGATTTAATTTAAAGAGTCAAAAAAATCTCAATTATGCAATCTGTCCCTAAATATAAATTAATAAGGACCATACACATTTTTTCCCCCATGCATCATAATATCAGCCGGGAAGCAAACCCGCTAACCCGGGACAACTGCTTGTAAAGCAGTCATCGCTGATCTCTCGACCACCAATGCTTGACAGGAACATACATATTTTATAAATTAGTTTCATTTACAATATTTTAATTAGTTCACTTTTATTAGTCTGAATACAATAATA
This sequence comes from Epiperipatus broadwayi, assembly GCA_028023455.1. Taxonomy (NCBI): domain Eukaryota; kingdom Metazoa; phylum Onychophora; class Udeonychophora; order Euonychophora; family Peripatidae; genus Epiperipatus; species Epiperipatus broadwayi. The sequence goes on along the minus strand of JAQFVV010006277.1, from coordinate 138,925 downwards.
ATGAATTTTACAATAACCTTTCCACCTCCTTCTTTAATTTACAATATTACTTGTTTCCTATTAATGTATAAAATAGAAGTCGACAATTTGATCTTTACAAGTATCTTACATATATAATTTAGTATAAATTATGATTTATTATATATGTTGTGAATTATTAATGTTTAAACTTAAATAAATAAATCATTGAAAAGAAATGTTTTCAATTAAATGTAATTTAACTAAACATAGACGCATCTATATATTAATTAATGGAACCGAGCTTATAAATTACCTTATATGGAAAAGAATTCCTAAAACATTAAATTAATTACAAAACCTTATAGATACTGAAATAAATTCCTAAGATTAATTAATATTATAGATCTTATAACTTAATATAAATGGAAATGAATTCCTAAGAGAGTAATTAATTGTATAATTAAAAAGCTAAGGAATTTTGTTATATGATAACAAACTAAATAATATGAACTGATTAAAGCCATAGAATTTACTCCAGAAAAGATAAGAGAAACAAAAGAAAAGGTAATATAAAATGCTAGAGAAAAAGGACTGCTTGTTTTTTCTATGGTATCTGCTACTGTTAGTGCACCCATGAGTTGAAGAGCAGTAAATCATCATCAGAGGATTTATTTTCCCAGGACCTCGGCTCTTGTAGGTCACTAAGCCAACTAGTGCTTTTAACTGACTATCATGGTCTTATAATTATTTTGAAATGCCTCAAGAGGCTCATCGGGGGGGGGGGTTGTGTGATAAAAACTATAGACATTAGTGAAGGTAAATGAATAATACCTTACCTTTATAGCTAAACTTTGTAAACATTATTTGCTATTCAATAATTAATCGGAGAATTAAACTCTCTAAATGCAGACTTTATATTAGTGTTATAGATTAGTATAGTATTTTCTAAATTGTTAACAAATTATTATTGCTAAATATATATGTTGTTATTCTGTGAGTGTTATTGTATATTTGTTTGTGAGTCACCCAGTCATAATTGGTGACACAGCAAATTATTGGCGCAGTCGCATTTCGAACCTGTGAGTAGTGAATAGGTTTTGGAATAGACAACAAGCTTAGCCACAGTCAGGAGAAACCTGGTGAAAAAGGAAATGCTGATTAGTAAAACAATGGTGCACTAACCATAGAACTTGTGAGTACTAAAAACGTTAAATGACTGCAGGCATATTTAGGATTAAGAAACTTTGTAGAGCTTTTTTAGAGAATAAAACATGCATAGCAAAACCATTGTATGACTTATTGAGAAAAGATCAAAAATGGCAATGGTTGGAAATTCACGATGAAGCATTTAACAAAATTAAAGACCTATAATCATCTGACAAATTGTTAATACACTGCACTAGTAATTTGGAACTGCATTTAACCACAAATGCATCAAAGTGGGGGTAGTTCTCTCTCACTCATTATTAAGGGGGATGGCCCATTGCATATGCATCATATACACTCTCAAAAGCAGAGAGAAATTATAGTCAGATCGATAAAGAAGCTTTAGCTATTATCTTCACTCTGATAAAATTTCATCAATATATTTTCGGCAGATCGATTCAAATAATAACTGATCACAAGCCATAGCTAGGGATTCTGGGACATGACAAATCAGTACCTGAACATTTAAGGCCACACATAATGCACTGGAGAAATATCTTGTTGTCTTATGATTACAAACTAGAATATAAGGACAAAGAAATTTCACATGCAGATGCTCTGTCCTGAATCCCAGAAAAAGAAGAACCAAGCAGCATGGAGATGGAAATAAACTACATTGATGTGCTGAAATCAAAAATCCTGAACAGTAAAAAAGTAGTGAGCTGGACAAAAGACATCAAAGGCTACCAACAGTTTTATGAAGTAGATAAAGAACAGATGGTCAAAGTTGAAGCCACACTATGTCACCACAGGGTTCTGGACAAACCGTGAGAAATTGTCTCTTTGTAAAGGGTGAGTACTAATAGGAGACCAAGTTGTAATCCCAATGGAAGGTAGACAACAGTTTTAAAGCTTTCACATGAAGGTCACCCCAGAATTGGGTGATGTGATGTATTATGGCTTCTCCTTAAACAAAGTCAAGAATATCTCAGCAATTATGCCCAGATAAACCTGTTAGCCACTTTATTTTATATTGCCCACTCTAAATTTAACCATAATCTGCTCTATCCCATTTCCACAACATAATCTTTGTCAACTCTATAACCTTTATATCTAAAGCCCCCTTATCTTTTCCCAAACCCAGCATAAAAACCAATAATTCACTTTCTGTATAATCACTCTTTTCATATTTATTTTTCCACAACTTCATTATAAGTACCCTTTCTGTTTTCAAACATTTACATTCAATTAACAAATGCCTAATATTTTCTATTCCTTCCTTACATAATTTACAAAATAAATCACCCATATTTTTCCATTTACATGTATATTCTTTTATAGCTAGAGATCCCGTTCAAGCCTTAAACAATAAACTACTTTCCTTACTATTATCATATATTAACTCACACCTAATATTCTGTTTATTTCTATATATATTTAAACTCTTTTTACTCTCCATACTATTTCTCCATCTCTCTAACTCCTTAGTCTTTATTAATAAATTTATTCTTTTATTCCATTCCTTACTATTATAACACTCAATAATCCTCTTAACACAATCATCCCATCTTTTGTACAAATATACTGATATAAATTCTTTATCCAAATCTTTTGCATACTGCATTACCTTTCTCACCCATCTTGTTACCTGCCCTTTACTCATAACCCAATTAAATACTATTTTAGCTATTCTTTTATTATCCATAAACTGCAATCTACCAAACATTTTCATTTTACTTTTTGCATCTCTCATATGAAAACTTGACCATCCCATTTCCCCTTGAATTGCCTCCCTTGCTGTCCATACTTCTGCATCCAATGCATGTTTTCCTACTTCCCTTTGAGCTTTTTCTAAGTAATCTAATATCTTTTTACTAACATATAATGCATCATTACCATATGTTAACCCTGCTACTGCAACTCCTTTCCATATAATTCTAGCTACATCATATTTATTATATGAAAACACTGTTAATTTCTTTATCAATCCCTTTCTTTTCTTTGCTTCATTTATCAATTTTTTCTCCCATTCATCCAAATAATTTTTCTGATTACTTAAAATAATTCCCAAATAACTATATCTATTCACCACACTTAACTTAATATCTCCCAATAAAAATTATACATCTTCTCTTTCCCCAGTATTAACCATCATTATATTTGATTTTTCTTCACTAAATTTAATCCCCATCTCTTTACCCACCCTTGCACATGTCCTCAATATAACTTCCATATCTTCTCTTTTTTCTGCACACAAAAATATATCATCTGCAAAAAAAAGACCTGACAAAATATATACTCCCTTACTACCTATTAACGGTATCTCTATCCCTCTTCCTAATCTTTCTATTGCTCTTCCATTTCACTCAAATACAACACAAACAAAATAGGTGACATAGGGCATCCTTGCCACATCAGACATCATGCAATACATCAAAAAATGCATGCCCTGACAATCTGAAACTAATATAAAGGCAAAACAATATGATCCATGGCTAATAGCAACACAAGCCTGGCAGAGAGTACATATTGACCATGCAGGCCCAATAAATGGCAAGATACTGCTCATACTCATAGACATATACTCCAAATGGATGGAGTATTGTATTGTAAAAGATATGAATACATAAGAAACAATTGAAAATGTAAATGCTGTTTTCTTGCCACGGTCTATTGGAAACCATCATGTCTGACAATGGTACTGGATTCACTATTTTTATTGACAATGGCATCAGATACATATGTGCAGTCCCATATCACCCAGAGTCAAATGACCATGCTGAAAAGGCTTACAGATAATTAAAAAGGCCCTCAAGAAGTCAAATAATGTAAGTATGCAGCAAGCAATATATAAACTATGCTGCATCAACACTCCACCCCTTCAATAGCTATAGGGAAATTTCCAGCAGAACTGCTGACGGGAAGAAAACTGAGAATTAAATTATCACTTTTACATCCAAGTACATCTGATAAAATAGCAAGAAAAATGAAAAAATACAAATAACAGATAGGAAAAGCGACAGAGTTTGGGTTTGAGATATAATCTGGAAGGAATGGTTTAAAGGAATAATTTCAAAAATGCTATCAAAAAGAATAGCAATCATTCATGTCCAGGATGGAACATCATACAGAAGACATGTAAATCATGTCTGTTGGTGATCCGAAAAAGATTGGCAAATTGCAGTGCCCATGCCAAAAACTGAAAATAAAAAAAGACCAGACACAGTGGAACCAACACCATGGATCGAGGATAAAGAGGAAAAACCAGAAAGCTGCAACATGGAACCCGGAACAATCGAACAGGAACTAGAATCAACACTGAATCCGAGTGCCTTAACAACTAGATTGCCCAGACTCAAATGTCAGATATGAAGACTAGCCAGATTCAATGACTATATGTAAGCATAAACTATTTTCTGGAATAAAGGGATAAGTGTAAAATATTAAAGAATGTTTAAGCTTAAATAAATAAATCATTGAAAAGAAATGTTTTCAATTAAATGCAGTTTAAATAAACATAGACGCATCTATATATTCATTAATGGAACCGAGTTTATACATTAAGTTATGTGAAAAGGAATTCCTAAAACCTTAAATTAATTATAAAACTTTATAGACACGAAAATAAATTCCTAAGATTAATTAATATTATAGATATTATAAACTTACTATACATGGAGATAAATTCCTAAAAGAGTAATTAATTGTATAATTAAAAAGCTAAGGAATTTTGTTGTATGATAACAAACTAAATAATACAAACTAATTAAAATCTAAGAATTTACTCTAGAAAATATAAGAAAAATAAAAAAAGAGATGGTATAAAAATGCTAGAGAAAAATGACTGCTTGCTTTTTCTGTGGTACTGCTACTGTTAGTGCATCCGCGAGTTGAAGAACAGTAGATCATCATCATCAGAGAATTTCTTTTCCCAGGATCTTGGTTCCTATAGGTCACTAAACTGACTAGTGCTTTTAACAGACCATGTCAGTCTTTATTATTATTTTGAAATACCTCAAGAGGCTTGTCGAGGATTATGTGATAAAAACTATAGACGTTAGTGAAGGTAAAGTGAATAATAGCTTACCTTTATAGTTAAACTTTGTAAATATTATTTGCTATTTAAATAATTAATCGGGGAATTAAACTCACTTAAATGCAGACTTTATATTAGTGTTATAGATTAGTAAAGTAATTAATTTTTTAAATTGTTAACAAATTATTATTGCTATATATATATGCTGTTATTCTGTCAAGTTTTATTGTATATTTGTTTACTGGTCGCCCAATCATAATTGAGGACACAGTATATGTAGGATATAGAAATGGGAAACTTAAATTTGAAATAAGAAAATTAAAGAATTCAGTTGTTAAATACATATAATGAAAAAGTAGCTTCATTTAATTAACCTCTTTATTCTCATGATTAAATCTCTAATATATTTCACCTCCTCCCTCATGAATTGGTATTTTAAGCAAAAGGATATTTGTGAAAGATATAATAATGAATTATATCAATATAAAGAAAAAACATAGAGCGAACATATATATTTATTTTTATTTTAAAAAAAAAATGGACTTGGAAATATGGATCAGATAAAACACACGTGTAAAAAAAAAATCTTGGCATTTCGACTCATTGGTTAGCGTTTCTGCATATATATATAAATTTGTTTTTAACTGTATATATTTAATAATAAAATTCGATATATATAGTTAAGTTTATCATAATTTCTTTATCAAATCTACTCGACATTCATCTATAATATAGGTAAATAAAAGTGTCTTTAAATAACCCAACGCAAGGCAAAGACTTTTTCAATAAACTTTTTAAAAGGAATAATGAAAATAATGGTCTGAACATTTTTTTCATCCTTGTTCTTCTTTCTAGCTAAGAATAGTTAGCTACCTATTAATAATTTTTATGTCATTCATTAGACTAGAGATTATCTAATAAAGAATAATATTTCTGTAGTGTAATTTTCACTACACCACTCTCACACACCCCACTCTCACACAAGGTAGGGACTGGTTTCTATCTGCTTTCAATGCCTCATGGAGGGATAAAAACCATGAAAAAGATTTATGACCCACAAGATGCAACATTTCATGCTGATCTAGCACTCATCAGTTGGCCCAAATCATAATCTCTTGCATATATAAGAATACCAAACTCTCCATAGAGTAGTGCCATCAAGTGCAAGCTTTCATAATCAATGGATGCAAAAAGATTTGTGCATAAAATCCCTATCTAGTGATGACTCATCCAATATCCCCAGATTAGTCTCTAACTTGTGGCTTTCATCAGTGGGTTTGAGAGCACTGCACCTAGAACTTAGGATCCAATGCAATCCTCCAGCAGGCATCTTTTACCCAATTGGATAACTATGCTTCCGTTGATTATGAAGGCTTACACTTGGTGCCACTACTATATGAAGAATTTGATGCTCTTATTAACAGCATGTGTAAGCATATGAAATGGTGATCATCTCATGTTTTGATGAGACACATATCTTTATCAATGTTCAATATATATATAGAACATTATTACAGTTTAATTGATAAGTGACAAATGTGTTGCTCTCACAACTTTGATACAAATCACTTAATGGAAGTATATTAATAATTTTTATTAGCCATTCATTAGAGAGATTATCCAATAATGAATAATATTTCTGTAGGGAAATTTTCATTACAGCACTCTCACGTAAGGTAAGACCTGTTTTTTTTATCCACTTTTAACATCTTGTGGAGGGATGTAATCATAAACATATGATGAAAGACTTGTGAAAAAAATCGATGGTTCCCAAGATGCGCTCACATATCTTTATCAATGTTCAATATACATATAGAAAGCAAATTACTACAATTCAATTAATAAGTGTCAAACATGCTGCTCTCACAATTTTTTATACAAATCACTTGATGGAAGTATATTAATAATTTTTATTAATCATTCTTTAGACTAGAGATTATCCAATAATGAATATTACCTGTTTATAGATCAACATTAGATGTTATCTGGATTGATTATAAATCAGCTGTTTGGGGGGGGGGGATCTATAACTAATTACCCTCCCCCCCAAAAAAAAAGTTCAATGTTTGTCTGACCTGCATTTAAATTTTGATTGTAGACATGGAAGACAGGCATGTTGTCGCAGTAATATGCTAACTTGGCATGGATATAAAATTATTTTATTTCTAGTTATTTAGGAAGACCAATATGAACCAATTCAAACAGCTGTATTTTTCCAGCCAACTACTTATAACGTAAGTGAATATTCAAGTTAGTACGTATGTGTGAAGCATTTTTTTTTTTGTGATGGACTATTCAAAACCTGATTTATCTTGAGTATGTGTGTTGAAGAATGTTAACTATAAAAAAGTTTTAAAAGCAATACTGAAATTTTCAGATCGGTCAAAAAATTATATTTTAGCTTTCTATATATATAGATGAAAGGAATCCTAATACAAAGGTAATGCATTTATCTACTATTCTCATGACCTGGGTTCGAATATGGATAAGGTAAGTTTGACATTTTTTTCAAAGTTTTAATCAAACTTAGAATTTTTCTTGCAAATAACCGGCCGATGACTTGCTCAGATAACTATTACATATTTAGGCGATAAATGGCAAGCAGTTTTTCTTAGCTAGAGGCTTAAAAAATAAATAAATAGAAACTCGTCCATGTCACCTAGCGTGAGTAATGACGTCTCCACTATTTCTCTACGAGTGGCCAATTTAAAGGCATTTTACATAAATGAGATATAATAGCATTTATTAATTTATATTATTTATTTTTTTTTATAATATATAATATACATTGATTCTATTTGAAGAATAGCGATTATAAAATGATTTTAAATATTTAATTTTTTATTTACTTAATATTACATTATAAAGAGAGCAAGCAGATTTTCAGTATTTGACCTCAAACCTAAAATATTGAAAAATATAAGATTATAATACTTATTTAAGAATTTATAGATTTCAAATATAGGATCCACGGATTAAATATTAAACTCAACTATCGGAGCTTCCACAAAGCGACGCTACTGTACTCATGTCTTTATCTAAGCTTTCTTCTACTAGTCACAGTACTTGTCAGCAATAAAAAAAATGACGTGCAGGTAATAGGTGGAGTGTAAGGCTACGCAGAGACGACAGAGTGATAAAATACAATAATCAAAAACCGTACTTTGAATAGAGAATATACCTAAGAAAATGTTTCGTCAAAAGTAAATTAATATGAAAATGAAATAGCATAAAAAATAATCTATGCCTAACTTGTTTTGAGATGAACTTTTATCTTTTTCTTTTTTTTTTACTTTGAACTGGACTTTTTTTATTTTATTTTGCAGCGTGATAAAGACTTAATAAGAGTGCTTCAAATGAATGAGGGAGGCTGAAAATAATTCACGTCTTTTTTTTTTTTTGCCACCTTCAAATGTTTTTTTTTAAAGCTATACTTTTAAACTTTTAACTATTTAAAGTAATTACTAAGTATTCAATCAAATAATTAAAAGAAATAAAATTATTCTATTGTTTTTTAAATACATTCGTTTATATAAATTTGGTGATGAATCGGAATTTATGCAGGAGAAATTAATGGCGAACATGAATATATCATTGATCAAAGACGTACTCTATATTAATTGACCGCCGCGAAGAGTCGTACTTCGCCGACAATTAAATGAATTAAATTTTTAAATCATTGAAATAGCATAAATATATAGTTATACAAAAGAAATCAATATTTGCCAATTAGAATTTGAATTCAGAGACGAAAAAAAAGGATATTTAGTGAAATAAATATTGGAATTTTTTTTTATAAATAAATAATCTAATTAATGCTAGCTAAAAGCTGCTAACCGTCACGTGATTAATGAAATTTAATTTTGATGTCCTCGTTTTTCTATGAAGCTATGCATTAGTGATATAAACTTATTTTATAATAGTTATCTTTTTTACTTACTTTTTGAATACTGAGTAGAAAGTGATACTATCACTCAATTCCAACGTGAGTAGCCCTATCTTGACAGTTTACCGATGTAGGCTAAACTAACCCGACAAAGACTTAATGCAAATGTTATTTGTCTAGAACCTAGAAAATAATGCAATAATTGAGAGTGCTCGGGACGTGATGGTTAGAAAAAAAAAAAACCTACCCGTGGTCTTGGCGATGAAAATGCTTCCATTTTTCTTCAAAGTAAATGTATACTAAAGGTTGACAACTTCAAGGTACAAAGAAAAGTGTTAATAAATGTTTTTTTTTTTAAATAAATAAATATTGAAAAAAAAAATCAAATAAAGAACTGCAAATACCTCAAAAAGATATCGATTTTTTTTTTAAAAAAAAAAAGCATTTCTGTAATAATGATTTCATTGAGAAGGGAAATGGGATTCTAAAGAAAAATTAATAAGAAACTAAGAATTTTATAGATAAAAATGAAAATTATTGCAAAAAAATTAAAAGAAGCTGCAACATTGGCAGCAAGTAATGAAAATATAAAATAACAAAAAAGCTTAGGTTAACAATGAGATAATTAATAAAATGTGTGTGTGTGTGTGGGGGGGGGTAATGAACTCTGATATAGATAAATGTACATATTGGAAGATCAACAATAATAAAATGTAAAACTGATAAAGCTAAACAAATATAGTCAGAAAGAGAGAATAGAAGAATAATAGAATTACAAAGAAAGGTATACAATTGACTTAATTATAATAGAGTAAAAAGTTCGATGGAAAAAATAGTCACAGAAGAAAAATAATTATAGATTGTTAGAGAAGATAATATGCATATTGAAAGTATGAGAACAGTATAGAGATTATTTAGATGAGAAAAAGCTTGGTTTATATTACCTGGGGGGGGGGGGTTGATTGATATGAATATAATACAGTAATGAAGAAAAAATGTAAAAGCAGTAGATGAATTGAAATTTATCTAGCTTGAAGTTTGAATTAATTCATTTCTGAATACTTAGTCAAAAATCTTTTCAAATTATCAAAAAATTAAAGCATTTAAAATAAATTTATTGTGAAGTTCCAAATTTTCCAGATCTAAAAGTAAAACTATCTAAAATGTCTCCAATAGATGAAATCCCATACTTATTGCACTAATCCGTTTTAGAAGTGAATGTTAATCTATAACAGAGGTAGAATTAAAAAACTTAATAATAAAGCAACTAATAAATTTATCCCTTGGTTGGAATCTTTACAGATTCCTTTTCAATAGCTGTTCCCAAACGTTCATATGTTAAATAGATAAATAATTGAGAAAGTCTATGAGGGAGAGGATAGTGGTGTGAGATAATTATTTGATATTATAATGTACTTTTTGGTTCAAGAGTTTGGCAGGATCCCCCCCTCCCCCAACAATTACGATTTCAATAGAGGAAAGATTTTATGTAATAAAATGTAAGAATTTTATAAGAATCTTTTTAATTTCACATGTTACTAAAATGTTTTTTATTTCGAATGGATATATTTGTAATAGATTAGAAGTATTTTATCTGAGAAGCGACTTGAACTTAAAAAATAGAGTCAATGATGCAATTGGAATAGTGAGAATGGCTATAATAAAGTGCAGATGAGAAAAGAGGTATTAACAGTTATTTTGTTAATCTCAAAGAAAGAAAAAAAAGAAAACTTTTGATATAGTGAATCGAAGTCTTTTGTTATATATTGCAAAAACAAAAGGCAGAGACTGAAAGAAAATAAAGATATTGGAAAAATTAAATGTTAATCAAAATATGTTTGTAATACTGATTGGAAAATAGGGGTGGTGCCTTTATCTTCTTCTTTTTTTATATATATTAAGAATACCGTTTATTTAGATGTGTATTGCCTTGGAAAGGAAAGTTTTCTTATGTCAAAATTTTTGATAGTATAATAATATTTATAAGTAATGAAAATGAACCTAATAGAATGTTAGGATTTAAAATAAATCTGGAGTGGTAATAAATATAACTAAAGCTTATCATTTGTGGCCTCTATTGAGTTGGCATAAGAAAACTTTAAATAAAAATCAGAGACTCAAAACTTTAAATAAAAATAATGGATGTTTATATGCCTAATCTAGTCTTTACAATTCAATTAGTCTCATTTGCTGATGATATTTATCTTTTGTGAAAGACATATTCATTGATTTGTAAGATAAAACTGGTTCACTGATACAATTTACAAAATATTGTCTCTGGGCAACATGCCTCTGGAAGGAATATGTCACTATATTATGGAACTATATATCTAAACCCTTCTTATGGTATGGTTACAAGTATTATGAATGTCAAAATGAGTCACTAATGAATATTTTTATTATTGATAAACTGCCTTCATTGTTGATGCATACACGACTATTAGCTTATGATACTCTTGGATATATCTGCTTAACTTCACAGTTGATAAAGTAAATCAATCTTGCTAAAACATACAAAAAACATTATTTTTCTAGATGCTGTTAAATATGTCTAGAGGGTTGATTAGTCATGAAACCTTGAATTTTAAGCATTTCATTCAGATTTTAAGGAACTTTAATCTTCAAGTTCAGTACCAGTTAACATCATATTGCAAGAACACATTTAAACTGAACATTTTTTAATTAATAATCTTTTTTTAAAGCATCAAGTATAGGAAAATTGCTAAGCATTTCTCTTTTTACCAATGTAATTGTTGTATTTTGACATTCATAAAATTTGCTAATCTGACTCACAATAATAGTATACTACACATACTTATATTGTATTGTGCTACTATATTTTAATAATTATTTTCAATATTTCAGTATGTTATTTATATATTAAAGTTTATTTATGCATGTCTGAAAATATTGTGTTATTTGTTATACATAGTAAGGTGCTAGGATATTCAGGCATTAGATTAAAAATACCAGGACAAGCCCAGCACTTTATCTAATGTATAATTATTAAGTAGAAAATCTGAAATTTTCAGATATCCATATGTTTTCCAATCCAGCTATCTAACTTAAATAGTCATATGGGAAGACATATGGATGTCTGAAAATTTCAGATTTTCTAATTAATAGTTATAAAAGTGCTGGCTTGTCCTGGTATTTTTAATCTAATGCTTGAATATCCTAGCACTTCACTGACGATGCCAGTAGCAGAAACCGATCTGGGATTGGAGATATTCTCAAAGCTTGTTAAGAACTTATTTTGTAAGCTCTATATATAACATTTGTAAATACAAGCTTATTAAATTAAGTCATGTGACATCTCACTTGATTTTTTTTTTTTTGTAATAGTGTATATATAAACATTCATATATAATAAGTTAATATAATTAATATATAATTTTAATTTTTTATTTTTGTAGATTTATTAATGTGCAAATGATGTCCTAATTATCTTATTATAGTTTGAGTTCAAATTAACTTTATTTTAAGTTGTGATACATCTACTTATACTAATACATTGCTCCCTATTATCAGACTTTGCTTTGCAAATGTAAAATCAATACTTGCTTTATTGATTCTAATAAGAACAGTGAATCTAATAAATAGCATTAATTGGGCAAATTTTGAATCATACTAAGATATTAACAAAGTAACATTCAATATAACAAATAATTTAATTTTCCAAGATAGTCATTGCTATTTATTTTACATTATTGCTAAAAAACAACCACCCATCAAATAATATAATATTTCTAATAATATATAATTCCAAGAATAATAAGGTTTTTTTCTTATTGTTTCTTTCAAAACCACCTATTCTGCTGCCAGATTTCAATGCTTAAATGATTACAATTAACAAACTCAGAAATTAAATTATTTGCTGTATTGAATGATACTATATTAACATCTTTATATGATTGGAAGTTCACCTTCATTAATATCATTTATCAGTTTAGCTATAAGAATTAGAAAAACAATTACATTCATTTTACATTTGCCAAATGAAGCTTTATAATATAAACAATATAGAAAAAATTATCTCTATGATTACATATTACTAGAATCATTGTATTATATATATATAATAGAGATAAACTTTAACCTTTTGATGTTACCAAGAAATTATCAATTACATCAAAAGATTAAAGTTTATATCTATTTCATGGATATTATCTCCTTATTTCTATTCATTATTATAATAACAATCCATAGAAATATTTAATTATATATATATAATCATAAATAACAAACAAATTTTAATTTATTCTTGTGCATACACAAACAATTTAGAGGAATACAGATTATGTCATTATTCAGAAATCTCTGAGGTGTTTTTGTTTTGTTTGTTTAATTTGTTGGGTTTTTTTTTTTGGATTAATACATTTTACAATAATTATTCATCCAAAAAAACAATTTTAAATTTATTGTTTACATTTGTTTTTATTTCAAATTTTCTCATAAGGTAGTAAATAGTAGCATTACATAAATAAAATTTAACACAAAGGCTAAACTTTCCATATAGTAGTGCCACTTAGTGCAAACCAGAATAATCAATGGATGCAAGGTTTTTCATAAAATCTCTTCTTGCATCCATTGATTACTTTGGATTGCACTGAGTGATATTACAGTATGGAGAGTTTAGACTCTGTGTAAACAGCTTGTGTAAGTATAAAGAATAGTGATCATGTGATGCTTAGTGGTTAAATAAAAGTTAATATAATGAATATTGTATAAAAAAGATTATTAGTTAAATTTAAAAAAATAACTAAAAATATATTTAAATTCATTACATTCATTTTCTTGATTGCAAAATTTTTTGCAATCAATTTTGGGCCTTAAAAAATACATATTTTAAAATTATTGAAAAGACTTGTGAAAAAAAAACAATAAATGTAATAGAAAAAATATGTATTACATAAAAATATTTATTATATATATATACAAAATAATATTTCATTTTAGTGTCTATTTCAAATCAGTACCTGATGCAAATGCTCACAGTTTCAGCTGTAGGATCTGCCATGCATAAACAGATTGATGTGAAAATGCTAATAATTCCTTACTGTCGTGATATTACATCAGATATTTGTTTTGAAAATAGATTCACAAATTTTTTGCTTTTATGTTTATAACATAGTTGGGAATATTACTTACATACTTATGCAATTTTTAAAAATTCAACTTTTTAATAAAAGACTGCACTGTGAAATGTATTGAAATTTGTATACATTTGCCTCTCCATGAGGGTAAATAGAAAGTAGGTTGAAGTAAAGAAGGGTTCCCCTCTTTTCTTCCAAAGAGTAAGCTTGTGGTTATACGCATGTGCTTGAGGCTACAACCTTAATGAATATTACTTACGTAATCAATGTGCGTTTAAATAAATTTATAATTGAAATACTTATTCTAATGACAGTGGTCTTTTTGCTTTTATATGTTGTAATATAGTTGACAATAAATACATACTACAATCATTAACATAGCATTACAATAAATATATTTTGACTGATTTTTAATAAATCAACTTTGTTATAAAAGAATATTCTATGAAAATTGCGGTCTTTCTGAATATGACTAAAATACCCAGATATTAGAAGTTTTCAAATTTGAAGCTTTTGGAATAATATTATTCTATCTGAAATAAAAAAGAATTATTTCTGATACTTGTAAATAATATATTAAATTAAACGTGTAATATTAATCGGCGATAAATATGAATTTATAAAAGAGTATATATATATATACATTGTTAGATTAATAAGCTTAATTTTATTTTTAAATTACTTTGTTCTTTTCCAAAGCAAACTTTTTGCTATAAAGCTAATCAATTAAGTCCATTTTTCTCATCTTTAAATTCATCTAAATATTAGCTGTTAAGTTAAAAAAATGCAAGTGCCTGATGACAAATCACACCCACCCACATGTTGAATCAGGATCTAAAAACATGTGGCTGACTTAACATAATTAAATTATAAACACTTCAGATATAGAGAGATTAGGATCTCAGTGTAATGTAACTTTCAGCAGGAAACAACATTAAACCCATACATTATTAGTATTGCATATATGTATGAAGAATGTTTGAAATATACCCAAACTTGCTCATAATTCAATTTTCTTTCGTTTGCTTTCCAAATAGTTTTACTAATAAAAAGTTAGTTTTATTTAATATATAAATATATACATATATTACTAATTATGCAAATAATGAAAACATGAATGTATATGAGAATTATATGCAACACACTCCATAATCATACAACTGCAAATACATGTGTTAAAATTAACATATCTATGGGGAAAAGATGAAAACACTTTTTTTTTTAGTATATCCACGCTTGTATGAAAGCTTGATCTCACCTATCTGGATAGTTAGCACAATTCAATAGCTATTGGTAAAAACTCTTGTAAAAAAAATAGACTATTGAAAATTATCTTCCCCATAGGAGTTATATATATTAACATGAAACTTTTCAAGGGCTCAAAATATAAATATAATTTTAGTCCATCCCTAAATATACAATTACTTGTTATTAGCAGAGGCAGTACTGTTTTTTTCAAAACTCATTTTCTACCATTTGTACAATAAGGATATCTCCTATGGATATGAATAGAGGCACTGGTTACACTAAATATATGTAAATGTAATATATTGGACAAATATTTGTTAATCTGAATCTGCAATTTGTCATGAAATCATGTTGATTTTAGCATTGCTTTTAAATTTCATTTTACATTTATTTTACAAATTGTTTTAATAATAATAAAATATTGTTATCTTATATGTTTAAGAGCTGTTTACAAGAATTTGGAAGGATCTGAGAACATGTACATACTATTTCATAATATATTTAGAAGGAATTATAATCCACACATCAAAATAACTGTAAATGTAGATTTTTCCACAAAAGCTGTACATATTGTTATGATTATCTGTCGGAGGCAATTTAAACCTGTAATAGACAAATAAGTACTACAAGAAAGTAATAATACTATACATAATGTTTTAAAATTTTAATATAATATATAGATGTTTTCAGATATTATTTTTATAATCATTATGAAAGAAAAAATTATAATGTAGAGATTTTAATTCTGCCATTTTAAGCTTAGGTTGACTGCCATTAGGTTATTTCATAATAATCATGGGTGAATAAATTCCACTTCTGGTGCAGATAAAAACTATATCATGGAAGATCTTGAATGTATTACTGATATTCTAATAACATTTAGAAAGATCAAATGCCATTGACTTTATTGATGGATTTGAAAAGAGAAATTTATTTACGGCTTTAAAATAAACTCATTTCTTATCCTGAAATGCTTTATTTTCTCAAAGATTTATTAAATATTCATACTGAAAGAAAATATTGATATTAGGTGTGAATTATGCATTTAAGTTAGTTGTACATCTGGTTGTTTACATAATCTTTAATAGTTGTTTGCCATTGCATCATGACATTTTCTTAACTTGAATTGTTTTGGAATCTCAATATTCATAGCTATATTTTTCATATTTAATGAGTTTTAAATACTAGTAGAAAATGAATTTCTGTAGCAATATAAAATTCAAATATATTGTAGAATTTACTACTTACATAGTAAATCTTTCACAACTTAATGTTAAAGTAATTCAATGTGAGATTTTATACAGTCTTTAGAATGAAAATATAGTATACTGAAAAATCTATACAGATAATCAGGCTTGAAAACAGACAAGAAACAATGCTTTCAGAAAGATAAACTTACCAATCACAACTACTCGCAATCAATTTTTACATAGAGATTGACCATATAAAATAAGAGTGCAACTTGTTAGCACTTGTTATCTTACCAATGGAAAGAATCAATGATTAATTTAAGAACCATAATGAATAATCATGCATAGACCACGAAACAACACAGCAATTGAAATAATAGATAAATTTTCAGCCTTATCAATAAGCAAACAATATCTAATGAGTTAGGTTTTCTGCTACAAACTTCCAACCACCCTGACTAAGCCCACTTGTGGTAAACCTTGTTTTGCATTATAATTTATAACTAACAAGTATGTAATGATAAAACATAATTAAATATAATTATAGCAGTTATATATTTCATTAGAAATAACAAATGTAAAGACAGTACTGATATTTATTTTATATCACTAAGCATTAAGATGCATTTGTATGTATATTAAAAAGCAATAAAATATTCAAACAAATTATTTTTAAGAGAGTGGAGCAAAAAAAAAATATCACCGATAATGATAAAGGTTGTTACTTTGTTGATCAGTAATTGATTTTCAGTAAACCCAATCTGGCTTAATTACAAATACTAAATAAAAAAGTTCCAATAGATATCACTCAAGTAGGTGTGTAATATGTGACTATTTAAAGCAATAAAGTAAAAATAATTGTATGTAAAAAAAAAAAAAGAATAAAATACTCGGAAAGCCATGTGATGTTCAACTTCCTAAAGATTGATTAACTCTTAAAGTGTTTAAGTCAATAAACTAAAGAAGGATAATATATAAATTGGTACAGTTATCTAGATTCAAATATATTTCTCACAATAACTAAAATATGTTTAGTAAATAAATAATAATGACATAAATAATAAAAATCTAATTTTACACAAAGTAAAAATATTGTAAAGTAAAAGATATAAATCACATAAATATGAAAGTAATATTTACTAAGGCTGTAACCTTAGGAATAAGCGTCTGAAAAATTCGAAGGTAGGGACCTCTACAGGTCTTAAACACAAGCTTACGCTATTATAAATATGAAAGATAAAATTATTTTCTTATTTAGGTTTTAAATTTATGTGAATCACTTTGTATGCATGTTTATTAATACCTGAATGTTAGAATGAGCCTTAATAAATAAATAAAAGTTTTTTCTTCTATTGAAATTATACTAGTTGGTATTATAACTTAAAACTACCTGATGGAAACTTTAGTGACTTAGCTTCTTGTGGTAGTTTGTGATTAAAATGAAGATAATAATCTTAATCTGGTTTCTGTAAGTTCTAATTCACTTTAAAACATATAAGTAAATTTCTGTAAAGTTTCTGTAACTTCTGTAGCTTGTATTTTAGATTTGTCAGTAATTTTAATTGTTCCGAATTTAAGATATACAGTTTCAGACAGCTTTAATTATTTCTGAAATGATGATTCTTGGGTGATAGTAATTATGGTATTCTAATAAAGTAATGATCCAAAAAATGTTTTACCTCACTGTCATTTTAGATTTGCAGATAATACCAATAAGCCTTTTAGGTGGAACTTTCATCTTTAAATCTCAATTTCAACTAATTCATAAGGTTTCACAAAGCTATTTATGCAGCTAAACATATATTTCAAATAACAAATAGCAGACACAAAAACAAAACAAATACTTCAAAGTGTAATTAATATATGAATAAAGTAAACACTGCAATTAGCTTAATTAAAATAATCTACACAATCAAATTAATTCTAATTACAATAAATCCTAATTTTAAAATAAATAAAAAAAATCTAGTTAATCTAATTTTTAAAAATAAATTCAAATTCAAGGTGGACCAAAAGTAGAAATATAGTATATAACATATGCTTGATGGGATAATAGCTATAAATAATGATATTAAAATTTTAAATAATAGTTTGTTTTATTATTATTTCTAACATTTGAATTGATTTTATAAACATTTCAATGATAAAATCTTCCCAGATATTGACATTGTAACAGGATTTAATTGTTTAACATTTAGTTGACACAAAGACCATAAATGTGTTTGTTATGAGCTCTTTTATTATATTCATTGTTGGGCCAATTAATGCTGCCTTGTCCAATTCAAGGTGGTGGAAAACATTATCAATGCATTTTCTTACTAATAAACATCATATGATCACTATTTCTTATGCTTGCTTATAACTGTTGTCAAAACAGGCAAAACTCTCCATACAGTATTGCCACTCAGTGTAAGCCAGAGTAATCAACGGATGCCAGAAGGTTTGGGCATAAAATCCCCATCTAGTGTCTACTCATCCAACATCCCAGACTAGTTTCTGGCTTATAGTCTTCATCAGTGAGGAGCTTTGGATCTAAGAGCACTGCACCTAGATCTTGGCATCTAATGCAACCCTCCTGCAGACACCTTTTATCTCTACTTAACTACAAGCATTCTGACATCCATTGATTACTCTGGCTTGCACTGAGTGACAATACAGTATGGAGAGTTTTGCCTGTTTTAACACTTTCTTAGAAGAATAAAAAGTCACTTCATTTTGCAAGAAGTATAATGCAGCAAAGTTAGCCCTAATTCTATGTTGTGGTTTTAAATTAAGTGCATTAAACATAATAATAGCATTTTTGGCAAGGAGAATTCTTGAGCCACATGTCATGTAGACTTTTCTATTCTGTTAATAAATATCATACTCATTTTTGTCTATCATAGATGCCCCCAAAATGTCCACATTTTGATGCATTAGACATTGAACCTGTTGCATCAAATTTGCCTTTGATGTGATAAATTGTCAGGTGGTTGGTGGGAAGTATTAAACACTTCTTTTCATGTTGTACACACCCATTCAGCAATTTTTAATTTTCCAACACTGCTTCAAAATCCATTTTCATTGTTTTTTATTTAAGCTCACAGTCATTGTAAAAAAAATGTATATCTTCCTTCTTTTTTTTTTTTTAAAGAAATGAAAATATTAAAGTGCACAGATAGATAAATTGAAAAGAAAACTTTTTATAGCCCAAATTTATGTATGCTATTGCTACATATATTAAATTTAATATTCTGCTTACTTAAAACTTATTGCAAAAGTAACATTATTAGCAATGATGCTATTTGTCTAAATCAATAGTTAGAAAAATATATATGTAATCATAATATACTTTAAAAAATTAGAATAAATGATTTGAAAAAAATAAAAGAAAAATTTTAATGGAAAAAATTGATTTGAACATTACTGATGTTCAAAAAGAATTGTCATGATCTGCTCCCTAAAGCTTGAGAAAATTCCATTTCCTAACTGTCAACTAAAAATAAAATTAAAATATAGAATGCCATGTACTAGATTACAACATTTAATAAATAAAAATTATGCTGCTGAAAAAAATAAGTAAAAATAATTATTTCATAGGTAACATATGAGCTGGAGTGCATTACATGAAAAAGAGAGGAGAAAGGGATATAAAACAGAAAAGTAATGATTTATTTGTCAATAATTCAAAGTTGATTAATAATTTAATAGTATAAAAAATTAACAGCAAAATTAAAGTTTATAATTATAAAATTGTTAATCACAGAACATCTATTATTTTAAATACTAATAGAAATACAACTTTTCAAATAATGTATTCTTTTTTATTAATAATATTACAGAAATTCATGTGTCAAGCATACAGAGAAGTGAATATAATATTACTTCATCTTTTTCTTTATGTACCAAGGAAAAGAAATATGCACTATACAAACATATGTGTCAACTAATAGAAAATCATTGACCATTAAAATAGTGGCTTCACCATAGCTATAAGCTATTTTTTAAATAAAATTCTTTTATAAAACAATATATAAATATTTTTTAACAGATGTTTTTATTTACTGTAGACTAAAAAGGCAAAAAAATAATTGTTTCTAACCATAATTTGGGTTGTATATTTATCTTGAATTAAAAGAGGAGTATCTATAAATTAATTAATTCAATTTCTGGTTGTAAAGCAGTTGTGATTGAATTAATTAACTTTTGGATATACCATGATTTTATTTTAAGTTAAATATAAAAACTCCAATTGTGGTTGAAGAAACAATTATTTTTTGGCTTTTTATTTATACAATAAATAAAAGCATTAATTCATCATCATCATCATCAACTATTATCAATCCACTGCAGGATGAAGGTCTCTCCAAGTTTAATCCATCTTCTCCGATCTTTAGCTTCTCTTCTCCACAACACCCCTGCACATTTTCTTATTTCATCCATCCATCTCACATGTGGTCTCTTTCTGGGTCTTTTACAATCTCTTGGAATCCAGTTTAAAATTTCAATTGTCCATCTATTATCATCTCTTCTAGCAATATGTCCAGCCCAACTCCATTTCAATCTTTTAATTTTTTCAATAAGGTCAGTAACACCTGTTTGTTGTCTTACCCATACATTGCGTTTTCGATCTCTTCTTGTTACTCCCAACATACATCTCTCCATACTCCTTTGAGTGGTCTGAAGTCTCTGTATTGCTCTTCTATTAAGTGTCCAAGTCTCAGATCCATAAGTAAGAACTGGTAAAACACATTTGTTAAAAACCATCCTTTTCAAACACATAGGCATATTTCCTTTTAGTATCAAGTTATTTCTACCAAAAGCACTCCAACCAAGTTTAATTCTATGATTAATTTCCTCCATTATGTTTCCATCTGTATTAATAATCTGACCAAGGTATTTGTAACTGTTAACTTCTTCTAATTCTTCATAATCAATCTTTATTTTCATATTTTGAGCAAATCGATTAAACATTACTTTAGTCTTTTTAACATTTATCTTTAGTCCTACTTTTCTACTTTCATCTGCTAACTCCTGCAACATTTCCTGCAGCTCTGAAGCATTATTTGCAAAAACAACTACATCATCTGCGAAATCTAAATGACTTAAATAATCTCCATTTACTTTCACTCCTTTAGTTTCCCATTTTAATCCACAAAATACTTCTTGCAGCACTGCTGTAAAGAGTTTTGGAGATATGGAGTCACCTTGTCTTACACCTTTCTCAATGTTGATTTTTCCAGTATCATTATGTAATCTAATTGTTGCTGTTGCATTTTTATAAATATTCTTTAAAATATGACAATATCCTGGATCTATACCTTGATGATCCAATGCTTTAATCACTGAAGAAATGTGTATAGAATCGAATGCCTTTTCATAATCTACAAATCCAAAACATAATGACAACTCATATTCGTTTGTCCTTTCTATGACTTCTCTCAATACCTGGATATGATCTATTGTACTAAAACCACTTTTAAATCCAGCTTGTTCTCTTGGTTGGTGGAAATCCAAAGTTCTCTGTAGACGAGTTGTAATTATCTTGGTAAAAATTTTATATAAAACTGATAAAAGGCTGATAGGTCTGTAATTTCTAATATCTTCTTTATCACCTTTTTTAAATATTAATATTATTACTGCATTCTTCCAATCTTCCGGTACATCTTTATCATTTAGACATTTGGTATATAACTTTGCTAAAATTGTTTCTAATTCTTCACCTGCTTCTTTTAATATATCAATTATAATTCCATCATTTCCTGGAGCCTTTCCTTTCTTCATACACTTAATTGCATGTCTCACTTCTTCATTTAAAATTCTGGGCAATTCGGAAGATGTAATAGATATAGGAGGTACTTGTTCTTTATTACTATATAATTCTTGATAAAAATCTTCTACCAATTTCATGATGTCATCTCTCTTTTTAGTAATAATTCCATCTTTTTTTCTTATTGCAGATAGAAATTTCCTACCAATACCAAAATTTTGTTTAACATTTTTGAGACTTTTATTTTCTTCTACAGCTTTCCTTGCTATTTCACAGTTATACTTTCTTATATCATTTTCAACTCTTTTCCGTACCATTTTACAAAATTCGAGATATTCAATTCTTTTTAATACATCATTTTTGTATATCTTCATATTCCTTCTTTTCTTCATAAATTCTCTAGTCTCAGTAGAAATTTTATTAGTCAATTGCTGCTTTTTTCTACCAGCTATGTTTGTTGCAGTTTTTAAAAGTGTATCAGTTATTTTCATATTAATTTCATTCAAATCTGAATCATGTTCAAAATCTCCTAACACTTGAAACCTATTTGTAAGTTCTAATTTAAATTCATTAGAATGTTTCTGAAGATTAGGAATATCAACTGTAAATATTGTTTTTCTTAATAATTTTTGTCTCTCTAGTTTTACATTAACACGTAACTTACACCTTACTAATCGATGATCACTTCCTGTGTTAAATTTATTAAGAACATTACAATCTTGAAATATGTATTTTCTGTTAGTCAAAATATAATCCAATTCTGCTGTACCTTCATTTGGATGCTTCCATGTCCATTTCCTTTTAACATTTTTCTCAAAAAATGAATTCATAATATAAAGTTTTTCTTTTTCTGCAAACTCCACAAGTCTATGTCCTCTCTCATTTCTATTACCATAACCAAAATTACCTACAGCAATTTCATCTTTCATTTGTCTACCAATTCTAGCATTAAAGTCTCCCATAACAATTTTAAAATGTTGTTTACTCTGATCAAAAGCCTTTTGTACATCCATATAAAAATCTTCTACTACTTCATCACTATGAGAACTTGTTGGGGCATAAACCTGAATTATCTGCATTTGGTATCTGCTATTAAGTTGTATAACTAATCTTGCCACTCTGTCCGATACACCATCAATCTCCACAATATTGTTCTTCCACTTTTTATTTATAATGAATCCTACTCCACTTGTATTTCCAATATGTGTGCCTTTATAATAGAGTATATGTCCACTTTTTAAATCAATTGTTTCTTCTCCTTTTCTTCTAACTTCACAAAGTCCAATAATGTCCCATTTAATATAAGACAGTTCTTCTTCTAATTCTTGCAATCTTCCTTCACTTGAAAGTGATCTGCAGTTGTAAGTACCTAAATAAAAAGTCGTCATCAAATGGCAGCCTGGGTCCGCAATCAGGGGATTCTTAGCACCCTCCGCCTTCGGCCACCAACCGCTGCCTTGGTTAGTGACTTTACAGCCTCCTGGGAATAAGGGCCATGCTTTATTTTTGTCTGTCATAATTGTATATATGTATTGGAAAAATATTTATCATTTACACAAACATTCATTCTGCCTTATCAGGCACTGAGAAGAAAGACCATGGTGTTTCTTGATCTTAAACTCAGAGGTAAAAAGCCAATAAACTCACCACGCTGGCTAATGCGTGTTGGTGAGCAGCCCATCCATGTTCGTATACTATATGAATAATCACATAGTAATAACAGCTGCAACGACAAGAACGTATGGAGTGGACATTAGGAATTTGCCCTGCTCGGTTCCTTTAAGGCCTCCAAGAGGAATCAAAGGATCTCCTTTCAGTTAATAGCAAACTCCTTTCTGCAGCCAAAAGCATTAATTATAAAATATTATATATATATATACCCAGGATGAACCAAAAGTATGTGGACAATAGGTGGAATAGGGTTTATGTTCATTATAACTATTGTGTATATGTAATCTCAAAATAAATATTATCATTTACTGTTCATCTACTTTAGGTTCACCATATATATATATATTGTAACGATATATAAATATGTCGTTACATTAATTTAAAATAAAAACTTAAAAGTTCGCAAATAAAAGGAAAAAACTAAATGCTAAAATTAAAATGTTTGTTAAACATATATATATATTCGCACAGATGCTAAACTTTAAAAATATTTTTTTCATAAACAAAAAAAAAAGTATTTGAACGTATTTTTTTTAATAAAAAAATACAAGATTGAAATATAAAAATATTTTAATAAAAAAATAACGTAAGTTAAAATAAAAACAGGTATTAATTAATTCCTGTAATCTGTAAATGGAAATGATTGTTTATTAATTATCTAAAAGCTGTGTAATTAAAAAGTCAGATGAAAAGTTAGATAAGAGAAGAAAGAGATTTTAGCTTGACCAATGGAAGCAAATAAAGGCCCGGACCATAACGAAAAAACAGAACAGTGACGTTTTTGTTCATGGAATCCATAGGAGGACTATAAAAAGAGAAAATATTGAGTTCCAGCATTGTGTGTTTGAGAGGTGGTAGGACGCACATACCACACTCTCTATTTAAAAAGGAAAAATGAAAAGACTGTGATACCTTGAACCAGCTATTGCCATCTCCAGAACATTATCTTCCAATGGAGGCGTCACGGGAATTAAAAGCAGAAACCTGGACTCTTCTACCGTGAGCTATGAACTTTACAAATTAACAACAACCAAAAAAAGTAATTAAGAACTTTCGTCATTGATTTTTTTTTTAAAGATTCAGCTAATTTAAATTTTAAAATGAACTCTTATTTGATTTTCAAATTAATAATTGATTGTTTAAATTTATATAGTTAAGTTTTGCTAAAATCATTTCCATTTTATTATTTTTATTTGTAGTAATATTTATTGTAGAAATTATTAAATGCATTACATTTAAGGTTGGGTATAGACGTTGCATAGATTCGTTAGCGGTTGATAATGTTGTGGTTTTCACATTCGATTAGAATATATGTCAACGATATCACTGCAAGCATCTTACGATGAATGCTAATGGGATTTGTATATTCCCTATGCAAGTGACGTTTATCGATGACTTTGTATTTTGATCGGTTGTGTTGAATTTGGAATGTTTTTGACCGTGGAATCTGTGCAGCTGATCTGTACTCAACATTTTAAAACAAATTTTATAAAATGCATTTGTGCGAACGTATCTAAAATGTTAAATTTAAGTCGGGCGTGAATGGCTATATAGTTTGTAAAGTTATATTAAGGGAGGGTAATCTTAGGTTATTCATTTCGTAGTTGAATTGGTTCAATGGATTGGATATATTTGTGTAATTGTAGATGTAGTATGAGGTCCGCTACGGGCAGGATTATAGATATACGCCACACACCCTCTGTTTGCCTATGGATGGGTTTGTAAGTCGGCAGAAGACCGCAGTCCATTCCTATGGAGTTTTTTTGTTTATTGTTCTACTTGCCAACAGATGTCACATTCCTGTTGGTGGAGAGTCAATGTCTTCTCTATTTCTACTTATTGTTCAGATGTACATTCCTGACAGTATAGTATTTTGTGTTGTCGTATCATGCTACATTGAATACATGAATGTATCAGATGGATTGGCGCCAGTTGATTGCGAAATTTGTTGCCTAAGGTTAAATCAGGGAAGAATATTTTCTTTTCAAATGCAGATCTATGTAGTCTATTCATACTTGACCATCTAAATAAAATATTAAACTCATTGAAATTTATGTAAATGTACAATTAAAGAGTAATATAAAAAATCTAAAAATGTTAAACCTATTCCTCAAAATTTAAATGTTATTTTATATGTGCGTAAATAAATATTTTTATGTGTTAATTTCTGGCAGTGGCTTTTATTCTTTTATATTTAAGATATAAAATTTATAGATTTTTATCTCTGCGTCTCCGCTGAGCTAGTGACTTGGGCTAACGATCGGAATATTTAAATAAAGTGGAATCTTAACAGCGCGTATCTGCCTACTCTATAAATTTTTCTAGGCTCAAATGCCTAGATGGCGCCCTGGTAGTTGCAGATATTGTTTTTGCGGTTAGATTCGATCTTCACTTTCATTTCGATCGTTATAATATATATATATAGAGAGAGGTTGTATTTGGATATTTTTTGCAATTATACCAATTCAAAATTGTGCACAATATTATTTTGTTTATGAATAAAAAAAATCAATATTTATAACAAGAGAAAGTAAAATTTCATAGAAATAGGTTAAAAATCCTTTACAAGATTTGTCCCAAACAGCTAGAAGGAAGAACTTTAAAAAAAAGCACTGAGAAAAGGAAAGCATGGAGAAAAAATGTATAGATATTTTAGAAGAAATTTATAAGAGTAAGTTCAGATATTAGCAATTATATTTTTAGTTAATAATTTGTGTTACGAAAAATGATTTTGATAAATTATTTCAATTTTATTCTCAAATGTATGTGTAGAAATTGTCCAAATATGATTAATAAAGCATATTTGCATTTCCAAATTGTAATTCATCAATGTTATTAATAAATATTACAAGAAAAATTATTTCATAATCTAATATTTATTTTGTTAGAAAAGAAAGGCATCTCAGATGTATGTATTTATAGGTGAATCTTGGATTAGAAATAAAATGCTAAAACAGTTTCATTGCTAAGGTTTACAGCCTTGTTAAAACTATTACTGAAATAATAGTGAGCGTTTAATAAAATTTATAATTACAACTTTAAATTATCGTAATATATTTCTTACTATAAGATCTTTTCATTAACTCGTAGTAAATCGTAGGATTTCACGAGTATTAATGTATTATAAGAATTGTGGACTTAATTAGTGAAGTATTTAATAGCTTCACACTCTTAGATCAAAACACTTCTGCTTCACCTATTTATATATGAAAGTAGGTCGAAGTAAAGAAGGGATTCTCTCTTTTCTTCATAGCGTAAGCATGTGTTTTAAAGACCTACAGAGGTCCCTAGTGACGATTTTTTCAGACGCTCATTGCTAAGGTTTACAGCCTTGTTAAAACTATTACTGAAATAATAGTGAGCGTTTAATAAAATTTATAATTACAACTTTAAAAAAGAATATGTAAAATATGATTAGTAAATAAATTTATATGTCATTTTAATGACAATTTTATAAAGATTAAAATAAACCTAGTAACAAGAAGAGTCAAAAACAAAATACATGGATGAGAGAACAAACAGATGTTACTGATATTATTGAATGAATTAAAAGACTGAAGTGGAATTGGTCTGGACATATTTTAAGAAGAGATGATAATAGATGAACAGTTGAAATCTTAAATCGGATTACAAGAGATTGTAAAAGACACAGAATGAGACCACATATGAGATGGATGAATGAAATAAAGAACTGTGCTGAGATTATAAGGAGAAGAGAGGCTAGAAATCAGAGATGGATGGAATCTGAAGAAACATTCATTCTACAGTGGATCGATAATATTTGAAAATGATGATGATGATAATACAATTTTTTTTTACAATTTATAAAAATATTTCATTATTTTTAATTTGTATAATATAATAATGATGGTATTTTCTCAACTTATTGTTTTTTATAATATGTTATCTTTGTAGAACATATTAAAGAAAACTTTAATATCATAAATTGAAGTTATTGTGAAAATTGCATCTTCAAGCAAATAATGTAGTACATGTATTAAGTTAAAATGTTCACTTAAAAACAATAAAGACTTTATATAAATCTATTCAATAAGGAAACACATTGTAAATATGATCATTAACAAAAATGCCCTTAATATATCATAAAAATAAAGAATTCTAATGCTTTTTTTTTTTTTTTTACAACTTATTCATAAGTCTGGTTATTCAAAAAGTTCTTAGATAGACTACTTATGTAAGATAGAAACTGCCCACATAAATTTGATAGCTTTCTTTTTTATTATGAGCAGTAATATATTTATAGCATTTAGTAAATTAATATGTTTATATTTAAAAACCCACAACATTTTACAGAATAAATTTTTAAGAATAAACAGCATTCTTATGTACATTTTTTGATAATGATTTAAATTAGCTTAAGTTTAACTGATACTTAGTTTGATTGGCTCACATTTCTATCATTATATCATTTTAATTTATGTAAAACTCATGGAACAATTATTTATTTTTTTGGACCTCATTTTAAAATATAGAAGAAGATACATTCATAACGTTTTAAAAAATGATGTAGTATTTAAAAAAACAAAAATATGTCTAATGTGAAGATAAGCAAATGTGTATTAGCACATTATATACATGTATAGTTGACATATTTTTTCCCCCTACTATTCTTTAAAATTTTTGTATGTATCTATGATGACTGATATTATATTTTTTAAATTGGGAATTTAGATTAACATTTTAGTTTTTATTCAAATTTTTCCACATTTTTGGAGTGGAACAGAAAGAGCAGCAGATCAGAATTTGCACCAAGATGGCAAATATTTTTATGATGATTCTAATGATATCGTATAATGACATGGTATTGTAAAGAATAAACATAGACCCTCATTTTATGACATTCACAAAATTCAACAAGACAAAAAAACAAAGATCAAATTTAGTATAAGTATATGATTAAAAAAGAATATTTGAATGGTTAGTCACATGGATAGTCATGTGACATTCAAGCATTAAAAATGACAGATACTGCTCAATCCACTAACTCTCAAGTTTATCACTCTATCACTGCTAGACCACATAGAATAAAATAATAAAATGATTCACCACTCAGGGATCATGTGATATTCATTCATTACTTTACACTAAAATGCACAGAATATGGTCATAAATGGAAATAACTTTTTAATTATAATTATCATTCCAGACGAGTTTGTCAGGGATCATGTGACTCCAAAATAGAAAAAATGATAGAATTAAATATCATCCAAGAAACTTAACTTAGGAATTTCTCTTTTTACCACTGAACTAAAATGCACAGAATAACTGACATAAATGGAGTGATTTATTATTATTATAATTGTCATTTTGTATGAGTTTCTTAGTTATAATTACTTTTCTATATGTTTATTTTATATTTGTTTTGGAAAAAAACAATAGTAATAATAAAAATATTTTTTATTTTTTTGAATAATATTAATAATTTTAAGCTTATTTAACAGAAATGTATAATATATACTTTGTTATATTATATATAGAGCTCGCAAATAAGCTCTTAACAAGATTTGCAGTATGTACATAAAATCGTGGGCAAACAATAAGTACAAATGTTTATAAGTCATTTAAGATAAAACTATATGATTTTAACAATTGCTGAGAGTTGAAAAATCAGATTAAAGTAATCTACAGTTTTGAGATTAAAATAGATTAATATTAGTGCATCCACCTGCAGAGTCCTGATCTAGGATTTGAAACTGGCCAAAGTTAAACCCATTTTTTTCGTATTCCAAACGTAGTCTGGGGAATGTCCAACTATTGACTGTAAAGTGGTACTGATCTATTTTTAGGGACTAAAACAGAAATTGAAACTATTAAACTTACTACTAAGCCTGGCGAGAAGTGTCATCTCCTCTGTGTTTATAAAATTTTTGAAATTTTTTGAACATTGTTTTAGTTTTAGCTTTCTGAGACGATGTTAAAATTGTCACTTGGAAATACATTAAGAAAAAGACCTTGAAGAATTTTCCAGTAAGCACTCTGAAGGTGCCAATGAGTTGGATGCAGCCAGCCAGCTATTCTAATGAGATTAAGTAGTGTTTGTTAAATATGATCTGATAAACTATTTAATAAAGGCTTTTGTGTATACAAACATACGTATCTTTTTAAATTTAATTATACACTATTTAAGATTTTTATATCTGCGTAATTCTGTAAAGAAATATAAAATTAAAATAACATTTAGTGATGTTTTGCCAATAGGGTTATTTATATTAATGTGTGGTTACATTTTAAAAATAATATCCTTAACATTTTCTGTTGCAAAATAGTGTTTTAATTAATTAAGTGCAATCATTAAGTAATAGAAATATTATTTTTTAAATATAGCCACACACACAAACGTATGATCATGCGTAATGTACGTATCACTTATTTACTATCATTACATGCTTTTTTTTTTTGTTAATAAGTATATAAAGGCTTTTAACGGTATTAATTTATATTTTTGATGAATTTTAGGAATTAAGCGAAACAACAATATAGAGTGAGTCAAAGCTTATTAAGTGAAGTATAAAGAATTTAATTTGAGAAGATATCAAAATTGTGACAGATACGTGT
Organism: Epiperipatus broadwayi; assembly: GCA_028023455.1. Lineage (NCBI taxonomy): Eukaryota > Metazoa > Onychophora > Udeonychophora > Euonychophora > Peripatidae > Epiperipatus > Epiperipatus broadwayi. The sequence goes on along the minus strand of JAQFVV010006277.1, from coordinate 108,366 downwards.
AAAAGTTTTAAAAAAAAATTGTTAGTTTTAGAGATTAGATAATATTGTAAAAATAATACTTTTTTTGTTCACTTTCTTTTTATAGCATTGGTTATATTATACTGTAATCTAAATAAAAAATATTTCATTTTCCTATGCACTTACTAATTGAAAATTATTTTAGTGCTTATGGTTTCGTTTGCATTATATTTATGTATATTTTACAACATTAAATAAAATTAATGAGTACCAAACTCTCCATACAGTAGTGCCACCAAGTGCACGTTTTCATAATCAATCAATGCAGGAAGACTTGTGCATAAAATCCCTAACTAGTGCATACTCATCCAACAGCCCCAGACTAGTTTCTAGTTTGTGGCTTTCACCAGTGAGGAGCCTTGGATTTGAAACTAGACTGAAGATATTGGATAAGTAGGGAATAAATATGAATTTTTGCACAAACCTTTCTGCATCCATTGATTATGAAGGCTTGCACTTAGTGGCTCTACTGTATGGAGAGTTTAGTACTCTCATTAACAGCGTGTATAAGCACATGAAATGGTGATCATGTGATTAAAAAATTCTTGTACAGTTGAAACTATAAGCTTTAAATTAATTTAAAAAAATACTGAAAATTTATTCACTAAAAAAGTGTCATGGTTTATATCTTGATTGTAAAACAAAGTCACATTACTAGAAACTCAGATGAAAATCTACCCCTATAGAGATATAGATTCCCATAATTGATCATTAAAACCCAATCATAACTGTCTAAAATTACTGGAATTAAGATATATCATAAGGATAGATATTTGTTTGCCATATCTACTCCTTGCAATTCAAATCAAATCTAATCTAATATTAGATGATTGTTTAGGTTTTTTTTTTTTAAATAGCTAATTTATAGCTAAGCTAGCTAAATATCTACTATTAATTGGTAAATAAATATCCAGCAATTGTTAGTGAATGTAATAAAAGAAACAAAAAAGGAAATTTGTTATCAAAGTTAAAAAGGTTAGATTTTGTAAAATTCTGTAATTTAGAGGGGAAAAATGTAAGCGTAAAAGTCAGTCTGTCTAATATAGTAAGACAAGTATAATTTTAGATCTAAGAGTAAACATAATTTTATAAATAGTATTCCTGTTCTGATTGGTTATTTAAATATTCATACTAACCAATGAATGAAGAGGTCAAGTCATATAATAAAAAAATAGAAAAAATAATTGAAAACAAATGCAAAAGTGAAACAAGGTCAAACTCTCCATACAGAAATGGTGATCACATGATGTTTAGGGGGTTAGTTGTATAATGATACTAGAAGATTATTGTACTGTAACAGAGAAGTAGTTTATGTATTAACAGTCAAAACAAAAATTTATAAGTTTTTGAAAAGAAAATAGCATGGTAAAAAAAAGTATCATTTCAAAATAACAAAAGGAACATTATATATGATATCTTCCAAATAATTTGTTCTACATTTTGATTCCAAATAGATTTAGAAACACAAGTGCATACATTCTGGAACTGATATAAATCTGTGTCATATCTGACCTTGTCTTCAGAAGTGAAATAGTCCAGATTTCTTCCTTATTTGATTAGATTGAGCACACATTGCTGCTATTCAATGTGTAAATATGTGGATAACCAATGTATAAACATGGTCAAAGGGTAAAAACAATGGCCATTGTGTAAACATGTATACAAAAGCTTACCATTGGTTAGACTCTCTGAATCTGACTGCTGCCAGTAAGGATTTGTCATTAAATAGTCAGCCTTTTTAGAGGCAAGGGATAGATATAGCTATATGGATATACAGAGAGAGAATGTCTGTCTAACCCTAAATGATAGTATATGCTTTACAGAGAAAGAACTTCTGTTTATCCTGAATGATTGAAGTGCTCTCCAATTGAAACCACTTCCAACAGCGAAGGTGTTTCTACTAGTTATTAACCAATACGTCTATGCAGTGAGACAAGTTCTGATAGGACTGGAAGCCACTATTGATGTTTTTTAGACAGTTACAAAATGTAGCTGTAAAATTAAAATTATGAGTAACTCGAAAAAAAAAAAAGAAGAACACTTACAAAATACAGTTGTACATAGATAAACTTAGTTAATTAATATATAAAATCAACATTCCTCCTTTTTCTTTTTAACACTTGTTTATTCAAACTGTAATTTTATTTTTACTCCATACAACATTTCAACTGCATTCTGTAGTCATTATCAACTTTCCTCTTTTAAACTTTACTACACCTACACCATTTTCCTAACTGAAATAACTTTTAAATTTTAAATACACCATTTTCCTAACTGAAATAACTTTTAAATTTTAAATTTAAAAGTTATTTCAGTTAGGAAAATAGTGTAGGTATAGTAAAGTTTAAAAGAGAAAACTTGATAATGACTACAGAATGTACTTAAAATGTTGTATGGAGTAAAATTAAAATTATAGTTTGAATAAACAAGTTTTAAAAAGAAAAATGAGGAATGTTGATTTTATATATTTATTATCATGGAGCTATAATTTAAAAAGAAAAATAAGTGAAAAGTTGTGTATATAATTATGTATATAAATGTAGTTAATACTGTATGAACACTCCTAAATTACAGTTGTATGTAGATAAACATAGTTAATACTGTGCTGCTCATGTATTGCTGGACTCACTTCCAGCTGTATATATTAGCTTGCCTCATGAGTTCTACTCTTAACTCTTCTGGCTGTACTGTACAGCTTACCTCAAGTTTGTTAAATGACTGTTCTGGCTATACTAGATACTTGCCTCGAGCCTGCTATAGTCATAGCAGCTTCTAACCCTATCTTGGACTTGAACTCCTGCATAGACACATCGGTTAGTGACTAGTAGAAACACTTTCACTGTTGGAAATGGTTTCGATGGAGAGCATGTTCAGTTTTTTAGGTTAGACAGACATTCTTTTTTGGTAGAGTGTGTACTGTCATTTAGGTTAGATAGACATTCTCTCTCTGCATATCCATATAGATATATATACCTTTGCCTTCGAGAAGGCTGACTATTTATTGCCAAATCCCTTACCTTACTGGCAGCAGTTGAATTCAGAGGGCCTAACCAATGGTAGACTTTGTGTACATGTTTAATCATTGGCCATACTTGTTTTTAGTCTCTGACCATGTTTATACATTGGTTGTCCATATATTTACACATTGGTTAGCAGCAATGTGTGCTCAATTCGATCAGATAAGAAAGGAATTTGGACTAGTCCACTTCTGAAGGCAAGGTCAGATATGACAATCTGATTACAATTTAACAGTCACAGAATTGAAAATGATCTTTTAATGAAATAAAAAAAAAATGAAACAACAGAAAAAGATTGATCTAAAAATTAAAAGAATGAAATAATAAATAGTAATTTTTTAACTGATAAACTGAATGGTAAAAAATGGTAGAATTGTTTAAGAGAAAAGTTAATTATGTTTTAATAAAGACAGTAGGTTATGAAAAAATGTAAAAAAAAATTAAAAATATCTTCAGACAATAGAATGATGATGATAAATAAAATGATAGAAAGAGATGAGTACTTTAAAATGAAGAGAATAAAAGATTTAACAATAAATTATGAAGTAAAAATGACAACAATAAAGAAGAATGAATAGTAAAGAAATACAGATCAAATTATGAAACAACAACGTCAACATTCATTTGAAATGAAGTATAGTAGATTGAAACATTTTGGATAATTTCAAGAATAAACTAATAATTCAAAATAAAATTGGTGAGATATTAATAAAAATGTGAATGCATTAAAAAATAGAAAACAATATTTAAATAATAACTGCTATGTTTAGAAATAATGTAAAAAGAGAAATATATATTTTATTAAAGTAAAATATTTCAGATAAGGTAAGTATGCTTAAAGATTTCCATTAGTAAAAAATATTTGTTTAATTAATGATTAAAAAAGTAGATAAATTTAGAGATCAATTAAGCTGATTAAAATTAAAAGAATTGTTCCTGTTCCAGAAATAGGAATAACATAAATAATTAGACTGGCAATCTGAATCTAGAAATTTCCATGATATATGAAGATAATTATAAGGTTATAACATTGCTATCTGAAAATGATCTAGAACAGAATAAAAATGTGTGCACATAAATGGAAAGGATATGCACACATTCTCATTATAGAAGCTGTTTCTTATAATGAAGTAAGATTTCCACTACAGAGATTCCAAAGTGGACCTAGGGATTCTTACAAGCCACATCAGTCTTATTATTTTATAGCCTCCATGGTCATATATATTCATGTTATTTTACTATTACTTTTATTATTATCTTGTTGGCCAAATAAATTTCAGTTATTGGTTAATCAAAATTACTTGTGTAATATTTATTTCTGATTGTCTGTTCAACTTTGCCATGACTGCAGTATTTGTGGTGGCAATACACAGCAGAAAACTGGGACACTCACAGTTTCGAACCATAAATTAAAACTGTAGTAGTCAGTGATAGGATTTAATCTCATACCTAAACATTTTTGAAGTTGATAATAGGTTTCAAGCCCTTAATTAGAAAACTGGTCCAATTAGTCAGACTAAGGGAAAGTTAGCTAGTGAATGAATCTAGATAATCATGGGGGGAAAAAATAATTGCTATATTTGAGATTCAGGTAATAAAATAATGTCTATGACAATAAATGAGTTTAACACAAAAAGTCCTTTTGATTGGCCAATTTATCTTAAAAAGATAAAAAAAACTTTTTTTAATAAAAGTTAACTTCTCTTGATTAAAATTGCCATGTTGCTAGATTATGCTGGGTAAAATGTAATTGAAATCACAAAGCAGTTATGTGTTCAAGAGATCCAAAGAAGTTGCCATATGCAATAGCAATGAAAAAAATTAAATAATTATTTTAGTCCATAGCCTTTAAAACGTGTATCACAGCTACATCTTAAAAATAGATGGCAAGATAAGGAGGAAAAGTCATGTGATTATGATGAGGCATTAAAAGAATTAAATACGGAGATGCTCTTGAGGTTATTCTGCTTAAACAATTATTTTAGGGGATTTCTGATGATAGGCTTAGGCAGCAGTTGCTGGCATCTAGAGATTTAACTTATGAAAAGATGATTAAAATGGAAGTAGTCATGAAATTGTATTAGACCAATTGAAAGTATTTTGAAATTTTGGTAATAATAGTGAAAGAAGTGCATTTTACATAAAACTGAGAGTGAAAATCACTCTGTTAAAAATAATTTGAAAGAGTTAGTTTCTTATTGCTGTGGGAAGAAAAGCCTCATGGGGTGGAAGTGTAAATAAAATGAGGAGCATTGTAAAGTCTGTGGGAATGTGATCCATTTAGAGAATGTATGCAGATAGAAGAGGAGAAAGAATGCAACGACTCACCCATCTTTTCCAAATATGAAATTAAGAATAATCAGATTATGAATGTGTTAGTAGAAAATAATTTTGACAAAATTTTACAAAAGGAAAAGTAATAAAAGGCTTGGTATCAATAAAGAAATAGAACATTTCATAAAAACTTGTAATAAATGCATTAAGTTGATTATAATTACAAGAATTGTTCCTGTTCCATTATAAATAAGTAGATTAATAATCTGAATCTAAAAATTTCCATGGTATGTATAAAATTATAACATTACTATTAGGGAATGATCTAGAACAGAATAAAAGGATAACACACAAATGGAAGAATGAACACACATCATGGGTGATGCTTTTTGTTGTGAACTATGGATAACTACAAGACTGAAGTATAAGTGCACAAGAAGACAACGGAGTAGCCAGTGAATTCTACCACTGAAAGTGACAAAGTAGACCTAGGGACTCTTACAGGCTGCATCAGCCTTATTATTATTTGTAGTACTTCATGTCTGCTTACATGTAAGTGTTATTTTAATATTACTTTTTATATTATTAATTAATCAATCAAATTTATTTGTGTAATATTTGTTTCTGCTTGTTTGTTCACATTTATCACGACTGCAAAACTCTTGTTCGTGGAACACAGCAGACATATAAGAATAAATTTCTTAGGGTTAAATATGCTATGAATAATAAACAAAGAAACTATGAAGTTTTAAATAAAATGAAAAATGACAATGCATAAGGCATTGGTGAGATATTAACTGAATTTTTAAATACTGTGAGTAAAAACAATTAAAAGTTTAGAGATGCAATAAAATGTAAGATTTTCTTTTAAAAAAAACAAAAGCTATTGTTAAGATTTTTGAATGTTTTCTAATAGATTAGACATATTTCTATATAAAAAGCTGATTGGAATTAGAAAATGGAATGTTGTAATTAGAATCAAACTTGTTAAGACTGTATATACAAAGATATAATAAAGTTTAATACTATATTAATTTCTTTGATCTTGAAAATCTATTTGCTGGAGTGAAATAAATTATTTTGTTGATATATGAAAAAAAAAAAAAGGAATAGATTTCGAAAAAAAGACATTGAATAAAAAATTCGATTACGACTTAAATTTTTTAAAGATTAAACGGCATATATAATACAATATAGAAAAGTCTGTTCAGTATTGTGAAAGAGAACATTTAAGCGCCCTCTATTACTTTATTGTGAAAATAAGATATAAGATTTTATATATAATAATGAAAAGATGGAAATTGAAAACTTTGACACTGCAAGATTCACAGAACTGATTTCATAATCTGTGAGACTTGTTTTATCAAAATTTAAAATTTGGAATTTGTTTATTATATATAATATTTTAAATTTTATTATCTCAATAATTGATAGCATTTAAAGGCTGTTGTTGTTATTTTAATAAAATAAAGATATGTAATGTATTAATTACATAATTAGTTTTATTTAGTATGAGAAGTATGCTAAATAATTGTTTGACGGAGCTGGAAGAGTTTTTGATGATATGATTGTATTTACAGAATAAGCTTAACGAAAACACAATAATATTTTCAATCCAAGCTCAATAGCTTATATAGTCATATGGGTCTAAACTCAGTTCAGAACCCATACATTTTGGTGTCTTTGGTTCTTTTATAACCATACCCACCACTATCCTATTAGGCAATTTCATTCTCATGGTTTTGCAGTTAAGTAGAGATAAAAGGTGGCTGCTGGAGGGTTGCATTAGATCCTAAGATCTAGATGCAGTGCTCTCAGATCCAAGACTCCTCACTGACGAAGGCCACAAGCCAGAAACTAGTTTGGGGATATTGAATGAGTAGGCACTAGATATGGATTTTATGCACAAGTCTTCTGGCATCCATTGATTGCTCTGGTTGGCACAGCATGGCACTACTGTATGGAGAGTATGGCCTGGTTATTAACAGTTATGTGCTAGCATAAGAGATAGTGATCATGTGATGTTTAATGATTTACACCAATCCTGCCTAATAGGATAGTGGTGGCTATTGTTATTAAAGAGCCAAATACACTGAACTGAGTTCATACCCATATTATTATATAAGCTATTGATCTTAGATTGAAAATATTGTGTTTTCAATTTCATTCTCATGGTTTTGTAGTTAAGTAGAGCCAAAAGCTGGCTGCTGGAGGGTTGCACTAGATCCTAAGATCTAGGTGCAGTGCTCTCATATCCAAGGCTCCTCACTGATGAAGGCCATAAGCCAGAAACTAGTTTGGGAATATTGGATGAGTAGGCATTAGATGGAGATTTTATGCACAAGCCTTCTGGCATCCATTGATTACTCTGTTTGGCACAGGGTGGCAGTACTGTATGGAGAGTTTTGCCTGTTTAAAATTCAAAATAGCTAAGTTATGAAAAAATATCAAATGAATTTTTCTTACCTCTCTATTATACTTATATTTGTTTTGTTAAATAATGCAATTCTCTAATGATTAATTTTCACTGAAATTTTTATATAATTTCAATTTTTGTTCATTTTATATTGAAGTCATTCTAGAAATGTTTTTGCATTGATTTAAATATCAAAATTTATATGATTCATGCAAGAGAATTATACAAAATTAAGTATTTCAGAAACTATAAATAAAAGGTACAAAGGACAAAAAATGTGTATAATGAAAGAATTATTAATAGCACTGAAATAGAAAAAAGCCCCCAGTTTCCAGTAACAAAAAAAGAAATGAAGGAAATATTGGTTATACAATATTTATATATTTCTTATAATTAATAAAATGTATCTTTATATATAAACAATAAGAGTAAGAACTTATATTTTTATATCTACATTTAGCTTTTTCAAAGATTCTAATTTTCAAATAGATGAAAAAGCAGTAACTTCTGGGCAACAAATACTACATCAATCAGAAAATGGTTAATAATAATAATAAAAAATATCTTTGAATATCTCTAAAATTAAATCAAAATATAATTTTATTTGATCCTATTTATATAATTATTTCAAATTTAATTATTTTTAAGGACTTTTGTAATTATGTTCTTTATATATGTAATATTCATTTTTCTATAGATGTTATAGAGGTGATTAAAGCAGTATAATGTTATAAAACAACTTTGATTTCTGTTTGGTTATTTCTTAATATAGCTCAACTATCAATTATATAATAATATAATAATTAATAATAGTTTGTTATATTGTATATGTAATAAATCATTCGTAACATTTTTTCTCTCTAAATTATAAATTTACATAGCATATATGAACATTTATAATACATACTAAAATGGCAGATATCTTTGTTATGTAAAAACTAGTTATCAGTTTAGTTCACTTATCTTTTTTTATCATTAGAAGTGAAAATAGTATATATACAAGTACTATATATAAAGAGAGATGAAGCTTCCATGTATTGAACAGAATGGGTGCTTCTGTAGAAAATTCACTACAACTTTCAAAAGCTTTAATTAAAATTCAATTTAAAAAATCCACTTCCAATTTTTTTACCAATAGTCAAATTGTTTTTATATACATAGGGATTGGGAATGAACTCGACTAACTCATTCTTACAATCTTATTGATTATAGGAAGTTCAAACAATGCTAAGATCTAATTTACAGTTAAAACTTTTAAGAATGTTAAAAGGATTTGGAAGATAAAAATATATTGATATTATATTCTCTGATTTACAGATAAGAGAGTTTCAGATTTTTCTAGATGTGTGTAATATACAATATATAATTGAATATTTATAAATACAGTAGTCAGATATATTTTAAAAATTTTATCCACTTAGTAGCGCTTTCGACTATCCTTGTAATCTTTGTCAACTAACAGTTTGAAAGGCTAACCTTCACACAATTCTGTGATCTTAACAATTGCTGACTGCCTATTAATTAAGTCATGTTTGTATTTGTATATTAGCATAGCTTCTTTTATCTTTCTTTTGTTATTTTTTTCAATTTGCAATATTTTAACATTGTTGTAATTGAAGTTAAAACCATAAATATATGAATTGTTATGGTCATGAAAAACAGATGCTGAAAAATTTTTATCTACTTTGCAATTTTGATTCATTTTCTGAACTCTTTTTAATAACAGCAAGTGCTCTTTAGTTCTTTTTTTCAATGTACATCTTGATTCACCTATATATCCACTACCACACTTACATATCCATTTATAAATAATACAATTTTTATTTATAAATGAGGTTTTATCTTTAGAATTTTTTATTAATTTGTTTAATGTAGGTGTGTAAAATGCAATATCATATATACCTTTATAAATCTGCCTTATAAAATTTACTTGATCATTCAAAATATATGGTATTGATATTCATATTTTTTTTATTAGCAGAAGGATCAATATTATTATTAAAAATTCTATTCTTATATTTCATATTAAAATCTTTAATGACATTATATATATATGATTATCATTGTAACCAACACTTAACAATTCATTTGAATATATTTCAATATTTTTGCCTTTATCCGATAAATATTTGCAAAGACTATTATTTCTAAATAAGAAAAACTTCAAATCTTCCATTTTATGTGACATTGGCACTCTTGATTTATATGGAATATAACCTCTTTTTACTATTCGTTTAAGGGTCATACAGTAATTGAGCATACATTGATTTCTAGTTATTTAAAGATCAAGAAATTGAACGCACATTAAATGTTCATCTGTTTTTATCCATTTTAAGCCATTTAAAGTATTTAATTCTTTGAACAACTTTTTAATTGTATTTGGCCTGCCACATACAAAAACATTATCAACATATTGATAATATGAGCACTTGCTGTTGTTAAAAAGAGTTCAGAAATTGAATCAAAATTGCAAAGTAGATAATAATGTTTCAGCATCTGTTTTTTACGACTATAATAATTTATATATTTATGGTTTTAACTTCAATTACAACAATGTTAAAATATTGCAAATTAAAAAAAATAACAAAAGAAAAATAAAAGAAGCTATGCTAATATACAAATACAAACATGACTTAATTAACAGGCAGGCAGCAATCGTTAAGATCTTGGAATTGAGGGAAGATTAGCCTTTAAAAGTGTTAGTTGACAAAGACTACAAGGATAGGCAAAAGCACTACTAAGTGGATAACATTTTTAAAATATATCTGATTACTGTATTTATAAATATTCACTTATATAATTATGTATATTGCTTTGAAGAAGTACAGACATCGAATTATAATATTATATATATATATTAGGCACTACTATATAAAAATTGTTGTGGCAAGTGAAATAAAAACATAAAAAAAAGAAGTGTGCTTCCGTTCCTAAAAAAGTCACTCTTCATCACTGATATATGTACTATAATAATTTTAGCTATGAGCCATTAACGTAGAATTTGAAAGATGATTATAGTAGTAACAATGTAAATCTAAATACTAAACATGGAATTATTAAATCTCCAGTGGTAAAAACATTGAAGTTATTTATTTTTAAAAAAATATTCTCCTAGAAATGTATATTGTAATAAAATTAGTCATGAACTGTAAAAGGAGAATTGAAAAATTGATTAGTGTTAACAAAAAAAAATTAAAACAGTTTTGAAGTAAAATTACAATAAACATCTAAGTGCTAAATGTGGAATTATTAAATTCATGATTGCTATTGATTGAAATAGCAAATGCATACATAATCAACATTACTGATTGATATAGCAACCGTATATGTAAATTTTTTCACAGCATTTCAGTTTCGCATAAAGTATTAATATTTTTTTTTCTTTTCAAGCTCATTTGAACTCTTCTGCAATTTGTTCATCTTTATTGTTTTTGTCTTTTTAAAAAAATTTTCATATGCATATAAATATTAATTTTAATTGTGAGCCCAAAAAAATAGAGTCAAAAGTTAATCAACATTTAAGAGAGAGAAAAAAATTCTAAATAAAAGTTGTAAAACAATCAGCTGTTTATGTTCTTAATGTAATATAGTTAAATCAATGATCTATACAATTTTTTAAAAAATGACAAATTAAAAAGAGCATAAATAGCAAAAAAGATTTCCAGGTTAGTGACTCATTTGCATAGAATTTGCATATGGTATTTATTTATATAATGATTTCAAAGAAAGAATCATAACTGGCTACGAATATGAGAAGTACATCTTCTTGAAAGCGCTCAGCCATTTAATTGTTTTCTATTTGTTGTTACAGCTTTACGTTGGAAGTGTGATAGCACGATTTAATATTATCATATTGAAGACAAACGTAAAGTATAAATCTACAGGTTATTACTTAATATTTTAACATCATGAACAAATGAGAAAACATTAGCTAACGTGAATTAATCAAAAGCAAATGGCAAGGAATAGCATCAATAAGCTGGCCATTTGTGAAATCAAGCAGTTATTTGTATATTTTGCTAAGTTTCTTAATTGAAATAAAGTCCTTGTTTTTACTTCTATTTTGAGAAATGGTAAGTTTTAAATTGCGCTTTATGCAAAAAAAGAAAGCTTAGTATTATTATAAGAATTGTCCGGCTTAGTGCTTTCAGGGAACTTAGGTCTCCATATTCATAGCCTTTCTTGGGAATCTCAGCTTACATTGAGATTTTAAGTGAAGCTTAGCAGTAATTTATGCAAAATTTATTCAAATTTTCTTTTATATAGACCACTTTCTGGAGATTGCAAAGTACGATTCTTTTCGGTTTATTGTGTGTCATTTGCAATGAAGCTCACCTCCTTTACTTTTTGTTTCATATCATTATGCTCAGTGCACAGTGCCCTAGCCAAAGTGGGTTTGAACACATGGCCTGTTGTTTTTTGGTGCTCAAAGAATATGGGTTTGTTTTCAGTATTGTTTAGAGCTCTCCTGTATAAATAGTAATGTTGAGATGTTCTGGTGGTAATGTTGGCATGGGTCTCTCCATAATATGCTGTTCTACATCCATTGTTTGGACATGAAATTTTATAAACTGCTTGGGCTATTTGATTGGATGGTATTTTGTCTTTGGTATTGTTTATCAGTCTATTTGTTGAAGGTGGTGTGTGAAATCATAATTGGAAGGACTCAGGAAATATTTTATAATATTTCCTAGAAATTGGTGGTATGTATGGCAGCACTATTCTTGGTTTATTGTTTCTAACTGTGTCAGTTTATAGCTTAGTCTGAAATTGCCTAATCATTTTTTAGATAATGTTGTGTGAAAATACAACATTTTCCAGTTTTTTAATATAATTTGTGAGGTTCTTTTTGTGGTCAGCTTAAAATTTACATATGATTTATGTGCAGGAAGGATGCAAGTTCAGCCAATTTATGTGAGTTGGGTGAGTTCAAGTTTGGATGTATAAATCCTTGAATTTTCCAATGATTTGACTATCATGGTATAGGTGTTGATGAGGGTCTCTATGAACTTGAATATCCAGGTATTTAACATTGTGCTGGAGGTCTTCTGCTATGCAGTTAATGCAAGTAATAATCCTGCAAAGGAGTTTATTGCCAGCAATTTAAAATACCAGATTAAAATAAAAAGAATTGGATTTCACAATATTATAAGCCATGGTGAGACTGCTAGCATAGATAAGACCATTGCTGAAAAATTAGAGTTAGTTTCATTAAAATACAACTTATACAGTATGCACTATTAATTTTGTGTATAATTTTTTATTTTTCCTGTTTAAATGATTGTTTTGGATGGTAACTTTGGCATATGCTATGGGCTTGGAATGGATTATCCTAAATGCACATATCTCAATGTAAGCTATAATGGACAGATGAGAGTGTCTGATATCAATTAATTCATAGTTATGATATGTTCCACTTAAAAGAACTAAAACAATACACACAATAAGGATTAATTTATTCATTAATGCACATTATTTTTATGCACTATATATTGTAATGGGCTGGTGGATTTCACAGGAGATAGGGGGAGCACATCTTATTATGGTCAGACTTTGGGTCTTCGGATAGGATGCAAGTGATTATGCGATGAAATGCATAACCTATGATTATATCTACTTCCAATAGACTAGCTCTACCTATTTTTATTAACCTAGATACAATTTGGGTCAGTTCATCCAATTTTCACCCCTTTCTAGCCATGTTATACCACAGTATTCGAACCCAGGGAGTAATTGCTTGAACTCTCTTATCACGGAAGGAGATCACACTAATAGCACTTATTGCACCTCTATATAGATGATAATTAATTATCAAAAATCCTATAAGCATATCCAAATACCATAAGATATATAAAAAAAAATGTATGTGCAGTATAAGTATATATGTATTAAAAGTTATAATAATCAACTTGATTATGTTAATTTATTCTCTCTAAAATAATAGGATAATATTGATATGTATTAGAATAATTAAGATTATAATGTTTATGAAGGGTATGTGAATAATGATGAGCTAGAGACCAAATTAAAATAATGAATTATATTAACATTTATTGATTAACAAAAATATAAAATAGGAATAATAATTTAATCTGACACATGTAATTTGTTATGTCAAGGATGAATTTCTACCATATTAACATCTAATAATGATATTAATAAAAATAAAGTCCTCACCCTCAACCCAATGATAGAAATTCCTGCACTTGACCAATTATTTACAACGAATATGTAACATATTCTATCTGGCTAATTAAAAATATATATTTACAAACATAAAAAAAATATTTGTTGTCCAGATAGATCAAAGGTTATAAATCATCCATACAAAAATACAAAAGCAATATAAAAGTAAGCTTAATTCGTAATAAATAAATTAATATAAACTCTATTATTATCTAGTGCATTACTTAATGTGAGATAATATTAAAATCTCTTACCTCTCATTTCACTTTATGCTGTCACAGTCAGTCGGATGGGGAGGTCAAACTAGTATAATTTTTTATTTTATACAAATGAAGATAATTTTAAAAAAAATTAGTTAAATATAATATTTCCCCCCTCCTTACTCTCATAATGAATTTTCCCAAAATTATAGCACATTGGCTTCCAATTGTAGAAAATGAAATTATACAGACAATTTACAATAGACAAAAAAAAATAATAATAATAAAACAAAAATCACAATTTTTAATCCCATTATATTAATTAAAATTTGATGAGTCTACTGGAAACTGTTTATTTGCCAAATAAGTTCCTATGAATGAAGATAAAATACTGCTCCCGTGAAGAGTGGAAATTTCTTGTTTTGATCAAAAGGCAGTGATCTTCTCCAATTGCTCTCTCTTGGATTTTGTTAGGTATTTTATTCAAGGCAAAAGATGTTCTTCAGGTTTCTTCTAAATGGGAAGGTGAAATCTTTAAATTTTCGTGGCTTTATTGATGACGTAGAATTCCCTATGGTATAAACTAGATAATATCAAATATCTATTGACTTATTTACTTTTCAAGTCTTTAGTGGCGATATTTCTATATAACAAAACAGTTAATTATTGTATATTATTGTTATTACGTGAAAACAACTAAAGTTGCTTAATTAGCAAATAATTATTTTTTCTTTTAAATTATTCCTTCCAATTCTTATGGTTGCTTTAAAAGTTCAGCTTTTGATCATTCTGAGTACTATTTAAATATATATATATTTAAATTTGAACACATATATATATATATCCATCTTTGTATTCGAATTTCTTTTTAAGCAGAAAAAAAAGCTTTATCTTCAAATGCAGAAGACAATATAACAATTAACAACACTTTTAAATTACGTGTAGTTTTTTTAAATATTTTTATTTTAAGTAATAAACTTTATTAAACAAACATTTAAATATATACATGAAATATATACAAATTAGTTTTGATTCACCTTTTGCCCTACACCAAATTTACCGATCCTGTCCCCCCAAAGCACCACATTGCAAATCTATAATACTCTCATTGTTGAAATGTCAATATTGTTTTCCTGTTAAATTCTAGAGTTAGGCCTTACAAATCTTCTTGAAAGATCTTCTACATATTTTTACTGTCTTATTTCTCTTTGTGTGTGTCCCTTTACTCCCATATTTCGCAAACAGTCATAGCAGTCCCTCCCCATACCATTTCCATAATCTTCTTTGGCCAGTATTTCAAACACCTAGCAAAATAGTTGTCCCAATCATTGTCAAGTTTCTTCAACCAATTAAACTTTTTGTTATCAAAGATTAACGAACACCGTATTGTCCATATAGTTTTCAATGCATGCATTATCACCATTGCGTTATGAGGTTTGAACTTTATTAAGATTTATCATTGGGGTGTGTAAAACTCTGTATCTTAGCTTCCCAAATTCACTGCATTCTTCCAGTAAGTGTTGAAATGTTTCACGTTTATTTTTACAAAATGAACAAGTTTCCTCTAAGCTCATTCCCAATCTTTTATTAATGTATGTTGTGGTCGGTAAAATTCCATTGATCAACTTGAATATGAATTTCATATATGTCTGTGGTGTATAAATTGAATGGAATTTAACTAGGACCCCTTTCATTGAACAATTTATCCATGTATTTTCATGAGGTTTTACTCCCCTTCTTATGTCTTTATATCTAATTCCTTCCAAATTTTGCACATTTAGGTCATCTTGTATGTCCTTATATGCAATAAACATATCTGCTAAATAAGATCTTCTCTCCATACCTATTTCACTATATATTTTTATATCCTCCATTGGCAGACTGAAGCATTTATCCTTAATAACATTTAAATATGTTCTTGCAGTAATAAAATCCACATATACCTTTGGATCAATTAAGTTAAGTCCTCCGTCATTAATGGGTAACTGTAATTTTGCTGTTGATAGTAATCTAGATTTCTTTCCCCAGATGAATTTTTTGCCATCTGGTTTATACTACTGATTGTTTTATTATATAGTTTGACCCATGGACCGTAATAACTAAGGACCCCTGTTGCAATTGCATTGAACAATTGTGTTCTCGTCACTTCATACAGCTTGAACAATGTGAAGTTATTAATCCTGTCTTCGATTTTTTTTATAATTAGTTGATTTAAGTAACCATTCATACGTGTCTTTGACATATATATCGGCAATCCAAGAAATGACTTTGGCTGAGCAATAAATTCGGATGGTATTCTTTTACCCATTGCCAATTGCCATGCTGCTGATTTGTTAGCTTGAACTACTGAACCTGTAATTTCTTGAAACTTTTTTAGGACATTCATCACTACATTAATATTATAACTATTTTCTACTATTATTACAATGTCATCAATAAAGGCAGTGACTCCTATTGTGACACCCAAATGCGGTATATAGATTCCATTAACCAATGTCTCTATTTCTTTAATCATTGGGTCTACATAAATTGCAAATAATAGGGCTGCCAATGGTGATCCTTGGGAAATACCTTTCTCTGGTATGAAAAATTCAGATCTGCGCATATAGTTGTTATATGACATTCTACTATTTCTTATGTAATTTACTATAGCATTCTCTAGATATTTGTCTTCTTGAATCAGATTGCTCAGGGCTTTTATGAGATATGACCAGTTAACTAGATCAAACGCTGTCTTAAAATCTATTTGTATTGCAAAGTACTGTGTTAGCACAAGTTCCTTTGCATACTTTATTGCTTCTTGTATTCTTATAGATGCATTTATGGCTCTTTTACCCTTAACAGCATGATGCGCTAATGATATTTTATCTTTTATCAAGTTATTCAATTTTTTAAGTAGTATTCGTGCCAAGATTTTTGAATCTTTATCTTCTATGGATATGTTTCTTAGGTCTTCGAAAGTTGGGATTTGTTTTGATTTGTTTTTTTTTATGCTAAAAATTATTCTGCTGTTTATGTAAGGCCATTCAATCCTTTCACTATACATCTGATTGAAAAATTTTGACATTGCACCTGCCAATACATAATTGATCTGTTTGTTGACCAAGGCTGGTATAGTCATTTGCTATTGTCGTTTGCAACTTCAACCTATTAATTTCATCCATTATTTCTTGAACTGTTATATATTCCTTTGTATTTTCTATAGCCACTCTCTCATATTTATCAATGCCTGCTACTCGACAGCCAAACTTCGCCTTTAGCTTTTCGATTATGTATTCATCAACCTCGTCTCCAGATGCCACAGTGTTCTCTGTTGTCTCTACGGAAGCAATGCCCTTTGTATGTGGAATATAAATTTTGCTATAGTTAATCACTGGTTTTGATATGTGATTCATTCCAGGGACGAATTTCCGTAGTCTTAATGTATAAGTTTCTTGTTGTATCAGATTGTATATTTTATTGTATTCTAGTTGCATTTTATTGATTAATTCATGATTAGGACTTATGCCAGAAATATTCTGTAGTGTTTTATGAATTTCATGGATTCTATTTTTTATTTGGTTCTGAGATAATTTACTATACTCACTCTGATAGCATATGTCTGATATGTATTTCTTTATTTTATACCATGCAATGCAAGGAGGTAATTTTGTAAGTCTTGTGTAATAGTTTGTAACGATTATAATGTTTGACAATTGGTCAACTGAAAATATGATTTGGCTCTTAATATTCTTTTTTACTGTGTATGAATATATTTTTTTGTTTCTTACATAATTATTAATTTGTAGTTGTACTTTTAGGTGGTCGGAAAATGCAATAAGTGATGTGCTAATAATAGATTCACTAACTTTAGTTGTCGAAACAAAGAATAAATCTATTAGCGAAGTGTATCTACTGCTGAAAAAATGTGTAAGCATTATTTCCATATTTCATTTGTAGTGGAAACAGTGACACATCCCTCAACTTATGTTCTAAGGTTTTAGGAATGTTTTGGTATGAACAATTAAAATCACCACCCATTATCACAATACCTGGCTTTTGCATCAGTTTGTTCTGTACACCATGAATAATCTTTGAAATGTCATTACCCTTTGCTATAGAATATACCGCAAAGTTTTTTTAAATATATCAATCTTGTTATTTTCCATTGTTGAGCAGACATAATATAATAGAGATTAAAACAATAATTTGTGAACATTTTAAATTTTGTTTCTACAGCTGGTTGCTATGTGATTAGATTTAAATTCAATCATCGTTTTGTGAGGTTTACATGGAAGTTTTTGGTATAGTTCTCCCCAGTTAGTTACACATAACACATATTTTATTCCAATGTTAGTATACCTATCTGTTTTCCCTAGTGGTTTAATGGTTTTTATTATTTCTTTAAAAATGAAAAGATGTTTATGTAAATATATATATGTTGGAAAGGAAAAATGTTAATATGATAAATTGCTTGGCAATTTATTGGTTAAGCAAATATATTTATGTGGCTCCAATTGGCAGAGTGTCCTAAATAATTGGATGGTGTGTCTGGTTGTAACTCATCATTACAATATATTGCTAAATAAATGGTAAAATTATTTAAATATTTCACTTTCAGAGTAAATACTTTTCCAGTAATTGCTATAAGGAAAAAGTAAAGTAGAGTTATTACTTATCAAAATGTTAATTGCCAAGTGAAAGAAATTTGATCTATTTTTTTTATTCTTGAGCTATTTTAGCTAAAAATAAACTAGTTACCCAATTTGCTATTTAATATTGTGTAGTTAATTGGGTTAAATAACTGGAAAAAATCTCTGATTGAAATTTTAAGCTTTTAGTCAATCTATAATCATTCTCAAGCCATAGACTTGGAAGAAAAATATGTTACAGTTATACCATAAAATACATTCAACCTATTATAATATATACTCCAAACTAGACTGGATCCATACATTTTTCAAATAGAAGAGAATTCTCAATCTTAGAGTTCTAATATGTATCCATTCTACAGACAACCCAAGTACCTACCAATACAAATAAATATTTTTAACTGGATGTTTAATCATAAAATTAAATTATTAAGGATATCAATATAGTAATGGCCATCCATGTTATAACATATTGATAATATATCCTTCATGTACTTTATAACACAGTGTGAAAATATCAAAAACATTTATTATAGCATGTATAAAACATTTAGTATAATATTAAATCTATATATGTTTGTGTGTTTTTGCTAATTTACCATGAAATGGAAAATAGCATTTAGTATTGTAATATTCCAAATAGCTCATGATTTAATAACAGGATATTTGAGAACAGTATTGTCAAATTAAAAGATATGGTTGGTTAGCAATATATTTCAAACATATTTGTCAATTTATTACATAAATTATTTTTTGGTGTAATATTTTTGTTCCATTTTAGTTTCTAATATTGATATAAATTATCTCTATCCTATGTAAAATATGTTGATGTCCCATTAATATATTGTACAGTTGCTTTCTAAAATATTCAAACTTGTAACAGATTGCAATTAAGAGATATACATAGAAAGTTGAATTCTCATATCCATGTGGATGATCAGGTATTGCAATCTGTGGCTCACCTGATGATTGGAGCAATGAGAGGGAATAGTTTGGAAAATCACATGATCACTATCTCTTATACTAGCACATAATTGTTTATAAACAAAGCAAAACTCTCCATACAGTAGTGCCACCCTGTGCCAACCAGAGTAATCAATGAATGCCAGAAGGCTTGTGCATAAAATCCCTATCTAATGCCTACTCATCCAACATCCCCAGACTAGTTTCTGGCTTACTGTATGGAGTTTTGCTTTGTTTATAAACAATTATGTGCTAGTATAAGATATAGTGATCATGTTATGCTTAATGGTTTAACACCAATCCTGCCTAATAGGATAGTGATGGCTATGGTTGTAAAGAGCCTAGGACACCAAGATGTATGGGTGCTGAATTGAGTTCAGACCCATATGACTATATAAGCTATTGAGCTTAGTTGAAAATATTTTTGTGTTTTTTTATTTCATTCTCATAGTTTTGTAGTTAAGTAGAGATAAAAGATGGGTTTTGGAGGGTTGCATTAGATCCTAAGATTTAGGTGCAGTGCTTTCAGATCCAAAGCTCCTCACTGACAATGGCCACAACCCAGAAACTAGTCAGGGATGTTGGATGAGTAGGCATTAGATAGGGATTTTATGCACAAGCCTTCTGGCATTCATTGATTACTCTGGTTGGCACAGAGTGGCACTACTGTATGGAGAGTTTTGCTTAGTTTGGAAAATGTTTACACAGGGCAATAGCTTGTGATTTGATAATGAGGTAGCAAGAAAAGCATTGCAAATCTAAAGATATAAGTTACATTACTCAATATATTCTATATCTATATTAACTTTTAAATGATTATGTTTTATTAAATATTGTTGTAGAGGGAATAATGTGAGACATTATTTTACATATACCAACGTTTAATATCAACTTTTTTAAAAAAAAATTTTAGATCTTTTTTTTTAAACTTATGGTGACTAACAATATCGTAAGTACTTTGGTATCCATCTTGATTCTCAAAGGTGAATAGTTTTGTTTGTTTATGTGAGCTTTGAATGTGAACTAAAATAATATTTGGTCAACAAAGTTCCAAGTAGAGACAGAATTTTAGAATAAATTTTGAAATGATCACAAAATCCTGTCTGAACTTCATTTGGAATATTAATTATTACCTAATTAGTATTTTGAAATTGTTTTTGATTGTTGATAAAAAATGAAGAAAAGCTTCAAAATAATTATTATAAGAAGAATTTCAGTAGACATCTGATTCTTAACCTACTCTTTAACTCTAATATAAAAGGATAATTCACATATAATACAAAACCACATAAAATGTGTATTAAAAAATGAAATGACTTACTGCTTGAAAGTATAAAAAAGTTTGATCATCAGAAGTAATAGAAATGAAGCTATGACCTATGGACCTAAAGCTCTTGAGTTCACCAATCTAACACTATACTTAATCATACAGGGCATAACATTTATAGTGTATTTAATCACTCAAGTATCACAGGTGTTAATTTGAGATATTACAAAATTTGTGTTGCTTATATATAGAAATCTGATGTGAAATAAAAACAAAGAAAAATTTCAGAATTTATTAGAAAAAAATAATAAATGTTTCTTGTTTATTATGTAAGAAAAATACAAAAACTCAGAACTATCAAATAAATAATGATAAATGTATATTTGTTTTTATATTTTTATTTTAGTCTTAACTGAAGTTAATATAATTTTATTATTTCTGTAAAGTAGATTTTAAATAATTTTTAAAAATCATATAATTTCTAATTTTAATAAATAAAATAAACTAACTTGTTAAATATTATTATTAATATGTATAACATTGCTGCATATTTATGTTTTATTTATATATAAAAGTTTTCTTTTTGTATTCAGGAGCCATCTAGTGTAAGTTTGTGTAATCATTAGGGATCAGATGATATATTTCATAATGCTAGTATTTCAAGACTATTTCTGGGAAAAAAACAGAAACTCCTCTGGGAATGAGTATATTATAGTATTATGCTATCATATGTCAAATAATGACTCTACTATAAAATCTTCATGATTATCAGATTTTATTTTTATCATGCATTATGATTTATTTAAGTAACATTATTTATTTAATTTTGATTACACACATATACACTTTAAAAAATAAAGTAAATAAATTATTAATAGAAACACTAATCAGAAAAAGAGATTAAAAAAATAAAGATACATATCATACATAAAACATCCACTCATAAGTAAGTTTGACTATTCCAACTCCAAGGGGAAGGAGGAGGGAAAAAACTGCTCTAAAAATGCAATCCATAAACCACTAATATGTATCCATATAGAATAAAATGGTTCATTTTTCTTTTTATTTGATATTTCATGATACTGCCTTTTAGTTTCTTCAGCAAAAAATTCTATCTGAAATACTTCAACACCATTTTAGATTTCCAATGTATTCTATTCTCTGCCTTATTTTCCCAATGGAAACAATCAATGTTACATGATCACTATTTCTTATGCTTGCTTATAACTGTTATTAAAAGAGGTAAAACTCACTATATGTATTGCCACACCCTGGCTTGGGCATAAAATCCCCATCTAGTGCCTACTCATTCAATATCCTCAGATTAGTTTCTGACTTGTGGCCTTTGTCAGTGAGGAGCCTTGGATCTGAGATCACTGCACCTAGATTATAGGGTCTAATGCAATCCTCCAGCAGACCCCTTTTATCTCTACTTAACTACAAAACTATGAGTCTTAAATTGAAAACACCTTAATAATTTCAATCTAAGTTCATCAGCTCATCAGCTGACGAAGGCCACAAGCCAGAAACTAGTCTGGGGATATTGGATGAGTAGGCACTAGATGGGGATTTTATGCACAGGCCTTCTGGCATCCATTGATTACTCTAGCTTGCAGTGTGTGGCAATATGTATAGTGAGTTTTGCCTGTTTTAACAATCAGTATTACACTTTTTAAAAGTCTTTGAAATAATCCTTATAATGCAGATGTAACCATGATAAAATTTACTATAAAATATTCGTTTTAGTCTTGCGTTGTTCTTTTGTGCTGCATGTCCATTCCAGTAAAATGTGATTTTATAATGGTGAACACTATAGTCTCTTATCCAGAAAATTGAAGAATATATTGATTGGTTATATGATCTTGCTATTATATTTTTAAAATTGTACAAATCATTCTTAAACAAACTTTTCTAATGCCTTTATACTGCATCTATAAAGTGTCCAAGTCTCACTTTCATGCAAGAAATTAGTAGAATATCCAATTCTCTATATAGCTAATTTAGTTGAGTATATATTTACCTGTGATGAAATTCTCTATTTTTTATTTTCAGTTTTTTAAATATTAATTAGTAAACTAAAGTTTTAAATGTTGCATTGAAATCATTAAGTAGATTCTGTAAATCATCTTTTGAAGTACAAAAATACACAATATATTAGCATATTGTAAACGTAAGACTCATAAAGATGTTCTTATCTTTGCTTTTAATCAATTCAAATTAAATATTTCACCATCAAATCTGTTTTGCATTTTGATCTCTGCTCATTAAGTTGAGTGAAAACACTAAGCAACTGACATAAAAATTGCAAACAATGTTGAAGCGAATACACATAATTGTTTGATATAAGTTTTTATTTCAAATGTTATTTTCTACCCGTCTCATTCCATAATATGGAAAATTTATAATGGAAATAAATTTAGGTGGACACAAACTAATTTCAAACATTGTCATAAACCTCATCAATTAACTGAATCAAATTCCTTGACCAAATCAATAAAGACATTGTTTTGTTCCTGACACTTTTCTTGCATTTTCCTGGCAATCAAAAACACATCCATAGTGTTTTTTGATTTTCTAAAATCACATTGAATTTTGGTAATCATTCATTTTTAACTGGAGGCAAAAATATCTTTGCTGTAGTAGATAATAATATTTCATGATAGTCTTATCTATTTCTCTTATTTTTAAAAATTATAACAATACAAACATTCTTAAGATCAGACAGCATAATTTTATGAGTCCATATATTTTTAAAAAATTCTAATATTTTTGAAGGCAGCATATCACCACTACATTTTAAAACTTCTTCAGGTATTTCATAATGACCTGCATCCATTCCACTTTTAATATTACAAAAGCAGTTTTTTATGCTGAACACTTTTGTTCAAAGATAAAAAAGTAAATAAAATGGATGTATCATTAAAAGTCATCGTCTCACTTCTCATATCATTATTCAAGAAATGATCAAAACCCTGTTTTTTAAAATCAAATTAGTACAATAAAATCATTATCAGAAAACAGTCCTGATTTTTTTTTTAGTGAATCCAAAAATAGATTTACTTGTAATACATTTCTTAAGAGAATTTCATGCTTCAGGCTATGTCAATCTTGGAGGTTCAAATTAAAATTTTAATGTTTAATAAAAATTTAATATGTATAATATATTCTTCTAAAGAACAAACACCTTTTTTTTAATGTTGTTGTGTTTGGCTAAATTTACAGGTTCGGTTCCAAACCAACAGACAAATGATGACACTACTCAACAATTAATATGTATAATTTATTAGTAACAAAAATATACATACATGTTAGTTAATAAAACACATAAATATGGTATATACAATTTAATGCTGAGGTAGTCATATCGAGTAATGGAACTCATTTCCAGCTATATAAGTAGCCTGCCTTGCAAGTTCAAGTACAACCCTTCCAACTGTGCAGTACAGGTTGAATCAAGTTGGCTCTAGTTAAGACTCTTCCTGCTGTGCAGGACAACTTGCCTCAAGTTGGCTGTGGATGTAGCAGTTTCCAGTCCTTAGGTGGACCTGTCTCATTGCATGGATGTCACAATAATGACTAGAGAAAATACCTTTGCTGATGGCAGAAGAATTATTGGAAAGCACGTTCAGTCATTCAGGTTGACAGAAGTAGTTGCTCTCTGCCTTGCCTCCAAAAAGGCTGAATATTTAATGGAAAATCCCCTATCTTAGTGGCAACACTCAGATTATGTGCACGAACCCCAATGATAGATTTATCCCCATTGGATAGTGACCATGTGCTTACCAATCAGGAAAAGAATCTGGAATAGTCCACTTCTAAAGGCAAGGTCAGCTATGAAAAATGTCATTGGATTTTTAATGCATTTTAATCCTGTGACATAATAATCTATGATCCACCAACAACCTGTGTTTTTAAGTGTTCATGTAAATTGAACTCTTATATTCTGTCACCTAACTATAATACAATCTATTATGTTTTGAGCATATATACACCCATGTTCCTTTATATTGTTTTTTTTTCCTAAACAAATTATTTGTGATAATCAATTCACATGTTTTGTAAAAATTCAATAATAACAGATCAATTGAATTGACTTCCAACAACATTTGTCCAAAATATATTTGCATCAACATATGCATTAAAATCTTCAAGAAGAAAAATTTGATATTTTATTTGTATTACTATAATAATGCTGTTCAGCAAGGAATAAAAGCTTTTTTTCTTTGAATTCAACATTGAAGCATAGGCATTAATAAAATTAGCACTAGTGTGGTTGACAAAACAAGTTTTAGCACCTTTAATCTTTTATTAATGCAACAATAAATTCCATTGGCAAGACACATTTAAGCACCATTAGCTTTCATTGATACAATAAAAAAAATTCCAATACTAAAAGATATTTTTTACTAAATTCAACATTATGCATTTTCCTTTCACTATCTTCCCAACAACAGCAGCAACAACAAAGAGACTTCAACATCACACTTACTGGTTTTTTTTTAAAATTTCATTCTATTGGCTAACGATATGCAAAAACTTTAAGAATGAATTACATAGGGAATATAGAAGAATTAGAAAAGATTGGTGGAAAAGACAATATGATAAAATAAAAAAGTGAAACAACATAACAGGATAGATCTTGCATACAGAATAATAAAGAACATACTTAAAAAAATATAAGAGCATTTAATTTAGATTAAAGCAGCATGACATTTTAGAGATCCAAAACAGCAAAAAGTGTAATGGAATGAATATGTTGAGGAATTCTACAATGATAGTACAGAGATTTACTATCTTTGAATTTCTCAACATATAGATGAAAACTTATTAAAGTCCAGAAGAGAATTCAAAAATAAACTCAAATCTATTCCAATTGCATGGACTCAAGCATATATTATTTGCCTATTGAGTTACTCAAAAAGTTAAGAGAAACTGTTTCATAAAGAACTCCTTAGTTGATAAATAACATATAGCAGAGGAGAGTGTGGCATTTATTCAGGTTAAAAATCACATATTGCATTATTAATTCAATATCATGTGCTTCAAAACCTTTTCTTAAGGTAATTCAAAAAAATAATAAAAGACGAAATTGAAGTAATATTAAAAGGAAATCTATATGAAGTTCATAAAAAGAAAGGCACAAAAAATACAGATCCTTTGCAGTTTCTAGAAGAAAAAAAAAAAAACCCGGGAGAACACTATTTGCTTGTTATATTGATGAAATGTTTGGAGTAAACTTTTTTCACTATTCAAAAGACTGATATCAATAACAGTACCTTGAAACTAATTACCAATCTGTATATAATCAGCAATCATAATAATAGAAAATGAACAATCCCAATTTGGATTGGAATAGGTTCCCATTTTTTTCCATATTTTTTTCAATGCATCTGCCAAAAGAATGGTGGATCAAGGAATTGAAAGATTTAAAAAAGAAATATACCTTAAAGAACAAAGAAGTAACTCTATCAAATATACAGATAATATATTATATTAAATAAAGAAAGGTTATAATTATTACAAATTAATATCATAGAATAAAGATTATAATAGAAGTACAAAAACTACATCAAGTAAAAAGTTTTTGTCACCTATATTAGATTATAACAGAATATTCCACAGAAATAAAATAATGTAATAACTGCTATGACAAAAATTAGTATTTAGAAAAAACTTACTGATATTAAGTAAGCATTTATTTTATATAGCGCTATGTTTATAATTGTAATACATTTAAAATCAGCCTGTCAATCTATTATGCATGCGCGTTTTATGAGTGTTAATTGCCCATATATAAGCATTTGTGTTGGAAAGAATAAATGGATTCATTTTATTCTTTCATAAATACTATATCTCATGTTGGGAATGAAAGTATTCATTTATTATTAAGCTCGTAAAAAGCGCATGCACAATAGCTTGACAGGCTGATTTTAAATGTATTACTGATATTAAGACATAGTGATCTTGTATTTTGGAGACATAGTCTATCTTGTATTTGAACAATAGCTTTCTACAAACCTGAGACTCACATAGTGTGATAGCACATCCATCACATATTACTCATCTATAGTCTCAAATCATAAATAAAGAAAACAACTAGAAATCTTTTACGTTTCTGTATTGTTAAATATAGTTCATATTTAATAGTTAAATAAATTCAAATTTAGAATGAATGCAGAGTGAATGTATGCTTTATTTAAGTTAAAATAAAATATTAACTATATAGTTTTGAATAATAATAAATTGTGTAATGATTATATAAAAAAAATTCACGATTAATTTTTTTAATATTTTATCTGCTTTCCCTTACTATTTTGTGGATTTAAGTTATAAGTCATAATGCACTTTGAGTAGAATTTATGAATGAGGAGGGTATGAGCTCTTCTCAGTTAATATCCATAAGGATCAAATGGAGTGGATAACAGCAATGAAAAAATAATCATTTTCTAACGTGGAGAATACTTTGCTGGACCATTTAAAACAGTTGAATGTTTGGATATTGTTATGAGCAATAGTATTTAATAAAAATGAATAGCTGGATACTATCTAGGGATAAATGCCCATGGAGACATGCATCATTGTATATCATCGTGGAAATGTTATGGAAAACATTGTGGAAAGTGAAACTACAATTAGAGATTGTTAAAGATGTTGACTGCAATAATAGACACTAGCATAAATAAATAATTTCTGAAAATTTGTTATTAAATTAGTTTTACTTCATCTTCAATATTTTAAAAAAAATACATTAATAAATGTCTATTTAAAATTCTTTTTTTAAAAATCTAAAGTAACAATACAGTTTATTATATTATTCAATACAAGCTTAAAAAATAGATCAAGTAAGACTTGAATTAATTTGTATAAATACTTCTAGTAAAATAATGCAAAATTAAAAACATAGTTAACATTTAAATTTATTCTAATTAGTATATAAATTCTATAATATTCTAATTATATGAAAATAATTATTGTGAAAAGCTTTTACATGATCTAAAAAAAAAAAAAAAAGCATGAAAAAGGATGTATGTTCTAATCCTCTGTTGTAACAATGAATAAACCATGTTTAATAATATTTAAAGTGTATATTGGAACTTAGTAATTGCAATATATCCAGAATAGATTATGATAATACAATGGATTATTTTAAATTTGTAATTGTTGAATTTAATTTTGTGTTATTATCTTAATAAATTTACATTTTATTATTAATCTATACATCATTTGATTTACCTATTCTACAAATTATTTCATTTTGAAAATATTGATTTACATATAATAAATCATTTATTAATTAAAAGTAACACATCTACCTTTTCTTTATAAATGTTATAACATTTATATGTTTAAAATAATTTCTTATCATTAATGCATAGGCTCATTGGCGATTTATAAATACATGAGCCTAATATGATATAGATTCTGATTATTATGAATTCATTTTGTGATAGGATTAAAGTTATAGCAATATCTCTTGGATTCACATTTAAAATATTTATATAAATTAAAATATAAATTTGGTAATTGCATATCATTGCTTTGATCTTTTGTCCTAGATTCTTATACATCATATTTTGGGTATGTTCTTTATATTATCTATTATACCTTTATCTGTTACATTTCAGCTGCCCAATTTGGCACTTTAAATGATCAGTTATATTGTGGTGAATGAAGATAACAATTTTAATTATTACTTGAGTTATATATATATCAGGGACGAATCATCCATGTATTGAATGGAATGAGTGCTTTCATAGAAAAATTCATTAAAACTTTCAAAAGCTTTAATTAAAATTGAATTTAAAACATTCACTTTCAATTTTTTTTTTTTTACTAACAATTGAATTGTTTTATATATAACAAGAGAATGAACTTCACTAACATATTCTAATGCAATTTTTGTGTAATATATATATATATATTAGGTTGGCAAGTAAATTAAAAAAAAAAATTAGTGTGCTTCCATTCCTAAAAAAGTCATGCACTGTCACTGATATATATATATATACATAGTTTTTCAGTCTACAGAAGTACTTTCATGATTATGTTGTGCTTTAATGCAAATTAGTGAAGTTATTAAACTAATAAATAATATTTGGCTTAGCATTTTCAGGATATGTTAACTCTCATACTCATATCCTTTGTCATTAGTGATACAGAGCAGTTGTTGTATATGCAAATCTATGTAAATCATTTAACGTGGCAATTTTTTTGAAATAGCAAAATGTATCTTGTCTATTGATGGCATTCAGGTCATTTGCAATGAAATATGCTTCTTTTATTTTTCTTTTAGTGTCACTTCTCTCAAAGCACACAATCTTGGCATTGTTGGGTTCGAACCTATGTCTAGATGCCAATTATTATTATTATTATTATTATTTATTAGTTTAATAACTTCACCAATTTGCATTAAAGTGCAACATAATCATTAAGAACAATTGGAAAAGTAAATTGTTTATTACAGAAGTACTTTCAGTTAATTCCTTAACCCTCCTCAACTGCCAGTAAGTTCAAATAAAACATAATGGAAGCAGACATCATCAACTCAAATCCTATGAATCTCAAATTTTAACATTAATAGATTGTTTATTAATTATATTCATTTTATTTGTTAAAATTACATCCTTAATTTATCTTTTATTGTGGGTTTTCTCTTCATGAAGAATCTTATCACTTTCAAGATCAAACATAAATTTATATTTAGATGTTCTTTCATGATCTGAGAAAACTGAAGCAATCACTAAATCATTATTATTTTTACTTTTCGCAAACTTGTATAACAATTCATGCTCCTTTGATCTGCTCTCCATATTGCACTTTAATTCACCTATATATGGTAACATACATCCACAAAAAATTTGATATATAACACTACTTTTTTGCTTGACAGCTATGACACTTTTAGAATTATTCACTAACTAATTAATGTTATTTATAACACAAAATGAAACATTAAACACATCCTTATATATATCTTTAAAAAATTTCACTTGGGCATCTAAAATATATGGAATAGATACC
This sequence comes from Epiperipatus broadwayi, assembly GCA_028023455.1. Lineage (NCBI taxonomy): Eukaryota > Metazoa > Onychophora > Udeonychophora > Euonychophora > Peripatidae > Epiperipatus > Epiperipatus broadwayi. The sequence continues at coordinate 78,373 of JAQFVV010006277.1, read as the reverse complement.
CAGTTTTTATTTTCAAGACTTTTAAATCATTATACATTTTAAATTGACATAAAGTATTATTAATCTTTTCAATCTTATACCCAACTTCAAGCATATATTTGTTACATTTTGACATTCAAGGTGTAAACATATAAAAATAAAGTCCCTTTCTTTCTTGCCCCACATTTTCCATTACAATAGTGAAGAAAAAATTAGACTTCAGGGAGCATTTAGAGATGTGATTTTATCACAAAGTAGTCAGGATTTTCTAGATTTTAAAAATGCCCGATAAGCAAGTCTTGGGGGAAAAAAGTGGTGTAATAGAGGATCATTCTACATATTTTAGGCAAAAAAGAGCTTATCATCTTATTGGGTGATTATCTATTCTTAACATTAAAATACAGTATAAAAGAGAGATAGATCAAAGAACACTGCATAATTCATGCATATAGAGATATATTGACAATTACTAATAAAGAACATTAAAAAAGAAGGAATAATAGATAAAGACAAAAAAGTATTGTATTGAAGGGACTTTATATATTGATGGATAGCACAGGCATATACAATTTAAGATAAATCCTATTTAAGTAAATACAAGTCCCTCTGAATTATTTATCATATTTATGTTTTATCTTTAATCAGTTTTGCTTTTTCTTTTTTTTAAGGAAAATAATGTTTTTTTGCAGTATATAATAACGTGAAATTTTAAGTAAAAAAATTGAGAGTAGAAATAAAGTTATCTCTAAACTATTTGATTTGACTAAAAATATATTTACTTAAAAAACAAAAAAACTTATATTTATGTTAAGTTTATATATATATGTTGATACGAAGATTTACACAGGTTGTATTTATAAAATACATATTTTGCGAGTTCATCCGCGTTAAAAAATTTAAATATTGATATATCGATATTTCGACTTGATCACACAAGTCATCTACTAGGTGATAAAAGGTAGAAAAACGATTGTAGAGGCGCTACAATCACACACATACATATATATACTGTATGCATATGCCTGTACAATGTATTCAAATTAAATTTATGCTTCTTTCAAATTTGAAGTGCTTTAAGGATATAGTAGATTATAATGTATGTTAGATGTGTATTGTTGAATTACTATTAATCCATCAAAATTAATAATAATACCAGACCAACAATTTTGCACCTGCATTTGCTTTTGGTTGAATATTTATTGCTCTTTTTTTGAATATTTTTGTTTTTAGTTAAAAATGTACATGTGAATGTGGGAAATAAATATAAATAACACATCAAATAAATATTTTTATTTGTTTTTATGATACAATGAACTCTTGATTCATTGGGTACATATATATCACAAAAGCAACTGATTCATAAGCACTATGAAGCTGCAGCACCCCTAGAAAAACTTAATTATTAAAGTTGTGCTTGAAGATATCAATAATATAACTATCATTCAATATTTTGCACAATTATTATATAACTATGATTAAGCAATGTTTGATATTTTATTTTAAAATGCTACTAATTATGGCAATGCCAGAAACATCATATTCAGTAAATTTCAGCAAGTTCTGCCAAGATTTATTTTCTTTTATCAACACACATAACTAGTGCTATTGGAGCTGTTTGCTGCTGCAACATTAATAGTTATTTGAGCATGTTATGTTTATCTATTCTGATTTCTTTTCAGAGTGAATAAATTTTTATTGTTTTCATTTAGAATGAGCAATAATAATATTGTTTTTTTCTTGAAATTATCATTTATAAATTAACATATAAATATTTATTATAGAAAAATAAAACAAAATTATAAAAGAAATATTATTTTAAATATTTATCATAATGGGTGTTAGTGTTTAATATATATATATTCCAATTATCATTACATAAAAAAATTAAAATGAAAAGTAAAGGGTCAATCTACTCTTGATATTATTATTTGTTAAACAGTGGTTAATAATAATAAAAAATATATTAGATCTTTTTGGCATGGAAAAATAAAGTAATGTATGGTTGCAAAATTAAAAATGCACTGTTTTGTTTTCCATGTCCTTACTTTTTGGTGGTGGTACTATAATAAAGCACCTTGCTTAAGAATTCCATGGGTCATCATTGATTACCCTCTTTCAATATCCATCATCTCTTTTCATTGGTTCTAAATTAAGTGTCATAGAAATACATATTATAAAATACACATATTTGTTTGAGTTGTCATTTTTTATGACATATCATTGACAATTCATAATCCCATGTCATTTTTCCACATGAATAGTTAATTTTTTAAAATTTTGAATTGTCATGTTTACTTTAGTTGCTTTTATTCTAGAAAAGATTTAATTCCTGTTCCCCAATTTTTTAAATTTTTTACAAATTTAAATAAGAGAGAGGTTTGAGTTTCAACTTTCTATAAAAAAAAATCTTACATTGTATCAATATACATTATTTCTAGCACACACTATTTCATTTATATGTTATCCAAAAAATATAAATAAGTAACACATTAAAATTCTTAAATTTAATATATAAACTGCCATTTTTTTCATCTCAGAAAATATTGTAACGGTAAGAAAAGTAGAGCTGCTTTAACCTAACCTAGAGATGCAGATAGAGAGGGTTCGAATCTCACCTACTTCTCTAGATTGCTACTAAGCGACTTACTCCCCAAACCTCACTAGAATTTAATCTTAATGTATGCCCTGTGGTCAGGGAGATAAGAGACCATGAAAAGGAATTTTTACATATATAATGATCAGATGTACATACGTATGTTACAAAAGAAAACAATACTAAGTGGTTTTATTTATAGTGAATGAAAGATAATACAAACTTTTATTATTTACATTAAAAGAATTCATACAATGTTTTATTAATAGTGTCACAGGCTATTTTCACTGCAACCGGATAGACATATTTGAAAGATCCATTGATCGTAATGATAAGAACAGACAAAATTTTACATTATCATTTCTTTCTTTAAAATATTCCAACCAAATGGAAGTGTTACATAAAAGAAATCAAGAGAGAGAGAGATGATTCATTAACTCTGTGGTTGGAGAACATAGAAATAAATAGGTGGTCAAACTCAACTAAACACTTTGGACAGGTTTAAATCACTGCCCTACTTATGATTTAAGAAGAATGATAAAGTGACCCCAACAGGAATTTCCAGCTATAATTGAAACATTTCGATGATATTTTGAGAAAGATTTCCTAATAAATATAAATATATAAGACCATGCACACAGGCGATGGCATATAGTGGGCTGTGAGGCTTGAGACATAAAAGTTACCAAGAGGTTAACATAAGACCGGATAGCTCTCTGTCTCTAAACTAGGTTAGAGAGAAAATGGAATCTGTTCGCTAAACGCATGACCCGGATTCAGGATCGGAGTTTTTGTTGCTTATGTCCTGTTACGTACATTTAAGGAACTGAGATCGACATGAGACCCCGAACAATTTATTTATTTTTCAGAAGGTCCGAATATAGGTATGTTAACCTAAGCAAACTTGGCAAAAGAAGCACTGTATTTTATGCTGAGCAGCCTAGTAGATCACCCAAGGCACGATACCATATAAATACGGTCAACGACCTTTACATTTAAAAAAGAAACCCTCTGCAAAATATATATCTTAGAAAAGCTCAACTATCACTGAAAATCTGCAGAAAAATAGTAACTTCACTTTTATAAAATTTGAATTAATAAAAAGAACAAGTGGGCGGATATTTTATTTATTTAGTTGAAATTTAACCCATTCACCACTAAGCCAATGCTATTTAATAATTTTTTAATACATATTGTCAAAATGTACTCTCTCTTAGTACTAAAATATAAATGCGAACGTTTTATTTCACGCTCTTTAAAATATAACTTTAAATTTGTAACCCTTCATTGACTAAAATATACTGGCATTTGATAAGGATCTTTCTTTTATATGTATATAAAAAAAACTAAGTTAAAGTTTGGAAAGTTTTATAATAGAAATATCTAGCAATTTAAATCTTGATTTTAAAATAGAGTTTTGCACTTTCTATGATTTGCTTCCTTTTCTTTCTAAATAAATATTTATATAAAATAAATAACTTGATTACAGGAGTATAATGGCGGAAAGTTAAACAAAGCATTTTTCAATTAAATTAATAAGAATTACTGCCGCCATTATATGTAATAACCCTACCACCCATTAAAGTATTTAAAGAAAAAAGAAAGCAATTAATGAAATATAATTTCACAAGACTCGAATACATAGATTTAAAAAAACAGATATATATAGAAAAACATTAATATACATTGAATTTGTAAATTGCAAAGATATTTTAATAATTTATGGGAACATTACCGGTAACTAGATGGGTGGGTCAAAATGAGTTCATTTGATGTTTCCCCGCAGGTCTTCTTGGTTCTTCAAATTTGTTTTTCCATGTTTTGAGGGCAGATTTTCACGGATACAGGGCAGATACTTTTGTTCTCTGGCTGGCTTACATGATTACGACTCCTGCATCAGGAACAGCTCAGGAGAGCGAAGGCAAAGAAGTTACCCCTGCATTTTTGCAGAGCAACACATTTCTGGATTCTTTTATTTATATGCTGAAAGAATAGAGTGCAGCTTGAAGTAAGTACAGCAAGCAAGAGTTCGCTATATTGTCTAATTTTTCAGCAAAATTTCTTCCAACTAAATTCTTAAGATTTTCTCTCTGACCTTCAGCACTGGTTACCCGCAAGCATAAGACCCAGAACAAAAGAAAAGTTCTTTATTTATATCCTGTTTTCCATTATGTTTTTAATCTGCTAATTAGTAGCGAATCATGCCCATTGTTTCAAATTTTTCCTGTTATCTATTCTTTTATCTAATTCAAAAAAATGTTTTATTAATTAATTCCTTTTCTTAATGGATTTTATTTAATTAAGAAATTTTATCTTATCAAATTCTTCCAACATATATTTTGAAAATAGTTGCAAATATAATTTTAACTTTCTATATTTTATTTTATTAAATCTTTTTTCTTTAACACAATCTCTTCTTTAATTTAGGCAACTATTTGAGAAAACGATAAATTTAGTTTGAAAAAGAAACATACATTCACTGTGGTTGGACTTAGGGTCTTAGTTAGTCCACAGTGAATGGTGAAGCCAGCATTTATATATATATATGCACAGCTTCAATATTAATTTCTTAATTTTAAAAAAGTCTGAAGAGGTCAGTATTCACCAATCATTGGAAAGGTTCAAAATAATTTAGTCCATCCTTTTGAGGTCATTTGTGAGATTACTTTGAGAAGATTCTTATATATTGAAAAAAATTAGATTATTAAATATTTATCATTTTTTATGCAATAATTGTATAATAATTAAAAACAAAAGTATACATGATTACCTCTTGACTTTATTCATATGTGACATTATTAAAAGTTGAAATTAAAAAATACAATTATAATATTAAAAAGAAAAGTAATATCTTTTAAAACAGATTTGTAATGCTTTTACAAGCATGGTATTATGAATCTTTTGGGTACCAATCTAATTGGCTATCTACATTTTAAATTTCTTTTTAACTAAGTCTTAATTAAATATTGCTTTAAAGACTGGGATGACTACTCAAGAAATTGCAGATTTCTTTGAAAACATGGCAATTTATCCTAGGATAATAATCCTAAAACTAAACTTAAAATTTCACTATTTAATCTAAAACTTATTAGTTTTCATTGACATGTCTTTTGTGTTTTGGTGAACTTTTATTTCTCTTTTCAAGTACTTACATGTTTTCAAGTACTTATTGGGTTTAGAGAAAAGAGAAGGTGGAGGAGTGAAAGAGAGATTGGGAAAATAAAAAAAAGTCTTTTATTGATTTACAAAATGTAGATAAATTTCAATAACCATTTTCATTTCAATAAAAATTTTATTAACAATAAATAGTGATTACATCCTGATAAAGGATAAATAAATGAATAAATTGTACAATAATATGATTATATAATGTTCTAATTGCCATCTGGCTAGATTATGTTATGAGAGCACAATTATTATACTCTTATACAGTTAGGTATAATGAAGAGATTGTGTAGAATATGAGAAATTAAGAACTTATTTAATGGTATTAGCATTTTTAATATAAACATGAATATTTTCTTTTAAAATTGCCTATTCTATAATGCTGGGTAGGTGGGAGTTGATAATCAGGAAAAGGATAGAGCAGTTAAAGACCAGGTGTCATCAAAGACTTTACTGAGGCAAGGAGCTGGTCATGTTTCTTGATTTTTTTGTGCGTTTGATAAAACAGTGGTATGATTTGTGGCGGGGGTAATTCCATGAGAGTTTTGCATCTCACTATCCATATGGAATAAAGGACAAAGGTAGAAAGCCTTATTATTGAAAAAGTTCCATTATGAATGGCATTTTCAAATGAGAAAATCATATCAGATCTTATGTTGGAATTGATTATGATTATATCTTTCAGTGTTTTAAGTCTTGGGTATCAGTGTATAATATGGTCCATGGTTTCATCTTCATGAGCACACAGACCACATATAGGGTCAATGCTGGTAAAACCTCTTCAGTGATAAAGAAACCAATTCATGGGAAGTGCATTAAAATTAATTTTAATGATGAAGTCAAGGAATTTGGGTTCCAGACTCCATCTTTTGAAGTATGTAATGAGTCCTTGGTTGATTACTTTTAGGCTGGTTTTAATGGGTTGTTGATTATAGTTGATTATATTGTATGCTTCCCATAAGGTGTTTTTTTGGTTAACGTTAGAGGGCATCATCGGGTTATAAAGTTGTAGGTGGTATATTAGGAATGCTATCCATGAACTGGAAAAGGGCGGAGGACAATCAGTCGCTGTAATTTTATTAATAATGTTGGAGTATCCGCAGGAGAGGATCAGATTATATAGAATGTTGTGGGTTTTTTGTAAAATGATTGCTTGTATTGAGTGGAATGACAGTCCATTGAACCTGCATGATCGTTGGATACCTCACAAGCTAATAGCAACTGCCCTTCCTCTCCAGAGAAGTTTGGTGCATAATTGGTTAATTTTATTTTGAAACTGTTTAGACATTTTTATGAATGGAAAGATAATATGAGATTTTTGGCATTATGATCATGTTGAGGAAGCCAACCTTTCCATATAATGAAAGGTATACTCTAGAAAGTGAAGTGGCGATGGCTTCAGTTGATTGGAAGATTGCATCTTGAATCTCTCGTTATTGCAGTTGGAGGTTTGAAGATTGGGAAACCTAGGTATTTTTGGGGTTTAGCAGAAAAGGGAGAGTTAATTTGTTTACCAGACATTATCTTTCAGATGCAAGATTTGTTAAAATTTATTTGTAGGCCAAGTTTTGCTGTATTTCTGTTTAAGATATTCATGAGATGGGGAAGGTATTTAATGGTGGGAAGCACAACCATGATGTCATCTATATATGCAAATACATTGAAGTTTTTATTGAGAGAGAGAAGGAATATTCCAGGGAGGTTTTTTTCTATATCCATCAGAAGAGGGTTGATGTAAGCTGTGAAGAAAAGGGCACTGAGCGGAGATCCTTGAGGGATCGACTTGTATGTCTTGAAACCCGGTGTGATCTTGCCATCAAGAGAGAGAAAAATCTCTCTGTTGTTGAGCAGATTGCTGACCATCTGAACAATCGTGGCTGGAATGTCGCATTCCACCAGAATATCCAGGAGGGTGTTTATCTGGACTGAATCAAATGCCGTCGCAACATCCAGCTGGACAGCAATAGGTTTGAATTTATGGTGAACTCTGATGTAATTGAACAGTGCAGTTACATTGGACATAGCATGCGAGGTTGATGATCCCTTTTTTCTGTATTGGTTTGGTGAGATATGGCTAAGAATTTGAGTTTGGATTTGATCTTTAATGACTGACTCAATTATCTTGATAAGCAATGGAGTCATGGAAATTGGCCAGATACTGTTAATGTTATTTAGTGGTTTTGCTTTTTTAATAAAAGGCATGAATGCCACTGGGTAAAGATCTGTTATGTTTCTGTTGCCGGAGGCTAGGTGATCAATCATTTTTTTAATAATTGGCACAGTGAATTGACTGAGGTGTTTGAGAAGGAAATTTGGGATGCCGTGAAGCCAGGATGAATGCCGTCAGGGAGAGATGCTATCTTCTTTTTGATTTAGATTTCTGTGATGCCATGTTTGCCGGGGTCACCATCATCCAAACAGCTGTTTACAGGAGGAGCTCCATTTTCTTATTTGTAATTAAAAAAAACAGTTTTGAAATGTGGATTCTTCTTTTGACTTTAGAAATTTTTATATTTTTGTTCAAAAGTGAGGGGGAGGGGCTAGACAGTTACAATCTGAACTTGAGATTTATACTACTAATAGTATGATGACTAAATTTAAAAACTTACTGTGCAATCTAATATCTCCTAGTGTTAGTTTTCATTAATAGATCTTTTGTTTGGCAAACTTTTATTTTTTATAAATTCAATAGTTAAGATTTTACTTCATTAACGCTTAAATAAATTAATATATATATATGTGCTCTGCACACAGGTAATGAAGCTATTAATAAATTGTCAAAATTTTTACTGCCAAGCACTTTCGGGACAGTCTACAGTCCCATATTTATGGCAAGTTATTCTGTTAATAACTGTAAAACTATGCAAATTTTATGCAAACTTATGTGCAGATGTTACATGGACCATTTACGAGATAGGGAATAGCAGGCCTCTCTTCTGTTGATTGCCGATGGGTCAGCCACAATGAAGTAAGCTTCCCTAACTTTATGTTTGGTGTCATTTGTTTCAGAGCAAACGACACTGGCTGTGGTAGGTAGAAAAGCATGTCCAGAGTTTCTCTCATGTTCGACAAAAATCGAATTACCTTCATACTTTGTTTTGGTTTTATTGTAAAGGTATCGGTGTTGAACTACTCTGGTGGCAATGTTAGTTTTGGTCTCTCCATAATATGTTGCTGTACAATTTCTTTGGGGGCAGGTAATTTTGTACACAACTTGAGGGGTGAGTTCAGGTTTGATCCTGTCTTTGGTATTATTTATCAGTCTATTGGTGTTGGGAGGTGAATGGAATGCGACTTCAAAGTCACATGATAGTTGATTGATAAGGCTTTTAGCTGTAGAGTGAACGTATGGGATTAAGATTCTTGGTTTGTTTTCTTTCTTGTGGTTTATTTTATAGAAAAATTTGTTGACTTTTCTGTTGATGGATGAATAAGTGTGTCCTATTTTCTTTAAATCAGTTATATAATTGATGAGATTTTTTCTTTTATCTGCTCATATTTGCACAAGTTATGGTTCCTAAACATGAATGAAGAGAGGGCTGCAAGTTTGTGTGAGTGTGGTGCGTAAGAGTTAGGGTTTGTCAAGCCTCTTACTTCCAAAGGTTTGACTACCATTTGGTAATCCAGCTTATCTATATTTTTGCTAACACATATGTCAAGGTATTTGACCTGTTTGTCTTGGTTTTCCCAAGTAGTAATAAAAGTAAGCTTGGTATTATTATGGAGGCTATTGTGAAGGTTAGAGATGATGTCTTCTGGGGCAGCAACGAATATGTCATCAATGTAGCGTGTATATATCATATGTAAGGTTGACATGAAAAGTGCAGGTACAATATGAATTTTTAAAAAAAGTCAAAGATAAAAAACAAAACAAAATGTTCCTGCTCCATCATATGATACAAGAAATGTTTTTTTAACTTGTCAATAGTTTAGTCTAAAAATGTGCTTTGTGTTGATTTAAAATGTTTTTATTTGAAAAGATGTTCATTTAAAGTGTTGAATTATTTTTATTTTTTGTTCAAGTGTATCAGTGTTATGAGATAGAGTGGTGAGTGGTGGGTCATGTGAAAGTCTATGCTCACATATCCTATATATTACATACATTGACTCTCCACTCTATCTCATATCACCGATACACTTGAAACATATATATTGAAAAGATAAATAATCACCAACATATGTATTTCATGCTAAACCAGCAATCACCATTTGGTTCAGATTATCATCTGCAATGAGTGCTCAGATATATATTAAGATAGCCAATCTTCATACTTTAATGGACAGTGATATGAGATAGAGTGGTAAGTGGTAGGTCATATGAAAGTATGTGCTCATATACCCTATATATTACATATATTGATACAGGTATGTAATAAGCTTGTATTTCAGTTATTACATAGTAGAGATATCTGCCCATCCCTTGTATATGTATTAAATGGATTATGTCCTGTACATGAAGGGTCAGGTTGACTTTAGGTCAACATGGGTATGACAAGAATCTTGGCCTCAGGGTGGTCTTTGATCATTCCTTCATCAGATTTTTAATTGGATGGACCGTTGAAGAGTTGGAATGTGGAGTAAATTGAAGCCTGATCATTAAAGTATCAAGATTGGCTATCTTAATATATATTTGAGCATTTATTGCATATATGTGTAGAGATGATAATCTGGACCAACTGTTGATTGCTGGTTTAGCATGAAATATGTATATTGGTGATTACTTATCTTTTCAACATATATGTGTTCAAGTGTAACAGTGATATGAGATAGAGTGGTGGGTTGTGTGAAAGTCTGTGCTCATATACCCTATATATTAATAATAAAAAGGAAAATTCAAATCAATAAAAAGTTTTTATTTTAAGCTTTTATTAGTTAATTTATTGTTTTTCAAATTCAGGCAGTTCATTTTTATTTGGAGTGTTTGATTAAATTTATATTGAATCTAGCTGCATGAAAATCCATAAAGCAATTCATTTCACTTTCTTCCTTCTCACTTTTTTAAAAATCAATAAGAAAGAAGAAATTTACAAAATTTTAAAAGCAAAATAATAAAAATTCCAAAATAAATCTATCAATTACAAATCAAATTTTGTAAATCAATATTAGTTATATTATGACAAGAATGCCAAAGAAATGTTAAAAACTTAGAATTGACCTTTTTAAAAAATTAAAAAAACAAATACTATTAAAAGTTTGCAAAAAAAACAACAACTTATTAATGAAAGCTAATACTAAAATTTTTTTGATTACACATTAAATTTATAAATTAAATTGTAGTACTATTACTATGATAAATCATCATTTTTCTAAAAAAATCTTCAAATAATTAATTAGTCACTCCATTATTTTTTCACAATATCAAAGCATTGTTTAAAAAGTTATTAAAAATAAAAACGGAAATATAGATAGCTCACTACATAGATACCAGCTTTTGAGATATTTAAAAAATTATAAATGTAATTTTAAATTTTAGAACAGATGGCTTTAAATTATTTCATTCATATTTTAAAAATTAAAGTCAGTAACAAGATTTTATTAATTTTTTGTTTTCGCTGGCTTGGTATACTACCCAATCAGAAACAGTTCATTGTTGCCATTATGTATTCATTTTATTATTATTTGTTCAATATTTTTGAAATTTAAATATGATTTTTTTAAATGTTTCTCATTTGTAAACTTTTATTTTTACCAAATCAAGTTCAATGTATTGAATTATAATATAGAATAAATAATTAATGTTAAAATCAAATGTTGAATGCTTACCAAAGTTGTCACCACAAAAACAATGGAAATGTCAACCAGTTGAAAGGTTATTGTAATCAAAGTTTATCAACAAAATGTGATCTATAATAAGCAAAATTTGATTTGTGTAAGAGTACTTTGGAAGATAATATAGTGGATATTGACGTTCTACTGTAATATTTTTAGAGGAAACTGAAATGGTAAAATTTTCATTAAAAAATAGATGTTTATTTAGTCCTTTTTTGTTTTTATTTTTTCTAATAAATTAATGATTAGATCATATATTTTTAAAAAATGTAATAACTATACATAAATAATATTAATTCTAATTTTTCAAACATATGCAATTATTGTATTAAAGTTATATATATATAATAATAATAATTAATAAAACAACAATGTCCTTTTCCCTACACCAATTGGTTAAAAGCAAGTTACACAATTTTTTGTCTTATTTTATTAATTATTATAAGTGTACCCTTGAAAGCTTTTGCAATGTTATATTGCTGAGGCTATTAATATATGGTGCAACTGAACTGAGTTCAGAACCATATAGCCATCTGGTTGTATGGCTGATTTGAAGACATTTACATGTCTGAAAAATTCAGGTTTTCAAATTGATTGTAATGTATTAGATAAGTGCTGACTTTTGAGTTGGTATTTTAGATCTAGTGTCTGGAGTCCCGACTCCTCACTGAGGTGAGCCATAAGCTCAAAAACAATTGTTCTGGGGATAAGAACATTCTTACAGAGATTTTGAATTCTTTCTCTTTCGCATGTATAAATTAAAGCTTCACTAAAAAATTCAAAAGCTTTAACTAAAAATAAATTTTAAAAATATGTACATATTCAATCTCACAAAATTGATCCAACAAGTTTCACCTAAAATAGTGTAGTAAGAACAATAAATACATTAGTGTATATAAATTATTTTGCTAAATAATAAAAAAAAAAAGAACAATTCAAACTCATCATTTTTTGTATGGAATTTCTGTTAGCTTTCAATTTTTTTTTACCAACAGCTGAATTGTTTTTATATAAGGCAAATAATGAGTTTGACATTGCATTATTTGTTGATTAGAAAAAAGTCAAACAATGCTAAAATATAATTAGTACTTAAAACTTAAGAATGTTAAAAGTATTTAGAAAATAAAAATATCTTGATAATGAATGCTCTATACTTAACTAGTCACAGTCTGATTTACAAATAAGAGTTAATCTGGATATATGTAATATGTATATATTAGCTATTATGTAAAACTTGTTTGTAACAAGTAAAACAAAAACATTGTTAAAGAAAAATTATGTAGTGTGCTTCCATTCCTAAAAAAGTCACACTTCATCACTGATATATATATATATATATATTAAATAGTACACTTCATCACTGATATATATATATATATATATTAAATAGTAAATGTAAAATATTTTGACAATGTCTGAATTATATTTAAAGCTAATAATTAAGCAATCATTTTTATATATTTGTCTTTTTTTTTTGACCTCTTGAAAAATGATGGATTAGCAATTGAGTTTCATAAAAGTAATTATAAAAGAGTAATAATTATAATAATATTAAACAAATCTAAAAATTAGCCAATCTTTATCCAAACACAGGCCTATATCCAGGGAAATTGAGAAAAGCACCAGAATTGACTTATTTGTTTAGCCATCTATTGAGTCATTTCACTTTGTTTGTAAATAAAAAAATCATATATATTTTATTTGATATTTTCATTGCAAAATAGTTGAAAATGTTGTGACTTAAAAGTCTTTGATAAGTTTTTTTCTTTGTTATCAGAGTTCGTGTACTTTGCAAAATTACTTAGAGTACATTTTTTGAATGTTTAAAACCTTAGGTTTTTTTTTGAAGTTTATTAAGATTCATGTTTATTTTAGCACAATAATTGTATAATAATTATTAAAAATCAAAAGAATACATGATTACACATTTATTTTATATGTATATGTTTTATTTTTAAAAGAATTGATAAGTCCTAGCATAATATTAACAAAGAAAAATCACAGCAAATGTTCTTTTTAAGCTGATGATGTAAATATATCATTACTAACACTGTTAGGATATATTGCAATATTGTAAAATTGTTTTGAAAATTGTAATATTTTAAAGCATATTCATAAATTTATCAGATATTGATATTTATTTGTTCAGATTTTAAAAACAAATGTCAATAATAAAAGATTTTGTTGGTGTTATTATACCAATATGAACATTGTGATTGTTGAATGGTGAAACAATTCATTGTTTTTACTACAGTTTTGTTTTTATATTTGTAAAGTTCAAGTTTGATTTTTTAGAATTACTTTTATTTGGAAATATATATCATTACCAAATCAAATTCAGTTTATTATGTTCTGATATAAAATCATGGTTTAATATTAAAATCAAATGTTGAAATCTTACAAAACGTTTACCAGAAATAACACGATAAATACAATAAATAATCACATTAATAATTTATTTTTAAAAAATTAAAAAAAATCAAACATTAAATTTATTTATGTTATTTTAATCAAAAACAATTGTTCAGAAGTAGGAAAAAAAATAATTTAATATATCCAGCACACAGTTCTTCTTTTCAAAATAGTTCATATATATCTAATATAGAAATAAAACAAACTAACTCCTTTTTAAAACTTGATTTATTATGACTATAATCATGAAAAAGAAATCCGACGTTTCGACTATTTTTTATAGTCTTTTTCAAGGCACACTAAAATAAAATATATATACACAATAAATATCACATATTCCAAAAAAAAAAAATTAAATTAATTAAAAATTACAAAATATATCCATAACCAAAATTTCCTTTTTTTTTACCTTATCTCACTCCCCTTTCCTATTACAATCACAACTTAAACACAACTAATTCCTTTTTAAAATTCTATATATATCAAATAAAAACTTTTAATTAAAAACCTATTATTTTCTTTTATCTTTTTCTATTAACATCCTATTTAATTCTGGTTTTATTTCATTTATGTATACACCCTCTTTTATTATCCTTTCATTATATGACTTAATACATTCCAAAGGTTTTATTTCAAAATCCCCATGCTTAAATTTATTCTTATGAATGTAAATAGCAGAATTTTTATCACCTAAATGCTGTTTTAATCTAGTTTTTAATTTATTTTTACTAGTCCCAATATATGTCATTTCTACATTCTTTCTAAAACAATTCAAACATTTTATCAAATAAACTGAATTCATAATGTCTAACCTATTATAATCCCCATTATTATTAATTAAAAAATTTAAATTTGCTTTCTTTTTATAAACTGGACAAATTGAAACATTATATTTCCTATTAATCATTTTAACTAATTTCTTAACTTTAATAAATAAATCTTTAGATATATTAAAACCAACATAAATAATCTTTTCTCTATTCCTATTCCTATCTAATCCCATTCTATTCCTTATTTTATTTATATTTTTATTAGAAAACAAATGTTCAACTACACCCCTAGGATAATCATTCATAAAACATTCATTCCTAATAATATCAACCTCATTCTCAAACAAATTACTATTTGAACATAACTTAATTGCCCTAATAATTTTATTATTAACAATATTAATTTTACTATGATTATCAATATCTGAAAACCAATTATTTGATAATCCAAAAAATGTTTTTTTTCTAAACACAGATGTTTCTATAATAACACTACCATTCCTATCAATTTTTTTTAAAATTCTAACATCCATATATTCAATAACATTAATATATTCTTTTTCCATAGTAAATTTTATTTTTTCAACTCTACCATTAATATAACTCAAAAAATTATCTGCATTTCTTTTATTACCATTGAAAACCATAAAATAGTCATCAACATATCTAACATAAAAAATTGGTTTATTCCTATTATAATTAAAAAATTGTTCTTCAAACTTATACATATATATTCCTGCCAAAAAACCACTCAGACTATTACCCATACTTAAACCCTCTTTTTGTTTATAAAATTCATCCCCATATTTAAAAATAAGGTCCCTACAACAAATCACTAATATTTCATATAAAAGAAAACTCAATTTTTAATTTTACCCTTTCTTTTATATGAAATATTAGTGATTTGTTGTAGGGACCTTATTTTTAAATATGGGGACGAATTTTATAAACAAAAAGAGGGTTTAAGTATGGGTAATAGTCTGAGTGGTTTTTTGGCAGGAATATATATGTATAAGTTTGAAGAACAATTTTTTAATTATAATAGGAATAAACCAATTTTTTATGTTAGATATGTTGATGACTATTTTATGGTTTTCAATGGTAATAAAAGAAATGCAGATAATTTTTTGAGTTATATTAATGGTAGAGTTGAAAAAATAAAATTTACTATGGAAAAAGAATATATTAATGTTATTGAATATATGGATGTTAGAATTTTAAAAAAAATTGATAGGAATGGTAGTGTTATTATAGAAACATCTGTGTTTTTTTTAAAAAAAAAAACATTTTTTGGATTATCAAATAATTGGTTTTCAGATATTGATAATCATAGTAAAATTAATATTGTTAATAATAAAATTATTAGGGCAATTAAGTTATG
Organism: Epiperipatus broadwayi; assembly: GCA_028023455.1. Lineage (NCBI taxonomy): Eukaryota > Metazoa > Onychophora > Udeonychophora > Euonychophora > Peripatidae > Epiperipatus > Epiperipatus broadwayi. The sequence goes on along the minus strand of JAQFVV010006277.1, from coordinate 62,304 downwards.
TTCAAATAGTAATTTGTTTGAGAATGAGGTTGATATTATTAGGAATGAATGTTTTATGAATGATTATCCTAGGGGTGTAGTTGAACATTTGTTTTCTAATAAAAATATAAATAAAATAAGGAATAGAATGGGATTAGATAGGAATAGGAATAGAGAAAAGATTATTTATGTTGGTTTTAATATATCTAAAGATTTATTTATTAAAGTTAAGAAATTAGTTAAAATGATTAATAGGAAATATAATGTTTCAATTTGTCCAGTTTATAAAAAGAAAGCAAATTTAAATTTTTTAATTAATAATAATGGGGATTATAATAGGTTAGACATTATGAATTCAGTTTATTTGATAAAATGTTTGAATTGTTTTAGAAAGAATGTAGAAATGACATATATTGGGACTAGTAAAAATAAATTAAAAACTAGATTAAAACAGCATTTAGGTGATAAAAATTCTGCTATTTACATTCATAAGAATAAATTTAAGCATGGGGATTTTGAAATAAAACCTTTGGAATGTATTAAGTCATATAATGAAAGGATAATAAAAGAGGGTATATACATAAATGAAATAAAACCAGAACTAAATAGGATGTTAATAGAAAAAGATAAAAGAAAATAATAGGTTTTTAATTAAAAGTTTTTATTTGATATATATAGAATTTTAAAAAGGAATTAGTTGTGTTTAAGTTGTGATTGTAATAGGAAAGGGGAGTGAGATAAGGTAAAAAAAAGAAAATTTTGGTTATGGATATATTTTGTAATTTTTAATTAATTTAATTTTTTTTTTTGGAATATGTGATATTTATTGTGTATATATATTTTATTTTAGTGTGCCTTGAAAAAGACTATAAAAAATAGTCGAAACGTTGGATTTCTTTTTCATGATTATAGTCATAATAAATCAAGTTTTAAAAAGAAGGAGTTAGTTTGTTTTATTTCTATATTATATAAAGTAGGAAAAAACCATGTCAAAGATATTTTACTATAATTACAATTGATTGTTGTATCTGGGATCTGCAGTAAGGAATAATAATAATGTTCATAATTGATATCTTATTAAAGTTGATCAGCTAAAAAATTATAGAAGAGAAAAATATTTTCCTTATCAGATGATCTGGGCATACTTCTTCCCCCAAGAAGACTGGATATATTAAATAACCAAAAGATTTTGACTCCCTACAATAAGCTTCAAGAGTCATGTATTATAAATTATAAGATCTAATAAATGGACTCAGTAATGAATAAAAATGATCAAAACATTGATTTGGATTTCATCAAAAACATGATAAAAATAGAAGAAATTTAGGAATAATTAAATAAAATATGCATTTTATGAGCATATAGAAAGCAATAAGAAATGGTAATAAAGTTTAGGTTTTATATTTTGTAATGATACGTTTTAAGCATATATAATTACTATTTTTATGATTTCATTAATAATTTTTATATGTTTATTAATTTTTGCTTTAATCTTTTTGCCAATAACCCTCAAAATTATGCATTCACCCTTCTCACTACAATATCTGCTATTAACAGTTAAAATCCACTTTAAATGTCTAGTGAAAGAAATTTTATTAAATGTGTAAAGTATTAGTTCTAACTATAATAAGTAGAGGTCAGGACCTTCTAGAAAAACATAATTTCAAAGAAAAACAAAGCATTGGCACCAATAAAAATTAACAAGACATAGCCTTATCATACTGAGCAGAAATGAAAGTATGCAATTGGCTTGCATTATATTGTCTTTTTTTATATCTATTGTTACTTATATTTCAATGTTATTGAATTTTTAAGCAAATTAGTCAAGTAAAACTTTAATAACCCTAGAGATTAAATAAATTAAATACATTTCTGTTAATAGCTATCAAAACTGTTTCTTATTCTAATATTTCACTGATTTTTTTCGTAATTATAAGTTCAATTTGGGTTTTTTAAAATGAATTTCAATTATTTAAAGTTATGCTATAAGAAGATATATACTAAATTTTACAATAATGACCCTTTGCTTAATTCTAAACGTTTTTATAGCAATATTCTAAAACAAAGCCGTTTGTTATTGACAATTTACTTTTGTTTATTTCATTTAATAAAATCAATAATAATTATTTCATTACATTCTTTATGAACATGGTTCGTTAATATATTAAAAAGTACAAAAACAAATGAATATGAGTTGCCATTATGTTTTGGATTTGTAGATTATGAAAAGGCATTTGACTCTATAAACTCTTCAGTGATATAGATCCAGGATATTGTCATATTTTAAAAAATATTTATAAAAATGCAACAGTAACAATTAGATTACATAATGATACTGAAAAAGTCAACATTGAGAAAGGTGTAAGACAGGGGTCCCCAACCTTTTTGCACTTAAGAGCACATTCTATAATACCGGCCAGGTGGTGGGCACCATTTATTTTTTCAATGTAAATTTATAGTTGGATATTGTTAATAATATACATAATGTACAAAAAAATATTTATTTACGCTGTAAAAATATAGTATACCCTACAATTTGATTACAATATAATACAATAATTTATAAGAAATTTTAAAAATTAAATTTATTCGTATCAGATAAATAATTTTTTATTATGTTAGGATAGTGGTGGGCACACATAAATTGGTATGTAGGCACCATGGTGCCCACGGGCATAGGGTTGGGTACCCCTGGTGTAAGACAAGGTGACTCCATATCTCCAAAACTTTTTACAGCAGTGTTGCAAGAAGTATTTTGTGAATTAAAATGGGAAACTAAAGGAGTGAAAGTAAATGGAGATTATTTAAGTCATTTAGATTTTGCAGATGATATAGTTGTTTTTGCAAATAATGCTTCAGAGCTGCAGGAAATGTTGCCGGAGTTATCAGATGAAAGTAGGACTAAAGATAAATGTTAAAAAGACTAAAGTAATGTTTAATCGATTTGCTCAAAATATGAAAATAAAGATTGATTATGATGAATTAGAAGAAGTTAACAGTTACAAATACCTTGGTCAGATTATTAATACAGATGGAAACATAATGAATGAAATTAATCATAGAATTAAATTTGGTTGGAGTGCTTTTGGTAGAAATAACTTGATATTAAAAGGAAATATGCCTATGTGTTTGAAAAGGAAGGTTTTTAACAAATGTGTTTTACCAGTTTTTACTTATGGATCTGAGACTTGGAAACTTAATAGAAGAGCAATACTGAGACTCCAGACCACTCAAAGAAGTATGGAGAGATGCATGTTGGGAATAACTAGAAGAGATAGAAAATGCAATGTATGGATAAGAGAACAAACAGGTGTTACTGACTTCATTGAAAAAATTAAAAGATTGAAGTGGAGTTGGGCTGGTCATATTGCTAGAAGAGATGATAATAGATGGACAATTGAAATCTTAAACTGGATTCCAAGAGATTGTAAAAGACCCAGAAAGAGACCACATGTGAGATGGATGAATTAAATAAGAAAGTGTGCAGGGGTGATGTGGAGAAGAGAAGCTAAAGATCAGAGAAGATGGATTAAACTTGGAGAGACCTTCATCCTGCAGTGGATTAATAATGGTTGATGATGATGATGACAAAAACAACAAATTTTTAACACTTTCTTTTTCAAACCTTAGTTTTTTATTTTATGAACCATTTTTTTATACTTCAGTTATCCTTCATATAATATGGCTGAAATGTTGGGAAAAAAACTGAAGTATAAAAAATGGTTTATAAAATAGAAAAAAAAACAAGATTTTTTTTTAAAAAAAAGTATATTAAATAATTTGTTTTGTAATTTGTGTTTATTTCTATTTATGAGTTATTTACATTTCTTTGCAAAGTAAATATTTAATTGTTTTAGATTAATTTTTTTTTTTTACTAAATTCATATCTAAAACAAAAAATGTAAAAATTAGAAAGTGAAAACTTAACAATCAAGAAAAAATTTGAAAATACATTACATATATCAATTTATTAACTCATGGAAAATCTTAGAGAATATTTACTGTGATCAAAAATGGATGAGGATGATGGTTTGTGCTGACTAGATTCAAGGAGAAACAAGAAATCTTAAATATTGTTCAGACAATTGAGAAATAAAAGCACTAAGACAAACATTAGCCAAATTAAGTTTAAACACATTTTAAAAATTTAAGAGAGATATAAATTATAAAGTAAAACTTTATAACACAACAAATAGGATTATCTCAGGCATGTATCAAAAAGAATAAAATTCAATGCTCTGGCAGATAAATTTTCCAATAGTGTATTAGAAAGGGAGGGAACAAATTTCTTTCAGCTGAGAATTCACAAAAACACTGGTTTCCCCATTCCCAGATATGAAAACAATACATTCTTGAAATAAATCAACGAAACCAGTGCCGGAAAGCATTTCTTGGCCCGGAAAATGTGTTGGGACCAAGACTGTCTATATGCTGGTAGAAGCTGCATGTTATATTATGTTTAAAGCAAACATGATTGATTTACCCAAAGAACAAAATAAAATACGATTAATACATCGGAGTATAAATTATAAAACAGGAGAAAATTTACATCTCCAATTTTAATGAAATAACAAACTTGCAAAATACTCCGACGAAATAATTTTAAATTAATAAAATATTAAATCTAGGATGAAAGGAAAACAGCATTTAAAACTGGCAAATCCCGAACCAAACGATTGACCAAAACTAATCGAAGAATAATAACTAGAGGTCTCAGTTGGAAAGTAAAAAATTAGAAAACCAGTTACATCTGCCAAGCATTTCAAGAAGGTGAACTAATTATAATTATAAATAAATCTACAAACCAAGTTTTGAATACACGCTCTGATAAAATTTAAAGCCACACATAAAGATAAAACAAATCTAGCAAGCAAAATATAAACGCTGATCTAGATTTTTTTTCTTATGTTAGTTTATCAGAGAGTGTATATGAGTAAAAAATATCAAGACACTAAATACTTTAGCAGAAAGAACTCTCTTTCACCTGTAATTCACAAGGGGATTAATATTATCTTCCTGCTAGCGATTTATAAAACTACAAAGAACAACAATTCCAGTTTCCTATTTCAGAGACGTAAACACAAATATGGTCCTGTAGGAAAAGAAGAAATGAAAGCTCCAAATATGGAAAACCAAAACAATAAACAAATGAAGCCACCAGCCAAAAGATTTTGCATTTGCAAAAGCGCCAACACAGTATATTAAATCAATTATTGAGCAATAAAATAAATACAGGTGAGCAAATTAAAATTATGCAAGATTGCTAAAGCATTTAGAAAAAGTTAGGCATATAAATAGAGATATTAAACATATAAAAATACAAACTTACTAGACACTCTCCGATAAATAAAATTGAAAGCAAACTTGGAATCTTAAAACTAAGATTCCAAGACACACGGGCAAAATACAATGAAAAACAAATACAGCTAATAAATATGAGGTTAAATCATTATTAAAAATACAGATTTATTTGTGAGATTGAGTGGAGATTTAACTAAAGAATATAGCCTGAAAAAAATAAAAGAAAATATTTCTTATGGTAACGCAAAGTTCGCATAGTTTCCATGAGTGTGCACTTTTATTTGAGTTCATATTTCAGGTGTTCCATTTTGACAGCAGCAAGTGTAGAGGCATATTGGGGAATTCCATTTATTTTACTCCTTTATAGCATGACTGAAGAAGGGCTGGAAGTTGTGGGTCTTGGTTTAAGTTAGCAACACATCTTGTTGGTTACAAAATGCACAGTATTATTTTTGACATCTTGGGGAAAGCAAAATGGTTTTAAAAAATTAAATGTCTGATCTGCTAATAATACGTATGAATGTTGAATTAGTCACTTGGACTAGCTTGTTGCAGCCAAGAATAAAAACTATTGTCCCAAAATTTATGGAGTTATTTATACCACACTACATTTCCCATGAAAACTTTTATTGTTGTCAAATTCTACACCTTAGGGCAGGGTAAATATCAATATCTCACTCAATCTAATGAGGAATTCTAACCAGGAATTATTTTAAACAAAAACAACACAAAATTAAATCTCCACTTCTAGAATGAACTTACAAATGATTAAAGTAAAAGAGACAGGAATGTAATTAACAAGCTTGCTTGCTTTTAATCAAATTGATTAAAAACAAGCAGTGAAAGAAAACTATTTTAAAATCAATTATATAAAAAAAAATTAAATGCCCTATTTTAAATATAAATGAATATGTGATAAATACATGCACTTGAATAAACAATTTTTTTTAAATAGCTTTATGCTTTCAATTTAATAAAACCAAAAGTTAGTTCTACTTTTGGAAACGATCTTTGAAACGGATACTATCCGGTTCAATATATATATAAACATAGCTCAATATATATGTAACATATATATGAGATTAATCAACCAAGACATTTAGCAAAAAGAATATGAAAGCTTTAATTACTAATGCATTCCAGTCCAGATGGATAAAACAAAAAAAAAATATAAAGTGGGAGAAAACCAAGCATATGACATAGGAGAGTGAACACTTGTAACCTTGTGCTTTGCTTGTGTAAATGAAAAAGAAAAGTTGATAATAGAGTAAAAAAGTTATAATTCTGGAAATTATTTTCTTGAAGAAATATTAAATTTTTAATGATAAAGTAAAAATATGAATGTCAAAAAAATTACATATGTGAAGCTTACAAACATATTTGCCAGAAAATATCTGAACTCATTATTATTTTACTCCATATTAATTAAAACCTTTATTAAGTAAAATGATGAATTCTTGGATTATTAAACTAACATGTCACTATATTACAACTCTATATACTATGTATTAAAGACATCAAAAAACAATGGTATTAGACTGTAGGAATAACTAGCTTTATATTCAGTTTTCCTGCTCTAAAGTGGAAAAAATACTTTGGAAGTTTAATGAGGCAAAATGGTGTAGAATAACTAACCTAATATTATTATAATGACAACAAATAGTATTTTATATTTTGGTTTTTATTAGTCACATTGTAATAGATTATCTTGTAAAGTTAAAAAGAGCTCATTCTATTTTTGGGAATTAATAATGAGAACAATCAATTCCATTGACAAATAATGGTATTCTATGTTAGATAGACAATATAACTGTTTATAGAATTATATTCTTAGACTATATAAAATAATTATCAAGAGATATTTACCTGTAAAAAAGCTAATTTATCAATTAGACTTTTTCTGGAAGAAAATTAAATGTTTGGGACATATCTTAAGTGAGAGTGGAAGCATATCTGCATCATATAATAAAGCTATAATAATATAGCTTATTATTTCTAAGAGGCTACATTAGATTAGCTTAAATTATGACCTGATTTAAGTAAAATTGCAAAACCTTTGTATGATTTAAGTAAAAAAGAATATTTTAAATGATCCAAATAATTATATATAAATAGCATTAATTAAATTCATCCAATCTAATAATCAGAATCTTTTCATACTTTTTTGGATTCTGGACAGCTGGGATAGAAGTGGCAAAGAAAATCTCTGAACTATTAGACTTTGGAGAATTTTAGATAAGCTCAGTTAAGAGCAGCTTTACATTTTTGGATTGCCCTGGAAACTTTAGAATAATCATGTGTAAAAAAATGTAACCTCTGATTTGTGTGCAGAAACATAAATAAGAAAATTTATATAAGATGCATCTTTTAAATTCAAAAATGTAGTACTGCATATAAACAGTTTTCTAAATTTATTCATACATAGCTATATGGAGACTGTATAAAGAATAGAAAATCTAATCAAATATCAAATCAAACATGGAGGTAAAAAAAATTTTTTTTTGAATAAGCATAGCATTTTATATCATAAAGTAAATTATCCAAATATACAATATTTTATATTTCTGAAATTTTAAGAGTGAGAACTTTAGGGAGAATGTTTTATACAGAAACAAGTAGGGTTATACAGTTTAGAGCAGTGATAATTGAAATGACTAAAAAGACTCCTGGATTAAGACTCAATCTTTAACTTTTCAGTTTATTCCTCTACATCATATGACTTCCTGAATGAATAATACCAAAATTCATTGTTCAAAAAAATATTAAAATATAAATTGTTAACACACAGATTAGTACATGATATATTTCAAATAATATTATTCTCCATTTTTCTTCATATATTTCTGACCTGATCAGTGATAATATTAATATGGGAATTGAACTGATAACATTTAGATTTATGAATACTTAATTTAAAATGAATGTGATGTTCTAATCTATTTAGGCTATTCTGTCAAGTGGCTTGATGAATGACAGTACTATCATGAGAATCAAACCAGTAACCTTTAGATTTGTATCTAAAGATCATTGGATTAATTACCATGTTAGTATTGTTATTTGTCAGGCTAGCATCACCTAGAAAAGAGAGAATGATAATACTACTTGAAATATTATATTTAAATACATGTACTCTGAGTTCAAGACCCTTATAATTACTTAAAATGCTGTAAATAACAATTGGTTGTGTTTAGAAAGTTTATACATTTTGAATTCATCTAAAATCATTATATCATAGTAGTATAAATACAAATAAAATGCCCCAAAACTTGTCAAGACAGTATCAAATAAAGTATTATGTATAACTATTATTATTTATTGAAATATACATATTTCAACTAAAATAACCTAAAGAAATCTATTGATAAGCTTAAGTCAACTATGGTTTCAGGTAGTCATGCTTAACCCTATCTTCACATCAATTTCTGGCTTTCATCTATCAATGAGAAGAGGCTCAAAGTTAAGCGTTGCTCAAATATAAATACAAAATCCAGAAATCAGTCTGGGCGTGGGGTTAAACTGCAATATCACTAATTATAATAACTTACAAGTGATGACGCTAGAGTAGAAAAAAAGAATTTCTCTTCTTTGCTGTAATTAACTGAAAAATTCAAATGAAGTTGTGTTGGATATGCTAATAAGCAAGTGCAAGTACAATTAAGGTTTTTGATTATGTTTTATACAATGAATGCTCTCTGGGTTGAGCTACACTTTCACAGTGCAATATTACCAGAAATACTATATGGGAGAAGATACAGGTATGCATGAAAATCCATAAGTAAAATATCATTTGATTTTTGAAAATGTAAAACTTTTCTGTTTAATCCCTGACTATTATCTGTTGCACTCTCATGTGCATTGCAGATTCAAATTTTAAAAATATGGCTATATCATTTGTTTGGAGGTTTATATCTTATCAGAATATATATAATTTCAAATTCATAGTATTTGTATTTTCAAGCAATAATATTTATTTTTAGTAAAAAATATATATATTAACAACTTACGTAAAACTAAATCTATTATTACTTGTCAATACTTTACTTTTTCTTTAACCCCAACTCTATTTCTTCTTGCTTAAAAGAACAAATCTTTTCATTTTAATGAAAACAAAAGATACGACTAACTGAATCTTAAATTAGACAATGTTTTTACAAAGAAACCTTACGACAATCTTTGCAAAGAGTCATCAAGAAATGTTTATTAAATATTTTAATGACTTAACTGGAAGACAAGTTTTCTGTTTCTGGAAAGTTTTCTAGAGATTGATCAGTAAAGGGATTTTAGATCATCAATGATTAAAAATAATCATTTTTTTGTTTAATTGGGTATTAAATTTTAATGATGAAAACAATACCACTTTTTAATGATTTTTTCATTCTCTTTACACAGAAAGCTCATTTAAAGCAGTATATATATAATTGTATGATTAGTTGCTTGGAAGGGCACGTATCATTCTAATGCTCAAATAGTAAGTAGAATACATCAACTCTATTCTGTTGACTGAATTACTATTATGTTTTGGTACTTATGTATTAGTCTACCGTTTGGTAGTTCCGTATTAGTCCGGTTGCTGAAATTTCACATACGTATAAGTCTGGCAATATTTATTTGGAACGATGACGATCTAGAATTTTATTTTCTGCAAATAGTACAAACGTCTACTAACATGCATTTACATTTTTTTGTGAAAAATTATCTTCCACCATCTAAACTTATAAAGAATTTTTATTTTGAAAAATGACCATCTATAACTTTATTTAGGTCCAGAAACTTTTAGCTTTAAATTCATTGTATTAATCAGAACTTGGTTTAACACAGTAATAGAATAGCAACAATAGGGCTCCAAGATCTAAAAACTGTAGCTCTAGATCTCCATTTCTGATACTTGAACTTGTAATGAACTCCCAAACAACAAACCATTTGACCATGTTGTTCTACATGATTTCGTATAAAGATAAAATAATTATACTATAAAGACCGAGTTTTATCGTTCATGGCCTAGCATCGTAAAATCTCGAGCAATAAACCTTTCGATTATTATCATTATTATTATTTTTTTAAATGGATTCTGCTGATCAATAATTGAACTGTTAATTAAATTAATAAACAGCTGACTGTCCAGAAAAAAAATGAAGCACTGCGATCTAAAAAAAATATTCAAGCTTCATTTAGTCTACATTTGTATCCCAATTCACGGGTAATAAATAATACTGATATTAGTAATACGTATATATATTTTTACAGCCTTGTACGCTAATAGTTTCATCTACTGGTATACAAACAAAATATTAAGAATGAAAATTTTGGTTGTTACTTTCGTTAAAAAATTACTCTTAATATTACTCTTAATATATGATCATTAAAAATGAATATTACACAAAGAGTTTTTATTTTTTTGAAGATACTATAATAAAGTAAACTAGTTTTTACGATTATTTTTTTCCAATTAAGAATTTGTTAAATTTCAAAGCTAGCTCCAATTTTAAAATAAAGATAATGGTAATAAATTTAGAGTTAAAAAATAATTTAATAAGTTTTATAGATTTGTAATATGACTAAACAGTTTAATATATACTATGAAGCTTATATATTCTCATCCTATGTATCATATAACAAAGACAACACTCTTCATACAGTAGTGTTATCCAGTGCAAGACAGAGTAATCAATCGCTGCAAGAAGATTTGTGCATAAAATCCCTATCTAGTGCTTACTCATCCAATATTCCCAGATCAGTTCCTAGTTTGTAGCTTTTATCAATGAGAAGCTTTAGATCTGGGAGCAATGCACCTAGACCTTAGGATCATACCTTTATAATTAATTAAAAAAGTAAAATATGACTGCCAGATGGTTGCAGTAGCTACTAAGATCTAGGCACAGTGCTCTCAGATCCAAGGCTCCTCACTGATAAAAGCCAAAAGCTAAAATGAAGTCTGGGGATACTGGACGAGTAGGCATTAGGTAGGCATTTTAGGCACAAGCCTTCTTGCATCCATTGACTACTCTAGGTTGCATTTGGTGGCACTACATATGGAGAGTTTTGCCTCTGTTATAGCTTGTGTAAGTATAGAAAATGGTGATCATGTGATGCTATGAATCATGTGTAAGGTTTTATTGTGAGATCCACTTAAATAATTTTCGAGTAAAAACAAATACAATGTCAAATACATCTTAAAAAAAAATAATTATTTTATTTTACATTTTACTGACTTTCATTTTAGAAAATTTATTGGGATAAGTAAAAATATGAAAAATTTAAGCCAACAAAAATTTCAAAAAAATTAAAAAGCATCAAATCTTTTTGAAATTTAAAAGCTTAAGTATTCCAATTTTAATTTCTTATTGTTATAGCATGTTTTATGAATTTGTATGATCTATCATGGTCATATAGAAAATACCAATAAAAATTTTAATAATAAAATAACTATCTACTAATTTTTTGTATTATAGTTTCACAATCATGTGCATGTTTAATTTTTAACTTAGTTTAGTATAATTTATATACAATATAAAATTACCAAATTAAGACATGGAATCATAACAAAGTAATTTAGTATATTAATGATAAATTATTATTGAAAATAATTTCAAAAAAATGTATCACTAAATTTAAATAAATGCTTAGTAATCTTAACTTTAAATATACAATATACTTTTGAGATTTTTATTATTTAATAAAATGTGTCTTCCAACTGTAACATATATATTTCACTCCATAACATGCATTGATCACTTCTGCAAGTCAATCTTCAGAGGATACTAAGCAGAGTATAATGAAGATGCCCAGAAACTGAATATCTTTATTATCCATTATGCAGACCAAGACAAAATTTAATTGTAGTAAATGATTCCAATTGTAGAATGGGAAAGCAAATGATTACATATTAACTGATTTATACAAGTATAACATAAGGAATTATCAAACAAGGCAAAACTCTCCATACAGTAGTGTCAACCAGAGTAAACAATGGATGCCAGAATGCTTGTGCATAAAATCCCTATCTAGTGCCTCCATTGTTTACTCTGGTTGGCACAGGATGGGACTACTGTATGGAGAGTTTTGCCTTGTTTAATAACAATTATGTGCTAGTATAAGAGGTAGTGATCCTGTGATAAGGAATTTTCATTGTTAAATGCATACAAAAAATATTGGCTTTCTAACATTTATAATTTTTCCAATTAATAATGGGAGTTACTATCATATTTCCTTAAAATAAGATCGAGCCTCATATTAATTTTTGCTCCAAAAGAGACTGTAGGGCATATTTTCAGGGAATGTCTTATTTTTTCATGTACAAAAATCTACATTTATTCTACTACATACATTTATTCGAGTATTTCTTCACTTTATAAAAAGCTGTAATATTCTTACCCTGGAATCCCCCCCTCCAATTTCTCTCTTATACTCACAGGCATAGTTCTTTTTTTTAATATATATATTCATTTTATCTGGAGATCAGAACATTATTCTATTTAATTTTATCAGTAAACCAGTATTAATTGAAGACTAGCAAAACAGGAGTGGTAACAAAAATGACTACAGTTAAGAATGATTTGCCCACACAAAAACAAAAAAATTCAGGCACATTCAAAATTACTTATAATAGCCCTTTTATTTTTTAAAAACTCTTCATTAGAAGAAAGATTGATGATTTAACTTAAGCTAAACTTTTGATTATTAAAATCCATTATTTTAATAAAGTCTTTTAGAAGGAAAAAAATGTTTAAGAAATCAAACTAATTTTTCTTTTAAGATAAAAACTACCATAATGAAACTCTAAAACTAAATCAAGCATTCTAAATTTAAGTATTAAATACAAATAAAATAAGTACCTAAAAATATGTAAATGAAATTATAAATTGTCCAATGTATTGGCCTATGGTAGATGAATTGTTTTTCTATACAAATAGAATTACATTTGAAGCCAATAAACATCACATGACCACCTCCTCTTATGCTTGTGTATAACTGTTGTTAAAACAGGCAAAACTCACTATATATTGCCACACACAGCAAGTTAGAGTAATTAATTGATGCCAGAAGGCTTCTGTATAAAATCCCCATCTAGTGCCTACTCATCCAATATCCCTAGACTAGTTTCTGGCTTATGGCCTTCGTCAGTGAGGAGCCTTGGATCTGAGAGCACTGCATCTAGATCTTAGGATCTAATGCAACCCTCCAGCAAACACCTTTTATCTCCATTTAACTACAAAACTATGAGTTTTAAATTGAAAACACCTTAATGTTTTCAATCCAAGCCCATTAGCTTATATAGTCATATGGGTCTGAACCCAGTACAGTCCCCATACATTTTGGTATCTTTGGTTTTTTAATAACCATAGCCACCATTATCCTATTAGGCTCCTCACTGATGAAGACCATAAGCCAGAAACTAGTCTGGGGATATTGGATGAGTAGGCACTAGATGGGGATTTTATGCACGAGCCTTCTGGCATCCATTGATTACTCTAGCTTGTTGTGTGTGGCAATATATATAGTGAGTTTTGCCTGTTTTAAGAATTACATTTGTCTAAAATAATCGACTGGAAAATACAAAAGAATCACATAATTTATATTACCATTTATTTAAAGCAATAATGTCAATAATATTGTTTATTTGTACATTCATTACTTTACAATTCAATACATCCATCATGTGTTTTAACAGGAAAACAAAAGCAGTCTATGTGGCTGACAATCTCAACAAGGTCTTATATTTGGAGTAGGATCTTATATTATAAGCATTCTGAAAAATCATGCTAGGGCTTATTTGTTAGTTAGATCTTATTTTCAAGAAAACATGGTACATAAATTTTTAAAAAAGTTTTACTTCCATTTCCAAATGTTCAGATCCTCCTGAAGGCTTAAATAAATAATAAAGAAAAACAGAGTGACCTTTATAAAGTTCTCTATATTTACTTTCTCATATTAGAGGGCAGTTATCTCCCATTATTAATTCTTGCTTTGCTTAGGTAATAGGTGCTGATTATATTATTTAGCTTTCAAAACAATGACCAAAAAAAAGTATCACTGACAATTCAGTTTGTGCTTTATATATGTTTTATACTTATTCGTTTTTTTCATCTGGGATAGCTAATTATTTTTTGATAATCTTTTTATTTGTTTTGTATGTCAGATTAACAAATCTTTTTCAAATTTGAAAATACTGTTATTTAATTAGTTTTGGAACTAACTAATTCTTTAATTAGTTTTCATTTACAATATAACATTGCCTTCATACATTTCAACAATGGAATGAATAATTATTAAATTGTTCAATAATGCTATGGGCTGTTGGAACCCACTTGACATATTCAATTCAATAGCATCAGGACTGTACAGCATAATATAATTGCAAAATTTGAAAATGTTTTTTTTTATCAGTTCTATTTCAGAGCATTTTTTATTCTGTATCTACTTAATCATAGCATTATATATATTACTACACTTTTTGCCCTGTATCTACTTAGTCATAGTATTATATATGTTACTGCACTTATAGTTGTAAAATTTCATTTCCTCACATAATATCACTTTTATAATTACAGTTTTGTTTGTGTGTGTGTATATATATATATTCAAATTTGCAAATGTTTGCTGGTCTGTGCAATGAAGTGGTTTCTTTCTTCTTTATAATCTAATTTTCAGTGAACAGGGAAAAATCAATAATATATATCTGATTTAAAGTCAGGGTTAGGACCAGTCATCTGCTCTGTTCTCTACTCCGGAGTCATATGATATTTAGTTTTATATAAAAATTAGGCACCTATACTTCTGACTCAAATTCTGCCCTCTATGATTTAATGCAGTGACAAAATGATCTATTTGAGAACTAACGGCTCTTAGAACTAAGTTCAATCTGTGACTGCTGGTCTTTAAAAAAGTCATTTGAGTAACTAACCATTTGGTTTTTTAAATGAAATTCTCTGCGTCATAAATATTCTAGTTTGTTTCTTCTAAAAAAAATAAAGTTTATTAAATATTTTTAGTGGAACTTATTTTCATCTATGATGAAATATTCACTCATTTAATTTTCACCTTCTGCTTTACCTGAAAATTAGTACAGATATAAAATAGATCAAGTTTTTATATTAATATGCCTTATACTAGTACTGAATATAGTGAAGCTATCTTTTATGTTACAACAAGTAGCTCTTAAATGATTGATTTGAATATTATTTAAACTATTTTTTCCCAACAAGAAGGCACGATAACATTCTCATGTAAAAATTATGACTCTCTATATTAGTTCTGATTTATGTGAAACAAAATGAGAAGGAATCGGCTGATTGTAACGTGATATGGACTATTCTTTGCTCTAATTATTAGAGACCGATGAATCATTTCTCAATGTTCAGTTAAATTAGAATACGTAGCACAGAATTAAAAACTTAAATTTGACGTTTTCTTTTTTTACAATTATAACTTTTACAGATTTATTCTTGTCTACTTAATTACTAATTGAATTTCTGAACTCTATCTAAAAACATTTTTTTCATTAATAAAAGAAAGTATTTCAGTAAGCCAATCGTTATTAATATTATATAATAAATAATTAAAGATGTTTTATAATCATTTTTATATCTATAAAAATATTTGCTTCTGTGAGTTTTTAATTCTCATTATTATAATATTACAATACCAACAATAATATCATGTGATTTAATCATATGTTTACAAGAGTGATTTCTTTAACCTACTCTTGATACAACGACTGTTGGCTTGAATAGTTAATGGATTTCAATTGGCATGGTGCTATAATATTTTTATTCTCAGATCAGTTTTGGTTTTTCCCTTCATCAATGAGAACTAGAATTCAAAGTTAGAATTAATGTATTTATATATCTAGAAGATAACTTTTATAACTTATATTATTCAAGCTAATAGTATAGAATTTTAAAAAAACTTAAGGTTTTTGAACTCAGGCTAATTCACTTACATAGTTATATTGTGCTTATTTTAAGCATCTCAATTTTATTTAATTTTTTTATTTTTGACTAAGAAGATTAGTAATTACATGGCTTTACTTCAAGCTTATCCAAAATTCTCTCTAATCAAGACTCATCAATTGTAAGCTAGGATAATCAGTTATGGACATTATGCAGGATAATGCCATATATCCTCATCCCCAGACAGGCTTTGAGATTTTGTCTTCATTAGTGAGGATTCAAACATAGAGCTAATGCCCTCAGATATCTAGCAGCTATCCTATGTTTTTATACCATTCACTTAGCCTTGAGCATTATTACATTTATTATTTAAGTAATACATTGGTGCAATTTGAAAATTATAATTGCAGTTTGAATGTTATAATTAACTATTTATTAGGTTGCATTTAGAATAGGTTATATTTATGTGTTTAAGAAGATTTATTTAAACTTCTTTGTAACAATAATTTTCTGTAGTGATGTTGCAGTCTTTAGTATCTATAGAAACATATTAGACCATAAATAAAGGTGGGGTTCCACCCTTATTGATAAAAGAAAGTTGCTTTGACAAAAGGTTGAGATTATTGATTGTTATTGATATTGGGATTGCCTAAGTGTGGACTGTTTTTAATGATTATACACATATGAATTGTAACAAATATTAATAACATTTAAAGTATTTAAATATATATTATAAATGAAACACAAAATGACTGGAAATAAACTTGTAAAATATAACATGTAAATAGACTCACCTTGAATGCTGAAAGTTGTAACTGTATATTTGTATAAAATCTTATCCATGGATGTGTACATATATTAAAATTTCTTGTTTTGTGAGAAAGTAGAATTCTTGGTTTTGAAAGTTTTCTTTCAGTGACTTCTTTTTTTTTTTTTTTATTATTCTTTCAGATTATATTATTTTGCACAAATTTTGGTTTGTTGTCATTATATTTGGAGATTTTATAAGTAATTCTTTTTATACAGTTTGACTACATCATGGGAATAAGACATCAAAATTCATGGATATGGAGATATTATTTACACTTCACTATATCAGCACATTAATATTACATCTGCAAATTGGACAGCAATGGAGAATTCAAGTTTTAGGCTCTCATACTAATATATTTTTCTCTAGATTGCAAATGCTTAATTATACTTGCAAAGAAATATATGATACCACACTTTCTTACATTAGTTGTAACTATTTAATATAAAATATTACTTTTCACTAATTTCACTCATGGGTACAATCAGTGTGGATTCAACATATTATTAGTGCTAATCCTTTATAGTTTTATCTCATTTTTATTTGAACTCTTTTCTTTTACACTTTTTATCCAATGACAGAGTAGAGCCCAAATAGAAATTGTCTAAACTCCCATGTTTCCCAATTAGCATTCTTTGTTTATTTCAGACCTGTTTCTTAATAATAATTTTTTATTTAGTTATATTTTATTCTACTAATTATAATTTAACTTACTAACTATTACTTAAAGTTTTCAATTTTTTGTATGAAATTATTTCTTTTATTATGGTAATTACATTTTTATCAATTTATTACCATAATTGTTACAATTTTCAAATTTTAATATAATATTATTCATGCTGCTAAAAAATATATTTTGTGACTTATTCACATTTTTACAAGATTTTTTAAATATTTTATTCAATTGAATATCACAAATAATTAATTACTATCACAAATAATTAATTACATGTTACTACATTATTTTATACATAATTTTAAATATTGTACTTTTATTATTAGATATTATTCCTCTATTTTAACTCAGATGGTAATATTGAAGATTGACAAAATAAGTTTATAGTTAATTTCACTTGTCTCTTTGTCATTTTTTAAATTTATCTGTTCATTTATTTAATCACTCCCACTTCTATATTTGTTTGAAAACATATCAAATAAAGTAATCTATATACTTCTTTACTGACTTTTCATATGTATTTTTTTTAATTTTCAGATTGCATTACTTATCTGTTATTATAAAATTTAATCATTACAAATTTAAAATCAAATATATAATGTAGAATTATTCATACTATTACAATATGCACCTATACTTCACTTAGTGCGAGAATTCATCATAGTAATCACCAATTTGTACCTCCTATTTTGATTTATAACCAATTATTCACTCTAATAATCATAAAAATATATTTGGAATTTTTTGGTGGCCATTTTGAAAGTGGTTGCCATCTTGTACGATTGATAAAATAATAGGATAATGATTTTATATCATACAAAATAAAAATAATGATATTCATGCTAATGTTATGCAATGCAGAATTCATCCTTATACATAATACAGTATATAATATTACAATATACAATATTTTGATTTTAAAATCAAAATACAATTAATGTACAGTGTTTTATTTAATTTTCATCCAGTATTCTTGTAAGACTGCCAATACATTCATTAATGACATATTCAAAGTAAACTTTAATGACTACAAAAGTAAAAAAAAAAATCCACTTCATTCATGAAACTAAAAATAAATTTTGGTCATATACTATTATTAATTAATTTTAAATTGTATTCTATATTATCTAGAATATTTAATCAATTAATTTTGAATAAAAACTTTTTAATAAAATCACAACTGCTATTATCATTAACATAAAATATTTTCAATAGATAAAAAATGGAGAAGGAAATGATTATGGAATAAGTAATCTACTTTATATGATCAAAAATTACTAAACCTAAGTTAAAAAATAATATTTACTTGCTAGATTTTAAATCATAGTCTTGTAATTTGTTTCAGATTTATGCAAAACAATTATAATAGACCATGGAACACTATTTATATCTGCAGAATGACAATGCTGGATAGTAAAGAAAAATATTAAACATATATTAACTTCCATCTGAAATCCTCAGTCTAACCCATGTGAGAGAGTTGAGAGATGGGAAAATTACTATGCCCATAAAAACCATCATGGTTGGATTAATCAAATAAAAACAATAGTAAATTATAATAATTATATTTGTAAAGCACATATTCATTACATAAAGTAAAATATATTAAGACTATGTGTCTGAAAAAATGACAGTAGAAACCTCTTGTCCACTCTTGTCTTTTAAATAAATCTTGTGTTAAAGATTTGCAGAGGTTCCTACTGGTATTTTTTCAGGTGCATAGTCTTAAGTAAATTATGTTAATTGAACCTGGAATGAGTCCACAGAATATGATCTTATCCACCTTTATTTTGGCAAAGCATCACCAAATCTTATAAAACACCAGAAAATATTGATATGAAAGTGGATCAAGACAAAGCAGACAAGTGAATATATAATCAAGGAGAAAAGAGAAATCTTAAGCAAAATCAAACCCCTTACTCTTTTAAAGTAAGTAGTAGAGTGTTTGTAAAAGCATTTAATGTCAGTTTTCCTGAACAACACATTTAAAAAAAATAAATTAAAATTCTGTATGAAAGCCTCCATGAAATTGTAAAGAAGCATAGTGAAAATGCTTTTTAAATTCAGGATAATAAAAATATAAAGCTCCATATAATGCTCACATCATAAAACCATATAGGGTAGGAAATGAACATTAAAACTAGTAACTTAAATTAAAAAAAGAAATTAGCAGCTTGTGAAAAAGGAAGAGAGATATTTAAAAATATATATTAATTGAAAAAAGACATTTTTGAAAGCAAGAATAATATTGATATTAAAAATTTTATTTAGAGATATACTATGTATCATACTATGAAAAAAAAAGAACTTAAACTAATGGAGTGTTAATATGTAAATGAGAAATAGAAAATTCCACTATCCCATTGTTTCTTTTTAAAGGGAAAGGATATATAACTCTAGCAGTGAAAATGTAAATGTACCTAAGAGAATTTCAGGAATGATACATGTGTGCACTTACAGACACACACATATATGATAGAGATAAAGAAAATATGTAGTTAATAAATAAAATGGTAATTGAAGATTTTTAGTCTTAACTTAGTCTAAATAGTTTTGAAAATAAAATATTAAAAATCTTAATAGAAAGAGTATAGTGATTTCAAATAAATGAAAAAAAAAAGAATTAACAAATTTTCATTACAAAGAAAACAAAGAAGAGAATTTATATAATGATAATGTGGTAGCTAAAGGGGCAGAAAAAACAGTTATGCAATTGTAATACTCATATTTGTACCCTCATGCAACAAAATCCGGAGTCTTAGCCAATTCCCCAAAGCTGCTCTAGATGAGGGGTTGAGACATCATATCAGATTGCACCTCAGCTTCCACCAACATTTCATGACTTACTACTCTATGAATAAAATATATGAGGCTTCACTCGAAGTTTCTTAATCCATGTGCTAGCAGTAGCAAAGGATACAACATAAGACCTAGGGAAGAAAGGACTCTATACTTAACTAAACACACACATCTATGGCTTATTAGATATTTAGTAATTTGATAATCAACCCAGAATGACAATGCATAATAATTCACTTAAATAAACTAACATTAATGTGATTCGAATGGATTGAAATAAACTATGAAAAAATATGTTAAACAAGATTATTTTTCATATCTTTTAATAAAACAAATCAATTATTTAGACAACTATCCCTCTATGCATTAAAATTCACTACAGGTATTACAATTAGATGAGGAAGTGAGTTACAGAATCTCATCTTATGTACAGAACAATTAAATTGGAACTTATTCCATTAATAACTCTATTACATTATAATCTAGGGTTTTAATTATGCCTAATTTATGCTATGAGATGCCTATAAGGTTTGCGAACAGTTAACTGCGAGACAACTAATAATTATAATTATCCCAGGTACCTTGAAGTTACCCTAAATTAGCTCTGTATACAGATTAGTATTACACAATTAGATCATGCATTCAATTCAAAGTTAAATTTATTTATAGTAATGGAAGAATGATCTGGGATCTGTTATAGCAAAGTTTCTGATACTATTGCGCTATATTACCCACAATAAAATGGTGTCTCAAATGCATGTTTCCTGATGGGATTTATCAACTCAATGATCAGTTCCTGTGAACCATATGACCTGCTATGAGAAGAGAATATCTCATTCTGGAGGTCTGATTAGCTTGAAACATGGACAATCTGTACCCTTGTGGTCCAGTTCTAAGAAAAGCTATCAGAAGACAATTATGGAATGGCCTTATACCAAACTTCCATAACCAAATACATACATATATATATATATAAAACAAGCTTGAAACCTGAACAATCTGAACCCTCATGTTCTAGTTTTAAGAAAAGCTATCTGCAATGAATATGGAATAGCCTTATATCAAATCCCCACAAACAACTACATATATGATATAGCAAGATGCATATGTACATGTGCATGCTTTATAAGGAACACATTAGCCATGCCAATGATCATCGATCATTATTAAATCTAAAATGTGCTAAACCTATAGCTTATTTCCATTAAACCATTATAAAACAGTTCATAAGTTAGCATACTCGATCAAGCTAAAGAAAGGAGTTAATTAAGTGATCTAGCTTATAATTAATTTTTATAGTTCATACTATAAATTCTATGGAGGAACAAAGCATAATAAGGACTTATGTATATAATTTAAATATGCTTTTGAACATTGTACTTGCATTAGTTAACTTACTCAGCTAATGCATAATAGCGATTAGATAGATATACACATAATAGTTTTCAGATTGGAGATTGCATGTGTGTAGGCTTTAACACCGTAAATTATCTATAGAGAGCCTCTAATCATCTCTCTCAACACTCCCTCTATAGGATCAGAGTATCAATCTGCCCTCTGAATAAGTCGTAGCATAAATTTATAACACATATAATAAATTATAATGAAGGCACAACTGCAGATAGAAAGGTATTTACAGTATAATTTAAATTTAACAAGAGTTACATTATTAAGTTCTTTTGCTTTAAAAAAGTTAGGCAAGTTTTACAAAGTAGTTATTCTTACATTATTTTATACATGAATAAGCATTTATTTTATAACGTCTTGCGTGCGATTATAATTGCGATAGAATGATAGCCTGTTAAGCTAATTGCGCAGACGCTGTGAGAATGTTATTAATAAATGAATACCTTCGAACAACCACATGATATAGTATTTGTATAAGAGTAAAAAGGAATCCTCTTACTCTTATGACTCAAATGTTTATATATGAGCAAATCTAAAGTAGTTGTAACGAAGGCGTGACTACATAATAGTCACTTTAAATTACTATATATAATGTCTGTATGAATGACGCCAATGAAATTTTCTAGAATTTACTAAACGCCACTCTAAATGAAACTAAATCATATACATGAATAAGCATTTATTTTATAACGTCTTGCGTGCGATTATAATTGCGATAGAATGACAGCCTGTTAAGCTAATTGCGCAGACGCTGTGAGGCTGTCATTCTATCGCAATTATAATCGCACGCAAGACATTATAAAATAAATGCTTATTCATGTATATGATTTAATTTCATTTAGAGTGGCGTTTAGTAAATTCTAGAAAATTTCATTGGCGTCATTCATACAGACATTATATATAGTAATTTAAAGTGACTATTATGTAGTCACGCCTTCGTTACAACTACTTTAGATTTGCTCATATATAAACATTTGAGTCGTAAGAGTAAGAGGATTCCTTTTTACTCTTATACAAATACTATATCATGTGGTTGTTCGAAGGTATTCATTTATTAATAACATTCTCACAGTGTCTGCGCAATTAGCTTAACAGGCTGTCATTCTATCGCAATTACATTATTTTAGAAAATTTATTACAATTTAGCTTAATTACAGAATTTATTCAATAGATAAAATTTAAATAATAAGTTTGTGAACATTTATACATAGATAGCTTAAAATTATTTAAGAAATCAATATTGTGAGTTTATTATAGGGCTCAGCAGATTATTTTTACTGATCTTTTCTGCTAGGGCATATTTTCCTTACTTTAGGCACTTCTCTGCTGGGATGGTCTGTTCATCTTTGCTTTCTGGGCAGGCTGCTGGTTTGAAAGTCTTCCCCATCACTGATGACTTGTCTCCTGCAAGGCAGATAGCAATGGATCATCGTTCTAGCCTTGACTTTTCATTATAAAAGCAGGCATCACTCCTGATAGCATCACAAGTTAAAATTATCTATTGTCCGACCTAACTTAATTACAATCAGGAGTTTTTATAAGAACACCCCCCCCTCTGCCAACATTGTGATTTGTTTACAAGCTGTGACAAATTTTTAATCTTTATTTTACATGTGTGCTATAAGCTTTACAAAAAAATTATTACCTCAGTAATTTAAAAAACAAGTAATTGAGAAAATAGCACCAGTTATCTAGCTTTCTCCTTGTTACAAAAATAAATTTAATATCTTTTAAATCTACTCTTGTTTTTACAGATTTTAAAGCCCAGATGTGGTCAGTTAATTTCCAATGTAAAAACTATAATTTTTAGGCAAAGAATGTAAAAACTATAATTTTTAGGCAAAGAGAGCTAATTAGTGTAAGAGATTTACCACCTTTGAGAAATAAATAAAATAAAAATAAAAGAATATCAAAGTTTGAAATTTATAACTTTGCAAGCTTCTTTCATACATAAGTATGTGTGAAAATTCATATACTAGGTAATGTTTAACTTTATTACCTTAAACTTTAGAATTATGTTTGCATTATTTATAGAAATTATTCACTATTATTTGCAAGATGTACTTATAAGATATACACACATACTCACATATACATATTATTATACCTTTTTATTAAGCTCTTTTAATTAATATACATCAACTTTGGGTTTAAACTAAGAAAAATATATACTGTGGAACATAGTAGGTGAAATGATTGATAAAGAATACCATTTCACAGTTAACAGTCAGCTTTGCTCTGGTAAGGGTTAATGGGGTTATATGTTGAAGAATATAATAAAAGTATTGGAAGTGCACCATATAAAGAAGAATTGCCTTGTTGTTAATTACAATCATAAAATTATAAGAGAGAAACATATTTTATTATAACAGGAAATGTTTTTAACATGAAAGGCTAGTTAAAAACAAATAGCATATCAATTGAAAAGCACAAGCACATTGCCCAGCCTAGTAAATGAAGTTTATGAAGAGTTTAATACCAACTGCTATAATCTGCAAGAAAAAGGAAAGAGTGGATTACATAGTTAAATTGCTAAAAATGAATATTTTTGGAGGCAATACATTAATGCAAAGCTAATCTATTTGTCTAATGTTAGTTTCAATTAATAAAAAGACTGAATGTAATTACAAATAACAGAATGATTGATGAAAAGTAAGATAATAGAAGATTTAGTTATTTCTTAATATAATCTGGGAAAAAAAACTTTCTTTTGCAAGAGTGTTCTGTATTTTATCAATAGATTATAATTATAAATTTAAATGGAAAATAATTTAAAGGATGTGTTATGTTTTACTTTATATAGATCGACATGTGTGTGGAGTTAATAAAAACTAAATATGAAAATATATGAATTGTTTGAGAGAAAAAAAATATATGATTGATTTTTCTTTTTATATTGATCCATGTGATATTGCTAAATGGGGAGGAAAGAAATTATATGAACTCTTTATGATTATAATCACCCGAATAATGGTATGCAAGATGTAAACTCACCATTAAAACTCACATAATATAACTACAACCACCCTATTTACATTTTGTTGCGATAATAAATTATTTTGTTATTTATTAATCCAGTTGTTCATTTGATTTTATATATGATTAAATAATATGACTTTAACATACATAATTAGTTAGAAAAAAACATCTACAGCTCTGAGAACATGGGAACTACTGAGTAATATATCGGGTGTCACGGTAAAAATTAGTAACTGATGATGGTTTAAATAATTTCAAATAAACATTCTCTTATGAGGAGATGTGGCATCTGGTGTTTCTGTAAATAGAAACTTAAAACAAACAAAATACTTGAGAATCATTGTAATAATAATAAAAAAATCCATTGTCATCATTCCTGTTGCTAAATTAATTTTGGTTGAGTGAAATAGTATTTATAAGTTTTACAAATGTAAGTAGTGAGATATTTCTACATTGAACATTATCAATATATGCTTGACAAACATTGAATATTTTATATTTAGTATACATATTATCAGTTAGGATTCAAACCCAAATTAATTACCATTTCATAAGGTCAATTAAGAATTAAGGCAGCATTATAGGCATATTTATTATTATGTAAGGCTCTATTTGCTAATACATGATTAACACCACTGTCAGATGTTATATTCTAGTACTATCATTGGTCAGGCCAGCAACACTGTGCCTCTCAAAATATTGTGCATATTCTAACCTGTGTGCTATTATTAACAGATGAATGTAATTTAAAAATTTAAATAGTTAAATTTGTCTAAAACACATTCATTACTTAATATTAAATGATTGAAATATTCCAGTATCTAAATACAATTTAAAGTTAAATGTTTTTATATGACTTTAAGATGCATTGGTTTACATATATAGATGGTTTAAATACATTCATGCACAATACACACATAACACAGTTTACACACGCATGTATTTTACATTGTTGTTTTTTTTTTTTAAATTACTATATATATATATATTAGGTTAAGTTCTTTGTTAATATATTTATAATGCAATTTTTATTTACAGAAATGAATTAAATTTTTCCCATATACGATCTTCTTGCTTTAGGATGTTTTGGTGAATCAAATATCCTTGCTAAAGGAGTAAAAATGTATATGTGACCTAGCATGTAGGATTCATTCACGGACACATTTGCTCATTGTTAACACTAGCAGGATATTTATGTTTTAACTAGATCTTAGCAATCATCTTTTGACGATCGATGGTGATAGCCATTAAACATCAATACAATGTTAATATTAACAATGAGCAAAAATATATAAAAATTAATTCAAAATAGAAATTCATATCTTTCATCTGTGAAAATCTTTGCTGTAATACATTGAACCGGATTGATATCTGATTCAATGGTTTTATTACCAAAAATAAAAAAAAAATAATTTTCGTTAAATTTCTAATGTTAAAAATTTTTTTTTAATTATTTAAAAAGAGTATGAGTATTAAAAAACATACTCATTTATATTTAAAATAGATCATTTTAATTTTTTTATAGAATTGATTTTAAAATAGTTTTCTTTCACCGCCTGTTTTTAATCAATTTGATTAAAAACAAGCAAGTTTGTTAATTACATTCCTGTCGCTTTTATTTTAATCATTTCTAAGTTCATTCTAAAAATGGAGATTTAATTTTGTGTTGTTGTTTCTGTTTAAAATAATCCCTGGTTAGAATTCCTCATTAGATTGAGCGGGAGAATGAGATTTGCCCTGCCCTAAGACATAGAATTCGACAACAGGAAAAGTTTTTGCGGGAAATGTAGCATGGTATAAATAAACCCATAAGTTTAGGGGACAATAGTTTTTTATTCTTGGCTAACATGCTGCTTCAAAGTGAGATTCAGTATTTTTTGACACACTTTGATTATAGTCTGCTGAGATTCATAGCATTTTGGTAGCAGTTCAGACATTTAATTCCCTTTTAAAAACTTGCAATTGTTAAAAGACTTTGTTACTTTACAGAATGTCAAATATGTTTTGTCATCATCAATATGCCATGCTAACTTAACCAAAGGATGAATCCTCAACTTCCAACTCTCCTTCAGTCATGACATGAATGTCTAGAATGAACTAGATCCTTATATGCCTCTACACTTACCATTGTCAAAACACCTAAAATCTGAACTTAAATAAAAGTGCACACTCCTTAAAAATAAGCGAACTTTGCTCTACCTTAAGGCAAATATTTTTTTATTCTTGTCGAGATAAATTCTTTAAATTAAATCTCCACTCAATCTGAAAAAATTCTGTAGCCTTAATAATTATTTAACCTCTTGTTTACTAATTGTATTTGTTTTTCATTGTATTTTGTAGTGTGTCTTGGAATCTTAGTTTTAGGATTCCAAGTTTGCTTTCAATTTTATTTATCGGAGAGTGTCTATTGAGTTTGTATTTTTATATGTTTAATATATTTCTAATTATATGCCTAACTTTTTATAAATGGTTTAGCAGTCTTGTGTAATTTTAAATTAGCTCACCTGTATTTATTTTATTATCCACTTATTGATTTAAATTACTGTGTTTGCACTTTTTGCAAACAACAAAATCTTTTGGCTGGTGGTTAATCATGTTTATTGTTCTGATTTTCTGTAGTTAGAGATTTCTTTTCTTATTTTCTAGATTACATAAGATTGTAATCATATTTTTCATTTGTCTCGCATGTAAATCGACCTCGAATTGCTTTAAAGGTAGTATATCAGAGGGTTGTCCTACTGGCTATATGAGATTCTTGTCTCGATGCATTATTCCAGGGCAAGAAATGCTCACTGGTGTGGTTTCATCAATTTCCTACAAGACCATATATTTTCATATATCTCTGAATCAGGAAACTAGGATTGTTGTTCTTTTATAAGTCACCAGCAGGAAGATAATATTAATTCCCTTTTATAAATTATAGTGAAAGAAACCTTTCTGCTAAAGCATTTAATGTTTTAATATTTTCTGCTCATATGCACTGACTGATAAACTAACTTATAAAAAATCTAGGTCAGCATTTATATTTGCTTGCTAGATTTATTTTGTCTTTACATGTGGCTTTAAATTTTATCAGAGTGTGTACTCAGAACCTGGTTTATAAGTTTATTTGTAATTCACTTTCTTGAAATGCTTGGGCAGATGTAAATGGTTTTCTAATTATTTACTTGTCTCCCACCGAGACCTCTAATTATTATTCCCAGATTAATTTTGTCCAATCGTTTGGTTGGGGATTCGCCAGTTTTAAATGTCAGTTTTCCTTTCATCCTAGGTTTAATATTTTATTAATTTGAAATCATTTACATCGGAGTATTTTCTAAGTTTGTTTTTTTATTAAATTGGAGACATAAATTTCCTCCCATTTTATAATTTATATTTCAACGTATTAATCATATTTTTCTCTTGTTCTTGGGGTAAATCAATCATCTTTGCTTTGAATGTAGTAGAAGATGTAGCTTCTACTGGCAATATGATGTCTTGATCCCGACGTATTTTCTGGGCCAAGAAATGTTCACCGGTGCTGGTTTCGTTGATTTATTTCAAGAATGTATTGTTTTCATACCTGTGAATGGGAAAACCAGTGTTACTGGGGAATTCCCAGCTGAAAGAAATTTGTTTCCTCCCTTTATAATTCACTATTAGAAAATTAGTCTGTCTGCCAGAGCATTGAATTTTATTCTTTCTGGTACACACCTGAGATAATCCTATTTGTTGTGTTATAAACTTTTATTTTATAATTTATATCTCTCTTAAATAAAATTTTAAAATGTGTTTAAACTTAATTTGGCTGACGTTTGTCTTAGTGCTTTTATTTCTCAATTGTCTAAACAATATTTAAGATCTCTTGTTTCTCCCTGAATCTAGTCGGCGCAAACCATCATCCTCATCCATTTTGATCACAGTAAATAAATTTTCCATGTGATGTGATGTACTGTAGTTTTTCCTTAAACGAAGTCAAGAATCTCTCAGCAATTATGCCCAGAGAAACCTGTTAGCCACATTACCTTCCTTTTCCGTTCCCCACCCTAAGTTTTCCCATAATCTGCTCCATCCCATTTCCACAACATAATCTTTGTCAACTCTATGACCTTTATATCTAAATCCCCCTTATCTTTTCCCAAACCCAGCATAAAAACCAATAACCCACTTTCTGTATAATCACTTTGTTCATATTTATTCTTCCATAACTTCATTATTTGTACCCTTTCTGCTTTCAAGCATTTACATTGAAGTAACAAATGCCTAATATTTTCTATGCCTTCCTTACACAACTTGCAGACTAAATCCCCCATATTTTTCCATTTACGTGTATATTCCCTTGTTGCTAAAGATCCCGTTCGAGCCTTAAACAATAAACTACTTTCCTTACTATTATCATAAATTAACTCACACCCAATGTTCCGTTTATTTCTATATATATTTAAACTCATTTTATTCTCCGTACTAGTTCTCCATCTCTCCAACTCCCTATTCTTTATTAGTGCATCTATTCTTCTATCCCACTCCTTCCCACTACAATACTCAACAATCCCCCTAACACAATCACATACGTAGCGATCTGGTGGTACCCTCTGTGATCAGAAATGGTTGAGTGTCCGCTACAATATATATTAGAGAAACTTATACGGATGCTCTTATTCATAACAATCACCTTTCATATAACTACACAGCTGATTATTAATTGTTTATTATTTAGATAGAAACATTTCATTTAGTCTTAAATATAGTTTTTAAATTTAATAAATTAGACTAGTTGAAAAGATCTCATTGGTTGGAATAAATTTTAGGAGCTGCAGGCATAGTTTTTTTTTTTTTGCACAGATTGATAAATTTTAAACATATACGTTACATATACATTTAGATAGTTTCATTTTAGAGATATTTTAGTGCAAATTAGTATAGAATTTCAAATGTACCTATCATAATAAAGTAATAACTTTTTTGTTATCATTAATAATACACATTATTTATTATTTTAATTAACTGCATACTATTTAATTGATTTATAATTGCTATGGAAAGCATTGAAAAACAACCTAAGCTGCGCAATATGTTTATTTAATTACATCATCCATTAAATATGATATTGTATTGACATAATATTTTATTAATTATCTTATATATTGCACAAAACGGTTTAAAGAATTTATAAATATTATCAGCCAATCAAATAAGGAATACTACATTCTATTGTATTATTGTGTATTGATTCACTTAATAACTTCTTGTACAAAGAACTTTTTTTTTCTTTGTTTTATTTTTTGCTCATTAATTCATTTTATTATTAAAATTTCTAGTTAGAATAAAATTTTAATAGTTATATATATCAGCTTTTTGATTAAATTTGCATCAATTATACTATTTGCATTTAATTTTAGTCATTATTACTTTAGAACATTTTTTTTGTTCAAAATACTCACACATACATATCATTCGTATTATTTAGGAAAAAAAATTCTTGCAATTTACTACTAAACATCACATGATCACCATTTCTTACTGTATGGAGAAGCTTTCCCCCCCAGCTCTGTATGGAGAGTTTTGCCTGTTTTAATAACAGTTATGAGCAAGCATAAGAAATGGTGATCATGTGATCTTTAATGGTTTAATACCAATCCTGCCTAATAGGATAGTGGTGGCTATGGTTATTAAAGAACCAAAGACACCAAAATGTATGGGTATTGAACTGAGTTCAGATCTATATGACTATATAAGCTAATGAGCTTGGATTGAAAATATTGTGTTTTCAATTTTATTCTCATAGTTTTGTAGTTAAATGAAGATAAAATTGTGGCTGCTGGAGAGTTGCATTAGATCCTAAGATCCAGGTGCAGTGCTCTTAGATCCAAGGCTCCTAAGTGCCAAAAGCTAGAAACTAGTCTGGGGATATTGGATGCAGAAGCCTTCTGGCATTTCAGCGATTACTCTGTCTTGAACTGAGTGGCACTACTATATGAAGAGTTTTGCCTGTTTTAATTTGCTATTATGTTAATCTCAGAGTCAATAATTTTAAATATGATCCATTTTATCAGATGAAGTGATTGACTAGTTTTGTGGTGCAAAACTATTTCATGTAAAAATGTTGAAAGTCACTCTGAGAATCTGCTTCTTTAAACCAATATATAACTTCTTTTTATTTCTTTAGCCAATCCATATGATTCACATGTGGTCTTTTTCTAGCTTTTTATTCTTAAGGATTCAAATTAAGACTAATTATCTAGCTATTGTCAGTTTTTTTAATGATATACTACACACAATTTTACTTCATTCTCTTAGTTTTTTTCAAGAATGTCAATCATATGTGTTCTCTCATGCTTGTATTTAGCTTTGATTTCTCCTTGTTAATTCTAAAAAAATATCTCTCCATATTTGAATTGTGATCTGAAATCGCAAAAATGCTTTTTCACTAAATGTCTAAGTCTCAGATCCATAATTAGGCTCTAATAAAATATATTCCCTTTTAATATTATGTTATTTCTGCCAAAAGTACTCTATCCAAATTTAATTCTAAGATTATTTTTATTTATTATGTTTTAAACAATTAATCACAGAATACACTTATAATTATTAACTTTGTTTTTACTCATTACTGTCAATCATTATTTTCTACTTTTTTGAAAAATCATTGAAGTTTACTTTAGACTTATTTTTAATATTTATTTTTAACTACTTGATGGCCTATTATTGCATTTCTTAAAAAGTTATGTATAAAAGCATAAGGAGATGCTATAAGTGATTTCCATTTATTTTATATTTTATTAGCTTTCCATTTTAATTTATAAAATATTAAATCATTGTAAAAAGACAATTATCCTATCATACAACTGGATCAATAGTCTGAGTCCACATTTGATGCTCCAATATTTGGTCATTACAAAAATCTTTACTGAGTCAAGACTTCTCTTAGTACTTGGATTATAATCTACTATGCTACAACCACTGCTAAATCCAACTTGATTTGAGTCCAAGGTTTCTACGAGTTACCATGACCTTTCTGAAAATCTTACATAGAAGTAATAGATGACTGATAGCTCTATAACTTTCTCTTAACCTTTCTTAAATATCAATGGTATTGTATTTCTCTTCTCATCTAGTATGTTTTTATCACTTAAATTTTAAACATTTTATATATAACTTTGCCAACATTTTTCCTATTTTGTTATGTGCTTCTTATGTGATATCTATAATAATTTCATCATTTATGGATCTTTTTTATTCTTCATAAATTTAATTGCATAGCTTATCTCTTCTTTTAAAATACTGTATTTGGAATTTAAAAGACTATTCTTTATTTAATATAATTTTTTGAAGAATTCTTTCACATATTTCATAACTCATTTTCTCTTCTTATAGTTGTCTCTTATTTTGTACAAAATGTACTGATACATTATATATATATATATTGTTCTGACTAATTGTGCAGTAGTTTTTAGCAAAGCTTCTTGAATGACAACTTATTGGTTGAATTCAGTTTGTATCTTTCATGTCTGCTAATATTTAAAAGTGATTTGCAAATTGCTGTTTACATTCGTGGATATATTTTTGATAGTTACTGATATCAACTGTTAATACTGTCTTTCCTAGTGGCTTTTTGTTTTCTTACTTTTGCATTAACATGTATTTTGTATCTCATTTATGGATGTTCATTTCTATATTGAATCTATTAAAAACATTACAATCTTTTTTTTAATAGTCAAAATATAATTCATTTCAGCTATACTTTCATTTGTATTTTTCTCAAAAAAGAAATTCATCCACAAATTTTATAATACCTTCTCAATCAAATTTATCCACAATATTTTAATCTTTCAAATATTTTATATTTCTAGCATC
This sequence comes from Epiperipatus broadwayi, assembly GCA_028023455.1. Classification (NCBI taxonomy): domain Eukaryota; kingdom Metazoa; phylum Onychophora; class Udeonychophora; order Euonychophora; family Peripatidae; genus Epiperipatus; species Epiperipatus broadwayi. The sequence continues at coordinate 29,630 of JAQFVV010006277.1, read as the reverse complement.
AAGATCTTTTATAACAATTTTAAAATATTGTCTTTATTTCAATTAAAATAATTCTGTGAACTTATATAAAAATACACTGGTATTTTTCATTAAGTTGAATAACTAATCTTGTTATTCTGAATGATATTTCATCAATCTTCACAAAGTTATTTTTCCAACTTTTATTTATAATGAATCTCTCTCTTCTTGTACCCATTTACACATTTCAACTGAATTGTCTGTTCAATGCTCCATTTAATATTAAATAATTTTTCTTTCAATTCATTTAATCTTACATCATTTGAATATGGATTAATGCTGTAGACAGCTAAATAAAAAAATCATCATTGAATGGCAGCTCAGAACCAGGTTGTACTTAATACCCTTTGCCTTTGATTGACAATCAATTATTAGATATCTGAAAAGAAATGCCACAATGCTTTCTTGGTTTTTAACTTACTGTAAAACCAATAAACTGCTGTGTATTCCAGACTGTTGTATTGTATTTCATTGTGCTTCATATACTATTTGTGTAATTCTTTTTCTATTTTATCTTTGGCATTGTTGATCAGTCTATTGAGACTGGTTAATATTTTACAGTGCACTTTGTACTTTTATTTATAAACATTCTTTATTTTAGTTGTTATTTCTGCCAAGGAAGACATTGTGATCTTATGGTTTGTTAATATTTTGTCCTCTTAAATTCTATTTTATTTTGGCATTGAACCTTTTAAATTCTCCATTCATTACTTTGAGGTTAGATTTAATGTTGGTTAAGTCTTTTATATATTTTTTAATGTTACATTTTTGGTCTGCTTTATTTTTGCATGGCCATTGGTGTTGGTTGAGGAATCCTTTAAATTCTGTCAGCTTGTATGTCATAGGGATTTTTATCTGGGGTAAATTGTACCTCTTCTTTCTCTTGGCTTTACTACCATTTTATAATCAAGATCTTCTTTATTTCTATTGTGTATTAAGTCTAGGAATTTAGTGCATCTTGTGACATTCTCATCTCCATAGTCCATTGCAGCGATGATACTGTGCTAATTGTTTATACATTTCTGTTATTAATTGTGTAGGTCAGCACTATCTATATATCTTTTATATATAATCTCTTCTTTTTTTAATAGGAAAATTAGTACAATTTTGGGTTTTGCTTTTATCAGTGTTAGACTCCATATTATTCTATTGCTTGGTAACTCCATTAATCATGAATCCTTCATCTTATAATATTTATTATTGAATTTAACTGTGATATCATTGTCTTTTGTTATAAGTTTTTATTATGTTTATTGATGCTTTTTGGGATATTGTGCTATATATCTCTGTTAAGTTAATAACTTTGAAAAATTACTTTGTAGCCATTCTGCAATAGTGCTTGTGGTCTTATAATCATATGCTTTTCTAAAATACACCATTATATATAGGGAATAGTTTTCTTTATGTAGTTTAATATTTAAGAACATTTATGGTAGTATTGCAACAGATGGCTATATCTTTAGATAGTTTATTTTGTTGTACGCTTTGTTAGTGTGTTTTCTTAATACTGAATTTATAAATTTATCTTTTGTTGTTTTTATGTTATATGCTTCTATTTTTTTTCCAATTTTAAACTTTCTATTTGCTGTGAGATTTTATGTTTATAATTCATTTTATTCATTAACACAAATCAGTTTCCCTTAACATCCTTTAAATATGGTATTTTGTTTTCAGTTGTAAATTTTTTGAAGTTTTGGATTGTTTTATTCCAGCTGTTGGTTTCAGGTTTATTGGTTTTATATTAATGGATAAAACAGATTACCTATAGAAAACTTCACACACAAAAAAGAAAAAGTTAAAATTAAAAAAAAGTAATGACATAGTATAAAAACAATGAAAGACAAATTTATAAAACAATATTAAGAAAACCCATTAACAAAACGTACAACAGAATAGAATATCTAAAGATGTACCCATGAGCAGAAAAAATGTAATGAATGTTCTCATATATCAAACTACACAAAGAAAATTACATTTTATGTCTAATAGTGGATTTTGAAGGAACATACTATCATAAGGTCACAAATACTATTGCTGAATGATTACAAAATATATTGGGATTTGTAAAATACACCATTAAGTCATCAACTTGTCAAAATAATCAAACATGCTAAAATAAGGGAAAAGTATAGACTTGCATTCTAGATATAACAAGCTGTACAGAAAATTATCATGCAAAGCATCAATAAATATAATAAAAACAATTATTTGAGTAGAGTGGTTACAACAAATAATAAAGGGACTATTATCGATGTACTGAACTGGATAGGCAATGACATCACAGCTAAATTCAGCATTGAATGTTATATGATGAAGGACTCATGGCCAAAGGGACTACCAAGCAATCGATTAATATGCAACCTAACAATAGAAAAAACAGAAAAAAAGTACCACCTTTCCTTATAAAAAAGATAAACACATTACACACAAAAATATGCAGATGATGTATTTGTATGCGAACCTTCATTGACATCCATTAAGCTAAATTAATTTCCCCTAATATCTTAGAATCACTTTTTATTTTAACTTTACTTAGAAGCAAAAGGAAGAAAGTAAGAATGGATAAAATACATCGATTAAAACTCTTCCAATACATTGGCACATTTCCTTTTAATATAAAAAAATTGTATATATTCTGTTTAATTATATTATATTTTACAATTTTCTTTAAACTTGTTTCAGCATTTCAACAATATACTGTAATATTTAATCTTTTTTTTTTTAATTTTTATTTTGATCCTCTAAATCAAATAACAGCATATGGTCATTGTTTTGAACTAAGTGTGGTAATAGAAGAAATCAACCAAGTTTTGAGTTAGAGTTTAAGTAAGAAATCTAAAATTGATGATTTAAAAGAGACAAACTTTATAATGATGCAATTGAAAAGAACATTCAAATTCAGATATCCATAAAAACAAGCACTGATGTAGAAGAGATTGTATAACATGAACTGATAAAAGAATTTAAACTTGAGAGTAGACTTTTTATATGAAAGCACCATAAAATAAATAGTGAGAATAAAAGTCAAGAGTTTAATGAAGTAAAGGTAGAAAAAACTATTAAAAATAAAAATGAAGGAACAACTTTATGTGATAACTTGTTGCAAAATGAAATATAAGATAATTGTAGCGATAATAAAGTTAAGAATTTTGTAGATGAGTGACAGAGTTCATTGTTTAAGGAATACATTGGATTTTCCCCTTTAAATAAGAAGATGAATTCTGCTGTCTAAATATTAAAAGCAGGAGTAATGAAGAATATATATAAAAAATATAGAAATGTTTGACAGATTCAACCTACAAATGAAAAGGCTAAATAATGTAAGAAGGTCAAAAAAGTTAATGTTTTAACAGTAACCTAATGTGAATCAGTTGATTACCTTGGACAGATCTCTGAGTTTCACTGTCAGTGTGGGGAATGAAAAAGAAAATAAAAAAGAGAGAAAAGAGAAAGTAAAGGATCCACTCCAGAATGAAGAGAATGTTATGTTTTTCATGATTCCAAATGATGTCTCCACCACTAAAAAATGCCTGGAGAGAGATAAATTTTGATTTTAGAGGAATAAAAGTTGGCCTATTCTCTGTTGACTTGATCTGTTTAAAACAATAAATGATTTAAGGACAAAATTACTTGTGATATGTTAAGATTTAAAATATATGACAATCCAGAAAATGACAAAATTACCAAAAAGGAGATTACCAATTTGCTTTGAAAGCAAGAATGACTTTTGTTGATAATATTAAGAAACTATATATGGTAATAATATAAGTGTCAATAACTGTGAAACATATGATCAGAATAATTAGACTGATTTCTGCAGAGAATTAATTTTTTTATTCATTAAAGTTTATGTATTCAACTTCAAGTGATGGATTAGGATTTGGTCATGTACATAAGACACTATATTGTCAAGTGACAATTTGTCTCGGGTGTTACCACAACACATTTTTTTCAAGTAGTTTACTCACACACCTATAAAGCTCAGAAAAAACAAGATGTGGTTTGAATGTTTGTTGAATTTATTAGCATCTAAAATTCAAAAGAGAGTAGGGCTTGATTTTCAAATGTTATATTTATCAGCATCTAAAGGCTTTATATATTGGTATTATATTGAATTATTGTTGTATTGTGGATAGATTAATAGAATTCAAACTAAGATAATTCTTCTATTGTTCATGCTTCATTATACATCTTAATTTCTATGATTGATTTTTTTTTTTTAATATAAATCCTAGAATTGGAAAGTCTTTTTACAGTTCAATGCCAAGCAAATCTCTGAGCAGTGAAGTCATGGAGATATACATTTTATTTATCATAAAACACTATTTATGAAAATGACTGAAATTAAAAAATAACTAGAGAAATAAACTTAGAAATAAGAAATGAAAAGTTACACTATCCATTGTCTCATTTTAAAAAGGGAGAGGAATTATAATTAAAACAAATCCGAAAGCTTGGATTAGTTACATTACAAATCTACATAAAAATTTATTTAATAAAAAAACTTATAAATTTAGTACTAAATGTATAAATTGCCAAATATATATGTGAGTGTATACTAGATGTAATATATGCCTCACTTTAGTATATTGGTTTAAAAAAATAGTTTATATATCTAATAATAATTGCAATTATATAAGCAACAATTTCATATATTTATTGTTAATAAAATGATATGTTTTTATTGATCTATTTAGTTTGTGTTTGTTTATTGAATTCAATCCGAACATTATGCTATTAACATTCAGTATGTTGTTAATACCGATGACTCAGCAAAATCATTTACTAAAGATGATGATTGGATGTTAATAAGTTTTCCAGAAGTGATCTTTTTATTTAGAAAGTTTGGTGCCTTATAAGTTTCATTTTTTTAAAAAATTTATTGAAACTAGAAAAACAAATTAAAAATACTTTTGGTAGGACTTGTCCTTAATTTAACTTTCAGTGCTGGGTTATAAATAATCATCGCAATTGACTTCCGATCTAATAATTTCAAATTTTCAGCGCTTTATAATAATAGATTTATATATATTACTGTGATGACAAAAATATTTGCAGGCTTAGGCATTAAAATAAGACAATATTATATTTTTTATAGTTATTTTTTTATGTACATCTATTGCAAATTAACAAATTAACAATATTTAATAATAATTGGTAAACACGTCCATGATTGCATTTATTGCTAGAAGTATTACACTAAGCTATCTTTTAGATCGGATGAGAATATAAAGAAGCTAATTGCTTTCTTTTCATTCTATAGCCTGGGACCTATTTATATTAATAGTAACAATTCCATATTATTTCTCTTACATATTTTTTTAAATTCTTATAAGAGCCAACATTTTAAACATATTTTTTTTGGTTACATGTATTAATTGAATCCCTCACATTTAAATTCTATTCTGATATTTAACAAATATATTAACAGTAATTAATTTTTAACAGTAATTAATTTTTTATTCTTTATTAAAGTCATATTTTATTATAAGCTCTTGATATTTCTTCATTATTTGCATCTAGATATAAATGCTTTGATGACAACACTTGTTTTATGTTTACCCAGAGCCAGCTCCTGAGATGTAATAATTTATGTGTGGGTTTCATCTTGGTTATAAATATATAAACTGGTTCAGAACATATATACACCTGGGTCTCATTTTACACGATAGATAGGTTCCTCAGAAAACACGCGCAAAAGAAATCGCACAAAAATAGACGTAACTTACCTTGAAAAAGGGGGAATACAGACTGTGATTTTTCAAAAATCGCACAAAAGCAAAGCACTAACATAAAATTACTTTAAAATTCATGCAAAAAAAAAAAATAAAATAAAATATGACTAATAAAAAATTTCAAATTTGAAAAAAATTGATACAAGACAAACTTTTTTTAACTATAATATTTAATTTTATTCAAAACAATATATTTTTATGCATAATTTACAGTAATTTACATTTTTTTCTACAGGTTTTAATTATTATTGCTATTTGCTGATAAACAAGTTTATTTGCAAACTGGTAAAAAATCAGATTCTTCACAAGAGGAAATACAACTAGCGCCAACTTCACTCTCATGTTGTGTTAATGGTTTTCTGGTGATAACGTAATTAGTAATTAATCTATCAACTAAAAATTAAATTCTTATTTTTGTCTTGAATTTTTTAATTTTCAATTCTGTTTAAAAATCAAATTTTGTTTCACATCACATTAATTTCAGGTCACCTTAAGTAATTTTTAAATTTTTAATTACAATTAAAAATCAGATTTTAATTTTTAATTGTCAAATTTAATTGTGCCCACTGCTAATACTCATCTTTTAAAAATAAACTTGCAGACACTAAATGATTAATAATTGATTACATTCTTTTTTAAAAAGCAAAAACAATGTCATTTAGAATGCAAAATTAACACGCACAATGTTTGAACAAATTTACAATACAATCTTGTAAAATTTAATGTGTGTATACATAAAATGAGGAAATCATGATTTTAATTTCATTATTGCATAAAATCTTACTATTATAAAGCACTGAAAATATTGAAATTACTAAGATGAAAGTCGAATTCCAATAATGTGCTATTACTTTCAATATGACATAAGTGTGTGAAATTTATTATTTAAAGTAATAGTGCATTATCGGAGTTCGACTTCTGAAGAAACATGAATTGCGTAACTTCAAAATCGCGTTAAATAAATCCGCATAAAACGAGACCCAGGTGCATACTATGGTAACCAAAGTAAAAAGAAATAAAGTCATTAATTTTGAGAGGAGTAAGATGATTCTTTAATTAATTAATAGTATTAATACTATCACCATGGAAATAGCATTGAAACTGCTAAGGGATCATTAGTATTATAGCATTAATATCAAAAAACAATGGTAAAGTGTTAACTATAGGAGTACCATTATATAAATTGATAATCTAAATAAGGCTCTAGAGATACACCACTATGTCTTATTAACATGTTGGTATGCATATATTTTCCATTGCAATATATGTATACATAATTTAGAGATAAAATCATAGTCATATAGTTTAAGATATTGGAAAAATGTAAAAAATTCCCATTGCACATTTTAATTGAACCAATATTATTAGTATTTTGAGTTGTACATTTGAAAGTAATTATAATTATAGTAATGCCTATTAACTATAAAATTTAAATTAAATTTAGTACTTATTCAAAATTTAACATATAACATTATATTGAAAAGACTAGACACATTGTTTATATACCAGTAAGGTATTTATCTTTACTTTTTAGGTATATTTTAACATTTCAATGTAAATTTAAATAAAGAATAATATAGTTACTGAAATAACTTTATTCATCACTTTGTAAAACTATTTACTTTTAAAATATTTAAAATAACCCTATAACTTTACTTTTTTATAAGTTCACTCTTCTTATAGAAAATTCAAATTATATTAAAGAATTATATTGCTTGACATGCTGTATTTATTCATTTTATAATCTATTACCATAATAGCATTCAGAGATTATGTTTCATCATTCTTTCTCACAATCAAACAAAATATGCATTAAATATTTGAGTTTAATGATCTCTAATTATTTATATATACCTGGGTCTCACTTTATGCAGTAGATAGGTTCCACAGAAAACCTGCATTAAAAAAAATTGATAAAAAATAGACTTACCTTGAAAAATGGGGAATACATTTTCTAATTTTCAGAAATTGCATAAAAGCAAAGCAACAAGGAAAAATTACTTTAAAATTTGCATTAAAAATGAATAAAATAATGTATGACTAATAAAAAATTTCAAATATTTGAAAAAAATTGATACAAGACAAACTTTTTTTACTTCTTTTATTAACTACAATATTTAATTTTACATTTTTTCATAAATATTTTAATCATTATCACTATTTGACAATATGTGGTTCATTTGTGAACTGGTAAGAAATCATTCATCACAAGAGGAGGTACAACTAGTGCCACCTTCAGTTTTGTGCTGTGTTAATGTTTTTCTGTGAACAATGTAATCAGTGATTAAACTTTGAGATGATGATTTTACTAATTGTTTATAAGCCTCACGATATCCAGACATAACTATTTAGCTCTTGTTGGAAATTAAGAGGTTGTTCATTGCGGCAAACTCTCAGATTTCAGCATTTTCTGACATTTTTCTTTGTCTCACACATCAATGTAAAATCTATGATTAAATGATTATTACTTATCAGAAAATAATAAATTTGTCTTCATTTGATAGATATTTTTATTTACTACTGAAATAAATTTTAAATGTTCACATTTTGTTTCTATATTAAAAAATGAGATCTCAATCAAAACAAAAAGATTATACATTATCATTAGAAAAATTATTTTCAGTTTACAAAATCAACAAAATCTTCATGTTTTTCTGATTATTTGTAAAAATCTAAAAGAATATTTATTTCTGTTATATCTACCAAAATATGTTTTAAAAGTTTAAAATTTTTGAATATTTATTGTGATATTTGTATACTCATAAGTATAAATCTATTATTATTATTATTATTATTATTATTATTATTATTATTATTATTATTATTATTATTATTATTATTATTATTATTATTATTATTATTATTATTATTATTATTATTATTATTATTATTATTATTATTATTATTATTATTATTATTATTATTATTATTATTATTATTATTATTATTATTATTATTATTATTATTATTATTATTATTATTATTATTATTATTATTATTATTATTATTATTTATTCATAAGTATAAGTAGGCTATTTACATAGAAGGTAAGATTCTTAAATAGCTTCAGACCATATTCACATTAGCTGTTAATATAACATTATATTTTTGAGAAAAAAAGTATTTGAAGTCAAAATAAGTTATTAATAATTTACATTTCTTTATATCTAATAAATATAGTGAAATATGGACTTCTTTATAACATAACAGAAAACCTGCATAAAAAGATATTAAGAAGAAACATGAATCACATAACTTCAAAATCGCATTAAAAATGCATAAAATAAGATCCAAGTATATATTTAGGAAATCAAATCATTACTTTTTTTCTTTCTCTATAAACAATAAATAATTAAACATCATTTACGATAAATTTTTTTTCTCCCCTTGCATTCACAAGTATTGACAACTTTCAACAGTCTAGTTATTATTCTAACCAACTTTTAAACTATCATTTACAATATAACATCCAATGGTGATTAATAGTGATTTTAGTGAAGGATATAAATACAATAATAACTCAAATGAATATGAAATATCATGGTTACAATGCTTAAGGTTACATATTTATCATGCATCCTAAATTCTGGTCATAGCTTCTACCTGAGCTCTTACTGAATTATGGAAGGAACATAACTTCCAATGTACTGAATATACAGAACTTTGTAATCTGTATTTAATTCCTTGAGTTGTAGGAATAAGAGGATTCCTTTTATTCCTGCATAAATACTATATCTTGTATTGGTGAGAAAGTATTCATTTATTATTAACATTCGCAAAGTGTATGCACAATTAGCTTAAAAGGCTGATATTTGAATGTGTACAATTGTAAACATACGCTATATAAAAATAAATGCTTATTTACATATGATTAAGTTTCAGTTGGAATGATGTTTAGTAAATTCTAGACAATTTCACCCATGTCATTCATTCAGACATTGTATATAGTAATTTAAAGTGACAGTTCCATCCTCATGCTTTACTTTCCAGTACTTCAGATTTGCTCATATGTAAGCATTTGAGTCATAGGAATAAGAGGATTCCTTTTATTCCTGCATAAATACTATATCTTGTATTGGTGAGAAAGTATTCATTTATTATTAACACTCACAAAGCATATGCACAATTAGCTTAAAAGGCTGATATTTAAATGTAAACAATATAATTGATAATATTCCTCTTTAATATCTCTAGTATCCAGGATTTTGTTTTGCAACTAATTTCCCAGACCACTATCTTTCATCTTCCACATTTTGAATACTTCTCTTGACATCACAAAGAAATTCTAACTATATTACATAAAATAATCTCCAAACCGCATTTCCAAAATAAATACTAAATAAAATTCAAGAAGGTTCAAAACATTGTATACACAAATGATTTCAATAAAATATCCATCATTCACTTAATACTATAACACTATATAATTTAGAGATCAATGTTTTCATTTTATTGTATTTAAACAGATGCTGTCTATAATGATATATTAAAAACTTATAATCATATTTCAAAAATATGCATGCTTAAACATTCATAAAATTACTTAGATACCTTTAGATAATCCACAAGGCATTTTACATTTACTTTACATTCATAAAACCATTAATATATTCATACTCATATAAATATGATTCTATCTGGCTTTAATATTCAAGCAATATGATAAATGAAATAAAATATATATTAAAAATATTATTAAAATGCATTATAATTTACCTCTAATTCCAACAATTATTGGAATTAAATATGGTGATCCCCTTCTCTTCTTGATTGTCTGAGAATAAAATAAGTTATGGGTTTATTTTTATTTTACCTTTTAGGAAATTAATTTTTCTGATATCGATTATTTTTCTTTATTTTTTTAAATAAATTATTTCAATCTTAAAATTAAGCATATCTCTAAAAAACATGTTAACTGAATATTATTTCTAATAATAAAAAATATTAATACTAAAAAATAATAAAATTCAAAGCTACTAAAGTTCTTGTTTGTTTTCATTCCTCCAGTGCCGAGCTTACTTCATTGCTATTGACTACGGAAAAAGTATCAACAATATTTCTCTCCCCCCCATCACACTGACAAACTCCATAATGCACAAAATTCAATCGTTAAAAATCTCTAAATACTGTCCATCTTTACTGGATAAATAGTTTATTTAAGTCCATTTTCTTAGCATTTCCAGTAGAACAGGTATTTCTGATAAAAAACATTCATTAACATAATTTTCATATTAGATAATAATTTTTCCAATACATACATTTTCATCCAGACTTATTGGCAAAATATGACAAAATTAATATTTCTTCATCAGAAAGCATTTATAAAATATTTTAAAGAATAAGATTATTAATCAGTTAATTTTTCAGCAGACAATTTTTATTGTTATTTTAAAAAAAAAAAAAGTATAAGCTCGTATTTTTAAATGGAAATAATGTATCAAAGGATATTTCTTAAAAATTCAAGATTTTAATCTTTTCAAAACATTCACATATTAATTAAATCATTTCTTGCAATATTGTATGGTCTCTTCATTCAGGTAATGTTTCATAAAAGATATAATGACAATCTTAAAATAAAAACAAAATTCATCTCTCTTTTAATAAGGAAAATCTTTTAAAGTGTATAGTTCAAAAGACATTTTCTCTTAATCTTGATATGCACAATTTTAAAATATATAATGTTCATTTAGGCCATTCTCTTTTAAACAAACTAATAGTAAAACATTTACATACGTATTGCAAATAATATAAAATATATTCACATTTATAAAATTCTTTCATACATATTTAATTCTGTTGCATAATAACACTTGTTCTTTCTTTTCTTTTTAAAGTACATATGACTTATTAAATAGCTTTCAACAAATATCCTCAACACAATAATAAGATGTAAATTTCTCAACAGTTTATATTTATGAGTTTATCAAAATTGTTAAATATAAGTGTTCTTTCGTCTCACACATACTAAAAATATTAAATATAAAGTTCTTATAAATCCTTACGTTTTCCTCGGTTATATGGTTGAAATTCTCATGGCTTTTGCTAGACATTAGGCCTATGCTTTGATGACAACTATTGGTCTCCATAAAATTATTGTTGTTTCGTTGAGCTTTGATGTGAAAATATTACTGACAGGGAACTAATTTGTTTACCCATCAATGAGTAGATTAAAATAATTATTTAACACTATATTTTAACTTAATTAATAAAAATTTTTTTTATAAAAAATTAAAACTTTTAAAACAAGACCAGATTAGATAAACTAAACAAGACAAAATTAAACTAAACTGTCTAGTCTTATTGAAAACCAATATTTATACTTATCTCATTAAGTGATTTCATTGGTTGATTCAAGTTCTTCTTAAATACTAATTTACATATAAATTAAATTATTTTGTCTACAAAATAATTTTCCTAATAATATGACTCATATTTTATATTATATAAAACTTATTTAATATTTCATAATACAAAATACCTTTATTTAAACAATTAAAATATTTGTAATAACCCGAATATTAATTTTAAAATAGAAAATATTATTTAGACAACACAATAAAATTAATTGCTACTTTAAAAATAAACTTCACAATATTATTTTGCAACATTTAATGTGTCTAATTTTACTAACAAAAAACTGGAAATTAATATTTCTGGCTAAAAAACATGAAAGCTCAAAGACAAATACATGCACTTTTAAAAGCATGTGATACTTTTAGAACATTCTAGAATAATTTAATTACTAATTACTTAAAATAATAACTTAAATAATTAAAATTATTTAAAATATACTAGAAATCATCATCATCAATAGTAGTCTGTCCAATAGACAGGTCCAGAGAGTAGTCACTACATCAGTTCATCCATTCTTCCATTCCATTCTCTTCCTTGCCCACTTCCTCAATTCCACATAACCCCTTCCATCTCGTATATCATCCAATAATGTCAATCTCTTCCGTCCTATCTTTTTATTTCCACTCACCATACCTTCCAAAACATCTTTCATTAAACTATAATCTTTTCTTAGTATATGTCCAATCCAGTTTCTCTTTCTCTCTTTGATACTTTCAATCAATCTTCTTTCCTCATTAACTCTTTTCAAAACTTCTTCATTTGTTATTTTATTCACCCAACTGATTTTTTCCATTTTTCTCCATATCCACATCTCAAAAGCTTCCAGTCGTTTTTTAATTCTATTACTCAATGTCCATGTCTCACAACCATACATTAATACACTCCACACATAACATTTAATTAATCTTTTCCTTAATTCTCTTTCCATAGGTCCACAGAATATCTTCTTTCTTTTTACAAATGTCACCTTTGCCAATGCTATTCTTCTTTTAACTTCATCTTCACTTCTTCCATCCTCACTCAACCAACAACCCAAATATCTAAATCCCTTCACCTGCTGCACCATGTCATCATGGATTCCAATTTGCAGTCTTTTTGCATCTCTCCCTATCCATAAACACTTAGTCTTTTCAATATTAATCTTCATTCCATATGCCATACATCCTTCTTCCAATTTATTCAACATATTCTGAAGATCCTTTTCTTCCTCAGCAATAAGAGCCATATCATCTGCAAATCTTATACACTTTATTACTCTCCCTCCAACATTTGCTCCTCCACAGTCCAAATAATTATTTATCATATCTTCTAAATAAATATTAAACAAAACAGGTGACATACTACATCCTTGCCTAACTCCACTTTCTATATTCACTTCATCCGTCTCATTACATCCAAATCTAACTCTTATTCTTTGCCCATTATACATATTCCATATCAATCGTCTTTCTTTCCAGAATACTCCTTTATCTCTTAAGATAGACATCAGTTTATTCCAGCTTACTCTATCAAATGCCTTTTCTAAATCTACAAAACATATACCAATTCCTTTATCTCTTTCCATATATCTTTCTGCAATTGTCCTAACAATACCAATAGCATCTCTCGTGCTTTTCCCTTTCCGAAAACCAAACTGTTCTTCAGCAATATAATAGTCAACCTTCCCATAAATCCTTTGAGTTAAAATCCTCAATAACACCTTAGAAACATGAGACAATACACTTATTGTCCTATACTCTTCACATTTAACAGCTTTCTTCTTTTTAGCAATTGGAATCACTATAGTTCTTAAAAAATCTTCAGGCCAAACTCCACTATTATATATCAAATTGCAAAGTCCAACTATTTCCTTCATAGTAAATTCTCCCATTTCTCTCAAAAATTCTATAGGTACTGCATCAAATCCAATAGCCTTACCATTCTTCATTTGTGCGATTGCCTTTCTTACTTCATCTGGCAGTATGTCCATACCTCTATCATCCATTGCAACATCTTCTTCATTTTCAAGTTCATAACTAATTAAATTATTTCCTCTACTAAACAGATACCGAATATATTCTTCCCATCTTTTTAATATATCATTACTATCGGTTAACCTTCTTCCATTCTTATCCGCAATCTCACTTGCTACCCATGTCTTTTTCTCCCAAGAAATACTTTGTATTCTATCAAATGCTAGATCATATCTTTTCATCTGTTGAAACCTTTCTATCTCTTTACATTCTTGCTCCAACCACTTTTCTTTTGCTAAATCTGTTTCTCTTCTTAATTCATTATTAAATTTCCTATATTCCTTTTGCCCTTCCTCAGTATTTATATTCTTCCACCTTCTCCGCACTTCCATCTTTTCCAACATACCTTCAGTTATCCAAGGTCTTTTAGCTTTTCTCATACGAATAATACCTATTTCATTTTTTGCTATTTTCAAGAATCCCTCTTTAATTCTATTCCAACACTCATCAGAGCCATTAATATAGTTCCCATCCTGAACAATTCTTTTAAATTCACCCTCACATATTAAACCAAATTTTCCTTTTTCCATTTGTCTCAATTTATCCAAGTCCCATCTTGTGTATCTTTTCCCTCTTTTAATTCTTTTTAAACTTAACTTTAATTTAGCCATCACCAAATTATGATCCGAATCTATATCAACACCTGGCAAAGCATGTGAACCCTTAACAGCATTCTTATATCTATTCTGAATCAGTATATAATCAATTTGATAACGTTCTTTGTTACCTGGAGCTTTCCATGTATACAATCTTCTAATATGATTTTTAAAGCAAGTATTTGAAATGACAAACCCATTCTCTTTACAAAATTGTACAAGTCGACTACCCCTTTCATTTCTTTTCCCAATACCATAATTTCCAACAATTTTCTCTTCCCTACCTTTCCCCACAACAGCATTCCAATCCCCCAATAGCAATATACATGCATTTTTTCCTTCACATTGAATACTTTCTTCTATCTTCTCATACATTTCATCAATTTCACTATCATCATGAGTACTAGTTGGCATATAAACTTGTACAATTACCAAATCCCTAGGACTTGCATTTATTCTCATCACCATCAGTCTATCATTAATACCATCAACCTTTGCCACACTATTCCATATTTTCTTCCTCACAGCAATGCCAACTCCATTAATTGATCTATCACCACCTGAATAAAACAACTTTACATCTCCACTACTTACTTCTCCACATCCCTCCCACCTCACTTCACTTAATCCCATTACATCAATATTATTCAAATTCAACTCTCTTTTCAAATTCTCCAATTTCCCACTTTTCCTCAAAGATCTAACATTCCACGTTCCAATTCTCAGTGTATCCCCTCTCAATGAATTATATTTATGAGGATTTCGCAGGTTGACGACCTGAGTAGCCTCATGTCCACTCCTGCCGGGCAAGACACCAAAGTTATTCTTAACTAAGGTCTCAACACCAAACGTAATGATTTCTGTAGACATACTCATAATAAAACAAAGGGAATTATAAGACAAAGTGGTTTCCCGTTGCCTTCTTTGCCCAGCAATAACCTCTATAATAGGCTTAGTGCACTAGCCAAATCCCATAAAATGAAAATCCAACTACCGCTTCCTCCTCATCGTTGTCACCTCTAGTGATCTTCCGCTGACTTGGAAGAAATGCCGTTGCTGACCCAGCACCCAGCGGGGTGTTGACTTATTTAATGGCGGTCAACACTCGCCATTATACATCCACCGTCATAGGAATTGTGGCACTTTATAGAAGTAGACACGCCACTGTCTCCTTCACCACTTCCTGATAGTGAATGTTGTCCCATTGTCAGCGACTGCTTATTTACAGTACTCTGCTTATTCGCAGCTAACCTTCATATCTGAAGGCCATGCCCCTATCCGCAACCTGGGGACGCTCTGGGTGGCATGGGACCCATGCCTTATTCCCAGAAATATTATATAATATTTAATACTGTAATTAAACTTTTGTTTTAACATTATATCATTTAAATATAATAAACATTAATTTTATTTTTCAAATAATATATATTACTTTTATCATTTAAATTATATTAAAATAACTTTAAAATATTCTAAATATCCTTATAAATTTTCTATCTAAAAAGTTTAAATCTATTTTACTCACAAAATTAATATAAAATAATAGACTAATAGAAATTTAAAACTTTTTTAAAACTAGCTTTTTAAATTCTACTTAAAATGACAGTGACAGATGACATGGGCACAATATATATTGTAACTTAGTGTTATTGACACTTGGTTTACTTGGCATTATTTCTGCAGGAAAACAATGCTATTCTTTAAAGAAATAAAAAGATAAAATAACAATAGTAATAATTGATTAATAAAGTATGCTATTCACTCACTTTGGCATGTTTTGGGTGAATAACTAATAGATTTAATAACTCAATGTCATTTTAAAGAGAGAACATGAATAATTTAATTGAGATATTAATAATTAGAGCAAATTAATATGGTATAAAAGCTAAACAGTAATTGATTTTGGATGGGTAGAGGGGAGAGTGGATGAGTGTCTTATCATAAAGCACAATAACTTCTGGTAATTTCTTTTTGTAAAAAAAAAAAAAAATTAAAAAAAAAAAAGAAAAAAAAATGTTTAAAGAATTATACATCACTGATTGTTAATTTAATGTATTTATTATTATTTTTTTTATATTGTCAAATTACTTTGTAATCCAGGTAAATAATACTAAAACTATATGATTGTAATAGGTTTTTCCTTTCTTTTGTTTATGTTATAATCAAATGATTATTTTTCTGGAAGAGGTCGCTAAAGTAAAAAAAAAACAACAACAAAACGAAACAACCAATTTCATAATCAAGATCATTTTTTTTGAAAAATATAGTCTGTTTTTAGTTTTCAAGGAAGGAACAGTGCTGAAATTTGGTAACTCAATTTTTTCATTTTATTTTGCAGAAATAAATGTAATCAAAGTAAAATTTTAATAATATAATGTGTGGCTAAATTTTTTTGATAAGATATCCTGATTTTCTTTGCCATCTACCTATTTAAAGACCTTTTATACTTAAAAATTTATTGTCTCACGCTAAAGTTCAAAAATGACAGATGTAACTAAAAGAGTCATGAAAAATTATATTATATCTAAATTAAGGAAAAGAAGCGATTTCCAAGAAAAAATTAATTATTTATTAACTTTATGTCATTTATTGATATTTTCTTGGTATAGAAAGAAAAAAAAAAATAATAATTGAAAGAAATATTTTGAAACCCAGGAAAATCAACTAGAAACATTTTCGCGCTCTTTCTCAATATTGTCTGCCTTTACAAGTAATGTAGTTACATACGTTAAAATATGTTTTATTCACCAAGAATTGTCTGGAAATAATAATAATGATAAATAAGATTAAATTACGCACCTGTATATTTTTTAAAAAAAAATATATATATATAAACTTTCTCAGAGTAAATATAGGAAAAGTTATATAGGGGAATTCTTACGGAGAAGTTACCGTTAAAAAAATTTATAATTCCTAAAGTATGAACAAAACCAAATATCTTAGTGACTTAATGATAAAAATAAATGATATATTATATTACACATCAGTTGGAGTTATTAAAACTTCCTATACATGTAAATCAGCTGCAGTTATTATCATAATAATCTCTCGGAAAATTGCGCATTTTCGTCCATAAGTAAGCTAGCTAATAAGTATACGTATCGTCAATAAAAAAAAATATTGTGTATGTTTATCGTCTATAGTCAAATATTCGTCTATGTTAGAAGTCTATTTTTTTTTCTTGGATCCCAAATTTGTAGTAGTTTAATTCAAGTAAGAATTAATCTTCAATTCTGCTATATGTTTCTTTACCTAATTTATTAAACGCACAAAATAAGAGAAAACTTTTATTTAAAGGAAATAATACCATGCGTTTATTGTTTTTAAACTTGCTTCATGAAATACGACTGGATAAAGCTCTTCACCTGGACCAATTGCTCAACAGAAAAACATTTTCTCATGAGAGAGTATGCACTTGTTAATTAATGATTGTGTAAAACTAAGTTATAAATGATATGTATTTTTGTTATATCACATAGGTTAAAGTCTGTATGGTCAAGTGATATTTAATAGCCTTGTAATGACAAAGGTATGTTTTAATATAATTATTATAGGTTAAGTTGATATTTAACACGAAAGAAAAAAATCTATAAAATATGTTTTAATTATTACATACAATTGTAGGTAGAAATTTTGTATGTTAGATACGTAAAAGAAAAATATTTAGATATTTAAGGGGTAAAATAAATATTGAAAATTGTCAGAAGTAACTAAAAAAAAAAAAAAAATGCTATAACAAAATATTTCTTGTTAAAGTTTTGAAACGAATTTATACTGTATTAATTGAGGAATTTATTCCTAATTATTCTTAAATAACACATCCACTTTATGTAGTTTAAGATAGTATGCTACCAACTATTTTGAATGTTCCTTTATTAAAATTAAAATTATTATACTTTTATTCTATGATGTCCATTGATTTCAGATGTTGATCAAAGTATACACGGTAACATAAGTTTATTATAATCAGTGTATTTACTTATCCTGCCCAGATATAGCATTGGTATATGCTTAATATTCGCATAGGTAATAATTATAATGTATTTATTTTGTGGGATGAAAAGTGATCTCCCCAAAAGCTTTGTTTTCCATGAGAGGAAGATTTTAAATATAATGTTCGGGTATGTTTATAGCCCAAGTGATCGATTCTCATAGATAGGACGATCAAGAATTTATCTAGCATTTAGTATGCTTCATTCGTTTAAATCCCAGGAGAGGATTGTATTTGGTGTGTGTTCGTTGTATGCCCAAGTAAGAGGCAAGAAACCACCAAAATATTTTAATGTAGTAGATTACTTTACAGACCTTCGTGGTTATTCCATATTCCTCATGTGAAAATAAAGATAGCTCCACCATGGAAGGTGTTGATTATTGTGCTTAATTTTGAAAGTTCGGGCAAGATAAAGGTTATATTGGAGGTGTTAGTTCCTCAAGATCCACTTTAGTATAAATAGTGCGTTAGTAACTAAGATCAATATCTGTATTGTGCTGCTAAATATTGCTAGTATTTGACAAGTAAATCAATGGAGAAAGTAATTAAAATTGCGTAGTTTTAAAACGCTTATTTACTGAAGGAATATTCAAATGCAATATTTAATTCTGGTTAGTAATTAAATAATACTCATATTTAAAATTATACGTATGAATAAAATTTGTATCATAACTTAAGTTAGCATTAAGTTAAATGTAAGATGGTAAGTGTAACTTCTGATAACTGGCCTATAATTAGAATAAGTTATCCCATTAAAGACCATAAATAAAGTAAATGTATTAGAAATAAATTTAATATTTTGCGTATTGCATATGATGGGATTAATCATTTTTTAAAAAAAAAAAATAGTTAGTCCATAATTTTGAATAAAAGCTTCTACAAGGTTACCAAAATGTAATAAACAATGTATTGGTAATGAAATGTACTTTTAGTTAATCAATCCATATGATTGCATACAGGAGAAGTAGTAACCTCTAGTCCATAACCAAAAGAGTATACAGATTAATGTCAGTTATATTTTATATTTTTGTATTACTATGGGATTATTGAATAAATGTTCATATATTTTTTTTTGTGATAATAATAAATTATAGTCTTGTTAAAATTTGTTGTAGATTCATTTTTTTGTTTTTATATGCTAAATATAAGTGTTTGCACAATATTTGCAAAACCTTTTCTTGAGTCCGAAATCATTCCAAATTCTTAAAAACTTAATATACCAGATAAATAAAGTTAAGCAGATCGGAATATGTCATTATATTTTAGTTTAATGATAATTATTTATGGAGTTGAAAACTTAAGACTAAACATTCACCTTTGTGTAAAAAAAAAAAAAAAATGAATTTATTCCCAAACCATTAACTTTGGTTGCACATTATTCCATTCCCATTTAGTTAAATTGTCTAAGTAATAAATCTTAGTTATATTATTGTGTTGTCATGGATGATGGAAGGACACAAAAAGCACCCTTGTCTTTTTATTATTCTGACTGAGATTCTGAAAAAAAAAAAAAAAAAAAGGCTGTGTTATTCAAAATTATACGTCATTATTGAATAGAATTATCATCTCTTTAAATAATATAGCAGTGGATATGAGAGATGAAGACACATTGAATTTAAGTAAAATAAATGTTTCCTATAGCCGACCAGAATGCCAGTCATATGCGACAACACAATACTGCCGAGCATTTCCTTACATGAAACAAAGAACCCTGAGATTAATATTATTATAATTATTCTTTAAATTAATAAGTGATCAATTATTGTTGTTATTACAATCGTGGCATGGCTTAAGAGAATTGAATGTACAATTGTATTATATGAAAAGTATTTTAGATCATATTGGAAAATTAATGGATATGTTGCTTTATTTTGGTTGCCTTAACAACAACCTGGAAAAATTAGTGTCCAAAGTGCAAATAAAATAAACTAAACTAAACTAATAATAAACTTATTCCTGGGTGCAAATAAACTAAATAAAATTTTCTAATAAAAAATACTGGGTTAGAATATATATAAAGAGAATAATAGGGGTATATAGATAGATTGTCAGACAGATAGAGGTAAATAGATAAATAGGTATGTAATGTGATAGATAGAGTAGTAGACAGGTGATAAAGAATGAATCAAAATTGCTTTCATAATAGAGATTACAATTAATTAATTACATAATACATTTCAGAATTAAAACAACTGACATATTACTAAAAAATAAAAGTTTAGTCCTTATATTTGGAAATTCAAAATATCATTTTAATAGCATAAGATAATAATTAAAATATATTGATATTTTTTATAATTTAATATTCTCAGTTAATTAAAACCATTTTCTATAGCTTTAATGGAGTTTATTTATTCCACTGTTAATTATGATTGAAATCTGTTCAACTTGGAAGGTCCTACATAGCTAGATTACTACTGACATTCCATTCCATAATGATTATGGTAGTGCAGCAGTTTCATCTTGGATATTAGTTTGTAATATAAATGATTACCCAAAAAGTAAAACCAGTAACAATTTTTTACAAAATATTTATTTCTCAGATGAAATTAATATCAAAATGATTATTACTCTGGATATCACGTGAACTTCAAACATCAAAATGATAGTTTGCTCCAGGAACCTTCAACTTTTGAGTCTATCATGCTATCACTATCCAAACTTACATAGAACATGTTTTACATAATCATCAGTGTCAATGTTATTCTTGTTTCTTCACTGAATCAATTTCTTGAATTTTTTTAAAGATAATTATCATAGCAACTTGTTTATCTCTTCTTCATTATCATTGACTATTTGATGTGATAATCTAATCCCATCATAAATTGGAAACATTTATATAGCTGTATAATGAAATGAGTAATGTGTTATTCATTTCAGTGTTAGCAATGTGTTTTTCCACATTGGTGAGAGACTTTAAAAAAAAAAATTCTGGCAATTAAAGTATTTGCAAATTAATCAATAAAAAAATACTGGAATGAGCTGTTTTTAAGTAGAAAGAAGTAATAACTGATATAAAATCAATTTTTTATGACATTCATTCTGGATATTCACTTTATTAGAATATCAGATCTCCAGTATGCTTAGTGAGTAAAGAAGAAAAAACTACCATCTGCTAGTCTAACCTGAACATCCAAAAAACTTGACATGCTACTTTAAATAAATTAAAACAGGCAAAACTCACTATACATATTGCTACTCTCTGCAAGCTAGAGTAATCAATAGATGCCAGAAGGCTTGTGCATAAAATCCCCATCTAAATAAATCTGGTTAAAAATTAAAAAACAATGCTTATTTCAAATTGCAATCCTGGAGATTGCTAAAATATATTATGGTTATATAAGTTCTGTTTAATATTGGGTTTCAAGAAGAAAGCAACATTGTAAATCTTACATTTAAAAGGGACTATTTAGACTCTATACCAATTATTTTAAGTTTATATTTAATACTGATATGTGATATCTTATTTTATGAATTGTTCAAAATAGAAAACAAAAATTAAAAATAAATGAATAAATGATTCGCTCTATATTGTATATGTATGTTATGCTAGCTTTGTAAAGAATTTCTTTTATTATCAGTTCAAAAAATAATGGAAAATATAATATATTTGTTTTAAATTTAATGTATCTACACATAAATTGACCAATTACCTGCATCCATTGATTTCATCTGTTCATAACCAATCTTGCATTTGACTGCTGAGAGATAGATTTTGTGTAGGAGAACTTATAGTATATATGCAGTTATTTGTTCACTGGCAAATAGTTTAAATATATATGTATCTATATGGGAGGATTCATTCCTGTTTTGTTTTAATAAATTAGGGATTGGACTTGAAATGAGCCACCTCTGTAGAAGTCATAATTTTATTAAATTGGGATTAAGACCTAAAATGATTACCCCTCATATTTATTATTGTAGAAAGGTGTAGACTTACATATTCCATATTCAGTATATGCATATGTCTATAGTAGGAAATGTATGAGCAAGATAAATGTTTTATATTTATAAGCTTATCTATGTGATGCTTATCCATGTGTAGATTTATATTTTTAAGTTTATTGAAGTCTGGGTTTGCTGCATGGCAGATGTACTCTATTTTATATAACTGTATTAAGATTATAATGCAATTGAAGATAAAGATTAAATTTAGCAGAGAAACCATGGAAAAATATTGTCTTCCTGCATTCGCATGAAATATAAGAAATTAGAGACATAAAAGAAAAATAAGTTATGTGGCAACTGATAATTATATTTTGTAATTAAACTATTGTTGTATGATGAGTTAGTCTCTTTAAAGTTAATATTATATGATCTATATTCATTCATCAAGAGTAATTTCTTTTCTTCATGATATAGCCAGGCACTGCATATAGGAGCTGTGTAGTGATTTTTATTATCCTATTAAATAAAAGTTTGTTAAACTATAGGTGTTGGTCTATTTCCTGATTTTTGAAGTCAGATGGCACTGTATAAATTGTGTAAAAAAAAAGAGTAAATCATTGAAACATGCTTAATCTCACAGAAAATGAACAATAAGATGTTGCTTGGTAGTACATTCCTTGTGAACGGATACTATTTTTAACTACTCAAAACTAGTCTGTACTGCTAATAATTAATATGTACAGAAGAACAATTTTCCGCTCACAACTGACCTATTTTTATTTGTTAATATTGCATGTATGTACGTCAATAAATTCATTTTATTTTTTTAACATTAAACAAAATTGACGTTTCTATTAAATGCCACACATAATCTAAAAGAATTATTCAGCTTAGTATAATGGTTCACAATGTTTGTTTTAGTATACGTTTAATGGCCTTGGAGACGGAAAATATTTCTTTACGAAATATATTGCATCATATAGTATCAAGGAAATGCTAATGGTATTCACTGTTTGTTTATAATTCTTAATTTTTCACAGATAGATTATTTAATGTTACTCTTATTATTTTCTCTTCTTTAGAGTGGAATAAGCTCATCAGCTTTACAGGAGTTGAAATGATAACTTATCTTTTTAAAATAATCGTTTCCATTCATACAAATAAAAACATTATGAGATGATGAGTTTGTGTTGAAAATGAAAAAGTTAATTTAAAAAAGTCTTAACTTTTTAAAGGTTAACTGTGTTTTTTTTTTTTTTAAGTAAAACTTTTACATTTATTTAAAAAGAAAATCGAATGGTTATTGCTTGGAAATTGAGTTCAAGCACAATTATTAATGAATTTTGA
Organism: Epiperipatus broadwayi; assembly: GCA_028023455.1. Classification (NCBI taxonomy): domain Eukaryota; kingdom Metazoa; phylum Onychophora; class Udeonychophora; order Euonychophora; family Peripatidae; genus Epiperipatus; species Epiperipatus broadwayi. The sequence continues at coordinate 5,689 of JAQFVV010006277.1, read as the reverse complement.
TAATATAACGAGCTCATTAAAGTTTATAGTAATAATCTAAATAATATAATACACCATATACACCTTAAATGACACGTTACAATGCAGTTTAACATATGATTTATTTTACGTCCTTACAGTTTCAACTGTCCAGAAGTCATCATTAGAGCTACAACATTTAAACATGTACAATTAATATACAATTAATATCTATCTATACATATACCAATATATATACACACACATCATTATCAACCATTATCAATCCACTGCAGGATGAAGGTCTCTCCAAGTTTAATCCATCTTCTCCGATCTTTAGCTTCTCTTCTCCACATCACCCCTACACATTTTCTTATTTCATCCATCCATCTTACATGTGGTCTCCTTCTGGGTCTTTTACAATCTCTTGGAATCCAGTTTAAAATTTCAATTGTCCATCCATTATCATCTCTTCTAGCAATATGTCCAGCCCAACTCCACTTCAATCTTTTAATTTTTTCAATGAGGTCATACATATACAAATATACATATAAATACAAAAATAAAAAACAACATTCCAAACATTCCAACTATTAATTTAAATATGTATCTTTAATATCTCTACAATCTAAAACCTCTTTACCCACACTTATATTCAATTAAAGATCCATATTTAAGTTAATAGTTGGAATGTTTGGAATGTTGTTTTTGATTTTTGTATTTATATGTATATTTGTATATGTATGTGTGTGTGTATATATATATTGGTATATGTATAGATAGATATTAATTGTCTATTAATTGTACATGATTAAATGTTATAGCTCTGATGATGACTGCTGAACAGTTGAAACTGTAAGGAAATAAAATAAATCATATGTTAAACTGCATTGTAAAGTGTCATTTAAGGTGTATATGGTGTATTATATATAATTCAGCAATGCAAATAAGAAAAAATGGGAGGAAAGTTTAATAATCTAAATAGTGAAATGTTGAATAAATTGACATTATATAGTGTAAAGTGACATCTTACCTTGCTAACAAACGAACTTTATGATGAACTTTTTTATATATATATAAGTAGACTTTATTAGTAACAAAATATTTAGTATATTTACATTAAGAGATTTTTGTATTTTTTTTTTTTTTGTAATTTTTTTTTTTTTATATTGCTTAGGAAGTTTTTAGAATACAATGAATTGGAATGAGATGATTTCTGTTATTGCATTAATGAGCAGCTAATGAATATTTTGCTTTGCCATATTTTTTTTATGACATTACTGGGTATATATTTTTGAGCATATAGATATATGTTATGCCATTCTTTATTTTTTTTAGTACATTGTATTTTTTGTTATCAATGATTACAGCACAACGGGCAAGCCATATTGTTCTGAGAGTGTGAATGTTAACAAAGGCATTGAATGGTTTTAATTTCTTTATATTGTATATGTGCATATTTTTAAAATTGTCTTTTTGTGGAATACAAAGTGACATAAGGGTATAAAGTATGGACATGTCTCAAAGATATGGGATGTATTTTCCGGGAGTGCATTGCATAGTATGCAAGTAGAATCTATGTTTAATTTAAAGTGTTTTATGTGAAATAACTTTGTTGGTATTATATCAAGTAGCAGATTATGCAGGAATTTTAGCCATGAGTGAGGCATGCATAAATGTTGAAATTTAGTCAGTATTCTGGCAGTAGATAGTGTTGACCAAAGTTGCCTATCAGAGCAAATGATTTTTTTTAGATCTTTGTATGATAAACTGATTAAAGTATTAATGTTATAATTGTCCAGTAAATCAGCATGCTTAATGGCATGATCAGTGAAAAAGTGGCTATTCATGGAGTCATGGCAAGCAGTAGTAGAGGTGGAGTTGTCTTTAGGAAGGGAGTGGTTACAATGTACATCCTAGCTCTAATATAGGATGTGAATGATTGTGGAGCTATTAGGTTAAGCCCACCCTTATATATTGAGAAACAGGCATTTTTGATTGATAGAAGTTGTGATGTTGATTCCCATGTATATGTTTATATATGATGAACTTGAGTATGGTTTTAGTGCTATATTGATTGGTTTTATTGGAAAAATATGGCAGAAGATAATATATAATGGATAGCATAATTATTCTATTGGGTGAAGTCTTAAAAAAATGAAGTGCTTGTTACTGAAAAAGCTAAAAGACAGCATCACAAAAATATCAAATAAACTTGAAAAATGAACAAATTTATTCTCTATATATGACATATAAATTGGTTTTTATAGACGTGAAATTCATCTTAGTATATTGTACTTGTTTGTCTTTCTATCTTTTTTTCTTTTGGAGTTGATATGACCATATTTATTTGCTGCTGGCTGAGAATAAAAAAACTTCAGCAAAGATAATTGTTACTACTATGATATAACAGTAGTTGCCTAGAAAGGAAACTTCACACAGATAACATTACATATACACACTCATATATACATTACATTCATATCATATATTTGATTTAGAACATCTCTCTATTATTTGTCCAATATATTTTTGTAGACATTTCCTTTTTGTCTTTATTTCTTCTTTATCTTCTAGTAATCACTCCATTTTCTGACATAATATGGGGAATAAAAAGAAACCATGAACATCGAACATGAAATAAATATAGGTATGGAGCTTGTATATGAGAAAGGTGAAATGTATTCAGAAAAAAATTAATACTATTATAAAATATTTTTGGAAAAGAGAAATTCATTAATTAAGTGATATATCAAAAAATAAATGTCTCATGATTTCAACTTAAAAGAAATAACTAGAAGAGATTGAAAATGCAGTATATGAGTAAGAGAAGAAACAGGTGTTACTGACATTGTTAAAAGAATTAAAAGACTGAAGTGGAGTTGGGCTGGACATATTGCTAAAAGAGATGATAATAGATGGACAATTGAAATCTCAAACTGGATTCCAAGAGATAGTAAAAGATCCAGAAAGAGACCACATGTGAGATGGATGGATGAAATAAGAAAGTGTGCAGGGGTAATGTGGAGAAGAGAGGCTAGATATCAGAGATGATGGATTGAATGTAGAGATACCTTCAACCTATAGTGGATTGATAATAGCTGACAATGATCATGATGATGAATATTATAAAACTTGTCTTATCATTTTCACTCCCTCAAAATCTTCATGGATGTATTTCTCTATCATAAGTGAACCATTTCAATATTCTTTGATGTAACAAACTTTTTTATAACAAGCAAAAAATATTTTATTTATAACTATCTTGGTCAGAAAATCATTTCATCTACAAAAATATATTGATGACATATTGTTTTTAGGTAATAGTCACTGTTTCAACTACTCAAACTAGAGATTGATCTTGTGCAAGTTATATAGATCAGTAATTAGGGACCAATGGTCAGTGACATTCTGACAGGTAGTGTGCAAGGAATTGAAAATATATTACAAGTTTTTATACTTAAGACAGAAAAAAATGAATAAGAAAAAAAAACAACTGATAAAACAGAATCTTAATTTTTCTTCTTTGTTTGTATAAAGACTTTTCAAACTAATTGCTTTCATTAAAAATAAAATCTTTTATGGAAATTATTGTTTTATTGTAAAATCTGTATTCAATCACTCTAGTATTTAGATTTTAAATCTTGTGCTTCCTTTTACTTGGAGAGTTCCAATAAACATAAGGATAAGAGTTTAGTAATTTTATATTACTAAATATTTAAAGAGGGTTTACAAAAATATGTCAAAAGAAAGCATCTTCATGAAAAAGAGTGAGAGACACTAATATAGATAATAATAAATGGAATTGTTCTGGCATCTATTAAAAACTTATATAAAAAATCTGTAGCTGATTTACTTTTATATCTAAATATTTCTTTTTCTTCTATAAAAAAATTAATTACATTAGTATTTAATTACATATATATATTGAAAAAGATTATTAAAAATAAATACAATATTAACGTAAAAAAGCTTTTTTTTCCAGCAATGTTTATATTATGTTACCAGATAATGTTGTGTTAATGTTTATAATATATTTGTGTGTATGTGTTTTAATTACATATATATATTGAAAAAGATTATTAAAAATAAATACAATATTAACGTAAAAAAGCTTTTTTTCCCAGCAATGTTTATATTATGTTACCAGATAATGTTGTGTTAATGTTTATAATATATTTGTGTGTATGTGTTCCAATGAGAAGAAGTAAATGAAATGTTGCCAAAGGAAAATTTTTTGTGTGTTTAATAAGCTTGGTCCCTATGATGTTTTTGTTCATTTAATAATTAAGCAATAATTCTTATCTCGTCAGATACATAATTTTATATTAAATGCGTTAATTTTCATATTTAAAATTAAACTTTTTTAAAAAAAAAATAATTATTTATTATTATTTTCAATATTTTGTAATTCAAGTAAATTTATATTTAATGACGAATAAACACTAAAAAGCTTTCTTGTTACATGATTAGCTCTGTTGGCATATAACCTAGAATTGCTCTTCACTTTATTGTAGAGCCATTTATTGTTAAGTTTGAGTAATCAATGGATAAAAAATAATAATGCAATTATATATCTATCCAGTAATATCTTATTTCCATTGCCAGATTTAAATCTGAGCACCTCACCTTTAGCTCTTGATCCATCACTTCATTACTGCATTAAAACATTTAGGACAAAAAATAATCTGATGGATGAATACCAGAAGAGCAAGTGAAATGGTGCAAGGAAATCATTCTGATGAAGATGCACAAAAGTTTTTTGTCTTGGAATCTAGGTATAAAAGAACAAAGTTTAAATTAAAATTTAATATTGATAAAGAATCATAGAAGAGATTGAGTCATAAAAGAGATTGAATAAAAATTCTAAGCAAGCCTGTGAGGCTGTAATATTTTCAAAAAGTTAGAACAAGAAATTGGTAAAGAAGATAAGAAATTTGCTGAATTAAATTGTTATATTTAATATATTTATATAATATATTCAGTAAAGAAGATATTAGTTCAGTTTTTAGATCTCTGGTATCTCTTTATCTCTGACTGGAAGCAACCTATTCAGTAAATTATATAAAATTCTTTATCATGATGAATAACAGTAATATTCCTTAATAATTATTATAGCCTTGAATAATCATAATCCAGATAATTATATTTAAAATATATATATATATATATGATTACACCCCCCCCACACTTATATATATATATTCTAGCTTTATAAATTAATTGAAAATTTGTTTGTGTAATCAAATCATTTAGATTTGAAGGTACTTCTAATAGATTTTTATTGCATCATGACCTCAAATATTCAAGCTCCAAAATCAAACATATAAATAGAGAGTTGACTACTGTTTCTGTGTGGTTGTTTATGTATATTAGACATATGACTTATTTTATAATCAGATACTGTTTAATGAAAAAATGTATGGAGGGATTGAACTGAGAAATTTAATGATGGACAATAGCTCACGATTTAATAACAAGTTGTCAAAAAATATGAGATACAAATCTAAAAGATTTGACCCATTATATATATATATATATTATAACGGGACGGCCTTAATCATCCCAGTTGGTGTATTAAATGTAATATAATCAATTATATTTAATGTTTAGAAGTCATTAACTTAATGCTTCATAGTTAGGTTCACCAAATATAACAGAATGGATTATATTTAAAATCTAAGTTAGTCTTGTTAAATATAAAGGGATGATTAAATTCCTTAGAAAGAGG